>HG995343.1:12500-740090 GCA_905333045.1 Lysandra bellargus
GTTTCGCCACAAATCGCAAAAAACCTAAAAGTCTTGACTTCGAGCTACGTTGTCTAGACTCGCAGGGGAGCAGCGGACCGGCGCCGGGAGTCATCGCCAGCAGCCGGGCCTTCAGCAGTTCAAGCTAAGTACCAAAAAACCGACAATAATAAGTGCTGAAAACAGACATTGAGTTTTAAAGACAATTTTGACATAGTTCTAAAGATACCAGAAGGCTGTAATTTTGCGCATGTATAAATAAATTAGTGTATATTAATAATAAGAAAGCCCCATTTAATTTTAAGTTTTAGTTGTAGAGTTATTGACAAAATAGGACTGGAGTAAAAACTCCATATAGAAAAAACACCTAGGCGGGCGCCACGCCCCCTGCTTAGGAATTTTAGTGATAGCGGCCAAAATATCGACTTAAGAAACCTGACACAAATTTCCAGAAACGGGAAAACCGTTATATTTAGGGCTATAAAATTTCATCAAAATCGGATCGGTGGTATTAGTTTAATTGACAAAATTTTAAAGTAAAAAGTGACGTCACGATCCAGCGTTTTTCAGGGTTGCAAATGACGTTTTTCGTCGGTCGATGAATATTTTTTGTGAATTTATTTATTTGGTTTAACACTCACATTAAGTAATAAAAAATATACAAAATATAGATAATAAAACTTAATTAAAAATAGTTTAAACATAACAAGGCTTAAATTCGTATAATTGATATTAAAATTAAGTAGAAACAGGTAGAAAACATATATTAAATTACCATTTAAATTGTAAAACCAGCATAAATATTTAGAACATAACAAAAATAATAATCTTATCTGTTAAAACTAATACAAACTCTAGAACTAACAATAAAAAATTAAAAAAACTAAACATAAACTTATAGACTAACATTACGGCAATACAACGCATAAAACTAGGTATAAAAAACTATAAATTATTAGGAAATAGACACATAAACAGTTTAAAATATCAGGTGCTTCTCAGCTCATTTGTACATCACATTCCATAAAGACGCCAACCCTGCATTATCAGTTAGGGCGATCTAGCGCCTAAGAAAATAGGCTCCTCCCCATAGTCCGAGGCGTGAACATCGTTTTTAATAACTAGTATAGATTCAAATTAAATACATTAAGTTAAAATACAAATACTATAGTAAATTCGGATTAACAATATAAATTAACAATTAACTAGAAATAACAAATAATAATAAATAGTAATTATAGTTAAAATCAATCAAAAATATCGGGTAAAAATTTACAATAAAAATAAAAATTCGGGTAACAACCCATATAGCCCTATTTTAATTCTTAGTAATATTAGATAGTCAATTTAACAATCTATAACAAAAATAAGAAGTATCCAAAAAGTTGACTTTAACGCCCCGGACTATATTTAACAGGACATAGTTACGAACACCATAAGTGCAAGCGAGACAAGTAGGGTTGACGCGCGCGATACCCGTCTCGCTCACCGCCACGCCCACATAGTCTGAGGTGTGACAGGGAACATTGCTTCTTTTAAAAAGTCAATTATTAAAACACAGTAATTAAACAATAAAAATATCCTAAAAACTAAATTAAGTTCGAGTTTAATATTAAATAAATAAAAACAGCATAATAATCAAATTAAAACAATTAAAGATAGTAAATTCATTAAGTTTATTATTAAAAAATTAAAAACTAAAACATTAAACCAATTAATAAATATTAGACTAATTTCATAATTTAAATTAGCTTATAAAAGTAACAATTAAACAAATTAATAACGCTAAATAACAACCCTCAACACCCGGACTACGCTACATAGATCAAACCGATAACGCAGCGATAACCGCCCCGCCCATCGAAGCGCTCAGGGCTGCGGATCAAAATCTTGTGCTAACCTTAGTAAATAATTAAAATAATTCAATTCTTAGCAAACAAATAAAATACATAAAATAATAAAAATAACAGGTCTAAATAACTTAAAAGATTGTAAATTAACAGTAAATACTAATAAACAGTAATTAGATTAACAAAATTTTTGTGGTTAAAATTATCGACTTAATTAAGGCACAGAAGTATACATAACAAAATAGCTAAGAGTTTGGAATAAAAACAAATAATAAATAGATAAAACAAAATTAAATTGTAAATTTTTCAATAAATAATATACCATAAATAGTTAAATATATATATTGAACATAAAACGTAAACCAAGTAATTAAACATATATATTATAAAATCATATTATAAGATATAGTAACAGAACATAAATAACATTATCATAACAATTTTAGCACAACAGGAAGTCAATAAAACTCAAAATTCCCATCAGGTTACTCCCGCTCATTGGTGGAGACAAATAATTCATTTAAGCGTGTGGCAGCCCTGACACGCCCACTTGGCGTCAAGCGCGGTGTGTGGTCTGGTAGTACAAGAGCCGCCGCCGGGTATATTCGGTAACAATAAAAGTATATTATATCAGTAAAATTAATACAAACTTAAATAAAAATAAGTATAAATAAATAATATTAAAAGAAGTAATTAAATAAATCGTGTTAAAACAGTGTAATACAAACAGAAATAACATTAACAAATAAATAAATTACGGGACATTAATATATAAAAATTCAAAATTTAAGAATAGATACAAATTAAAATATTAGGTAAATTAAAAACAAGATAAAAATATTAAAAGACATTAACATAAAATAAAAATAATCCGGAAGACTACTGGCTCTCGAACTATAATTGATCGAAGGCGATAAGAAGCGGTTGCGTTTTTGCTATTTTAATATCATAGGCGTCTGAATATTTCTCAAGTTTATAACATTGGACTAACTTGACCGGCGAAAATCGTCCTTTGAGCCGTGAAAATCGGTACTTAGACCAGTTCGCTTCCCTATTGGGGCGTCTGTTAGAGTAGTGACTTTGTATATACATTTTATATTGTGCCGTCTGTTTTTACAGTTTTAAAATTATTATATATACAATTTTAGTAATTAGTTGACCGGTTGATCCCTATTGGGAAACCGCTTAGATTAAGTTAGTGACGTAAGTTATCTCTCTTGTTATTTTGTTATATTGTTATAAATTTTTACAACTTTATTTTACTTTTACAATATTTATTATTTGGCTATTTAGACTTGACGCGTTTCCCCGAACGTATAAAAAATGGATATAATGTACACCCCAACCAATGTAAAGGTAAAACCCCATAAGAATAAAAAACGACCCTCCCTTGAAAACCAGAATACTAATAATCCATCCAGTACCCCCTCCCCATTTTTACATGCTGATCCCGCCGAGGCTCTCCTGAAAGAAACAAGTAGTACAGTCAAAAACAGTATGTATCTGTTAAGCCAGACCAGAAATATGAGAGGAGACTTGAGGTCTGGTTTAGCAGATAATTTAGTAAAGATAGAGGGAAAAATTAAGGAGATAGAGGAGTTATTCAGGGGAGGCTCGGTAGGCGAAGGTAGGGAAAAAATCGTACAGAAGAGAGAAATGGAAGTGCAGTGCGAATTAAAAGTAAATTGTGACGAATGCAACTGCCACGAGCTGCTATTAAAAATTTTTGAAAAATTAAGGGAACAAATTCTCCTTAATGTCAAGGAGGTAAGGGATATTATGGGAGAAAGGATGGATAAATACGTTGAGAAATTAAATGAGAGGGTAGCAAAGGAAAATAGGAGGGATACTACTGAGATAGTGGAGAGTTATGCGGCCAAGGCAGCGAAGGGGGTGGTGAAAACCCCACCTGTGCGGTCGGGCCCCATAACTGTCCACTCCTTAGCGATCAAAGACAAAGAAAATGACATGACAGGACAAGAAATATTGGATAGTGTAGGAAAGATAATAGAAGCGAAAAAAGAGGGATTCAAAGTAGAGAGAATAAGGAGAGGAAAAGAGAGGAAAGTAATAATAGGTTTTAGGGACAAAAACGAAAGAGATAGAGCAAAGAGAAAGTTAGCGAAGAGTGGAGTAGATAGGTTCGGGGTTGAGACAATAAGGAATAAGGACCCCCAGATCATACTGTATGGGGTGCTGAAGTCGAATACGGATGACGACATTTGTGACGCAATCCGTAATCAGAACAAGCACCTCATACAGTATGTTCTGGATGGGGATGAGGACAGGGTACGTGTTAAATATAGAAGGAAGTCAAGAGACCCCCGCACGGAGCATGTCGTACTTGAGGTGTCTCCGGACATATGGCAGTGCTTCACCAGGGAAGGGCGCGCATACATAGATATGCAGAGGGTGAGAGTCGCCGACCAGTCCCCTCTAATACAGTGCTCGCACTGTCTAGGGTATGGGCATGGAAGGCGATTCTGCACCGAAAGCGCAGCCCAGGCGAGGTGCGGCCATTGTTCCGGACCACACCACAGGTCGGAGTGTGAGGGGCTAAAAGTAGGTGAAAAACCCTGCTGTATTAATTGTAAGAAAGAAGGTAAAGAGAGCGAACACAGTGCGTTTAGCATGGAGTGTCCGATTCGGCGCAAATGGGACGCCATAGCGCGAGCGGCGGTGGCATACGAACCTGAAGACGAGGAGTATGTGGAACCCACGTGGTTACACAGCACTCAACAAACATTTGATGTCACAAATTAACACCGCCGCTTATAAAATATAGTGCCAATGTAATGCCATGATTGTTAGTAATAAATATTGATATTATTTATAATAACAATAGTAAGAAGCCGAATTAATAAAACATATGTATAGAATCAAATTCGTTATTTGTGTAGTGTGTGTGTAAAAGTGTAATTTATTTATTAAAAAAAAAAAAAAAAAAAAAAAAAAAAAAAAAAAAAAAAAAAAAAAAAACCACTGCCAACCACATTGTATGTATTTGGACTGTAGCAAACACAACATATGTAACTCGCAGTAGTTAAGTTGTTAGTATATAGTTATTTGTAATGTCTTATTTTAAATATTTAAATAATGTTCTATGTATCAAATGTTAATTATTTTATATTTTTACTTCTTGTAATAAATAATAGATTATGTTAATCTATTATTTGTACCATTGAATTATACATGTATAGTAAATTGTGATGTAATGTTGTAAATTATATGTTTTAAATTAAAATTACCTAAAATACCTATCGGCAAAACTATGGCAATGTGTAACACCAATTGGCAATTTCATCGCAAAATGGCTCCCATTACTGTGTAATACCATAATTGTTGTAATTATAAGTATTAAAATAGACGCAAAATCGGACACTCGTGACTGTGGTATGTAATATAATAAATGTAATATAGAAATGTTAAAGTGTAAATGTATAGATGCTACACGTAAAAGGTAATTTAATGTAATTTGTCAATAATGGAACAGAATATGGTAATAAAGAACTAATAATGTAATGGATAACAAAATGAAATACATACCGTTAAATATATAGTCATAAATTATAAGGAATGTAATAGTAATATTAGTAAAGTAAAAAACGTAGATAGTAAAATAACTTGTTAAAAAGAATAAAGTGTACTTAATAATAAAAATAAATCAGTGTAATAAGGAAATAAAAACGCAGATAATTGTCCTGTATTATGTATAGGGGAAACAAGAGGTCCCAGATAGGGGCCATTAAAAAAAAAAAAAAAAAAAAAAAAAAAAACCTAACCTAACCTAACCTAACCTAACCTAACCTAACCTAACCTAACCTAACCTAACCTAACCTAACCTAACCTAACCTAACCTAACCTAACCTAACCTAACCTAACCTAACCTAACCTAACCTAACCTAACCTAACCTAACCTAACCTAACCTAACCTAACCTAACCTAACCTAACCTAACCTAACCTAACCTAACCTAACCTAACCTAACCTAACCTAACCTAACCTAACCTAACCTAACCTAACCTAACCTAACCTAACCTAACCTAACCTAACCTAACCTAACCTAACCTAACCTAACCTAACCTAACCTAACCTAACCTAACCTAACCTAACCTAACCTAACCTAACCTAACCTAACCTAACCTAACCTAACCTAACCTAACCTAACCTAACCTAACCTAACCTAACCTAACCTAACCTAACCTAACCTAACCTAACCTAACCTAACCTAACCTAACCTAACCTAACCTAACCTAACCTAACCTAACCTAACCTAACCTAACCTAACCTAACCTAACCTAACCTAACCTAACCTAACCTAACCTAACCTAACCTAACCTAACCTAACCTAACCTAACCTAACCTAACCTAACCTAACCTAACCTAACCTAACCTAACCTAACCTAACCTAACCTAACCTAACCTAACCTAACCTAACCTAACCTAACCTAACCTAACCTAACCTAACCTAACCTAACCTAACCTAACCTAACCTAACCTAACCTAACCTAACCTAACCTAACCTAACCTAACCTAACCTAACCTAACCTAACCTAACCTAACCTAACCTAACCTAACCTAACCTAACCTAACCTAACCTAACCTAACCTAACCTAACCTAACCTAACCTAACCTAACCTAACCTAACCTAACCTAACCTAACCTAACCTAACCTAACCTAACCTAACCTAACCTAACCTAACCTAACCTAACCTAACCTAACCTAACCTAACCTAACCTAACCTAACCTAACCTAACCTAACCTAACCTAACCTAACCTAACCTAACCTAACCTAACCTAACCTAACCTAACCTAACCTAACCTAACCTAACCTAACCTAACCTAACCTAACCTAACCTAACCTAACCTAACCTAACCTAACCTAACCTAACCTAACCTAACCTAACCTAACCTAACCTAACCTAACCTAACCTAACCTAACCTAACCTAACCTAACCTAACCTAACCTAACCTAACCTAACCTAACCTAACCTAACCTAACCAGTTCCGCTCCGACCGTGGCCCGAGCAAGTCGCAAAAACACGCGCTCCGCAGTTTAAAATTCTTTTTAGTGGCTAAAAGTGCAAGAGAAAAGTGTTTGATACGTCATTCGACGCGGCTTGACGAGTGAAAAGTGTTGGTGAAAACCGCGTGGAAATCGGACGTCTCCAGCCGAAGAAATTGAGAAAAAACCGGATTTTCCACCGGTTTTTGACCTTTGGATGCGTGCGGCGTGCGATTTGTCGCGACGACCTCCTAGTTTCTCTGCCCCATTCGACGTGCAAGATCCTGGACCTGCTTCTCCCAGAAAACCAGATTTTTCTGGCTGCTGGTTGAGGAGCAGCAGGCCAAAATACCCAAGACAGCTCTTGGGCGGAAACGCGGGGAAGTGCGGGAGGAAGTCGAGACTAAGTCTTCAGGAAGCGGAACTACCGGGGCTACTCAAAGCCGTTTGCAGATTGGAAATCGGACAAGTGGTTTGGAAGAAAACAGTAAATAAAAAACTGCAAAAATTTTGGACCCCTAGATCTTTTGATTTAGATCGGCAATGCAGTGAATAAAAAATTTTGTGACGTGCATCTTGCTAAGCAGCTACTGTGTGCAAGAATTGGTGATTTTTCGACGAGCGGTTTCGCCACAAAAAGCAAAAAACCCAAAAATCTAGACTTTGCTGCGCGAAGTCTAGACTTGCAGAGGAGCAGCGGACTGGCGCCGGGAGTCATCAACAGCAGCCGGGAGTCCAATAACCAAAGTTAAGTAGGAAATTTTGATAAAAACAAGTGGCAAAATCAGAGACTTAATTTTAAAGACATTTTTAACCATCTTCCAAAAATTTTTAAAAGTTGACATTAAGTGTATATATAGCCTTATTAACATAGATTAGAATAAAGAAAGCCCCATTTAGTTTTAAGTTTTAGTTTAAGAGTTATCTGACAAAATAGGACGGGAGCAAAACTCCATACAGAAAAAACGCCTGGGCGGGCGCCACGCCCCCAACTTAGGAATTTTAGTGATAGCGCCCTAATTAATCAAAATTCGTAGTTCGCATATACATTCCCAAATAACTCAAACAGGAAATAGGCCGGACCTTAAGTTTCACCAAAATCTGATCGGTAGTTTAGGCAGAATCAACATTTTTCCATAGTTTTTAGTGACGTCACATATCGAAACTAGGTCACGAGAATTAGGGCTGCGCATGACGAAGTTTTCGCCGGTCAAGAATAAATTGTGCGTTATATTTCTGAATTGAGTCAACTTACTTTACCTAAATTAACATACATTTACACTAAACATTTTCTAGGACATAAGATCAATGACAATCGGGAATAGGACTAAATAAGTAATTCTTCAAAATTCAGTTAAATAAATATTAAAAAACGGTAAAATAACACGTAAAATAAAAACCATCTTCGTAAACAGTACAAATAACACACATACAATCTAAATCTAAATATACTACTTTAAATAATACAGAATAAATAATCTAATTCTCAAAATTCCCATCAGGTTCGTCTCCGCTCATTTGTTATCTTGGCTCGCTTTGTACATCGCATTCCATAAAGACGCCAACCCTACATTATCAGCTAGGGCGATCTTTTGCCCAAGAAAATAGGCTCCTCCCCATAGTCCGAGGCGTGAATATCGTTTCATATAACTCATATAGATTCAAATCAAATACATTAAGTTAAAGTACAAATACTATAATAAATTCGGATTAAAAATACAATTGAACAATTAAACTAGAAATAACGAATAATAATACATAGTAATTATAGTTAAAATCAACCAAAAATATCAGGTAAAAATTTACAATAAAAATAAAAATCTGGGTACCAACCCATATAGCCCTATTTTAATCAGTAGTAATATTAGAAAGTTAATTTAACAATCTATAACAAAGATAAAAAGTATCTAAAAAGTAAACTTTAATGCCCCGGACTATATTTAACAGGACATAGTTACGAACACCATAAGTGCAAGCGAGACAAGTAGGGCTGACGCGCGCGTTACCCGTCTCGCTCACCGCCACGCCCACATAGTCCGAGGTGGACAGGGAATATTGCTTCTTTTAAAAGTCAAATATTAAAACGCAGTAATTAAACAATAAAAATATCCTTAAGACTAAATTTTAAATTGAGTTAAATATTAAATAAATAAAAACAGTATAAAAATCAAATTAAAACAATTAAAAATAGCAAATTCATTAAGTTTATTATTAAAAAACTAGAAACTGAAATATTAAATTAATTTAAAAACGTTAATAATAAATAATATATTATTTTCATCGTTTAAATTGGCTTATAAAAATTAACATTTAAACAAATTAATAACGCTAAATAATAACCCTAACACCCGGACTATCTCATATTGCTCATCGCCCCGCCCACCGACGCGCTCAGGGCTGCGGGTCAAAAGTCTCGCTAACCCTAGTAAACAAAAAACTTAAAATAACCAAAATTAGGAAAACAGCAAAAATCATTTAGTAGTATTAATAATAAACTAAATTGAGTAAATCCTCATAAAAACATAAAATAATAAGGTAAAACAGTAGACAAACTAAAAATAACATTTTATTAAAACAGTAACATTAATTAAAATAAAGATATATTACATTATAAAATATTTAAATATACTTTCAATATAAAAAGTAAATTATACAACAAAACACAAATATTATAAATTCATATTAATAGATATAGTAATACAATATAAGTAGCATTATTATTAAAATTCTAGCACAACAGGAAGTTAATAAAACTCAAAATTCCCATCAGGTTACTCCCGCTCATTGGTGAAGACAAATAATATATTCAAGCGAGTGGCAGCCCTGACACGCCCACTTGGCGTCAGGCGCTGTGGGTGGTCTGGTAGTCTAAGAGACACCGCCGGTAATTCTATTAAAAATAAAACGAATAATATTTTGGTTAAATAAAACATAAATATAACTAAAAATACCTTATAAATTAAATATAAATATATAGCAAATAACATAGTAGAAATTAGTATATTAAAAAACCAAAAATAATAATAAAACATTGAAGAAAAATATAAAATAAAAATAGTAAAATCACGGAAAATTAAATTCAGTAAAATATAATTAATTAAAAATTAGCTACAGAATTCTTAAAAATATTTAAAAATTTAAAATAAAAATAAAAGAATAAACCTAAGAGAGCACCGGCTCTTTAACTACAAAGATCGTACGTTGATAAGGAATAAATAGAGTTTTTGCTATTCAAAAATCATAGGCGCTTAATTTTCTGGGTAATATAATCGAACTTAAAAACTAGGGCGTTGCTTTTTAAAATTAACAGGCGAAACATTATTTTATACTTGACCGGCGAAAGCCTTCATCTACCGTTATATTCGGTATTTTAGACCAGTTCGCTTCCCTATTGGGGCGTCTGTTAGAGTAGTGACTTGTATATATATTTTCTGTTGTGACATCTGTTTTTACAGTTTAATTTAAATTTATATATACATATTCACTGGTAAATTGACCGGTTGTTCCCTATTGGGGCAACCGCTTAGGATAGTTATAGTGCAGTGACTGCAGTGTGATATATTATACATATTAAGAACAAAAAATTTTTTACAATTTTAAAATTATTTTAACTTATACATTTTATTTTATTAATTAGTAATTAAGTGACTGGTTGATTCCTATTGGGACAACATCTAATTAGTAATAAGACTTTGAATATTAACAGATAATATAAGTAAAAAAAATTTTTTTGACAAGAATATTTAATTACACTGTACGTATTATAAATCACTGCATTTTTAAATTTTAAGATTTTATTTATACATTTTTACAAATAGACGCGTTCCCCCTTCAAACTAATTAAATAAATAGAACTTACATTTTAAATCAACTATAATGGCAATGGTGCGTACCCCAAAAAATCCTATACAGAGGTCCAAAAATAAACCGTCCCTCGACGCCTCCAGCAGTGGCGCGGGCGGCGCTAGTAATAGCTATGCCGAGGAAAATAGCCCGAAAATGGAGGCAGAAAATTGGGACGCAGTACTGGAGGAGACGTCGAGGAAAGTAAAGAAAAGTATTAGTCTGCTAAACCAAACGAGAAATATGAAGGGAGAGTTGAGAGTTGGTATAGCGGACAATCTTACTGCCGTTTTAAAACAATTGCAGAAAATAATAACGATGGATGATAGACAGGAAAGAAAGACAGTAGAAATGAATGATGTAGAGACACAGTGTGAAACACAATACGAAACAAAACACGAAACGCGAATGGAAAGTAACTGTAATTGTTTTGAAAAGGTAAAGACGGTATTAAGTGAATTTCAAAAGGAGTATAGGCGGGATTTAAAAGAGATTAGGGATCATTTAACAGAGGCGGTAGTAAAGAAGGTGGAGAGTATACATACAAGGATAGAAGAGGAAAAGGGAAGGGCAGTAAAAACGGTAACACATGAGGTAGGGAAAGCGGTAAATACACTGAAAGATGTAATCGGGAAGCGGGAAGTTATGATACATGAGCTTAGGGACTACTTGACAGAGACGGCAGTTAAAAATGTAGAAAGTATCCATACAAAGATAGAGGAGGAGAAAGGAAAGGTAGTAGAAACGGTAACATATGAGGTAGAGAAAGCGGTTAATACGTTGAACGACGCAATCGGGGGGCGGGAGACCATGATACAGGGCGAACCGGAACGGGAGACACCCCCAACATATGCGAGTGTCACCCGGGGCAAGCCTAAGTATAGGACCCTCCACTCCCTGGTTGTGGCGGACAAGGAGAATTTTATGCCTACTACCGAAATAGTACAGCAGGTAGGGAAAATTATGGAGGCAAAGAAGGAAGGAATACAGGTAGATCGAATAAGGAGGGGAAAAGGTAGGAAAGTAATTATAGGATTTAGAGATAGGAAAGATAGAGACAGAGTCAGGGATAAAATAGGAAAAGCGGGGACACTGTTAGAGGCACAGGAAATAGAAAATAAGGATCCCCAGGTTGTGCTCTACGGGGTGCTGAAAAGCAACACCGATGACGACATCTTGGAAGCCATCAGGAGGCAAAATAAGCACCTCGTGGAGGACATCCTGGGAGGGATAGAAGACAGAGTGAGTGTAAAGTATAGAAAGAAAGGGAAAGATGATCACACTCAGCACGTGGTACTCAGTGTGTCACCGGGGCCGTGGGCGCGCTTCACCGAGGCAGGATACCTGTATATAGATATCCAGCGCGTCAGAGTCGCCGACCAGTCCCCCCTAATCCAGTGCTCGCGCTGCTTAGGGTACGGACATGGGAGGCGATTCTGTAGCGCCGCCGAAGATAAATGCGCCCACTGCTCCGGAACACATCACCAGTCTGAGTGTGAAGATCTGAAGGAGGGTGTTAAACCGTGTTGCACGAATTGCAAAAATGAGAACCAAAAGCAATTAGATCATCACGCATTCAGCGCGGAGTGTCCGGTGAGACAAAAATGGGATGCTATAGCACGTGCAACAGTCGCATATGACCCTGAAGATAAATAGGGCAACGGTGACAGGGTACAGGTCTAGTGAAAATACTATTGTACGTATATAATAATGTTATATTAAATGCGACAATACCCAATGTAACCAATTGTCTGTAAACGTGTTATGAAAAAAAAAAAAAAAAAAAAAAAAAAAAAAAAAAATTATATATATCTTTGCACCTACATGAAATTATTTTGATAAATAAGACTAGCATGTAAGGCAAATGACACTAAATTATATATCTAAAATGTAAAGCATAACACGTGAACCCTGTACCTACCTATGTATTTACCATCTTTGTAAGTTGCACGAGCTATAGTTTCCCAACATGACTGCATTGCAATTATTTATAATAATAATGGCAGCAACCACTTCCGCCGGATATTCCGGGCTGAATGTACGTATATTGCGTAGAGGCATTCAGGCACACCACACTCCACAATAACTGTGCATTGTAATTATAAATTATAAAACTGTAAGTGACTGTAAATGTAAGTTTTAATAAAGAAAGATAAGAGACAATTGTAATTACGTAAAATTAATGATAATGAATAATGTAAATTAATATATGAAATATAAATGTAACACATAATAAACAAGACAATGTAAAAGGAATTAATAAATATAAACTATTGAATTAGAATAATGTCAGCGAAAATAAATAAAGTATGGAATGAACAAAATGTAATTGTATATTGTATTAAATGTAAATGACAATATAATTGAAGGTATTAAAATAGCTAGATAAGGTAAAAAGATAATGTAAGAACTAGAGAAATTAGAATATATGTTGTAACTAAAAATGAAAGATGATAATATTATAAAGGTAATATACAACGTTAGGTAAAAACTGGCTGTAAATAAAATTAATAAAAAATGTAAAATGTAAGAAATTAAATAAAACAGCAAGCAATTGTCCCTTTTTCTTGAAGGGGGAAGAAGATGTCCCATATAAGGGGCTTTAAAAAAAAAAAAAAAAAAAAAAAAAAAAAAAAAAAAAAAAAAAAAAAAAAAAAAAAAAAAACCTAACCTAACCTAACCTAACCTAACCTAACCTAACCTAACCTAACCTAACCTAACCTAACCTAACCTAACCTAACCTAACCTAACCTAACCTAACCTAACCTAACCTAACCTAACCTAACCTAACCTAACCTAACCTAACCTAACCTAACCTAACCTAACCTAACCTAACCTTTTTTTTTTTTTTTTTTTTTTTTTCCGGAGGGGGAAATGCATTACGCATACCACCCAGGCGCAGGGGGCGGCCCGAGCGGTGATGTGGGACTCCCGTAGCTAATGAGACCACGGTATACCCACTAAAACCCCCCCCATCTTCCGCCACGCCGCCTTTTGACGGGGCCACGGGAACGATACACACATCCGCGACCCCGCCAGCGGCCCGAAGACTCCACGATGGGCGCACAACACGTGCGCCCTCCTCCTCGGCCCCCACCAGGGCTGTAGCAGACGCCCCCCGAGTCTGCTACTTGGAGGCCATGTGGCAGATCAAGTCTGTGGCTCTGCCACCGACCACACCTCGGCTGCAGAGGATAGGGCAAGCGGCGCACCGTAATACCTACTTGCCTCTTCCTCTGCGGCCCCACCAATGCCGTTCAATCGGAACGGCCCCGCCAGCTCGCAGGGAGGTAGGGAGAGCGGCAACCTACCACAATACCTCTCCCCCCCGCGATCCGTCCTCGGCCGCAGAGGATAGGGCAAGCGGCGCACCGTAATACCTACTTGCCTCTTCCTCTGCGGTCCCACCTCGGTGCGCATCCGCAGCGGACTCCTCCAGTCCGCTGGGAGCGCCCTCCTCGGGCCAGGCGGCGACACCGGCCGGCCCTGGTTGCCTCTTTGCTTCACCGCGGTTGTCCAAGCCGCGGTTACTAGAGCCCCACCGCCACGACAAGGCGTGCAACCATCGGGGGGAACCTAACCTAACCTAACCTAACCTAACCTAACCTAACCTAACCTAACCTAACCTAACCTAACCTAACCTAACCTAACCTTTTTTTTTTTTTTTTCCGGAGGGGGAAATGCATTACGCATACCACCCAGGCGCAGGGGACGACCCGAGCGGTGATGTGGGACTCCCGTAGCTAATGAGACCACGGTATACCCACTAAAACCCCCCCCCCCCCCATCTTCCGCCACGCCGCCTTTTGACAGGGCCACGGGAACGATACACACATCCGCGACCCCGCCAGCGGCCCGAAGACTCCACGATGGGCGCACAACACGTGCGCCCTCCTCCTCGGCCCCCACCAGGGCTGTAGCAGACGCCCCCCGAGTCTGTTACTTGGAGGCCATGTGGCAGATCAAGTCTGTGGCTCTGCCACCGACCACACCTCGGCCGCAGAGGATAGGGCAAGCGGCGCACCGTAATACCTACTTGCCTCTTCCTCTGCGGCCCCACCAATGCCGTTCAAACGGGACGGCCGCGCCAGCTCGCAGGGGGGTAGGGAGAGCGGCAACCTACCACAATGCCTTTCCCCCCCGCGATCCGTCCTCGGCCGCAGAGGATAGGGCAAGCGGCGCACCGTAATACCTACTTGCCTTTTCCTCTGCGGTCCCACCTCGGTGCGCATCCGCAGCGGACTCCTCCAGTCCGCTGGGAGCGCCTTCCTCGGACCAGGCGGCGACACCGGCCGGCCCTGGTTGCCTCTTTGCTTCACCGCGGTTGTCCAAGCCGCGGTTACTAGAGCCCCACCGCCACGTCAAGGCGTGCAACCATCGGGGGGAACCTAACCTAACCTAACCTAACCTAACCTAACCTAACCATACACGAGGCCCAGGGATTGTGCTACGAAAGAGTGATCGTCATTAAACACCACAAGAGAAAATTGCAATTACATAACAGTGCATCACACGCGGTGGTTGCCCTGACGCGTTACACGGAACAACTTGTCTATTACACCGACGACACAGATGACGCGCTGGGATACGGATCAGACGAGCGCGGCCCTGGCGGGTAGCGTAGAGAGGGCCTTGGACATGGTGACGATGGTCGCCACAAGGTCCTCCAACTTGAAGGGCACGTACCAGCGGGCTCTCAAGGAGGCAGTCGCGTCCATCAAGGCGGCCGTCACCGAAATGAGGGGCCGCGGTCAAAACGAAGAGATGCGGGCACTGGAGGCGCAAAACGACCGCCTTCTGCGTCAAGTGAACGCGATGCGCCGGGAGTTGGAGGAGCTTCGCCGTCGCGTCACTGGACCCGCAGCCGACGACCTGCAAAAGATGTTGTCGGAGGTCTCACGTTCCAACATTGAGACCTTCGACAACATGCTCAATGCAAGGATTGCCGGCTTGGAAGACAGGCTCCTCCCGGAGCCCCGAAGAAGACCGCCGCTGGCGGCGGACAGTGCTGGTCCATCATCCGGCGCCCCGCTAACAGCGGCCTCAAAAAAGAAGACACCGAAGCCGAAACAGTCGGCAACCGCAAAGGCACCGAACGAGAGTTCGGCGGGCGGCGCCGCGGCTCCTTTACAGCTCGCCGCACCTGCAGAGAAGAGGGTTGAAAAGCCCAAAAAGACTAGAAAGAAGCGGCCATCGATGGCCGCTCAGGAGGCGGCAAAAGGGGGGCAGAACAACAACGCCCGCGCCACCGAGGCCCCGTGGACCACAGTCGGCCCGCGCAGGCCTAAACACAAGAAAGGGGCGGCTACTCCAGCTACAGCCGCCCCCAAGAAGAAAAAGAGGGCGAAACCTCGTGCCCCCGCAACTGCGGCAATCACCGTCACGCTGATGGAGAGCGCCGTGGTAAAGGGGGTTACATACAAAGACGTCCTTATAAAGGCGAAAGACGCCGCAACGGCCGGGATGGCGGAACTCGGCATCGAAAAGCTCGAGTTTCGCTTCCGCCAGGCCCAAACCGGCGCACGCGTCCTGACCATACCTGGTGAGGGTGCCAACGAGAAGGCGGACGCCCTCGCCGCAAAGATGCGGGAGGTGCTAGACCCGGAGGAGGCGAAGATCGGCCGCCCGGCGAAATGCGTAGAGATGCGCATCGCCGGGCTGGACGACTCAGCAACGACCGCCGACGTCATTGAGGTGGTCGCCAGAGAAGGAGGATGCCCGTCCAACTCCATCAGGACGGGCCCCATAAAGGTTGGAAGGTGGGGCGATGGCTCGCTTTGGCTGAGCGTCCCCGTCGCGGCAGCCAAAAAGCTGGTTAGCTTAGGGCGGCTGCGAGTGGGTTGGGTCTCGGCGAAGGTGACACTGCTGGCCGCGAGGCCTAAGCGGTGTTACCGATGCCTTGACACCGGCCACCTGGCGATGACATGCCAGTGCCCGGTAGACCGCAGCCGGAATTGCTTTCGCTGTGGAAAGCCGGGGCACAAGGCCACCGAGTGCCGGGAGAAGCAGCCCAATTGCTTCTTCTGCGAGGCACTCGGCAAGGATAAGGACCACGTGCTGGGCAGTAGCGGCTGCGTCACGGCAAAGCCGCTCCCCAGCACCAAGCACCGGAAGAGACGCGGAGCTCCCTCCGATAAGGCTCGGCCAAAAGAGCCTGGAGCCGGCGGCGCCGGGGTTAGTCAGCCCCAGCCCGCCATGGAGGTAGAGCCATAGGCCCGTGGGCGGTAGATCGGGGGATCACCGCCCGCTTAAAGGGCCCCGAGAAGAAAGCTCCCTAGATACCCGGGGAGCTCTCGGTGATGAAAGACAGCGGCAGAACACCAGCCGCCGCATCGGAGATGCGCCGGACGCGGCAAACGCCGGGAGGATGCGGAGTTCGATAAAGAGTACCCGTGTCCTCCCACGGCTGGAAGAAGGGCATGGGGGGGTTTTAGTGGGTAAACCTCGTGTAGGGAGTCCCACATACCCCCGCCCCTTCCCCCGAAGGGGTGGGGGATACGTAACGTATTTCCCCTCCTCAAAAAAAAAAAAAAAAAAAAGGTTAGGTTAGGTTAGGTTAGGTTAGGTTCCAGCGTTGGTTCGCGCCATGCTGGCAAGCGAACCGGATTGGACAGCGGTGCAGACCTTCTGTGAAGAGGTCATCGCCGCGAAGGAGGAGGCCGAGCGAGTGAGGGAGCTGGAGGCGCTTGACCCCCGCCGAAGAAGACGGCCGAGACGACGACGGGTCATCAACGATGACCACTTGCCGCCTTAGCAGGGGGGCTCGGGGCGGCGGCATGGGGATGCCGTCGCCCAATGAGTCGAGTCCCCGAGTGGGTCGCGATGCGCTATGTATTCTTCGCGCATCGCGACACCGTACAGAGAGATGGGCCTACACAAGCCCCGAGAGGGCCTCTGTTCGGCCTCTAGGAGCCCCAGCGCTCCACAGAAGACGGGCCTGCCGTGACACGCAGGCGAAAACATGCAGGGCCGCGGAAGAAGGCTCATGCGTGCTCGCAACCCTGCATGGGACGTCGAAGAATACCGTCGGGTTTTAGTGGGTAGGGCTGCGGTCAAAGCAAAATCAGGGCTTGTTTTTTGCAGTGTTTTTAATTGTTTGCTCTTTTTTGATCTTTTTCTCTTTTATAAAAGTCCTATAACTATTTTTACAGTTTTTTGTTTCTTCTTGATTTGTTTCATACAATTTTTTTTTCGTTCTCTTACCTCTAATACATCATTTATTACAATCGTCATATGTTTACAGTATATTTAGTACTCTTGGTACATGTCAATGTTATGTTTACTTTCAAATGTTCGATGTATTTATAAAATATATTTGTAACGATAAAAGAAGAGCAGTATACAATTATAATTCTATTTGAATACAATCTTTGCCAATAAAATGTCAATATAATTAATACAATACGATAAAAATTTAAAAATAATAATTCACAATGTCAAAACTAAAGTAATAAAAGACTACGGCACAACACTCAACTAACCCTAATATCACAGTAAAGCCTACATCTAACATCACACTAATTTATCACAATTTTTCTTGTTTACATATTCAACAATATGTTTGCAAAAAGAGAGAAAAATTTCCCTCTTTTTTCCCCCCAGGATGGAAGGCCTCTCACCCGTCATCGATGTGCCCAATTTCTGCTCAATATCGTATCTATTGCTAGCAAAAATTGGGCACTCGAGTAACAGGTGAGGAACCGTCTCCTCAACTCCGGGCTGACACGAACACGACGGATCCTCCTTCAACTTGAATCTATGCAAGTAGAAGGCGAATCCGCCGTGACCAGTCAGTATCTGTGTAGTGTGATGTGTAATGTATAATTTCTTGACTATTTTGTGTGCAGCAGCAGCGCTTGCATTGCTTGCATGTATTTTGCAATCGCTCCGCGTCAAAAATCGAAAAAAGTGGTAAACCTTAACCGATTTTCAAGTGTGATATACCAAACGACGCGTCTTAGTGCCGCCTACACGTGGGCAATTCGAACGCGCCTTAAATAATTCGAAAAAACTGTAAAAAGTGCGAAAAACCAAAAGTGTTAAAATTTCAAAAATAGAAAATGCGATAAAAGACGCTATAGTGTTAGGATTTCTGTGATATAAAGTGGACATTGTAGGGGACAGTGACCTTTGTTAGTACTGTGATTTTTAGAATTTAAGACCTATGGGAAGTAAGTTTGACCTTGTGTTTTATCTCTTGGCGTCACCACGAGGTCAGTGAAGCAAAGGTCAAAGTGAACCTGTAAATAGTGGTCCATGAAGTAGTCTAAAGGAGCACCATATTTATGCAAAAATAAAAATTTTTGGGATTATAGGGGGTAAGTTATAAGCATTACAAAATAGAAAATTAAAACATCCGGAGCGGAGGCGCCTATTGAGACGCGTGGGATTAGACGACGTCATTGGCTGGCATAAATAGGGATACAAGCAGCCCGCTATTTAAAGGTAGGTAGTTCTGAACTTCAAACCGGTGAAAACTGGGAAAAACCACTTTTTCCAAAAAGCGGCTGCAGCAAAGACCAGGGACCAGTGACAGACGTCAAAGTCCCACCAAAGGCTGCCCGCACGTGCCCCCAACCCAACGCCCAAAACCGCGTGCCTCTAGCCCACCCAGAACAGCAGATACACCTTAAAAGGTAAAAAAACCTGGATTAAACAGGAAAAGAGAGAAGGAGGCACGGGGAGCAGACGGCTGACATCGAGACGAAACAATCGAGCCCTCGCTCGCCTCTCTAGGACATCGGGAAAAGGAGCTAGACTCAAAAAACGTTTTGGCCGCCATTTTGACGGCCACCTTGGAAAAGTTCGAAGGACCTTTACTCCCGATCTAGAAATCGGACAGAGGCGTGCGATACATCGTTAGAAAGGGCTTGACGAGGAGCATCTCGACACATCAAAAAAGGGGGGGAAAAAGGGGGGATTTGTAACCCCCCCAAATTCACCTATCATCATCTGCCCAAGGTGAGGATCCCCCAGCAATTGGAAACCGCGATCCAGGCAAGTTAAAATTGACGGAGTAATCGAGCGAAAAACATTGACTTTGACGTTTCGTCCGCCATTTTGCAAAAGTTCAGACGCCGATTGCTCCGAAACTAGACGCCTTAGAAGGACGCGGTTTTCAACATCGGGCAGCACAAGACACAAGCTACACATTCCGGGGGGTCAGAACTCTGAAAAGTCGGAAAAGTCAAAAAAAATTCCGAAAAAATTTTCCACCCAACTGACATCGGAAAAGTACAGAAGAGCTCAGACCGAGGCTATTAAGCCTAAGCACCCCCCATCTAAGTTAAACGGTTGCTGAGATAAAGGGCGTCAAAGAGTGACATTGACAACTCTACAGCTGTCAAACACCGGACAAAAACTGGAATATCTCCGCTTCTAGACAAGCTAGAAGAACGCGGTTTCTTTGTAAGTAAAGAGCCCCACCTCAGCTACCCCCTCCCCAAATTTGAACCGAATCCGAGAAGGTCAAATTTCAAGGACGAATTTGGGGACAGGAACCAGACCATCAGGAAGAGGAGAAAAACCCAGGAAAAACGAGCCCAAACTCGAGGGAGCTACGACAAATAGCCGGGTAGCAGCATTAAAACAAAAAACCAGACTTAAGAAACGGCGGCCATTTTGAAAAAAATTAAAACCCGATAACTCCGCTTCTATACCTCGCAGAGAGACGCGGTTTTTTTCAGGGACACCAGCAGGCAAAGCTTTATCCAGGGGTGCCAACTCCGAACACCTGGAAAAGGGGTCAACCCCTGGAAATATGCAAATCCAAGTAATTCCGAATGCGTCTGTTAATGATATGGAGTAGGATTTTACTTGCATGTGATATTAGGGCCAATGTGCGGTAGTTCTCACATTCCTTTGTAGAGCCTTTCTTATGTAATGTAAAGGTAGCACAGTTAACTCGGTCCAATCTTTTTGCCACTCGCCAGTGGTCCAGATCTTATTGAGGATTGCATGCAGTACGTCTACACCAGTCTCGCTTAGTAATCTAAGATCTTCTGCGATTATTCCATCAGGACCTGGAGCCTTCTTTAATTTAAGGGAGTTTATAGCAGTCAGCACCTCGGAACGTAGGATGCTTGGCTCCAAACTTATATTGTTCCAATTCTTCACAGGCTTAGGTTGTTGTTCAATAGAGTTATACGCCATCTTTCAGTCACATCGTCACATTAATGTAGTAGTTTACCGTCGTAGTTGGTTAACCACATTCAGCTCCTGGAAACGTCTTAACATTGCTCACGGATGATTTCCATCGGGAATTGATAAGGATACCTATAGCCAATTTAATTTCTGTATCTATCACCTGGTGATTTCCATGTATACAATCTTATAGGATGGTGTTGAAAGCAGGTGTGCATTACAAGATGTCGGCTGATGCAGAAACTGATTAGTCTGTCGCCTCTCTCATTTCTAGAACCAAGTCCATGACGCCCCATAACCTCGTATAGGCTCTGCATTCTAGTCTCCAAGTATTAATTTCTCGGTTTGGTATAGAGTCTAGTGTTTCTTCCACCTTTCCGTAGAACTGCTCTATCTCTTCCTCCGATGACTGTGAGATGGGAGCATATTATATTGATATGATGTGTAAAGTTGATGAAGAAAGATGGGTTAGTATTTCATTTCATCGTCATAATTCGATCTGATTTTGGAGTGAAACCAAGAACATAGCGGTTTAGTTTATCGGGTATTAAGATGCCTACCCCGTTCAAGCTGGACTCGTCCGATCCAGAGAAATAAAACGTCTTCCCAGAAGATGTTTTAAAATGGCCATTGTTTCGCATGTGGGTCTCACTTACAGCCAGTATATCTTTCGCATATTATCGATTTTGTTGGTGTCCATTACTTACGATGCTCAGTTTGCCTGGTTTGAGTAATCCTCTAACATTCCAGGCTGCTATACGATGACGTTTACGTATTGATATTTTTTAATTGTTTAGAGGTGGTAGATACGCTGATAAATCCTCCAAGTGGAGCTTCGGTACCATATATTTCACACCATCCGGCCCGGGTACCGAATGGCACCGAGTGTTATAGTCGGGTCGTCCAAGTTCCAACAAATCGCTCTCATTGTTCTCAGTACTCGTGGTGGGAAGGTGTGTATCATGGTGGACCAGGGGCACTTAATAATATATAATATTATGTATGTATTTTTTGTGTAAGTATGTATATTTATGTACACAAAAAATACATACTGCAGCTGTACTTCTAAATATAATGAGCCGGGAAGTAGATTAAAAGCTACACTGAAAATTCTGCCGAAAGGACGCCAACGTCATACTGCACAAAGGCAAAAATTCACTAAATAGTGGAAATAATCGACATTATAAGTATTATGGGAACTTAATACTCTAGAGTCACTTTACACATTAATACACAACAACAATAATTATAATTGCATTCGGCCCTTTGAAAACCAGTGTCTAATGAAATATAGTCTCAAGTCTGGCTATATTTTAGTCGGACGAGAGTTAAACCCAGTGTGAAAATATGTATGAAAAATTATTCATACTTGACGCGGACGAAGTCTTGAGCAATAGCTAGTGAGAAATATATATCCAACAGATTAAATATACCCTTTCTACACCTGTTTGTTAAGGATAACTCTATAAAGTAACGTTAATTACTATTGATTTTGTGAAAATAAGGTGTAAAAATAAATTTACTAAAATAATCGTAGCTCAGCTCCGATATTACTTAGAACAATTTTTATTACTAATATATGTTTCTCTAACATAGCGCTACAAAATAGTAATGGTTTTAGTCCTGGCCGCTGGAAAAAAAAAATGACGCCACAGGTCCATACAAAGTTACCCAATGCCCTTTACGCGTTTAGATAATAGCATGTCCCTTACATTAAAAAAAATTTGCTTATTTGTCCCTTACAGCACTGAATTTTTTTATGTCAACTATGCCATATTAAAGTAAGCACCTAGTTTAATATGAAACTGCGACGCAAATATACTGTAAAGGACATAAAAACTATGCTTTGGAGGAAGTTTGATGAAATATAATAAAATCTAACACAATAAGCCCACCGCGACTGGCTGGTCTACCACATAAGGGATAGGATTTCCAGCAAAATAAGGGAACTTCGACAGACTGAAGCATTTCCCTTTGCACTGGGACTATTCCCATCTACACCCAGAGCCCCTTTAGACAAGGTGGTACTTTGCAAAACCACGTCTCTGCTCTTTTGTCCTACCGAAATCTGTATCCTGAGCCGAATAGAAGATGGATCTTCCTCCCTGTTCCGCTCTGCGGCCTCTTTCTGTGAACCTGACCTAGCGATCGCACACTACAAGTCTAAATGTTTGTTCTTGACCTGGCATTAAGCTTCTCATTTCACCTTATCAGGAGCTACTGTTCTCTTTTATCGCACCTGTCAGAGCTGCTTCGCCAGTGCCCAGTCATGACCTTCCCCTTCTATGACCTTCCTTTTTATGGTGTTACGCCAGCTATTTCTATTATCGGCCACTCGAAGAGCGTCGCAGACAGTCGACTCAAGTGTGGTACGGATTTGATCAGACCAACGCATGAGACAGCGGCTCCGCCGTCTTTTTCCCCTCAATCTTGCCAATTATCGTGAGTTTTCCATACCATGGTTTCAAGGTTTCCTCCTTTTCTTCTGGTAATGTGTCTGAAATAATATAAGATGCGTTATTAGACAGATGGTAGAGAGCCTTGTTTGTATGTTTAGTTGAGCCAGAATGGTTGGTTGATTCTGAAAGCAGTTTATGGAATTCAGAGCATTTTCCTGCAGCACCCTCGACGGCGTCGATACATCTGCGGTCTGCAGACTTCAGAGTCCATGTCTCGGATCATTAAAGACAGATGAAGAATATGAGCACGTACACAAGTTTCCTCCTGGTTTTTAACGAAATCTTCCTGTCAAGCCAGGTTTTATGCATTTTGAGACATGGCGCTCTTAGTCATCCCAATTCTCCTATGTATATTTGGCTAACAGGAGCCGTTGTTCGTAAAGATCAAAGACAAATTTGCTAACCACTTCCAATTTTACCGCACCAGTCAAAGGCAGAGTGTTGCTTCTGTCTATAACCATGTTTTTGGTTTCCCTTTATTAAATGAGAGGCCCAAGTTGTTGATCATTTGCTTCATTCTCTAAACCAGTTCTCGCATCTCGATTTCATTTGCAGCCAGGAGAGAGTAGGTGCCAAAAAATTATCTTCTTACTTGAAAAATGATATTTAAAATTAAGGTAAGGGACAAATTTTAGTGAAGCTATGACAATTATTATGTATAAATTCTTAACGTAAAGGACATGTTAAGAGAATTGTGCTGCCGTCGTAAGCATATACAACGCAATCGACATTTTTTACGAAATTGAGTTACTTATTAGTATATTCGGAATCGTTGATACGAGATCTACCAGGATTTATTACTCGTTTTTAAATATCTTCTATAGTTTTCATTTTATTGTTAGTCATAAACAGCGTATGTGATATTTTCCAAACTTATTACTAGTAATATACATCATAAGGAAACATGCGTTTTTTATGACTATCTTACTTACAATTTCGACGTATGAAATACTAAGCATAATTAACGCATGTGTGACAGTTGCGTTGTTTATGCCTAGGAAATTGCACAATTGTGATGCTTATGTATAGCAAAGATAAGGGAATTACTTATATTTAAGTTGCACGTAGAGTTCGACAAGGCTTTAAATGAACGTGGCGCGAAAAGGAACTAACGCTGCTATCATACAAAAACATCATGTTTGACAGTTCTCCTATAACAGCAGCGCCCATTGACATCATTGACATATTAATTTAAAGCCTTGTCGAACTGTACGTTCAATATGACTAGCAAAGAATGATAAGATCAGCTCACATGCATTTTTTTTTTTGTAACCGAACAAAAAAGAAAATTAAACAACTTTAAATAGACTTTTATTACGTTAAGAATTGCCATGAAAATAATTGTGATAAACTAAGTACAACTAATAAATAAACCCTTAATCAGGCATAGTATGATTTATCGACCACCTAGGTAATTGGCGTTTTATAGTGAGCTTTGTCTTTTTTGAAATTCATAAAACCTATTTTTGATTACCAATAATTATTTGTATATTTCGTATGAAGCTAAAATTTTTTTACTTAAGAGCCCGTCCTCTCTTTTCTACTGCTCTCTTCACACTCACGCCCGTCTTTCATATGCCAGGTGAAAAAGGACGATCGCCAAGTTAGCGGGCAGATAGAGGTTTTCTGTTTTTAAAGGGTTTTTTATATTGAAGTGGTAAACAGTAATTCCAACACTTTATAGACGACTTTCTCAACAGTACATTGTATTTTTTTCATATCGTTAAGACGTCAATACAATCCATAAAAAGGTGATATTCTAAACCTTTTACAGCAAAAATCACAAAACTGTCGCGGGTTTGAGTTGGATTATTTAAAGAGACTTAAAAAAAATAAAAAATCTAGCTCCAACACTATATTATAATTGAAATGATCTTACATGTTGTGCATTAAAACTTATAGAAATACTGTATTTTAACTGTTAAATCACGTCTGTTAAATGAGCAAAATCGGCAAAATTTCGTATACGGACTCTTAACAATTGATTTCGGGAAAAATAAAAAAAAAGTGGTAATTACATGCCCGTCTGGCGGTACCTAGTATGATATGGACACTGTTTCCATTATACAAGAGATGATTTTGAAATAAAAATACAATTGTAAATTATTAGCTTTCTTTTTATAAAAAAACATTCTTCTAATCGATACTACGTGTGGTAATTACACGCTTACAAAACAGTAATCTTAGGTAAGTATTCAAAATTCTTCAATTCTTGTGAATAGTTTATCACCTCATACCTCAACAGAGAAAGAGATCAAAGTTCAAAGTATGCAGTTTCCTAAGTAAAAATAGGGATAATGGAAACAAATTATAAAACGCTAGAGAGCTCCTTAACAGGCATAGGACATAATACGACCATTTTTTAAGAAACAGTTCTTAGGTATACATTGTACAGGTAAAAATAATTAAGACCACACCATATTTAAAAATATTTTTTAATGCCAGTGCACATGGGGCCTGATTAAGGGTGAAGAAATAATGTACCGGTCCATGGATTGCTATGCATCCATTTAAAGTTGATTTCATTTTTGTTCGGTTACAAAAAAAATAAATGCATGTGAGTTGATCTTATCATTCTTTGCTAGTCATATTGAACGTATATGCAACTTAGGGTGAACGCAGATTTGGCCGCACCGCACGCACCGCAGTCGCCGCATTCGCAATTCTTTATATGAAGTTATAGGCAAGCTCGCATACCTACCCGCGCCGCAGTCGACGCACTACCTGAAGCGGCCGAACTCCCCGAGCCGCAGCCGATGACGTCACCAATCCCGGCCCACCCGCGTCGGACGCTGCGGCGCGTGTGGTGCTGATGTCGTCATTCGCATTCAACGGTCGGCCATACCCATAGAGTAATGAATTGTTCGTCAAGAGCCATACTGCAATAGACGCCCACTCCGAATGAACGAAAATCCATTACTACATTTTTGTACTGTAAGGGATTTTTTTTTAATATAGAAGAATGATATATATATATATATATATATATATATATATATATATATATATAACTCATTTTCGCCAAAATGTCCCTTACGTTAAGTGATATTTCCGGTGTCGATATGTTCGGCTGTGTGTATCTTTTTTTTTTGTATGTCCCACGATTACTCAGCTGTTTGTGGTCCGATTTTCAAAATTCTTTTTATTAGTTATACAATAACTCGCATTTGGTACCATGTACAAAAGTGGTGATCTGATGATGGGATCTTTGAGGAATCGAGGGGACTCCTTGAAATTTGTATGGAAACATACAGTGATTTCGATTTTTTCTGAAGCATTCGAGGTAAATGCTACCAAAAAGTAACACTTCACACCAGGATAAACCCTGGATCCGAAGGTACCGAGCAGAACTTTTGAATGCTTATAGATACAGGTTCGGGGATTTCGGCGTTGTTTAAACAACTGAAAGCATAAGCCAACACATTAATTTGATTAATCATCATCATCACAACCATAATTATACCATGGTCATCACACTATGACCCCATTATTGGTACTTTTCGTGATATTTTGCATCGAAGCAGATGTTTTTAACGATAATTTCACTGTTTGTGGACCGATTTTCGAAATTCTCGTGTTGTTGTATAAGATATAATCTTAATTTTGTATAACAATTACGAAAATGGTGAGTTGATGATGGGATCTATGAGCAATCGAGGGAAATCCTTGAAATTTATCAAAACGCTCATAGTGGTTAATTGTTGTTCTAGTAAGTTGAACATATATTACGAATAAGAGAAATTTCATACAAAGGTGTCTCTTGGTAAAGGGCACTGAACAGAACTCCTGAACCTTTAAAGATAAAAGTTTGGAAATTGTAGCATCGCTTAGATAACTGCAAGCATTTACCACAATTTCGCTTACAGTAACATAATGTGAATAGTTAACATTCGTATTGGTTATTTACGCGTAAAGCCTTATTTTGTAGAGAGAAAAAGAGTGAAATTATTATTTTTAACAAAAAATTTAAACCAACTTCCAAGGTAAAAACAATAATAATATTAACTAAAAAGTATTAAATAACTCATCTTTAATAGTGCCTTTTTCAGAATTCGTCTAAATCTCAACTATTTCTGTACATATACTACAGTCTTCATTATTTTGAAGTCGGTACCAACTAATTTAATCGTGAGTTCAGTAATGTCAGAATATCTGAAACATTTTGGGACTGGTACCGACTTCAAAGTACTTAATGAAGACTATAGTATGTACAGAAATAGTTGAGATTGAGACGAATTCTGAAAAAGGCACTATTAAAGAGTAAGAGTTATTTAATACTTACTTTTTAGTTCATATTATTTTTGTTCATATTACCTTGGAAGTCGGTTTAAATTTTTTGTTAAAAATAATAATTGTCATTGTATAAACGAAATAAAAAACTTACTCAAAACAGAATTACTATAATTAGTTATTACGTCTTACACTATTTTCAATCTTAGGATTTTTGTAAACCCTACTTAATGTAAACTATAATTATATATTATATGTGTTACGTTCAAACACCGAAATCGCTCTGTTCGCGCCCTTAGCGCGAAACAATAGCGCGACTGTGTTCGCGGCCTTAGCGGGCCCTGGCGGGGCGCGCGGGGCGCGGCTCGCGGATCCCTTCAACCTCGCGCTGCATACGCTGCGCGGGCGCTGCGGCGCGCTGCTAGTCACATTTAACCATATATTGTAGACATACCGTAATACATAATATTATACAGTCCGCTTTTTATTAGAAGATTCCCAACGCAAACACAAAAAATGGCTCACAACGTGATATATATATATATATATATATATATATATATATATATATATATATATATATATATATATATATATATATATATATATATATATATATATATCACGTTGTGAGTATATATATATAATTGGAATCTCGGAATCGGCTCCAACGATTTTCATGAAATTTAGTATATAGGGGGTTTCGGGGGCGATAAGTCGATCTAGCTAGGAATCATTAGTATAAAATGTCATTTTATTCGTGTTTTATCCAATACCGCGTAGTTTAGGAATTTAACGCAGCCGTACATTTTTCCACATTTCAGGTCTATTATTCATGTTTACCAAATAACATCATATAATTTCCCCCGTTTTTTTCCACATTTTCCTCTATTTTTTCGCTCTTATTAGTCTTCGCGTGATAAAATATAGCCTATACCCTTCCTCGATAAATGGGCTATCTAACACTGGAAGATTTTTTTAAATCGGACCAGTAGTTCCTGAGATTAGCGCGTTCAAACAAACAAACAAACTAACAAACTCTTCCGCTTTATAATATTAGTATAGATGGATTTTCAAATGTGTTAGTCGCGCTAAAACTCGAAGACGGCTGAACGGATTTTGTTGATTTTAGTCTTAAAATATTCGTAGAAGTCCAGGAAAGGTTTTAAAGTGACACGAAGTTCACCGGGACAGCTAGTTATTTATAAAATATCCATAGTTCCATGCTATCCGTACTAATATTTGTACTGTCTGTCTGTTGGCGCACCGCGCAACGTAGTTGCGGGCATCAACTAGTAGTATTAAGTATATTTAAATTATATAAATAAAAAATAAAACTAGATTTTTATTATTTATTAAGATTGTAGCAGTACCTACACGTTCGTTCGCCGATTGAAACAAAGAAAACAACGTGCTCCGAAAGGATCGCCGCCGTCTTTGTATACGTCCGTCGTAGAAGATTGAAACAGAGAAGAAAATCGTTCTGCTAAGAACGTACGTTCGCAATAACGAAAGAAACCGTCCGTGTGATAATACCGGACGTGACCCAGCCCTGAAAAGGACTTTTTCTAATAAGAATTCTTCACAACACAACACTACGCGTCTTCACATCGTGCCTACATCGAGAGGGATCTTCACAACGTAGCTGCAGTCTTCAAGGCGTTTATATAACATCTTCTGTCTTCATAAAATGGCGGCACTATTATTATTACCGGCGCGGCGGCGAGCGGTGCAGCGAGACGACGTCACTACGAGACTGCGCGGCGATGTGAGGCCCCGCAGAGGCTAGCTCCTATATTTATACTCGAGCCGCGAGCGGCGCGCGGACGCAGCCAATCAGGATCGACCTTTTGTTAATATTTTTATCCCTTTCTAATAGTTTTCCCTTTCTAGCTTTTGTAAATATTTTTATCTCATTCATTATGTCTCTTTCTGTTTTGCAATAGCCAATCACAATTAATCTTTTAACTTTCTGTACAGTTTCTGGTAATAATAATTATGAAAATTTTTTGTATATAAGCAGCACAAAGTTCTCAATAAATCACTTCAGTTCACCACAGTAAATCGAGTTTTACTCTTTACTCCTCCGACCTCTAGTGAACTCTTAGAGAGACCAACCGGTCCTCTAAACTGGTGACCCCGAAGAACAACAAGCACCTACAAGAAGGAAACGCGCTCAAGAAAACTCTGCTCGGACAAAACGCTGCACGACAAAACGCTGCTCGGACGAAACGCTGCACCACGAAACGCTGCTCAACGGAATTCTGCTACAAATTTCTTCACACAATGGAATCCAGACGCGAATCCCTGCCCGAAACGTCATCATCACAAGAGATCGCCGGCATCGCACTCTCCATGAGAATCCCGCCTTTCTGGAGGGACAAACCCAGGCTCTGGTTTGTCACGTTCGAGGCAGCCACCAGCAGTCTACAGAAGAACCAAAGTCAGCTCTCGCAAATGGTCATCGCTCGCCTAGAAAAGGAGGACATAGAACAAATCGCCGACCTGCTATACAACCCGCCAGAGACGAACGAGTACCAAGCACTGAAGGACCGGCTCATCTCAGCATACGAGGAGTCTGACAGCCGGCAGTTTCAACAGCTACTGTCAGACATGGAGTTGGGAGACCAAAAACCGTCGCAACTACTCCGACGTATGCGAAACCTGGCTCGCAACAAGGTCCCCGATTCCACCCTACAGCTCATGTGGGTCAATCTCCTCCCGGCAAACATTCGCTCCGTCCTGGCCGTCAGTGAAACATTCAAGACGAAGACCACACTCGACGAGCAAGCTGCGCTGGCCGACAAAATAATCGAGCAGTCAACTGTAAATAATGTAAATAGCATCTCATCCAGTCATCATGTAAATAGCTCCGCATCACCATCATCGAACGTCGAGTGCCTTCTATATTGAAGAAATACGCAAACTATCGTTAGAGGTCGCCGAGTTGAAGAGGCATCAATACAACAACAACAATAACTACAGAAGAGAAAATTATTATCAACGCGCAAGGTCAAGACACAGATCATCATCAAGATTCCGGCAACGATCAACTTCGCGTCCACGGTCTACATCACCATCACCATTTTGCTACTACCACAGCAAATTCGGGAAAGAAGTGCGAAAATGTACACAGCCGTGTACGTTTAACAACCCGGAAAACTAAACAGAACGTTGGCAGCGGCGGAATCCGGCGTTCACAACAAACAATACCGCCTATTCGTCACGGACAAGACAACGAATCTCACTTTTTTGGTAGACACGAGTGCCAATATATCCGTCATACCGAAAAAGAAAGGCCTTCATCTCCAGCCGCTACCTTTTCAACTCTACGCCGCCAACAACACCGTAATACCGACGTACGGCGAAAAAACACTAGAGCTCAACATCGGACTTCGCCGACCGTACAAATGGAAGTTTATCGTCGCAGCAGTATCGAAACCAATCCTCGGTGCCGACTTCCTGCAACACCACGAACTCATCGTCGACCTGAAAAACAGAAGACTCATCGACGGAAGAACCAGTCTACATATTAACGCTCCTGGACGCTACACGGACGTACCTACTGTCCGTAGTGTCGACAGCACGCAGTCGTATCACGACATACTAGCAGACTTCCCCGGAATCACACGATTGACAGCGATGAACATCACGCCGAAACACAGCGTCGAACATTACATCGAAACGTCTGGGCCACCGCTACACTGTCGCGCCCGACCGCTACAACCACATCGCTACAATCAAGTAAAAAAAGAATTCGAGAATATGATGCAACAAGGTCTCTGTCGCCCCAGCAAGAGCGCCTGGTCTTCTCCGCTTCACGTCGTACCAAAAAAGAACGGCGACATAAGGGTGTGCGGCGACTACCGACGACTCAACGCAGTAACGAAGCCCGACCGCTACCCTATACCACGACTTCGAGATTTCACTTTCCAACTCGCCGGAAAAACTATCTTCTCGACGATCGACTTAAACCGAGCCTACCAACAATTACCAGTCCATAAAGAAGATGTAGAGAAGACAGCAATCATCACACCATTCGGATTATTCGAGTTTCCGAGAATGTGTCCCGGCCTAAGAAACGCAGGCCAGACATTCCAACGTTTTATACACGAAATACTGCAAGGATACGATTTCGTGTTTTCCTTCATCGACGACTTGCTAATAGCATCCAGCAGCGAAGAAGAACATCGCCAACATCTACGGTGTGTTCTTCAACGCCTAGAAGAAAACGGGATCACAATCAACCCAGCTAAATGTGTACTCGGCAAGCAAGAAGTTAAATTCCTCGGCTTTAGCGTAAACAGCGATGGAATCAAGCCACCACAAGACAAACTACAAGCTATTGAAGATTTCCCGCTACCGAAAAACATAGAAGAGTTACGTCGTTTTCTCGGCATGCTAAACTTCTACCGAGACAGCATTCCGAACGCCGCTACTATTCAAGCCCCGCTACACGCATACCTACATAATGCGAAAAAGCGAGATAAAACACCGATCGAATGGAACGAGACATCGAAAGAAGCATTCACGGCTTGCAAAAATAGCATCAAAAACGCTGTTTTGCTCGCCCACCCGAATCACAAAGCACCGATCGCTATTTTCTCCGACGCCTCGGACACTGCAGCGGGAGCTGTAATACAACAATATTACAATAACAAATGGCAACCACTCGGCTACTTCTCGAAGAAATTTACTACAGCGCAAACGAAGTACAGCACCTACGATCGCGAACTTCAAGCTATCTACATGGCAGTAAAATACTTCAGAAAAATATTCGAAGGCCGAGAACTCATCATATTCACCGACCACAAACCATTGACATTCGCCCTACAGAAGAAAACATCGACATCCAAAACTCCGAGAAGAACTCGGCAACTACTTTTCATCTCCGAGTTCACGCACGACATTCGTCATATCAGCGGAAAAGATAACATCGTCGCCGACACATTCAGCCGCATAGAAATAATCAACACGCCGTCAGCTGTAAACTATGAAGAAATATCTCGCGCGCAAGAGCGAGATAGCACGCTACCTACGCTGTACGGTCAAGAAAACTTAAGTTTCAAAACAACAACGCTACCTAACTCCGATATCAAGATTATATGCGAAACTTCAACAAAATACGTTCGCCCGTACATTCCGCAAGATTTTCGACGCGCCATTTTCAACTCTATTCACAACATAAGTCATCCTGGAACAAAGGCAACAAGAAAACTAATCGCGCAAAAATTCTTCTGGCCGTCTATGAACTCCGACATTAGCGAGTGGACGAAAACCTGCATACAATGTCAGCGAAGCAAAATAGAACGACATACATTGAGCGCCGTATCGACTTTCCCGCAAGTCGATCGTTTTTCACATACGCACATCGACATAATCGGACCGCTAAGTACAACAGCGAGTGGTCATAGGTACCTACTTACTATGATTGATCGCTCGACGAAATGGCCTGAAGCTGTACCACTCACCGAGATCACCGCCGAAACCGTCGCAAGAACATTCTACGAACAATGGATCGCGAGATTCGGTTGTCCGACTACAATAACAACCGACCAAGGACGCCAGTTCGAGAGTCAGCTGTTCGTCAACTTAACACGTTGTATGGGAATCGATAAAACCCGTACAACGCCGTATCACCCGCAATCTAACGGCATGATCGAACGCTGGCATCGAAGTCTCAAGAATTCACTGAAATCAAGACTCATCAATAGTAATACATCGTGGATCGACGAGCTACCTACAGTTTTATTCGGACTACGCGCCGCCATACGAGAGGACACCGGAGTCAGCGCCGCCGAATTAACCTACGGCCGTAACTTACGATTACCGGCCGACTTCTTCGAAACAACATCGTCATCGAGCCTAGATCATACCTACATCGAGCAATTACGAAAAAACATCAACTCTATCAAGCCGAAAAACGATATACATCGCCACGGTAATCAACGCAACATCTTCATACATCGTGATCTACTTACGTGCGAATACGTATTTTTACGTATAGACGCTGTAAGAAAACCACTTCAAAGTCCGTATGACGGGCCGTACAAAGTTCTTTGACGAGAAGAAAAATACTACGTAATACAGCTACCCGATCGCACAGCAACAGTATCCATCGATCGTTTGAAGCCCGCCTACATACTGAGTGAAGATTACCTCGGCGAGTCAACGAGCAATGTACAACAGTCACCGGTAATTACCAACTTACCTAATACCAATGTACCTGTTACCTTACCTTCACATACCAATAATTTACCTCAAAATACCTCATTACCTTTACCCGTTACCTCATCACCGTTACCTGTTACCTCACAACCATTACCAAGTGCAACACCAGTCAAGCAGAAGACACAAGCAAGTCTAACACAGAAGATAACAAGAACGGGCCGTGCCGTCAGACTGCCGGTGCGCTTCGATTGAGGGGGAGCACTGTAGCAGTACCTACACGTTCGTTCGCCGATTGAAACAAAGAAAACAACGTGCTCCGAAAGGAACGCCGCCGTCTTTGTAGGTATACGTCCGTCGTAGAAGATTGAAACAGAGAAGAAAATCGTTCTGCTAAGAACGTACGTTCGCAATAACGAAAGAAACCGTCCGTGTATTAATACCGGACGTGACCCAGCCCTGAAAAGGACTTTTTCTAATAAGAATTCTTCACAACACAACACTACGCGTCTTCACATCGTGCCTACATCGAGAGGGATCTTCACAACGTAGCTGCAGTCTTCAAGGCGTTTATATAACATCTTCTGTCTTCATAAAATGGCGGCACTATTATTATTACCGGCGCGGCGGCGAGCGGTGCAGCGAGACGACGTCACTACGAGACTGCGCGGCGATGTGAGGCCCCGCAGGGGCTAGCTCCTATATTTATACTCGAGCCGCGAGCGGCGCGCGGACGCAGCCAATCAGGATCGACCTTTTGTTAATATTTTTATCCCTTTCTAATAGTTTTCCCTTTCTAGCTTTTGTAAATATTTTTATCTCATTCATTATGTCTCTTTCTGTTTTGCAATAGCCAATCACAATTAATCTTTTAACTTTCTGTACAGTTTCTGGTAATAATAATTATGAAAATTTTTTGTATATAAGCAGCACAAAGTTCTCAATAAATCACTTCAGTTCACCACAGTAAATCGAGTTTTACTCTTTACTCCTCCGACCTCTAGTGAACTCTTAGAGAGACCAACCGGTCCTCTAAAAGATCAAATTACCTTACATTAAAATAATCGGGCAAGTGCGAGTCGGACTCGCGCACGAAGGGTTCCGTACCATTATAGAGCAAAATCAGGTGTGCGTCCCCCCAGAAAGCCCAATCGAGCTAGGTGTATTTTCAATATATCAGAATTTAGAGCAAAAATGGAGCACCTCTACAGTCAAGTAAATAAATTGGAGCATTAATACGAACGACGCTGCGAGCTAAAAACCGTGGGCTTGCTGGCGTCCTGTCCCGTCAGCACGCCCAAGCTAGATCTCGGGAACCGTTGAGAGTACTATCGTGTATTGTGGTTCAAATTTTCGAGCACAATTGGAGCACTCTGCTCCCGTGAAATCAACTTCGAAACTAGAATGTGAAAGGAGTTAGACGTGATTAACCGGTGGGCTTGCTGGCGTCCTGTCCCGTCAGCAAGCCCACGCAGATCTCTGAAACGGTAATGATTTAGATTATAATTAAAAACTCTACAATAGAGCCCTATTTAGAGCACTCTGCTCCAAAAAAAAATATTAATGTAGCTTCAATAGTTCTCGAGTTACAGGCCTTTGAAAACGGGCTTGCTGACGTCGCGTCCCGTCAGCAAGCCCATTTGGAGCGTGGAAACTACTGAACGGAGAGTCGTCAAAAATATCTCAAATCGTAGCTTAGAATGAGAGAACTATGCTCCAAATAGATCAAAATCCTAGGTTCTACGGTTTTCGCGCTATCAGCGAAAAACACTTCAGCCGCCAAAATTTGTCGATTTTCACAACCGCGCGACGTTGCCGTTCCGTGCAACAAGCAAACGAACGCTTCATTTGCCGTTGGTGTACACGAGAATGAACCTTCCGATAGTTTATTTAAGAGTCTCTTTACTTGCAATCCTAAGATGGCTTGTAGTTTATGTCTGAAATAATAGACCTGCAGCTATCGTTGCTAATTCGACATATTTTGTAATCTTCTTGTAAGTTCATGTAAAAGTAAGCTTGTTTACCTACTCCCTATATTGAAATGTTACCTAATAATATTTCATTTGATGTGATGTGAGTCAGCACAGCATGATTAAGGGCCTACACGAGCCATAATGGCGCCGCCATTAGTTAAAAATAATTACTCACGTAAGTAGTAAGGTGCATTGGGGTAACTTCGGAAGAAAAAAAAATGGGGATATTTCGAAAATGGCAAATAATTACCAAACAGAAAGTAATTTTGAGCTCTGGCCACATTTACTGAGACGCCAATTTAATCACCTCCACCGCTTCCTTTCCCTAGAGCCGTCAGCCGGGAGTGCGTGTGCGCTAAGTTCATTTTTTCGCGCCAAGTGCAATTTTATGATTTTTTGGGATTATCGAAATTACCCCCTTTTGTTTTACACAGAAATTAGGTAAGTTACGTAATAATTTGTTTGTTTTAAAGAAGCTTTGACGTTTTTTGCTTTCTTAAGAATATGTAATCTTGGTCTACCTATGATTTTTAACAAACATTCTAAATAACCCCAGTGGGGTAAATTTGTTAACGAAATTTCCCCAATATTTTTTTCATAGTCTTTTGCAGGGGTGCGCAACATATACATAAAATATTTACCTACCTTTACCAACAAAAATAAACGAATGAAAATACAGAGTCCAAACTTGACGTACAAATCATGTCGATTTTCGACATTGAGAGGTTTAAAACGTATTTTTGAATAGACGTGTGGAATCAATTTTTATTGTTGTTAAAAAAAAAAACAGTTTTAAAGTATAATCCGGGTTCCCAAAAACATTTTTTTTATTACTATCCAGCAAATGTTTCGTGAGTAGCTTCATTTTGATAAGACGAACAACAATTTCCTCTCCGTAAATTCTCGAAAGTGGTAGCTAACAGAGATAGAAAGGATTTAAATTTTAATATTTCTATTTGATGGTCCTAAAATATGGATTGTTCTATATTTTGTAGGACTCTTGAATTACTCTTGAATTTTATAACTATGTATTAACCTATCAATATAAGTACAAAAAATCAGCTCGTTAGGGTTCCGTTTTAGTCTTTTTAGTTCATTAATCAACAGAACTTGGTTGACTAATGAACCCTAAAACACAACCCTAACCAGCTGATTTTTGTATATTGATAGGTAAATAGTTCTATCTCTGTTAGCTAAAACTTTCAAGAATTTACGCAGAGGAAATTGTTGTTCGTCTTATCAAAATGAAGTTACTCACGAAAAATTAGCATGATTGTAATAAAAAAATTGTTCTAGGGAACCTGTACGACTATATAAAAATGGTTTAAGCGAAGAAGCCACTTTTATTATTTGCAGGTGTCAACTGCTCGGGTGCTAATTGCTGACGTGGTTTTTAAATGCAGAGCTAAGGCGCGCCTTTCCTCTGCAATTGAAAACTACTTCCTTTTTTAATTTAGTTTTAATTTTGATTTAGTAATTTACGAGACTAGGTAAAAATTATTTTTATTTTTAACAAAAAATGTGTTCCTATTTTATTTCGTTAGTTATAGTTTTGCTGGGTATTAAATTTAAATAAATACAATAATATTATCTAGTGTTGGCTTTTTTATTGTTCTTATCTATTTACTTCTTTGCTCCAAATGTTGAGGACATCTGCGTCCCCGATGGGGTAATTTCGAAAATTTTTCAATCTAAAACTTAGTTTGGTGTCTTCTATGGCTTGTATACACAATGTTTTTGTATGGGGTAAAATAGAATAAAAATAAATGTGCCTTAAATGTATTTTTACATTAGGTCGTGTTTCGCTGTTATTCGAAATTACCCCTTGAGTTTTCGAAATTACCCATGAAAAGTAAAAATAGGGTTTAAATTTTAAAGGGGTAGTTATACCAGAATCCGTAAATACTTTTGAACTAAAAAAGATACAATTCATATGGAAATATGTTTATTATAACTGAAATGTTAGAGTTATAGTTAAAAATATATACAATTCGTCTTCTAAAGTTGAAACAATGACACAATAGCCTCACTCTTCCAAAAAGTTTACGAGATTACCCCAATGCACCTTACCTACTTTTAAACGAAAACTCAGTTTTCAAGTTAGGTATTTATTTAGAAACAATCAATCGGCAAAATATAGAAAGCTGTGTAATATTTATTATTTTTAACTGAGAAATTATTTTTTAACTGATGGCGGCGCCACTTAGGCTTGTGAAGTTGTGATCTTAATTATAGAAGTGTTGAAATAAAACAAGAAACATACAAATGTGTAAATGTTATAATTGTTACAAATCAGTCTTGTTTATAAATTAGAATAGGTAAGGTGCCTGAAGGTACCTTTCGCACCTTTGCTGCTTATAAACCAGTCTTAATCATCATTTGGTTTCTTATGTTACTTTATTACGATTGCGATTAAATAAATATAGCGTTTCATTTATTGTAGTGTTCCTATTACGTTTTTTCCAAACATGTTGAAATAAAATTTAAAATAAACTAACGGACAATATAAGTAAACATCGTAACAATAGGTAGGTATAGTGCTTAAGCATAGTTATACAACAATTTTTATCACTTGAGCCATGCTTCGGCACGAATGGGCCGGCTCAACCGGAGAAATACCACGTCCTCACAGAAAACCGGCGTGAAACAGCGCTTGCGCTGTGCTTCGTCAAGTGAGTGAGTTTACCGGAGGCCCAATCTTTTTCCCTTTTCCCTTCCCTACCCTTCCCTATTTCCTTCCCTACCCTCCCCTATTACCCCTTAAAGGGCCGGCAACGCACCTACAGCTCTTCTGATGCTGCGAGTGCCCATGGGCGACGGAAGTTGCTTTCCATCAGGTGACCCGTTTGCCCCCTTATTGCATAAAAAAAAACATTTTTGGTCATATAATGGCACTAAAATTATGTAAAGTTTCATGTGCACAATCACCTCCTTATTTGTGTCCATTTCGCTATAATCCTCACTTTTGAAACCTTCATGAAAATCAATTTTGAGTAGGTATGCCAAAAAATATTCATGAAATAGTCGTGACCACATGCCGAATCTCGAAAATAGTCCTTCAACGATTCCAGAGTTATGGGTACCTTGGTGAGGATTATAGCGACATGCTTTTTCGGTATAATCCTCACCTGTTTTCTGCTAAACGTTTACGGATTTCAGTATAAACTTGGTATCAAAAAATAGTCCGGAAATAGTCGTCCCAAACGATATAAATTTCGACCTGGTTTACTCTGTATAAGTATGTTAAAAACCCATGTAATATTAGACTCACATCACATCAAATGAAATATTATTAGGTAACATTTCAAGAGGTAAACAAGCTTACTTTTACATGAACTTACAAGAAGATTACAAAATATGTCGAATTAGCAACGATAGCTGCAGGTCTATTATTTCAGACATAAACTACAAGCCATCTTAGGATTGCAAGTAAAGAGACTCTTAAATAAACTATCGGAAGGTTCATTCTCGTGTACACCAACGGCAAATGAAGCGTTCATTTGCTTGTTGCACGGAACGGCAACGTCGCGTGGTTGTGAAAATCGACAAATTTTGGCGGCTGAAGTGTTTTTCGCTGATAGCGCGAAAACCGTAGAACCTAGGATTTTGATCTATTTGGAGCATAGTTCTCTTACTACGCAGCCGGCTAATCACTTGCACTAAACAGTCGCTGTCCACACTTACTTTTTCCTAATAACTAATCACCTGCCCTAATCACTTGCACTTATTACTAATGAAAGTGAATACGGGCCTTTATTCTAAGCTACGATTTGAGATATTTTTGACGACTCTCCGTTCAGTAGTTTCCACGCTCCAAATGGGCTTGCTGACGGGACGCGACGTCAGCAAGCCCGTTTTCAAAGGCCTGTAACTCGAGAACTATTTAAGCTACATTAATATTTTTTTTGGAGCAGAGTGCTCTAAATAGGGCTCTATTGTAGAGTTTTTAATCATAATCCAAATCATTACCGTTTCAGAGATCTGCGTGGGCTTGCTGACGGGACAGGACGCCAGCAAGCCCACCGGTTAATCACGTCTAACTCCTTTCACATTCTAGTTTCGAAGTTGACTTCACGGGAGCAGAGTACTCCAATTTTGCTCGAAAATTTGAACCACAATACACGATAGTACTCTCAACGGTTCCCGAGATCTAGCTTGGGCGTGCTGACAGGACAGAACGCCAGCAAGCCCACGGTTTTTAGCTCGCAGCGTCGTTCGTATTAATGCTCCAATTTATTTACTTGACTGTAGAGGTGCTCCATTTTTGCTCTAAATTCTGATATATTGAAAATACACCTAGCTCGATTGGGCTTTCTGGGGGGACGCACACCAAAATCAGGCCAAAAATTGTGTTTTTTGTATGGGAGCCGCCCTTAATTTTTTATTTTATTTTAATATTATTATTAAATATTAAAGAAGACATATAACTAAGGACTTCGAGAAAAAATCAAGTACCTACCTGTTGCCATTATTGATATAGAGCAAAAAAAGCCAAAACAATCACGTTTATTGTATGGGAGCCCCCCTTAAATATTAATTTTCTTTTGTTTTTAGTATTTGTTGTTATAGCGGCAACAGATATACATAACCTCTGAAAATTTCAACTCTCTAGCTCAGGGGTTCCCAAACTGTGCGCCGCGGCGCCCTGGTGCGCCGCAGAAAGGCAAGAGGGGCGCCGTGAGTCGATCCTCCATCATTTTCCATAATCACAATTCACAAATGTTATAAAGTAAAATAAAAATATTATGAATTATACAAAGCAGGCAGATGATTATATATTTGCTTATTATTATTTACTTGCTTAACCTAACTATAATCATTAAAGGTGTTTATTTATGTATATTTTTGTAATAGCTAGGTAGAGTAGGGCGCCGTGACAAAATATTGACTTGTAAGTGCGCCGCAGACTGAAAAAGATTGGGAACCCCTGCAGTCTAGCTATTACCGTTATTGAGTTACAGCCTGGAGACAGACGGACAGACGGACAGACGGACAGACGGACAGACGGACAGACAGACAGACAGACAGACACAGACAGACACAGACAGACAGACAGACAGACACAGACAGACAGACAGACAGACACACAGACAGACAGACAGGCGGGCGGGCGGGCGGGCGGACGGACGGACGGACGGACGGACGGACGGACAGACGGACAGACAGACAGTCAGACGGACAGACAGACAGTCAGACGGACAGACGGACAGACAACGAAGTCTTAGTAATAGGGTCCCGTTTTTAGCCTTTGGGTACGGTACGGAACCCTAAAAACAACAAACAAAAACACGTTGCGCCGGACAGACAGACAGTAATAATATTAGTACGCATAGTATGGAACTATGGATGTAATTTTATAAATAATAATGATAAACACGTTATGCAGTGATTTATAAAAGAAAAAATATTTTGTAGTAGGTACGCGTGGTAATCTATATAGTATATTATAGGTTTTTAAAAAGTCGCTTTTTTTCCCTCATGTCCCTTTTGTTCCCTTTAATCTTTAAAACTACGCAACGGATTTTGATGATTCTTTCAGTGTTAGATAGCCCATTTATCGAGGAAGGTTATAGGCTATATTTTATCGCGCTAAGACTAATAGGAGAGAAGAAATAGGGGACAATGTGGAAAAAACGGGGATAATTATTTGAAAGGGCTAACTTGAACGCGCAAATCTCAAAAACTACTGGTCCGATTTGAAAAAAATTTTTCAGTGTTAGATAGCCCATTTATTGAGGAAGGCTATATATATTTTGTCACGCTAAGACTAATAGCAGAATGTGGAAAAACGAGGGAAATTATTTGAAAGTGCTTATCTCGCGGACTATTGGATCAATTTTTATGTTATTTGGCACAGATAAGAAGTAGACCACGTGAAGTATCATAGGCTATAGATTTTAATAACTTTTTCAGTGGCTATATATTTTATACCCGTGCGACGCCGGGGCGGGTCGCTAGTTCAAACATAATCTTCTATACCTATGGACGATTAATCAATCAAGAACAAATCAAGAAAAACGAATAGCATATCAGCCACGACACGAATTTCGCGCTATGGTCTTTTTTGATTGCCAGAACGCGTCGTGGCCGTTTTCATTAGAGCCACAACGCGAATTTCGCGTCGTGGCTGTTTCACTGTGACCACATCGCGTTGTGAGCAATTTTTTCGCTCACTAAGCGATTTCGGTCTTTGAGCGTAACATATGCAAAAATTATAATATTTTATAAAAATTGTATAAAGTATACAATAAAATGTTGCTTATTTGTATGAAAGTTTTATGAGTTTCATGAAATTTTCTGTACATTTTGTTTTTTTGCTGCACCATAAATTTTTTGTAAACACACACATACACGCACGCACACACACACACACACACACACACACACACACACACACACACACACACACACACACACACACACACACACACACACACACACACACACACACACACACACACACACACACACACACACGTACACAGTCATACACGAATCCTAGTAGAACTAGTTTTCTGATCCCAAGACTTTAGTCGTAGGGCTAGGGTTCTAAACAAACACTATAATTTTATGTTTTAATTTAAGAATGTTAAACTTATATGTAACAGTGTTTTATCATATGACTGTATGTTGTTCTGAATAAAGAAAATAAATAAAATAAAAATAAAATAAACAAGATAGTGAGCGAGACAATTTCTTATTTACTTTAAGTATTTTTACTACAGTTTAGGTTACAATCGGTGACAAAAGCGTAAAAATAGAGGGCGGCGTCAAGAACAGGAGGCGCGCAGCGGGTCGGCGAGCGGCAAGGTGCGGCCCGGCGCCGGCAGCCGCGAGCCGCGCACCCGCCGCACGCGCCGCCGCGCCGCGCCCAGCGCCGACGTCAACCGCACCTCCCCTACCACCTCTAGCGGCGCCATATCAGCGCGCGCGCAGCCGCCCGCCGCCAGCTGCAGCCGCGCCCGAGGAGCCACCCACGACAGGGCGCTCGCGCTCAGCTCGCCCCAGCCGCCTGCGACCCGCACCTCGACTCGCTGAGCCGCTGTAGCGCGCATCGCCAGCCGCCCCCCGGGGCCCACCCGCAGAGCCCCGGCCCGCGCGGCGCGGCGCCGCAGCCGCAGCAGGCCGCCGCCCAGCAGCGGGCGCACGCCGCGCTCGTCGGCCACGAGGCGCAGCACGCTGAGCGCGGTGGTGTTTGCGCGCAGCCGCCGCGGCTGCAGCACGACGCCGTCCACGGTCGCCACCAGCTCCGGTTCCCTCTTCTCCTCGCCCGCGCTTCCGCCCGCCGCCTCCGCGTCCGCCTCGAGCAGCTCCAACTAAATATATATATTTTTTTAACTAAGAGGACCCGACATGAACGGTATATCGTTAGTTAGCCATAAGGCATTAGTCCACCTTTGTACCTATGTGTGCATACAGTTTTTAAATAATTAAATAAAAAAATATCGTATCGGAATCACTCGGCACTCAATCATATATTTTTTTTCATTTTGACAGTATCTGCTGTAGACTTGATATTTGTAGCAGTGCAAACGTAAAGGTACTGTTATGATTTTTGTAATTTAGAACCTAGTTTATTGTTTTTAGAATACAAAATTATTATAACTTAACTATTTTTGACTAAACTTGATAGTAAATTTGATAGTAGATAGGGTAGTTTTAATATTTACTGGCCACACTGACAACGTGCAATCCCTTCTACGATGACGTAGAGACAGTTTTACCCTTTGGGTACAGAACCGTAATTATTTTTAACAAAAAATTAAAACCGACTTTCAAGGTAAAAACAATAATAACATCCTTATATGAACTAAAAAGTATTAAATAATTTTTCCTATCTCATGGTGCCTTTTTCCGAATTCGGCTAAAACTCAACTATTTCTGTACTCAATCTTCATAATTTTGAAGTCGGTACCAGATCTGAATCCAGATGCCAGAATATTTGAAACATATTCTGTAACTGGCGCCGACTTCAAAATTATGAAGATTGAGTACAGAAATAGTTGAGTTTTAGCCGAATTCGGAAAAAGGCACCATGAGATAGGAAAAATTATTTAATACTCTTTAGTTCATATAAGGATGTTATTATTGTTTTTACCTCGGAAGTCGGTTTAAATTTTTTGTTAAAAGTTTGTTTTTAGTTACCTAGTAAAATCATCGCGCACTATCTGTAGATTAGGGCCGATTCACACTGGAATGGCAGAGGCGAGGCGAGCAGTTTCAGTGTCATATGATTTTAAACTTTATCTTCATTATTGTAATAAATATCGAGAGAAGAGAGAGAAATCGACGCCGCCGGCGGCCGCAAGAGGCCACGAGCGTCCACGGGCGGCCGTAGATTTCTCAAGCGATACTATGTATTATTAACAACAATGAAGATAAAGTTTAAAATCATATGACACTGAAACTGCTCGCCTCGCCTCCGCCATTCCGGTGTGAATCGGCCCTAATACACTGTATATTATTCTACGTATCTTATTACAATTTGTTAACAGTCACACTTACAAAATATAATATCAGCTGCAGATAATTTTAAACAATATATTTAAAAAAAATCGAAGTGGACACGTGCTAGGGCCGCGCCAAACCGGAATTTTAGCAGCGGCGAGGCTTTCAGTGTCATATGATTTTAAACTTTATCTTTATTATTGTAATACATAGTATCACTTGAGAAGTCTACGGCCGCCCGTGGCCGCGATTGGTAAGTGTGACAGTGCACTAGCATGTTACTTGTATTATCGAAGCAACTTACTTCTCAGAAGTAATGTGAAATGTGTGCCTTGCGCTCTGGAGATAAGGTTGAATATTTTGTTATGTATATGTTCAATTTTGGTGACATTGGTGACCCTGACGTGGTAATGATGATGATGATGATGAATGTAATTTGTATAGTAGCATATGCTTTCAGTTCTTAAAACAGCGCCTAAACCTCCAAACTTGTATCTATAAGGAATCCGGAGTTCTCTTAGTATCTTCGGAACCATAGTATACCTTGGTGCAAAATCTTGCGTTTTGGTAGCATATGCTTAGGATGCTTCTCATAAAACCAAAATCACCATATGTTTCCATATAAATTTCGAGGAGTTCCCTCGACTACTCATGGATCCCATCATCAGGTCACCACTTTTGTGAACATGGTACCAAATTGGAGTGAAACCATTAGGTTGTATTAACAACAAAACAAAAATTTTGAAAATCGGTTCACAAACGGCGGCGAGTAATCGTTGAACATACAAAAAAAAATCCACAGCCGAACATATAACCTCCTCGTTTTTTGGAAGTCGGTTAAAAACTACCTTTACATGAAATATTCAACGTGGATGGCCGCTTCATTTGACGTCAAAAATCAAAGGTCTGAAGTATCTGATGAAGAACCCTCAGCTGGTTTCAACTGTATGATTCAGTGATATGGCGATGCCCCTCAGAACCTGCTATAGTTGCATTACACGACTTGTGATGATAACAATAATAATATCTTTTGTTTGCTGTTTGTTTCTTTGTTTAACTTTTCTAGTGTATTTTATGTTTGTGAAAACTTGTAATTGGCCTTCCGCTGTTATTTTAAAACTACTTGTTAATCTAGCTGTAAGTTTTCCTAAATAAATAAAATAATAACTCCCACACCGGTTTCGGTGACGGTAGCCGGTTTCATTTAAACCAGGCCAGTTACGCAGGAGTAATTTTATAGTGTCCAAATGTGTGCGCAGTACACAAGAGCAATCTCTCTATTCCTTTACTCACATAACCCAGTGGGACGGAAGACCGACACGACAGGCGATAGGTCAGGCGCAGGACCGACTTTTATATGCCGACGCATGGATTATCTAGTGGGTACTAGAGCGAGCGAGAGTAATGCGTGGCTCGATTTTTATTCGGCGGTATCCTCTTTTCTGACATTTCAGATATTTTAGATTTAGGGGCTGTTTCACCACTTCCTGATAAGGTGTCTGATAGGCTATCCACAACTTTTTGACAGATTCTCCATACTCTACCTGTCAAGTTAATTGCTGGATAGCCTGTCCGGCACTTATCAGGAAGTGGTGAAACAGGCCCTTAGTTAAGTAAAATGACCCGTCACTAGATATTTTTAGTAATAAGACGTAGGACATAAACAAGAATATTCGACATCTACCGGGATTTCGTGAATCGTGATATCCCTAGGGATTTCGTGAAACCCCTGATATCCTCATTTCCCTGCGACACATAATATTATATATTTAAAAAAGTACTTAGTTGTATTTTTGAATGTTAATATATTGAATTCATGTTATGGTACTTGTGAAAACAAGTACCATAAACGAAACAATCCAGGGAAAATTAAACATTCGACCTCGGAATAATTCGCATAGAGCTGAAAATTTGTAGAGATGTTAAATACAACATTACAAATAAAACATCAAAAGTCCCCGGCGATCCTCCTTGTGCAAAAAATTTTATTCAAGGTCAAAGGTATGAAAATGAGGTTTTTCCTGGTTTTTTTTTTTCAAACTGTACATTTTATCACAAAAAATAGGGCAAGAGTGTAGATCACAGAATTTTCTACAAAAAATATTCAGTCACTTTTTTCATACGACTTACCATTCCTTATAAATGGCGGGCTTAAAGTTTGGGAAAATCATATCTATCCTTATATTATAAAGGTAAATAATTTGTGGAACTATACTGCTTTGAATTGAAGAATTCGTTTTTTGTTGGATAGTCTTATTTATCGAGGAAGAGTTGAGCTATATAATATATAGGCAAACCGTTTAACTCAGTCTTCGCCCGCGCGGTACAGGAGTGCGGGGGTATGGCGACTACGGGGACTGCGAGGGGTGCGGGCGGCAGGCGCATTTTTGTTTCAACTCAGTTCGCTCGCTACGCGGTTAGCGATCGCATGTGCTAATTGTCACTGACGCTTTATGAGAGTTATACATGAGATTACATTGTCAAGATGAGTCGAAAGATATTCGCACATAAAATTAATAGTCAGTGCAAGCAAATGGCTTTTAACGTATACGAATATTTTAGAAAAAGAAAACTGGACCTATCTTCTGTTGAATATCAACAAGACATATCTTTAAATAAAACCGTAGCTGAAGTTACTGGACTATCGGAAAAGTCTATATCTAGAATTGTACAACAAGGGAAACGATTTAATAACGACGAAAGATTTAAATCACCGAGAAAATCAAAACATGTTCGCAGAAAAAGAGTGGAAATAGACGAATTTACAAAAGGAGTGGTAAGAAGAAAAGTCACTCAGTTTTATACAATCGATAAAAAAATTCCAACTCTGAAAACTTTAAATACTGTACTAAGAGCAGAGAATATATTACACTGCGGCAGGGAATATTTAAGGCTGTTATTACATGATCTAGGTTTTAAATTTAAGAAATGCGGTTCTAAAAGGAAACTCCTTATCGAACAGCCAAATATAACATCGTGGAGTTGGAAATACCTAAAGACGATTAAAAAGTATCGTAGAGAAGGAAGACATATATTATATCTTGACGAGACTTATGTAAATGCGTCTCATAATGTTTCGAAATGCTGGCAATCAAAGGATGTACATGGCGTGCTATCTCATATTGGTAAAGGGAACCGTTTGATAATCGTACATTGTGGTGGTCAAACTGGATTTGTAGACGGAGCACTTGTGATATTTAAATCCAAATGTAAAACAGGTGATTATCACGATTCGATGAATTTCATCAATTTCAGTAAATGGATAAATGAAAAGTTAATGCCTAATATATCTCCAAATTCTGTCATCGTAATGGATAACGCAGCTTATCATTCTGTTCGAGAAGAGAAAAAGCCGACTATGGCTTCTACCAAGGCAGTTATGCAAACATGGTTACGACGACATGACGTGGCTTTCGATGAAAATCTTAGAAAAGATGACTTATTAAAATTAATTAAAAAGAAAGAAACCGAAGATATTTACAAAATTGACCAGTTATTGAAAAGAAACGGACATGAAGTGTTACGTTTGCCTCCATACCACCCAGACCTGAACCCCATCGAGTTAGTCTGGGGTGATATTAAAGGACGATTAGTAGAAAAAAATATCGACTCAACTTTGGACCAAAAAAAACAAATTTTAGAGGAATTATTTGCTGAATATTCCGTGGAGAACTGGGAGCATTGTGTTAACCACGTAATTAAAATCGAGGACGAATACTGCAAACATGACGGAGTTCTAGATGATGCTGTTGATTTTATTATTAACACCCAGGACGACTCTGATGATTCCGATGATGGATGCTTCGAAAGTGAACAATCCAGTTCTTCTGATACTGATATGGATACAAGTGATTGATTTATAATTTTGAGAAATTATTGTTTATAGTAAAAAGTATAAAATTAAAGTTTTTATTTAATTATCTACATAGCTTTCATTAAAATATTGTATTTGTATCAATTAATTTTGAAATAAAAATTTTCGCCATTAAACACTATGACGTCACATATCTTCGAAGCGGTCTAGAGCGTAATTTCACCTCTTGTGTATCACACTACGAGCGCCTGCCGCCCGCACCCCTCGCAGTCCCCGTAGTCGCCATACCCCCGCACTCCTGTACCGCGCGGGCGAAGACTGAGTTAAACGGTTTGCCTATAACGTTGCCACCAATAGGAGTAAAGAAACAGAGGGAAATGGGCAAAAACGGGGAAAATTATTTGAAAGAGCTTATCTCACAAGCGGCTCAAATATTTTTATGTTATTTGGCACAGATATAAAGTAGACCACGAGGAAGGACATAAGCTTTTTTATTTCTCGGGAAAATGTATGTTTTCCGTGAAATTTATAATTAACGCCGTCGGAGTCACATTTAACAATTCTAGTACTACATACTTGGGTTGTTTGAAAAAATTGAAATGTTCTCGGCCTGACATACTTCTGAGTGACTTGCAAAAGTACTGTTGCTTTTCGCGACTCGAAAAGTTTAGATTTGGTAAGTCACGCAGAAGTATGTTTGGCTGAGAACATTCCTCGTATGCTGGTGTGCGTCCCCCCAGAAAGCCCAATCGAGCTAGGTGTATTTTCAATATATCAGAATTTAGAGCAAAAATAGAGCACCTCTACAGTCAAGTAAAAAAATTGGAGCATTAATACGAACGACGCTGCGAGCTAAAAACCGTGGGCTTGCTGACGTCCTGTCCCGTCAGCACGCCCAAGCTAGATCTCGGGAACCGTTGAGAGTACTATCGTGTATTGTGGTTCAAATTTTCGAGCAAAATTGGAGCACTCTGCTCCCGTGAAATCAACTTCGAAACTAGAATGTGAAAGGAGTTAGACGTGATTAACCGGTGGGCTTGCTGGCGTTCTGTCCCGTCAGCAAGCCCACGCAGATCTCTGAAACGGTAATGATTTGGATTATGATTAAAAACTCTACAATAGAGCCCTATTTAGAGCACTCTGCTCCAAAAAAAATATTAATGTAGCTTCAATAGTTATCGAGTTACAGGCCTTTGAAAACGGGCTTGCTGACGTCGCGTCCCGTCAGCAAGCCCATTTGGAGCGTGAAAACTACTGAACGGAGAGTCGTCAAAAATATCTCAAATCGTAGCTTAGAATGAGAGAACTATGCTCCAAATAGATCAAAATCCTAGGTTCTACGGTTTTCGCGCTATCAGCGAAAAACACTTCAGCCGCCAAAATTTGTCGATTTTCACAATCGCGCGACGTTGCCGTTCCGCGCAACAAGCAAATGAACGCTTAATTTGCCGTTGGTGTACACGAGAATGAACCTTCAGATGGTTTATTTAAGAGTCTCTTTACTTGCAATCCTAAGATGGCACGTAGTTTATGTCTGATATAATAGACCAGCAGCTATCGTTGCTAATTCGACATTTGTAATCTTTTTGTAAGTTCATGTAAAAGTAAGCTTGTTTGCCTACTCCCTATATTGAAATGTTACCTAATAATATTTCATTTGATGTGATGTGAGTCAGCACAGCATGATTAAGGGCCTACATGAGCCATAATGGCGCCGCCATTAGTTAAAAATAATTACTCACGTAAGTAGTATGTACCTACTTTTAAACGAAAACTCAGTTTTCAAGTTAGGCATTTATTTAGAAACAATCAATCGGCAAAATATAGAAAGCTGTGTAATATCTATTATTTTTAACTGAGAAATTATTTTTTAACTGATGGCGGCGCCACTTAGGCTTGTGAAGTTGTGATTTTAATAGAAGTGTTGAAATAAAACAAGAAACATACAAATGTGTAAATGTTATAATTGTTACAAATCAGTCTTGTTTATAAATTAGAATAGGTAAGGTGCCTGAAGGTACCTTTCGCACCTTTGCTTCTTATAAAACAGTCTTAATCATCATTTGGTTTCTTATGTTACTTTACTACGATTATGATTAAATAAATATAGCGTTTCATTTATTGTAGTGTTCCTATTACGTTTTTTCCAAACATGTTGAAATAAAATTTAAAATAAACTAACAGACAATATAAGTAAACATCGTAACAATAGGTAGGTATAGTGCTTAAGCAAAGTTATACAACAATTTTTATCACATTTTTAATCATAAAATGGCACTAAAATTATGTAAAGTTTCATGTGCACAATCACCCCTTTATTTGTGTCCATTTCGCTATAATCCTCAATTTTGAAACCTTCATGAAAATAAATTTTGAGTAGGTATGCCAATAATAGTCGTCCCAAACGATATAAATTTCGACCTGGTTTACTCTGTATAAGTATGTTAAAAACCCATATAACCCATGTAAACTATACATATAAAAAATCCTCAACACACCTTTATAACTCTGGAATCGTTGAAGGACTATTTTCGAGATTCGGCATGTAGTCACGACTATTTCATGAATATTTTTTGGCATACCTACTCAAAATTGATTTTCATGAAGGTTTCAAAATTGAGGATTATAGCGAAATGGACACAAATAAAGAGGTGATTGTGCACATGAAACTCTACATAATTTTAGTGCCATTTTATGACTAAAAATGTGATAAAAATTGTTGTATAACTTTGCTTAAGCACTATACCTACCTATTGTTACGATGTTTACTTATATTGTCTGTTAGTTTATTTTAAATTTTATTTCAACATGTTTGGAAAAAACGTAATAGGAACACTACAATAAATGAAACGCTATATTTATTTAATCATAATCGTAGTAAAGTAACATAAGAAACCAAATGATGATTAAGACTGTTTTATAAGCAGCAAAGGTGCGAAAGGTACCTTCAGGCACCTTACCTATTCTAATTTATAAACAAGACTGATTTGTAACAATTATAACATTTACACATTTGTATGTTTCTTGTTTTATTTCAACACTTCTATTAAGATCACAACTTCACAAGCCTAAGTGGCGCCGCCATCAGCTAAAAAATAATTTCTCAGTTAAAAATAATAGATATTACACAGCTTTCTATATTTTGCCGATTGATTGTTTCTAAATAAATGCCTTACTTGAAAACTGAGTTTTCGTTTAAAAGTAGGTACTACTTACGTGAGTAATTATTTTTAACTAATGGCGGCGCCATTATGGCTCGTGTAGGCCCTTAATCATGCTGTGCTGACTCACATCACATCAAATGAAATATTATTAGGTAACATTTCAATATAGGGAGTAGGCAAACAAGCTTACTTTTACATGAACTTACAAGAAGATTACAAATGTCGAATTAGCAACGATAGCTGCTGGTCTATTATATCAGACATAAACTACGTGCCATCTTAGGATTGCAAGTAAAGAGACTCTTAAATAAACCATCTGAAGGTTCATTCTCGTGTACACCAACGGCAAATGAAGCGTTCATTTGCTTGTTGTGCGGAACGGCAACATCGCGCGATTGTGAAAATCGACAAATTTTGGCGGCTGAAGTGTTTTTCGCTGATAGCGCGAAAACCGTAGAACCTAGGATTTTGATCTATTTGGAGCATAGTTCTCTCATTCTAAGCTACGATTTGAGATATTTTTGACGACTCTCCGTTCAGTAGTTTTCACGCTCCAAATGGGCTTGCTGACGGGACGCGACGTCAGCAAGCCCGTTTTCAAAGGCCTGTAACTCGATAACTATTGAAGCTACATTAATATTTTTTTTGGAGCAGAGTGCTCTAAATAGGGCTCTATTGTAGAGTTTTTAATCATAATCCAAATCATTACCGTTTCAGAGATCTGCGTGGGCTTGCTGACGGGACAGGACGCCAGCAAGCCCACCGGTTAATCACGTCTAACTCCTTTCACATTCTAGTTTCGAAGTTGATTTCACGGGAGCAGAGTGCTCCAATTTTGCTCGAAAATTTGAACCACAATACACGATAGTACTCTCAACGGTTCCCGAGATCTAGCTTGGGCGTGCTGACGGGACAGGACGTCAGCAAGCCCACGGTTTTTAGCTCGCAGCGTCGTTCGTATTAATGCTCCAATTTTTTTACTTGACTGTAGAGGTGCTCTATTTTTGCTCTAAATTCTGATATATTGAAAATACACCTAGCTCGATTGGGCTTTCTGGGGGGACGCACACCGTATGCTGTAGTACAAGAAGTTCCGCTCCGCCCTGTTAATTATGTATTTCACGGAAACCGTACATTTTCCCGAGAAACAAAATAGCCTATGTCCTCGTGGTCTACTTTATATTTGTGCCAAATAGCCAAAATTTTACAGCAGATTTTATAGCCAATTTTATAGCCAAAAGTTTACAGTAGATGATATCAGATGGCGCAATGTAGCCATCAATTTACATCAGACTTTTGACAAAATTCTGTGAGGGGGCTCTCTATGCCCCGTGTATTATATTTCTCTATGAATACTCGGTTTATTCGCTATATCGTCTCACACCTGGCCCTAGGTGTGGGCCTGGGTGGGGAAACATGGCCAGGGGCAAGCCCCTCTGCATGTGGGGATCCAGTTGGATTTTAGCGCATCCCGGAGAACCAGGATGCGGAAAAAGGTTAGACATATTTTTTATGGGGCGAAACCCCCGCAAATAAACGCGGGGAAAAACCTAGGGGCCTGGTACGACCAGAGGTTGTTAATGGCCGGAAAGCCGAACTCGGCCGAAGCTAACTCGGGATTATATAGGCTCACATCAGATTTTCGATAGCGCGATGTAGCGATTGTACAAATTTGTATAGTGACATATGTTATCACATGCCATAACTAAAATTACAGCTATCAAACTAAACACTTCTATAACCGGCCTAGATACAAACCTTTACTGGGTGGGCCGTGGGATCTTTATAATGTCAACGTTCTCAATTGATAGGTAACAATATTATTTTCTATACTTATGTCACATATTATACATCTAATTCGCATTAAACAATACTTGACAAGTAGACCTACTTGTAGTTAAAACGTTCATAAATATTTGTTAAAGACTGTTACCTAAATAAATAAATAAACTAATAACTATTATTCTGCGCCGAGGTGGAGAAGTGGCCCCCGCTAGAGAAACAGCGGCGGGCACTCACCGTCACGATATCAGTCGCGGAGTCGCCGCGCGTCTCCGCAGTCACCGTCACCTCGGCGCGACGCTGCGCCCCGCTCCGCTCCAGCAGCGACGCCCGCAGCCCCGCGCGCCACCCGCCCACGACGCCCGCCTCGCAGTCCACCGCCGCCGAGCGGCCAGGCAGCGCGCGCGCCGCCCAGCCGCCGTCCCGCGCCGGCAGCGCCGCCAGGAGCGCGCGCAGGCCCGCGTCGCGCCGCGCCAGCGTCGCCAACCGCGACCACGCCAGCTGCCGCAGCTCGGGCGGTGCGTGCGCGGGCAGCGCGAGCAGCAGGGCCAGCAGCGAGGCCGGCGCGCGCGCCCCTCGCGCCAGCAGTAGCTCCAGCGCGGCGGCGCGCTCCGCCACAGCTCCCGGGCCCAGCACCACGCGCTCGAGGCGGCGTAGGCGCGTGGCGTTGTAAAGGGCGGGCGGTGGGCCGACCGTCAACGCGCCGAGCGCCGCGCGCGCCGCCGCGCCGGAGCTGCCCGCGTGCCGCAGCAGCAGCTCCGTGTCGTCGGCGTGCCGCATGTTGCCGAGCGCGCGGAGACGCGACGCGGTGCACTCCTCCTCCTGCAGGCAAAATTATAACGAAAACACGATTCAGTTCGACGGATCGCGACTAAAATTTTGTCGACGTAGCCCGATCGACTAATGATTCTCCGAATGCATTTAACTTTCGTAAATACTAATTATTATTTTTAACAAAAAATTAAAACCGACTTCCAGGATAAAAACAATAATAATATAATAATTAACAAAAAAGTATGAATTCTCCTAAACCTCTAATATTTCTGTACACAATCATCATAATTTTGAAGTCGGAACCAGCTAAGGATGGTGAGTTTTTTGTGACAACACTCCTGGAATACTACTTAGAACTACGTTAATATAACATAACTATTTATTTTGTCCCAATAAATTTTAAGCAGTTTCCTACGTACCTCATAGATCTTATGATCAAATTGCTAACTTGGTAACCTGATCACCAAGTTTGAATCATTTACTTTGAAATAACATAATTTTTGAAATCGTTCGACAAGTTAAGAGTTATAATTTAATGATTCATGGTGGTTGTGCTGATGATGATGATGGATGTAACTTGCATAGTAGCATATTATGCTTTCAGTTCTTAAACCAACGCCGAAACCCCCAAACTTCTATCTATAAGGAATCCGGAGTTCTCTTAGCACCTTCGGAACCAAGGTATATCTTAGTACAAAATTTTGCTTTTTGGTAGCATATGCCTAGGATACTTCTCATAAAATCGAAATCACCATATCTTTCCATACAAATTTTGAGGAGTTCCCTCGATTACTCATGGATCTCATCATCGGGTTGAAATAATAAAAGAATTTTCAAAATAGATTTACTTACCTACTACAGAATAATGTTTAAAGACATCCGTGATCCGTTTTGTTCTAAAAATACCATGAAAAATACCTACCAATTATAATAGGGTCATAATGTGAAGGTGTATGGTGGAATGGTGGTGATGATGATGATGATTAATGTAATTACTAATTAGCTTAGTAGTATATTGCTTTCAGTTCTTAAAACAACACCGAAACCCCCAAACATGTACATATAAGGAGTAAGGAGAAACATGTACATATAAGGAGTAAGGAGTTCTGTTCACCACCTTCGAACCATGGTATATTCAGGTGCAAAATTTTAATTTTTGGTAACATATTCCTGGAATTCATACGAAACCAAAAAAACCATAATATGTTTCCATTTGAATTTTGAGGAATCCCCTCGATTACTCATGGATCCCATCATCAGGTCACCACTTTTGTGAACATGGTACCAAATTGGAGTGAAACCTAATACAACAAAACGAAAATTTCGAAAATCGGTTCACAAACGGCGGAGTAATCGTTGAACATACATAAAAAAATTAAAAAATACATCCACAGCCGAACGTATAACCTCCTCGTTTTTGGAAGTCGGTTAAAAACCATCACTACGACAGAAACTCAATATAACTGAATTGCTGAAAAAGCTGCTATATAATATGCGGACTGTTCTTAATCAGTGCTTTGAACATTTTACCTCCAGATCCGAAGATAATATTTGTTTCAAAATACTTTTGGAAGTATGTACGCTCTAAAAAAGGTGTAATTAAATATCCAAAACATTTTACCTTGGGCTCGGAAAAGTTTTACGATGGAAAATAATCTGCCCCGAATTCAGTAATTTTTTAAGTGTTTTTACCTCTTCCTCTTTAGATAACAATGACGCTCAATTTTCAGATTCCGTTTGTGATATCAATTGCCCAGACTCAATATCCCATGTTAATATCACCTACGAATCTGTTTTAAAGTCACTTAAATCATTGAACATAACAAAGGGTTCTGGTTGTGATAATGTACCCAAAGTTTTAAAAGCATGTGCAGAATCACTGGCCTTACCCATTACTATTTTACTACGCAGGTCAATGGCCGAATGCACCTTTCTTGATAAATGGAAAACAGCTCATATAATACCCATTCACAAAAAAAAATAGTAAATCGGCTATTGACAACTACAGGCCTATCTCTATTTTAAATACTATTAGTAAAATTTTCGAGAAACTGGTTTATGATAGTATTTATCACACACTATCCAAAGGTATACCTAGTACTCAGCACGGCTTCTTGAAGGGTCGGTCAACATTGTCAAACCTTTCTATCTTTTCTGCCTATGTTTTACAGAATATGGAGCGTGGTGGGCAGGTGGACGTGATTTATACGGATTTCGAAAAAGCTTTCGATCGAGTGGATCACGGCCTCCTGCTCAGCAAGCTCCATAAACTGGGAATTCATGGTGATCTACTTCGGTGGGTCAAGTCTTATCTTACGAATCGTTCGCAAGCTGTTATTCTAGGGGGTTTCAAGTCGGATTATGTAAAAATACCTTCAGGTGTCCCACAGGGATCACATTTGGGCCCCTTATTCTACTGTGCCTACATTTTTGATATTTACAAGTGCCTCACCAGCGCCAAACATCTATTTTATGCTGACGACAAAAAATCTTCCTTGCGATCGGTTCATTACATGACTGTGAACTTTTGCAACGCGATCTTAACGAATTATTTACTTATTACAAAGATAATAATATAACAGTAAATATCCGCAAATGCCAATGCATAAGTTTCACGCGTCGTAAAAATCCCATAATCTATCCGTATAATTTTAACAACCTTACCATAACTCGCGTTAGTAATGTTCGAGATCTTGGCATACAGTTCGATTCCAGAATGCTTCTAACTATGCATTATGACAATATCATAGACAAAGCTTTTCGTATGCTTGGTTTTGTGCAAAGGACGAGCAAACCCTTCACAAGCATTCATTGTATTAAAATCCTGTATTTTGCTTATGTTAGAAGCATTCTGGAATACGCTTGTCAAATTTGGTCTCCCTCATATGTCACCCATGCGTCTCTCATTGCAAACATCCAGAAGAAAATTATTCGTTTTCTTAATTTTAAATCTGGCTCATCTTTTCCCACAAAGAATTTCGACGAACAGTGTCGTTATTATAACATCATGCGCCTAGACGATCGTCGCGACTTATCTGACATGTGTCTTTTGTATGATGTATTGAATGGTCACTTAGATAGTCCTAAATCCTGATCTGTTGAATTTAGTCTCGTTTAACGTACCCGTCGCAGAACACGTCAAACTCCTCTATTTTATGTTCCATTTCAGTACACTAATTACGCTAAAAATTGTGTTCTCACGAGGATTTTACAAACTTACAATAAGAAATTTTCGCATATTTATCCATTCATAAAAACAAAACAACCGTTCAAATAAAATATCAAATTATCACTGCTAAGTACGACATAACTGATAAGCTTGTGGGACGGTTAGTGTGGTTGTTAGTTTTAAATTAAATAAAACTTGTACTGACTCCACGGAAACTTAAAAATACGGATATAATATAATAAACAAGATGTTTATTATATTATATCCGTATTTTAGTATTGTACTAGCTGTTGTAGCTGTATCTTGTTTTAGTATTGTACTAGCTGTTGCCCGCAACTTCGTCCGCGTGAATGTATGTTATTATAATCAAGATTTAGAAAACGACTATTTTATTTGGATCTATATTAATTACGGGATTTAATGTAGGCATCTATCCCTCTTTAACCTACCTCCTACTCTCAGATTCCTAATCTACAATTAAACCAGAATAAAATAACGCTTGAAGTTGTTTACTTACTTACCCAAAGGGTAATTTCTTTATAGGCGTTGGCCCACCGGCCACCACACATTCCCACCACTGTATTTCCTGTGTCACCAGGTTCGATAGCGGTATCAAATCATGGAAACCCTTTGATATGATCTCAGGGAGTCAGAGGGACATGCTCAAACTGGTTTGAGACCCGCAACGAAATTAGTTAAAAGAAAAAAGAAGTTTAAAGAATTGTAATTCCTCTTTCTATTGAAAGCGGAGACAGCAAAAAGTTGCAGTGACCGAATGTCAAATAACTTAGGGGAAGCACCACGAAAATAAACTATAATAATAATAATTGTGACTACTTAGCTACAGCTAAATTAATATTGGAATTTGTTGTGTTAGACTGTTCCCAATAATAATTGTGACAAAAATGCTTGAAGGCTATAGCACTGTCCACGATATCACTGTAGTATGCGACATCAGATTTACACTGTAGGTTGTCTAGCATTGTATTTCTTTCGTCTTGGCAGAAAAAATTCTCCCAGAGAACATGATGAGTGGTTTATTGAAACATACTGCCTTCGGTCGAGCACATATTCTACGTATGTGCTCGGCCAAAATGCGAGTCGGACTCGCGCACGAAGGGTTCCGTACCGTTATAGTGCAAAAATAAGCCAAAGATTGTGTTTTTTGTATGGCCCCCAATAAAATTGAATTTTATTTAAATATTATTATTATTATTTATTACTAAAGTAAGTACACATGATATATCTAAGGCCTTTGTGAAAATTTCAAGTGCCTACCTGTTGCCATTATATTGATATGGAGCAAAAAACGCCAAAAATCAGGTTTGTTGTATGGGAACCCACCCTTAAATATTAATACATTATTTTGTTTTTAGTATTTGTTGTTATATCGGCAACAGCTGATACAATAATTTGTGAAAATTTTCAGAAGTCTAGCTGTAGCGGTTCTTGAGATACAGCCTGGTGACATACAGATATACAGACATACGGACAGACGCACAGACAACGAAGTCTTAGTAATAGGGTCCCGTTTTTAACCTTTGGGTACGGAATCCTGAAAAAATCAATAAACGCATCATATTGTGGTTATGGATGGTGTAATGATGGTGGTGATCATAATGATTAATATAATTGACATAGTCAATAGTGGCATGCGCTTCCAGTATTTTAAGAGTCCGTATACGAAATTTTGCCGATTTTGCTCATTTAACAGACGTGATTTAACAGTTAAAATACAGTATTTCTATAAATTTTAATGCACAACATGTAAGATCATTTCAATTATAATATAGTGTTGGAGCTAGATGTCTCTTTAAATAATCCACCTCAAACCCGCGACAGTTTTGTGATTTTTGCTGTAAATGGTTTAGAATATCACCTTTTTATGGATTGTATTGACGTCTTAACGATATGAAAAAAATACAATGTACTGTTGACAAAGTCGTCTATAAAGTGTTGGAATTACTGTTTACCACTTCAATATAAAAAACCCTTTAAAAACAGAAAACCTCTATCTGCCCGCTAACTTGGCGATCGTCCTTTTTCACCTGGCATATGAAAGACGGGCGTGAGTGTGAAGAGAGAAGTAGAAAAGAGAGGACGGGCTCTTAAACAACGCTGAGCCCCCTACATAATAATACTATATTATATTCTTATAAGGAATCAGGAGTTCCGTTCAGCAACGGAACCTTCGGAAGCCCTATACCCTGGGATATGTCCTGATATGTCCGGATATGCCCCGGGATATGTGCAAATCTTACTTTTTGGCATGTTATGCTAATTTTACTCAAAAGAAGTGAAAATTACTGTAATGTCTTTGTTGTAAAGGAGTTCCGTCGATACCTCCTGATTCCGAAATCATTATCAGGTCACCGTTTTTGTAAACATGGTATCAAATTCGGGTTAACAATCTATATACAACAAAAAAAGAATTTTGAAAATCTGACCACAAACAGTAAAGTTAACATCAACTCCTCTATTTTTGGAAGTCGGTTAAAAAATAGTATCCCATATGTTGACCAGGGATATAAGGTATCACCATGCCAAATTTCATTGAAATCGGTCCAGCGGATTCAGACATTAGACAGTTAAAATGTGTTCTACTACTCTTCTAACATGCCCCTGGCAAAGAATATATACACTACGCGAAAAGAAGCGACACTTAAGGGGCCGGGCTACCCTCGAAATTCTCATACATACGTCATACGTCATACATCATTTTGTCATACGAAAATATTTAACATGTTTGAGTTATTTTTCAGCTTAAAATTGTAATTACCTAGGTTCCTGAACAAAAATTAATTTGAAAATATTTAAACACTAAAAAAAAAAATTTTTGTGTATAATTTTTTTTTACTAAATTTACTACTTAATATTTTAATACTAAAAAATATTTTTTAGAGTTGAAATATTTTGTAGTAAATTTAATATTTATTTATATATTTTTAGTGCTTTGCTCTATTTTTTAGTGTTTAAATATTTAATAGTAAATTTAGTAAAAAAAATTATACACAATAAATTTTTTTTAGTGTTTAAATATTTTGAAGTTAATTTTTGTACAGGAACCTAGGTAATTACTATTTTAAGCTGAAAAATAACTCAAACATGTTAAGTATTTTCGTATGAGAAAATGATTTTGGTATTACGTACGTATGATAATTTCGAGGGTAACCCGGGCTCTTAAACATGTGTGCTCGTAAAATCGCCCACGGATATGTGTGTGTGTCTGGATCGGCGCGGGGGCTGTGCGCGGCGCGGGGGGCGCGGAGCGGTCAACCCTGGGATTATTCGGTACGAGGGCTGACTAGTAGGTGGGCCGAGCGCGCTACTCCTACACGCATCGCACGCACCTGACAATTCTGATTTTTTTACCCGTTTTTTCGTAAAAATGAAGCATTTTTCCGCGGTAAAAAGTACCTGTGTTCATGAGGGATAATGTCGGCTTCTAATGGTAAAATAATTTTTCAAATCGTCCAGTAGTTTCGGAGCTTATTTGTTACAAACAGACAAAAAATAACAATAAAATCTTTCCTCTTTATAATATTATTATAATTTATCAAAAAAATAATTTTAAAATTTAGATTTATACCTATTATGAATAATAATTTTTATTTTTATAATTTATAAAATTTAAGTAATTTAATTTTAAGATTATTATTTTATTATTATATTATATTGTATTACACATAATATATAATTTAAATACATCTTTCCTTTGGCACAACTCACAAGTCTAAATTCCATTTCGGTGTCAACCCTAGCGGTGTACACGTTCCGTTCAAGGTCACCGGCGCGAGAGCGCTCATGTACACGGAGTGTCGCCCCTGTGCCCCTGGCTCGTTTTTTTCAAGTTTATTTTCAATGTACAAAAATTTAACCTCTACGATTTTATTATAAGTATAGATTATATAATTTTATTATGTTATATAATATTATTAGCATTACTTAAGTGTCAAACATACTGTTTTCATTTCTAGTTCTGTTGTTACTTCTGGTAAATTTCCATTATTGTAATTAGGTTGTGGATAGCTGTTATTGGCCCTATGTACTTACTGTTCATTAGTATAATGCTTATTGTAAAGTTGATGGCTGTTGCTGTCTCAAATAAATAAAATAAAATAAAATAGGCATTTTTTCTAAATAAATTTTACAGCAAAAACTTTAGAATTTTTCTCCCTAAATATTTGTATTCGGATTGGAACCAATGGATTGAGCCACCAAAAAGTGAAATTTAGCTTTAATTTTTTCAAACATTACGTCTTATTTTCACTGTCTGAAAAAACGATTAAAAAAAGTGTGTCAACTCCGACGCACGACTGGAGTTTACTCCTTAAGTACGAGTATCTAACCATACGCAAAAAGAGTTTATTCAACTGAAAAAAGATTAATATAATATGAAATCAGATGTTCCGGCAATATTATCTACACCCCTTTCTGCCATAGTTATTTTAAAATATTTTTTTCTCAATTCTAAGGCCAGAATCGAATAGAGGAGAAAAATCCAGGAAGATCAAGCCGAAGAAACTCATATCCAGGACAAATAGTTGCCGAGTTACAAGCATTCAAACTTTGACATTGACAGCTCGGCAACTGTCAAACGTCGAACAAAAGCGGCCATAACTCAGCTTCCAATAGGCCTAGAGGAACGGGGTTTCTTCTAACATCAAAGGCAACACCTCGGCTACCCCCTCCCTGAATTTGAACTAAATCAGAGACATCATTTTTTTTCTTAATTCTAAGGCCAGAATCAAATAGAGGAGAAAAATCCAGGAAGATCAAGCCGAAGAAACCCATATCCAGGACAAATAGTTGCCGAGTTACAAGCATTCAAACTTTGACATTGACAGCTCGGCAACTGTCAAACGTCTTACTAAAGTAGCCATAACTCCGCACTCAATAGGCCTAGAGGAACGGGGTTTCTTCTAACATCAAAGGCAACACCTCGGCTACCCCCTCCCTGAATTTGAAGTAATTATATTATTATATTAGTTTATATAATATTATATAATTATATGATATTATTATATTATTATTATTATAATATAATTATATAATAATAAAATTAAATTATATTATTATATAATTATATTATTTTATATAATATTATATTCCGATAGGTATGGTCTTAATACACTCACAACCAAATTAGAAAGTTTCCGTCGTCCAAAAACGTGACACATTTTCGTTACTTACTAACAAGTAACGAAAATGTGTCACGTTTTTGGTTTTACCCCTCGGATTTTTCTCATACCGGGCGCCTTATATATGAAAATCGATTCTTAAGGAGTAAACTCCAAAACATTTTCGGCAAATGAAACCTAGCCAAAGTGATATTTCGTCCCAAAAACCTATAGCAAATTGTATAATAAATAATAATAAACTACTATAATGTAACTATTAAAAATACAGAAAATTCTATCGAAATCGTCGGAGCCGTTTCCGAAATAGCCGGTATAAGTGAATACATAAAATATATACAAGAATTTATTCCTAAAAGTACTGAATATAAAATCGACGATAACGATAAAACAAACCGACGCCTTCCTACCTGGCAGAGCTCCAGGGCCCGCAGCAGGCGCGCGCGCACGGCGGTAGCTGGAGCGGGCGGCAGCCGCGCGCCCCCCGCGCCCGCCGCAAGCAGCGCGCTCGCCGATACCTCCCCGCCCGCCCCGCCCCCCGCCTCCTCGCCCGCCCGCAGCGCCGCCAGCACCGCGCCCTCCTGTACAGCGCACACGTTACACGAAAACATTCGGCCGCGACATCAGTCCCATCGACGAGGGCGCGACTCACGTCGGGTCGTCCGGCGAGTGCGAGCCCCTCGTAGTAGCGCAGCGCGCGGCGGACGGCGCCGGGGCCGCGCAGACGCGCGCGCACCGCCTCTCCGGCCGCCGCCGACCCCGCCGCGCCCAGCAACCCGCAAACCTCCGCCCTGCCGAACACGAGATCCTCTCAAGGTGAGACCGCACGGAGCGACACTACGTAGCAGCGAAGCGACGAGTTGCATATGACTGACGCTCAATGTCGGGTCGCGCCGCTGCCGTGTATTGTCGCTTTAGTGTGACTCGCTCGTGTCGTGATCGCCTCCCCTCTCGTTGGGTACTCACAGTCTCCCGGCAGCGGCGGCGCGGTCGAGCAGCGCGGCGAGGGCGGGCGGCGGGGCGGCGCGCAGGGCGGGCAGCAGGCGCAGCGACGCCGCCGCTGCCCGCCCGCCCCCCCCCCCAACCCCCGCGCCGCCCGCGAGCAGCTCGCCGGCCTCCGCCAGCAGCGCCTCCAGCTCCTCCACGCTCTGAAAGCCCGCCGAAACGATAACCGTCAGTGTTTCCCTTTCACGAACAAAAATGTTATAATAAGTTTTTGCTATTCACTCTTGGCCAGGCTTGTCCCACTCGCGCCTGTAGGCATCGAACTGTAAGTACCCCCTAGGGGGGCACTTCAGTAGGGACTCACAGGCAAGCGGTGACGCGCGCGCACGAGTTTTTAGTTAGTTGAAAGATTATAATATTATTTTTAAAAATAGACAACCCTGATTTCTCCAGAAAAGGTACGAGTTATGCGATAGAAAGAGAGCGGAGATGTAGGCAAATATAATTGTAGGCACCTAGCACTGCGCGGTCGGAATTTGAACTTTATAGTATCGTGGCATGAGTTGTTAATTCTTTAAACGGGTTTCGCCAGTGGGAATTCTGTTGGTACAACTAATATATTCTGTGTCTTGGCCCAGGAAAATTATCTCGCAACTACTAAAGAACCCTAAAAACGAGCGACAGTAAGTTTTATTTTATTTTATTTTATTGGTGAGGAAGACTTACAGTTCATTGAAAGTTAAAATAATATAGCAAGATAAGTTTACAATTTAGAACCAATTACAAGTATTCACAAATGAATAACAATTTTGAGAAGGAAATATGCTCACTTAAGGGGCCGGGCTACCCTCGAAATTCTCATACATACGTAATACCAAAATCATTTTCTCATACGAAAATATTTAACATTAGCTGTTGCCCACGACTTCGTCCGCGTGGACTTTAGTTTATAGTTTTTCCCGTACATCGATTGAATAGTTAACGCGCAAATCATAAAAGTATATTGTGTGGGACAATATACTTCTATGATATGATAGATGTTCCGCGCGGCTTCGCCCGCGTAATTTAGGAATGTCAAGAAAACCGTACATTTTTCCACAAAAAAAGAAACCTGTGTCGTTTCACGTGGTCTATTCTTTATGTGTGCCAAATTACATAAAAAATGCTACAGTAGTTTCTTAACATCTCCGTTTTTTCCACATTTTCCTCTATTTCTTAGCTTCTATTAGTTGTGACGTAATAAAATATAGCCTATAGCCTTTCTCGATAAATGAACTATCTAACACTGAAAGAATTTTTCAAATCGGATCAGTAGTTCCTGAGATTAGTGCGTTCAAATAAGCCCTTTCAAATATATTTCCGTTCCGTTTTTTCGACATTTTCCTCTATTTCTTCGCTTTTATTAGTCTTAGCGTGATAAAATATAGCCTATAGCCTTCCTCTACAAAGGGGCTATCTAACACTGAAAGATTTTTTAAAATCGGATCAGTAGTTCCTGAGATTAGCGCGTTCAAACAAACAAACAAACTCTTCCGCTTTATAATATTAGTATAGATGTTTGAGTTATTTTTCAGCTTAAAATAGTTATTAACTAGGTTCCTGTACAAAAATTAACTTCAAAATATTCAAACACAAAAAAAAATTGTGTATAATTTTTGTCCAATGCCTTAATACATAAAGATAAAAAAGTAATAACTGTCAAAATGTCAATGTAAAATATGGTACGGGGTTCTCACTTCGCGCCATTGCAATCCTTAAGTTTCCACGTGTGTGTTATTAGCAAATTATACTGTGATTAACGATTATACCATAAAACAAGCAAATAAACAAATTTAGTGGAATATATTGTTTAAGTTTCAAACTCCAAGCCACAATTTTTTTTTTAACTAAATTTACTACTAAATATTTAAACACTAAAAATAGAGTAAAACAATAAAAAATATATAAATAAATAGCAAATTTACTACAAAATATTTAGACACTAAAAAATATATTTTAGAGTTGAAATATTTTGTTTATGTTAAATACTTTCGTATGAGAAAATGATTTTGGTATTACGTATGTATGAGAATTTCGAGGGTAGCCCGGCCTCTTAAGACCATGGGCGTGCATACTATGAAGGCATAAAAGCAGTGCTTACCTTATGATAAATACTTGCTATACACATATTTTAATTTAACTTTCGTACGTTTTAGATTGACTTTAATTATTAATAATAGTAAAAATATGAATACACATTAACGCCTACATTTATAAAATAGCACCAATTGATTTGCAAAACTACTTAAACATAAGTCGGTAAGTGGTAACTAGGTGCGCCGCGCGAAGGTACGCACCAATATTATACTATATAGGTACATATTATCTGTGGTTACATGCATTCGATGTCACGCAGACCCCGCCTATATGTGTGAGTTAAGATTTTCGTATTCGTACACTGTTCGCAAACGTGTGTGCGTGTGCGATTTAGTATGCCAGGCCCTGCCGCATAGCCGGCGCGAATGGCGCGTTCGGAAGTAATCGGATATGTTCGTTGCCTATAACCCGAGTAAAAATAATAGACGGAAATCTAATTGTTGAATGTTATTGTTGTTATTGTTATTAAATGTTTAGTATTTATATTTGTTTACATTACAGAAGTGTTTTGTATTTTGGGAGGCCATTTTTTCATGTGATGAGCACTGTAACATATTATTTTTGTTTGCGCCAGTATATTTATAGTTTTCTTAGAAGATTTTTATTATTTTAACATTTAAAAGTTTGTACATTTAACAGTTTATTAGATATTAGTTATTACTGAGTTTCTAATTTCTATATTAAGTGCGTTTTTTGAATTCTTAAAAATGTTATTTGACTGTGAGGTTTATGTTGTGTGAAAATGTGTGTTTATTAAAAATTAAAAATAACAAGTTTTCACAATTGTCATTCAGTGAAAAGATTTTAATTGTGATTTGTGTCGAAAGGTAGGTACGTGTACCTGAGTTACAACAATTAAACCAGCAACAAAAATGAAATGTAAGTAACTCGAAAGTTTCATGTTATTCATATTCATGTACTAATTTATTTTATCATTTTATAATATTACTAGCGACCCGCCCCAGCGTCGCACGGGTATAAAATATATAGCCACTGAAAAAAATATTAAAATCGATAGCCTATCACTATCCTTCATGTGGTCTACTTCTTATATCAGCCAAATAACATAAAAATTGCTCCAGTAGCTCGCGAGATAAACCCTTTCAAATAATTTCCCCCGTTTTTCCACATTCTCCTATTAGTCTTAGCGTGATAATTAATAAAACAAAAGCCTTCCTCGATAAATGGGCTTCTAACACTGAAAGAATCATCAAAATCCGTTGCGTAGTTTTAAAGATTAAAGGGAACAAAGGGACATGAGGGAAAAAAAAACGACTTTGTTTTATAATAAGTATAGAGACATACTTTATATTAAATGCGAAAGTATCTCTGTCTGTCTGTCTCGCTTTCACGCCAAAACTAATGAACCGATTGTAATAGAATTTTGTACACAGTTAGTCTAGAGCCTGAGAAATGACATAGGCTACATTTTTATAAGACAAAAATATATTATGTATCCATTGTATGTATCTAATTTCCATGGAAATATCGATGAAAATGAATTCACATTGCATTTCTAATATATAACAATAGATGGCGTTTTTATTTATTTTAGCTTAGCACACATGTGAACGCAAATGAACTTTCATTGTAGTTCCAACACGTGACAACAGATGGCGTTTTTTTGTTTCTTCATAACACAACGTACTCATATATTATAATAGTTTAGAAAACATAGTTTTTAATTTATATCCACACTAATATTACAATTTATGCGAAAATATCTCTTTTTGTCCGTTTGTCTGTCTGTTTTGCTTTCACGCCAAAACTACTAAACCGATACCGCTGCTTACCCCATGTCAAAAACTTGTGCACGCCTCTGCTTAAGACTCCTTATTAATCTAAAGATCAATTTTAAGATTAAGGTTTTTACTATACTGCTGCTGTTACTGACCGGCGATTCGTCGTCGTCGACGTCCGCTACGGGCACGGCGAGCGGCAGGGGCCGGAGCGCGGCAGGCACGACGCGGGGGGCGGCGCGGGGGGCTTGGTCGGGGGCGCGCCGCAGCCGCAGCCAGGTGCGGGCCTTCAGCGCGGCGTGCAGTTCGTGCACCTCCTCGGCGTACACCTCCTGCAGGCCGCGCGCGCCTCTCGAGTACCGCGCCAGGCGCCGCGCCGCCGCACCCCCCGCACCACCCGCGCTTGCCACCTCGCTCGTACACCGCCTCTGTATAACAGGAAGGGTAAGACATAATAAAAAATTATAATAATAATTACATAAGTAATTAATAATTGATCTATAATAAAAAATCAGATTGTGGAAATAAAAAGATAGCTAGTTATGAAAATATTATTTACAGTACCTATCTTTTAAACTTGAAATGGGTTTATGGGGAAACATTATAGTATAATAACAATTTTTATAGTAGGATTAATACAATATAGAGCAATCGTTAAAAATAAAAATAAATTATATAATGATTTTCAGTCACTAAAATACATAATATTATAATAATTATCATGTACATGATACTTATTTTAAAACATTTTAATTTTTTACTATATTTGGGTTATTACTATAACAATTTGCCCTTCCGCATTGAAAGTTATTATTTCCAGTGTGACCACAGTCTTTTTTAACAACAATTTATAGTACACTAATAATTATTATAGTGTACCTATAGCCTGACTTAATTTCAATGACCAAAATTACTTTTAATGTTTAATTTGTGTCACTATTAAATTCGGAATAAAATCTTAGATAAAACTAAAGTAAACAATACTACATCTGTTGTTCCGAACCGAAAGGGGATATTAATATATGACACACACCTTAACTTTCCTGATGACCTGCTCCGACATGACCTCGTACTGCACCTCACAGGTACCCGACAAGTCCGTCTCATTGCCCACATCCGGCGTGTAACGAAACTGAAATAAAAAATACCTTATTCATTTATTTATTATTATTATATTTTACTTAAACTAATATTTGTAATCAGAAGATTCCAGGTTCGATGGCAGGGTCGCCATGTAAGGTTGTGCCCACGGAGGGAAATATCAAACGACCTGATCCATTGGTTATTGGTATGAATGAATGAATGAATGAATGAATGAATGAATGAATGAATATACTTTATTGTGCACACAGTTACAGTAACAACAAACATACGACAAAAACACATAAAATGACGAGTACACAAAGGCGGTCTTATTACTAAATAGCAATTTCTTCCAGACAACCTTTGGAAGGAAAGGAAACAAAAAGTTGCTGGAGAAGGGGCGTTGTGCTTAAAGTATATGATCTATTATCTAATTACAATTAAAAATAAAGCTTACAGACTTAACATTAATACATTACATATAAATGAAAATGAAATAAATACACACATAATACCTACATATTATTATGCAATACTACATACACAATATAATAAAATAAATATTTTACCAACAACATATATTTTATATAATAATTAATAATATAATACATATAATTATATAATATATACATACCATAATATACATAATATAATTAACGTAATATATTGGCACATGAAAGTATATACAGTACCAAATAAATTAATGTCATGACTCATGCCACACCAGACTATACTAAGATCACAATATTATATTTGTTGTCCAAATATCATGAATTATTGAAATATGTACTTCTCGTAAGAATTTCAAGTTAAATAACAAAACAATAAGACAAAACCATTGTTACCATTATACATCATGTTATTTATGACTATTATTGAAATAATAGTCATTTATATTCATCTATATTTTGAGTAAAGTGTGTCGTACCTCACAAGCGCAAGGGCACTACCTACCTTTTCTCGAAACGTTTCATCGTATTTTTGAACCCTCGTAACTTTGGTTTGGATAATGCCAGGTACTTGAAATTTTTAGGATAATATAATGATATGAGTGAAATAATGAAATGCGCAAAGTTTGAATATCGTAGCTATTATACTTTAGATTTTATAGGTGTCCAAAAACCCATAATTTTGAGCACTGACTCACCTATCATCAAAACTGTTAGGGTACTTCCTGAAGTCTGAGAATGCTGAAATTTGGTATGTAACATACTATTAGTACAGAAACAACAAAAAAATTACCAAACCCAACCTTACCTATATCCGTATACTTATAGAGCAAAATAAGGTCAAAATTTGTGTTTTTTGTATGGGAGCCCGAGAAGAATCTAAAAACCTTACACATTAGTCAAAATGGGTGGCTTGGCCATTTTGTTATTAGTCATGCTATGAGCTTTAAACTACTCTTCTGTTGTACTTAATAACTTTTATATTAACCGCAACAAAATGGCCAGGCCACCGATTTTGACTAATGTGTAGAGTTTTTAGATTCTTTTCGTGCGGCTGACACATTATATCAAGTATTTTGCCGCGACTTACGTGTAAAATTAAGGTTTTTAGATTTAGGGCTGAGTGTTTAAGGTTTGAAACATGACTCTACATGAGATCTCACTACTTTTTGACACCTCGAACTATTATGTTCTCATCTTGGCAGCATTTTTACATGAAAATATTTTTTGGTGGGATCATATTTTTAACCGACTTCCAAAAAACGAGGAGGTTATATGTTCGGCTGTGGATATTTTATTTTTATTTCTTATTTTTGTATGTTCAACGATTACTCCGCCGTTTGTGAACCGATTTTCGAAATTTTTGTTTTGTTGTATTAGGTTTCACTCCAATTTGGTACCATGTTCACAAAAGTGGTGACCTGATGATGGGATCCATGAGTAATCGATGGAACTCCTCGAAATTTATATGGAAACATATGGTGATTTTAGTTTTATGAGAAGCATCCTAAGCATATGCTACCAAAACGCAAGATTTTGCACCGAGGTATACTATGGTTCCGAAGCTACTAAGAGAACTCCGGATCCCTTATAGATACAAGTTTGGGAGTTTAGGCGCTGTTTTAAGAACTGAAAGCATATGCTACTATGCAAATTACATTCATCATCATCATCATCATTACCACGTCAGGGTCACCAATGTCACCAAATTCAACCTTATCTCCAGAACATAAGGCACACATTTGACATTACTCCTGAGAAGTTAAAGTTGCTTCGATAATGTAACATTCTGTTTCACTTCGCTGAGATATTCTGGAAAACAACCTAATTTCAACCTTTTGCATTGCGTTTAGCGTTCATAGTATAATAACGCATTGCATCGCATATCTATCTGCCAGGGCTGTCAAGCAAGCGGCGCGGCGGCGCGGGCGCGGGCCGGGTACTATGCACAGAATACAAATTACTCACGGAGGTACTATGTGCGCTGCGTGTGCGACAAGTCGAGCGAGTGCCAGCCTATTGAAACTAGTCCGGTGACCGGCTACTTTGCACGTCACACGTGTTCACTTCGATTTTTTTTAATGTATTGTTTAAAATTATCTGCAGGCTGTAGCTGATATTATAATATTTTGTAAGTGTGACTGTAATAAGATACGTAGAATAATATACAGGTGTATTATTCTACGTATAGTACGCGTTTGCTAACTAGGTAACTAAAAGGAGTGAAATTATTATTTTTAACAAAAAATTAAAACCGACTTCCAAGGTAAAACAATAATAACATCCTTATAATATGAACTAAAAAGTATTAAATAATTATTCCTATCTAATAGTGCCTTTTTCCGAATTCGGCTAAAACTCAACTATTTCTGTACTCAATCTTCATAATTTTGAAGTCGGTGCCAGTTCCAAAAGTTTCAAATATTCTGTCAGAGAACAGAAGATTCATCTGGTACCGACTTCAAAATGATGAAGATTAAGTACAGAAATAGTTGAGTTTTAGCCGAATTCTGAAAAAGGCACTATTAGATAGGAATAATTATTTAATACTTTTTAGTTCATATTATAAGGATGTTATTATTGTTTTACCTTGGAAGTCGGTATTAATTTTTTGTTAAAAATAATAATACAAGAATAAAGTAGTCAGTAATCTTCACAAAATTTCAAGTACCTACCTGTATGATCTACATTCTTCATAGTGCCATGAGATAAAATTTTATTTTATGTGTGTGTTTTGTAGCTGTGAAGTGCACAATAAAGTATATTTGAGTCATTCATTCATTCGTTCATTCATTCATTCATAGTGCCATGAGATCATTCCCCTGCAACAATTTTAACATATCTATTCATCCATAGAATTATAATCTTTAGAAAAGGCATTCCATACAACCGTCAGAGCGAAAATGTGTCACCCTCGAAATGAGTGAGCTCACTCATCTGAGAGCAGTGTGCCTTAGGACGCGATGACAGTCGGACGTGCTTAATTCATTGATTACCGCTTTGTTTTTCACTACATTTCGCTCCGGAATGCCGTCGTGTGCCTTCCGGCAGTGCAGTAACAACACGAGGAATACAAATATAACCAAAGGTGTAGTGTTACACCTTTGACTATATTTGTATTCCTCGTAATACACGAAGGTAATTACTAAGATTTATTTAAATTTATTTAAAAGAATTATTTAAATTGTTGTATTGCATCTTATTAGAAAAATCAAAGCGAAGCGTAAAATGAGCGAAAGAGAAAGTAGTATACGCTGTTACTATAAGACAAAAAAGGACGACAATGTTTTCTCGATACATATTTAGCATGCAAAAACATTGCTGCAGTTTTGATTGCGTATGCCTTATCTAAGTATTGTTGTATTTTATAATATATTATCTGTGCCCGCGACTTCGTCCGTGTGGACTTCAGTTTATAGCGCGCGATGTCAACAAAATTGGTGTCAAATTTAAAAGCTTTTTAAAACCCTGGTACCCTTTAAATCAAAATGCCCAAAAACAGCTGTGCAATGTGCACATAATATTCCATTTTTTTTAATTAAACTTTATTTATACCATTTAAAGCTTATTTAACCCCCCATTACACAACTTTAGCTTCACCCATAAACTATTTATCATTGGCAGGTTTAAACTTTAAGGTTACGTCACGTCACTGCAACCTGCGTAGATAAAATACTGAGTAGTGAGATATTATAATTATATTAAGGTGTATAACAATCGAAAGAATCGAAAAGACTAATTTCACATGGTACCACGTCTTATAGAAAGACTTATGAGCAAGCGATACCGGGATGTAGGCGACTCTTAGCGCCATCTGTTATGAATTTTTGGAACTAGCTTATTTTTAACAAATTTACGCATTTTCACCCCCTTACAACCCCTTTTTCCAGTTAAAAAGTAGTCTATGTCCTTAATTGTCAGGCCTTAGAGTATCTGTGTACAAAATTTCATTACAATCGGTTCAGTAGTTTTGGCGTGAAATCGAGACAGACAGACAGAGATACTTTCGCGTTTATAATATTAGTATAGATAATATTAGTATAGATTGTTGTATTCATCAGCATTATACCTGGAACAGACTAAGCAAGGATCTCTTGAAATTGACAAGGTCCTCAGGTTCAGAAGCATCCACGTAGATCTCACTGAAGATTCCGTTGTTGTTGTATGCATAGAACTCCGACTGGGGGTAGGAGTCCCACAGGGAGGGAAGCTGCGTGTACTCTGCATTTACATGCGTCCCCCGGCCTAACAGGTAAGGATGGACCACCTGAAACGTATAACAGTATTTTGGTTTATTTAATACTTTAAGTACATAAAATAAAGTACATAAATTGAGCTGTTTTGTCTTTATGCTTAGAGCAACTTATCCAATGTATCAGACAATCTACAAGGACAATGTACAAGGACAAAACATTATAAAACATACTGTCCATTTTATAAATATTCTTATTAGTAAGGAAGATAATTTTAACAAGTATGTAGTTTAAAAATAATATCGTAAGTATGTATAATATTTACTACATACATATTTTGAAGTGTGTTAACCCATCAACCCCCAAGCGGCAGCTGACTGCAGCATAACAATAATTGAAAATCTATTGTGTCTGTGATACCCACAATGGAGGTGCTAAAATTAGTTAATCCGTTGATCACCAATTCCTGCAAATCTTTTGTTATCGCAGCCCATATGGGCCTTACGGGGCTTGATGGGTTAAGGTGTTTTATTAACCCATCAACTCCCAAGCAATTCCCACAATCAAAGAATTATTTATTGTTATTGATACCCCCACATGATACTGTCAAGCTTTTTTTTATTTAAAATATACTTAATATATTAATTATAATTAAACTTTTCACTTTCAACATAGTAGCAAAAAATTCTGAAGGATTCTAGACAGGAAATATTTAAACAATACTTTCCATGGGCCATGGCATTAAATAAATATTATTATATTGATACAGTATTTCACACGTTAATCTACTTTTTCTGTATAACAGTCTTCAACACCATGGTTAAAATAAAGGACTAACGGCCTGTTGCACCGCTTACTGATAAGGTGCCCGATAGGCTTATTTGACAGATTCTCCATACTCTATGTGTCAAGTTAAGTGGTGGATAGCCTTATCAGGAAGCGGTGAAACAGGCCCTAATTATTATATTTTTATTTAAGTTACCTATCTAATGAATGTTTAATTTAGTTCAGTTCGAATCTACTATAATATATAATATTATACCCTAATCTGTGAGTCCGATGATAACAGTCAGATAGTGTCAATAGATTTGTTCTTATTACACATATTACCCAACAACGTAGTCGGGCAAAAGTGCTATTGTAATTTTCACACTAAGGTCTAAGTGATAGCCACAGATCTAGCAAGGTTCGCGCTACATTCTATATTTATGGTGGTAGCTAAAACTCACGGTGAACTGGATCAGCTGGTATCCCCCATCGCGGGCCCCCGGGGTCGGCGGCGGCAGCGGCACGAGCTGCAGCGTGCTGTTAAGCTTGTAGCTGACTTCCTTGTCCCGCCGGCTTACGTCGTTCAGCAGGACGGTGGACTCCACCGTGAACGACATGGGGAAGTCGAACAACTTCATGTCGTACTCCAGCAGGTCGCATGATGTTCGCGGCGAGAGCGACCAAGTAACCGCAAGTAATATGACGATCGATCTCCACATTTTGTAGCCGCTAGCAAAAGTTCAACCTTCAAAGTTGCACGAATTACAACTTCATTTTAAAATCAACGGCAGCGCGCGCGCAGTCACTCAATATATGACAAAATATGTCAAATGTCGATTGTCAAATGACAACCTGACAGGCAATGTTCTGTGCTGCCAACTTTTTTGTGTAAATTCGCGGTATCTAACTGAAAAATAATTAAAAGCAGATGATCAGTTATACGTGACAAAACGCTACAAAAGTATATAATTTTTTTATTAGTAATTACACCAGTCGTATCAAATCTAATAAGTAGGATGCAAGAAGTTATTACGTACAGTAAAAATAATTATAAAATTATTGTAAGTATGTAGCACAACATCGGATTATGATAATAATATTATGTTATTAGTGGCATAATCGCAAGAGTGTGAAATATATTAGAATAATTAAAATTAATCATAAGTAATAATTCTATATATTTTATTATAAAATTAATCTAAAAATGTGTCCTCTTCACTCCCAAGCTGCTAAACCAATTTATCTGAAATTTGTTAGGTATAGATCTTTGAGTCCCGGGAAAGGACGTCAGATATTTTTTAACCCAGAAAAATATACGGTTGTCGCTTCCGCAGAAGTCATCTAGGGTATCATAAATTGTGGAGAATAAACAGAATCAACTCACAACAGCTAGTAACTAGTTTTAGTGGAAAATCCACTTTGCTGGCAACCCTAATAGTGCGGGGTGCGGTGACCCGTGACTGCGGTGGCCGGGTTGGCACTTGGCGGGAATACTATTTAGACTTATGTGACTCGCTTTGATTGAACTCGTGAAACATTATCGTTACCGTGTTCCAGAAAGCTCAAAGCACGTTATGTTATTCATTTATTCATACAGTGATACTTTTAAACATACTAGTATCACAGTAGTTATTTACACTGTGCTAGTATGCTGCGTGTTAGTTAAATTAATTATACAGTATTATTATATATATCTTTGTAGTCCGAACTCTGAGCCCATAGTAGATAAAAATGCTTTTTATCAATTTCCATGAACTCGTGTCAACCCACAGTTCACCCTTTTTATCTTAATTTGGGAGCAAGTTTTAGAGAATATTAAGAATATTATGTTTTACACAAAGTCAAAAAATAAAATCCCGCCAAAAAACATTTTCATGTGAAAATGCTGCCAAGATGAGATCATAATAGTTCGTATTATCAAAAAGCAGTGAGATCTCATGTAGAGCCAAGTTTCAAACCTTTGCACACTCAGACCTAAATCTAAAAACCTTAATTTTACACATAAATCGCGGCAAATTACTTGATATAATAATGTGTCAGCCGCACGAGAAGAATCTAAAAACTCTACACATTAGTCAAAATCGGTGGCTTGGCCATTTTGTTGCGGTTAATATTTAAAAAGTTATTAAGTACAACAGAAGAGTAGTTTAAAGCTCATAGCATGACCAATAACAAAATTGACATCGTTGTTTGCCAGTATAGGGCGGCGAAAGGCAAAGTGCTCGTTGGGCCATCATCGTTGCTGTCCGCGGGCTATCGCCTACCAGTTACCACTTCTTACGTATGGACTACGTTAGTCACCCTGGGGCGTGGGGTGCCCCCACGGAGCTTTAATACAAAGCTTTGTGTTAGCTCCGTGCGTGGATGCCCCGGACCCGCCGCGTCGATGTGGTTATGATATGCGGTCAGCGGCCAGCTTCAGAAATAGTTTATAGTCGCGGGACAGCGTGTTGCCGGTTCCGGCCACGTCATCACATCTCGCACACCGCACGTCGCACATGGGCCATGGCACAGCTGAACAAACCTCAATTGCAATTTGCAATGCTGCTTTGATTTCACAAGAAAAACTATAAAAAAATGCTAGGTACTTTCTTAATTCCTCGGGAGGTATGTTTCTAAATAAAATGAGTAGGTATTGAATTAATTACCTACTATTTATTACTGCGGTCATGCAAATGCTTCCTGACTCCTGAGTCCTGACTTTTAGAAAAGTCACTTACTATAATTAGGGTTCCCTACCCCAAAGGGTGAAAACGGGACCCTATTACTGAGACTTCGATGTCCGTCTGTCCGTCTATCTGTCTGTCTGTCTCCAGGCTGTATCTCAAGAACCGCTATAGCTAGACTTATGAAATTTTCATAGATTGTGTATCTGTTGCCGCTATAACAACAAAATAAATACTAAAAACAAAATAAAGTTAATATTTAAGGGGGGCTCCCATACAAGAAACGTGATTTTGCTCGTAACAAATAATTATTGTAACAGCACTTGAAATATTTCTTAATTATATTTTGTACTTAAATAATAATTAATAATAAAATAAAATAAAGTAAATATTATAGAGGGGCTCCCGTACAAAAAACACATTTTCACTTACTTGTACTTTCGCTCTATGAGTTATGAGTTATGACGGTACGGAACACTTCGTGCGCGAGTCCGACTCGCACTTGGCTGATTTTTACTAGTAACTAGTATCTACCTAGCTTCTGTTATCTGTCGTACCGTAAAATGACACCACTATGTAAATGATACATTAAACGGCAAACGCCCTTGGACATGAAGTCACATTTCGCAACACCATCAAAATCTCATCAGTGCTATCTGTCGGACATATTGGTAATCGTTAGTCGGCTGAAGCGCGCGGTTCACCTCGCGGGTTGCCGAGCGGCGAGCCACGGTGATATCGCTACAACTAATTCTAAGCCAACCACCACTAGATGGCGCGACCTGTCACAATTTTAAGAGTTTTACTTGGAGAGGGGAGAGTGGCTGAAAATGTAGTGAGCGCTGGCCTAGAGCCTAGAAGTCGGTATGAAGTATCCTCTATAAATTAAGTATTAAGTTTAATGCGGAAGTGGGATATTTCATGACTAAGATTTCAAAACTCAGTATTTGATTGACAATAGTACATTACGCACCTAGGGCAGGAAAATAAGAAATGTCTCAGATCACATGTAAATGTTGGCCGAGGCGAAGCCGAGGTCTACAAACATATGATCTGAGGCATTCTTATTTACTGCCCATGGTGCGTATACTATTTTTCTCATCGACGGAGGTGGAAAACGGCAACATCGGTAAGCGCAGCGGGAAGAAAGTTGACGTTTTCCACCCGGAATATATATTCTGTGCCTATAAAGTCTATTTCTTATTATTTTCAACACTGGGTCTTAATCTTTAAACGAAAAATACAAAAATCTTCACTTCACTACTACCTACGTCCAAAGTCCTCCACCCAAAATTTTTGGCTATGCGGATAGCCAGAGGTTACAAATGATTGAACAATCATTTGTAACCTCTGGCTATCCTATCCCATATTAATTATGAGATAATATACTCCAGGAATTAAACATTCGACCTCGGAATAATTCGCATAGAGCTGAAAATTGGTAGAGACGTTAAAAATATACCATTATAAATAAAACCTGAAAAGTCCCCGGCGATCCTCCTTGTGCTAAAAATTTTGTTCAAGGTCAAAGGTATGAAAATGAGGTTCTTCCCGTTTTTTTCCAAACTGTACATTTTATCACAAAAATAGGAAGGACAAGAGTGTAGATTATAGAATTCTCTACAAAAAATATTCAGACACTTTTTTCATACAACTTACCACTCCTTATTCAACAAAAAGGAATTGTTCCTCCCCGTGGTCTATTTTATATCCGTGCCAAATAATATAAAAATTGCTTCAGCAGTTCGTGAGATAAGCTCTTTCAAATAATTTTCCCCGTTTTTCCCCATTTCCCTCTGTTTCTTTGCTCCTATTGGTGGCAACGTGATGTTATATAGCTCAACTCTTCCTCGATAAATAAGACTATCCAACAAAAAGGAATTGTTCAATTCAAAGTAGTAGTTCCACAAATTCTTTAGCTTTATAATACAAGTATAGACATGATTTTCCCAAACTTTAAGCCCGCCATTTAGGAGTGGTAAGTCGTATGAAAAAAGGGTCTGAATATTTTTTGTAGAGAATTCTATGATCTACACTCTTGTTCTATTTATTTTTGTGATAAAATGAAGAGTTTGGAAAAAAACGGGAGAAAAATTTTGCGAGAGAAAGAAAATCTACGCTGCTTGTGACGTTGGAGCACCTAAATTATAGGGTATTTATTTCTCTACGCTATCATAGCGTTGAGAAATATGCCGTTGGAGCACCAAAATGATAGCGTAGAGGTTATCATAGCGTAGAGCAAATCAAACCTATCTCTGTAAATAATACACAATGCGGTTTGTAATAGCCACAAACATGGCCTTTTTGACTACTCACATGATGCATTGATCGTTTTATGTGAAACAGTAATACTTACATTTTGTCACAAAAAAACTTCCTTTGAAAAAACTGTGTACACAGCCCGACTGAGGTTCAAATGTGAACTGTTGAGAAATGGCGAATAATATTACGAGATTTTCCATAGAATACGTAAAAACTCAGCGTTGCCACTTCCCGATTTTACCTTCCCTAACACACAACGATAACAATAAATTTTCCTGAAAAACAAAATAGCCTATGTCCCTCCCCGTGGCCTATTTTATATCCGTGCCAAATAATATAAAAATTGCTTCAGCAGTTCGTGAGATAAGCTCTTTCAAATAATTTTCCCCGTTTTTCCCCATTTCCCTCTGTTTCTTTGCTCCTATTGGTGGCAACGTGATGTTATATAGCTCAACTCTTCCTCGATAAATAAGACTATCCAACAAAAAGGAATTGTTCAATTCAAAGTAGTAGTTCCACAAATTCTTTAGCTTTATAATACAAGTATAGACATGATTTTCCCAAACTTTAAGCCCGCCATTTAGGAGTGGCAAGTCGTATGAAAAAAGTGTCTGAATATTTTTTGTAGAGAATTCTATGATCCACACTCTTGTTCTATTTATTTTTGTGATAAAATGAAGAGTTTGGAAAAAAACGGGAGAAAAATTTTGCGAGAGAAAGAAAATCTACGCTGCTTGTGACGTTGGAGCACCTAAATTGTAGGGTATTTATTTCTCTACGCTATCATAGCGTTGAGAAATATGCCATTGGAGCACCAAAATGATAGCGTAGAGGTTATCATAGCGTAGAGCAAATCAAACTTATCTCTGTAAATAATACACAATGCGGTTTGTAATAGCCACAAACATGGCCTTTTTGACTACTCACATGATGCATTGATCGTTTTATGTGAAACAGTAATACTTACATTTTGTCACAAAAAAACTTCCTTTGAAAAAACTGTGTACACAGCCCGACTGAGGTTCAAATGTGAACTGTTGAGAAATGGCGAATAATATTACGAGATTTTCCATAGAATACGTAAAAACTCAGCGTTGCCACTTCCCGATTTTACCTTCCCTAACACACAACGATAACAATAAATTTTCCTGAAAAACAAAATAGCCTATGTCCCTCCCCGTGGCCTATTTTATATCCGTGCCAAATAATATAAAAATTGCTTCAGCAGTTCGTGAGATAAGCTCTTTCAAATAATTTTCCCCGTTTTTCCCCATTTCCCTCTGTTTCTTTGCTCCTATTGGTGGCAACGTGATGTTATATAGCTCAACTCTTCCTCGATAAATAAGACTATCCAACAAAAAGGAATTGTTCAATTCAAAGTAGTAGTTCCACAAATTCTTTAGCTTTATAATACAAGTATAGACATGATTTTCCCAAACTTTAAGCCCGCCATTTAGGAGTGGCAAGTCGTATGAAAAAAGTGTCTGAATATTTTTTGTAGAGAATTCTATGATCCACACTCTTGTTCTATTTATTTTTGTGATAAAATGAAGAGTTTGGAAAAAAACGGGAGAAAAATTTTGCGAGAGAAAGAAAATCTACGCTGCTTGTGACGTTGGAGCACCTAAATTGTAGGGTATTTATTTCTCTACGCTATCATAGCGTTGAGAAATATGCCATTGGAGCACCAAAATGATAGCGTAGAGGTTATCATAGCGTAGAGCAAATCAAACTTATCTCTGTAAATAATACACAATGCGGTTTGTAATAGCCACAAACATGGCCTTTTTGACTACTCACATGATGCATTGATCGTTTTATGTGAAACAGTAATACTTACATTTTGTCACAAAAAAACTTCCTTTGAAAAAACTGTGTACACAGCCCGACTGAGGTTCAAATGTGAACTGTCGAGAAATGGCGAATAATATTACGAGATTTTCCATAGAATACGTAAAAACTCAGCGTGCCACTTCCCGATTTTACGTTTAAAATGTGGGGTAGAATTGATGTTTCTAACGATTTATTTGATTTGAAAAAGTTTATAAAGAAAGTTATCTTAAAATACTATAAGAATTAGATGAGGTTATATTATAAGTACTAGCGACCCGCCCCGGCGTCGCACGGGTATAAAATATATAGCCACTGAAAAAATGAGTAGAGAGAGATATACGTGGGAGAGCCATGCTTCGGCAAGAATGGGCCGGCTCGACCGGAGAAATACCATGTTCTCACAGAAAACCGGCGTGAAACAGCTTGCGCTGTGTTTCGCCGAGTGAGTGAGTTTACCGGAGGCCCAATCCCCAACCCTATTCCCTTCCCTATCCTCCCCTGTTCCCTTTCCATCCCTACCCTCCCCTATTACCCTATTCCCTCTTAAAAGGCCGGCAACGCACCTGCAGCTCTTCTGATGCTGCAAGTGTCCATGAACGACGGAAGTTGCTTTCCATCAGGTGACCCGTTTGCTCGTTTGCCCCCTTATTTCATAAAAAAAATGATCAAAATCGATAGCCTATGATCCTTCACGTGGTCTTCTTCTTATCTGTGCCAAATAACATAGTAATCGTTCCAGTAGTTCGCGAGATAAGCCCTTTCAAATAATTTCCCCCGTTTATCCACATTCTCCTATTGGTCTTAGCGTGATAAAATATAGCCTATAGCCTTCCTCAATAAATGGGCTATCTAACACTGAAATAATTTTTCAAATCGGACCAGTAGTTCCTGAGAATAGCGCGTTCAATGAATGAATATACTTTATTGTGCACACAGTTACAGTAACAACAAACGTGTTCACTTCGATTTTTTTTAATGTATTGTTTAAAATTATCTGCAGGCTGCAGCTGATATTATAATATTTTGTAAGTGTGACTGTAATAAGATACGTAGAATAATATACAGGTGTATTATTCTACGTATAGTACGCGTTTGCTTACTAGGTAACTAAAAAGAGTGAAATTATTATTTTTAACAAAAAATTAAAACTGACTTCCAAGGTAAAACAATAATAACATCCTTATAATATGAACTAAAAAGTGTTAAATAATTATTCCTATCTAATAGTGCCTTTTTCCGAATTCGGCTAAAACTCAACTATTTCTGTACTCAATCTTCATAATTTTGAAGTCGGTGCCAGTTCCAAAAGTTTCAAATATTCTATCAGAGAACAGAAGATTCATCAAATGATGAAGATTGAGTACAGAAATAGTTGAGTTTTAGCCGAATTCGGAAAAAGGCACTATTAGATAGGAATAATTATTTAATACTTTTTAGTTCATAATATTATAAGAATGTTATTATTGTTTTACCTTGGAAGTCGGTTTTAACTTTTTGTTATATTATATATTTTTTTAACAAATAAAACGTTACACACACTACAGCACTACTACTACGGAAGATGACAGATTTTTGAGTGACAAGCCTATATATACGAATACGGTATACAGTACATACGAATTATACTCTTTTATTTATGGTTGAAGTCTGTTGACAACACAGATTATAGTATTTTCCTATTCTGAGGTTGACAACAAATTGATAAATTGAAAATGGATTATTGTTTTTTTTATTTAATTTTAGATACTCACAGTGCTTAAATCAAAGGCTTAAAATATGGCCAGTCTGAGATCAGCTGAGTCCCAAAGCCAAGAATTGAAAAAAAAACTATGATGAAGTCAATATTTTTTTACAAAATATGGGTAGTAGTCCTAATGTCGTTGCAAGTAAGGTCGAATTTCGACCATTGGGCGATCTCTAGTTAATATTAAAGATGCTAAGTGTGACTGTGTGACTTTCTAAATTCTACGTAAGTACTTTCTTTAATCTGGTATGATATTATTATGTTTTTCTGGTGTTTTGATAAAATATTGAAAAATATTTTCTAAGACTTCCGACCAACGATGTCAATGCTTCCGACGACGTAATAGATCTACTACATCCCAAAGCTAAGAGATCAGGGGGGTGTGCCAAAATGTTTTCGTTTTCGGCTTCAATTAAGCCAGATCAGCTAAATCCATCACTGTGATGGCCACATCATCACATGCATGATCTCCTACGGATGTTACTGAAGCGGCGCGGCGCCCCGTGTTCGGTCGAGGGCGGTCTCGACTCTCGGCGCTCGGCGCGCGGCGGCGGCGATGCGGGCGCCGGGCTCGGCGCGGGCCGGCGCGATCAATCCGCGGGGCGGAGGGAGCGCGGGGCGGCGCGTGCGGGGGACGCGTGCGCGGCGCGGCGCCGCCGACGCCGGCCTGCCTCGCCCGCTCCGCGCTGCAGTGTGTCGCGGCGTTACGTCACGCGCGCACCGCTCCCAGAGTAAGCCCGGCCCGGCCGGCGAGCGAGTCGAGAGCGCGATGCCCCCGCGGGCCCGCCGCTCGTGACGGCGGAGTGCGGCGCGGCCGGCGGCATGGCGCTGCGGCTGGTGCTGCTGGGCGCGCTGGCGGCGTGGGGCGCGCGCGGCGCGGCCGGCGGCTGCGGCGTGGCGGAGTTCGCGTGCCGGAGCGGGGCGTGCGTGCGGCTGGACGCGTACTGCGACGGCGAGGCCCAGTGCGCGGACGGCAGCGACGAGCCGGCGGGCTGCTCGGTGTGCAACCGCACGTACTACGGGCGCGTCGGCGTGGCGTACGGCGTGGCCCTGCGCGGGGCGCCGCGGGCGCCGTTCCTGTGCCACCTGACGTTCACGGCGGGCGGCGGCGCGCACGGCGACCTGGTGCAGCTGCAGCTGGACGAGTTCCGCGTGGGGCGGTACGAGGCGGGCGCACTGGACGGCTGCCCGGACGGCTACATGCAGCTGTCGGAGCTGGGCCGGCCCTTCACGGGCGGCTCGTGGTGCGGCTCGGCGGACGGCGCGGCGCTCTACTACAGCGAGACGGCCACCGTCACCGTGTCCGTCAAGCTGTTCCGCGCCCGCCTCGGGGAGCCCTTCGGCTTCCGGCTGCAGTACAAGTTTCTGGCCCAGCGCGACGCCATCGTCAGGTCAGTCGTACCACTCACCACCCGGTATTATATCTACGTCCCGCGGGAACTCGTAAGCTGTCACAGATTAGTGATTTCCTTCAAAATTCATCGAGAAACAAACTCGTAACTTTATAGATTTTTTAGCGGTCACTCAATGAATAATTGTAAGCCCGTCAAAAGTCGACGAAAATAATTAACACGTTGAGGTACGTTAAACGACTCGTAGTAATAAAATCGTTCGCATCTCAACAATCCTAATTACTGCAGTTGCTGTAGGATTTAAGCAAAAAGTGTTTAAATATTATCGTAATGTCAAAACGACACAACACAGTATGTATAGGTCTACCAGATGGCAAAAAGTGAGAAAATAAATTGACTCTAGCCACACCGGCAATCGGCATGCACCAGGGTCCGGGGTAATTGGAATAAAACATTTTGATCCCTATTTTTCCTTATAGCAGCTGGTTCTGTGTGTGAAACATGCAAATATAGCCATCAGGGTCCTGGTAGACCTATATATTATAGTATTATAAACTTTACGCCATCAAAATTGAAGACGTGAGTGGATGAACACGATAACTAACATGTTGTAACACACGGACATTTGAGTACTCATTTTCGTACCCAAAGGGTGAACACGAGACCCTATTACTGAGACTTCGTTGTCTGTCCGTCTGTCTCCAGGCTGTATGTCAAAAACCGCTATAGCTAAACTTCTGTTTGTGTATATCCGTTGCCGCTATAACAACATTTAAACTAAAAACAAAATAAAATTTTACTTATCTACTTCATCACCTGGCTAATATAATATCTGGCTACACCTAAAATGCACAGTTTTATTTTTATTTTAGATCATTTTTCCGGCCCTAAAGCCTCCATTTAGGCAAAATAATCGGCCAAGTGCGAGTCGGACTCACGCACGTAGGGTTCCGTACCGGTATAGAGCGAAAGTAGAAAAAAATTGTTTTTTTTTTTGTATGGGAGCCCCCATATTTACTTTATTTTAATTTTATTAATAATTATTGAAGTACAAAATAAATATATTTATGGATTTTGTGAAAAGTTCAACTGCCTAGCTGCTACCATTATTGATTACGAGCAAAAAAGGCCAAAAAAATCAGGTTCCTTGTATGGGGCTTGGGAGCCCCCCCTAAATATTAATTTTATTTTTAGTATTTGTTGTTATAACGGCAACCTGCTGATATATCAGCAGGTTGCCGACAAATTTTCACAGATTGTGTATACACAATCTGTGAAAATTTCAGAAGTCTAGCTATAGCGGTTCTAGAGATACAGCCTGGAGACAGACAGACGGACAGATAGACGGACAGACATCGAAGTCTCAGTAATAGGGTCCCGTTTTTACCCTTTGGGTACGGAACCATAGAAACAGCAATTTGTTAAACTGTTTTCGCTCTCACTTCTTCATTTATAATAAGTTTTGCTTTTGCTATATTGCTCTATTTACTATAATCAACTTTTGATCAAAATATTATGTACTTACAAATTGATGAGATATAGTAAATAGGTAATATTACGATGGAGGATGATAAAGTTACTTTAATTTATCTGTCATCACAATATAGACTGAAAATTTATAGGCTGCAGTAGCTCTTGAATATCGGTACAAAATAATATGATATCGCTTTTCTTCCCCATGGTCTACGAGTTCTACCACTCGCAAGATCTATCACAACATAGAGGCCATATCTAGAGCAGACGTGTCGTGGGCTAGAAATTAGAATCACATGTAGTATAGTAAGGGCCTGTTTCACCGCTTCGTGATAAGGCTATCCACCACTTAACTTGACAGATGGAGTATGGAGAATCTGTCAAATAAGCCTATCGGGCACCTTATCAGGAAGCGGTGAAACAGGCCCTTAGTATTAGAATTCTGAAGGCCGTTTCGAAATATTCCTTCCCACGTATTGTTAATCTCGCCGAGAACATTAGCGAGTGTAACTACTTCTATACTGATATTATAAATATGAAAATGTGTCTGTCTGTCCGTCTGACTGTTCCCTCTTCACGCCCAAACCGCTGAACTGATTTTACTGTTTGGTATGGAGATACATTGAGTCCCGCGAAAGGACATAGGATACTTTTGATCCCGAAAAATGTGCGGTTCCCGCGCGATAAACGAATTTTGGCGCAATGTAGTCGCTGGCGTCATCTACTTAAGTCTAAAAACTTATTCTACCAAACAGCGAAATATAGCAGCAATTGTGAAGTTTACCGGCTGTAGCCTGCTCTATCTGGAGCGCAGAGTGAGATCACAACTCACGCCCGATGCCCACACGTGGGCCGAGTCGCATAAAGTCGTGTGGTAAAAAAAAACACTGACATGTGATAATTATAACGTTACTCTAAATGTAGCACCTATACTCTATTTCAGTTTTGCCCGGCGGATGGTATGCAAAGATATAATATATTATGTATACATAACAGTAAAGAACAATCCGAAAGAAGTTTCTATTTCCTTTTCGGTACTCTCTAGTCTCTATAGTCGTTTAGTGCTAGTGTAGTCTAGGCTTTTGCTGAACCAAAGATTTCCTTGGGTAGGATTGATCTTTATATCCCTAAGATGGGTTTACGATGTGGAGCCACCTGAATGTTTCATGCAGGTGGGGGAGGGGTTTTTTTTTTAGCTTTCACAAGGTATGAGGTCAATAACTGCGTGGGATTTACGTATATAGGCGAGTTTGGTATCATTTTCGATTGAATCGAATGTTTAAATGCCAGTTTTTGATTAATATTTAGATAAAATACAGTAAAAATAAAATAAAAAATGTAGAATATATGATTTTCAACCAACGAAAACGCTGTTGACAGGGCTTAATTAATATAAGGAGGCTGATAGCCGCATTATTCTGCATGCCAAAGACATGGTGATGAATGTAGCAATAAACATATTAATATTACTAGAAGTACCGCGCGGTTTCGTCCGCGTAAATCTGAAATTTCACGGAAACCGTATATTTTTCACAAATTAATAACCCATATCTCACGTAGTCTACTATATATTCGTGTCAAATAAAATAAAAATTGATTCAGTAGTCTGTGAGATATTAGCCCTTTCAAATAATTTTCCCCGTTTTTTTTACATTTTCCTCTGTATCTTTGCTCTTATTACTAATTCTCGCGGCGTCTGTTATTTAAATATTTTGTAAAAATAACCGTAATATTTTAAAAATATGTTTTATGCATGATATCAGCGTATCATAATATTATTATTATTATGAAACGTTAACTCATAGTAGCGTTTTTTCTTTTCCTTAGTAACAACACATACAACAAATGTCGGTTTCGATCCGCTTCTTTGTCTGTCATTCGTTTTTCTATTTTTAAGGTTCCGTAGTCAACAAGGAACCCTTATAATTTCAGTCTGTCCGTCCGTCTATCTGTCCATCTGTCTTTCCGCGGTTTTGCTCAGAAACTATAGGTACTACAAAGCTGTAATTCGGCATGAATGCACATATTGAAGATGCCGACAAAAAGGTGTATATAAAAAGTTAAAAAAATATTTTTTTTATGGTAGGGGATAATTTTTCTATTCCGCGTCCATCACACCATGTGCGGTGTTATTAGATGATTTTTTAAAAAATATTAAGAGTGTTCATATATATCATTTTCTGATTTAGGGATCCGTTTGAGAAATATTAAGTTTTAAAGTGGAAAAAATCGTTAGAGTCCAGTGTCCCCTCCCTTCTACCAGCCAAACGGTTGCTTCTGGAAATGTGAAAAAATTCACGGGAGTAGGAAATATGCTGAATTTAAAAGGAAAACTATCACAGCTAAGAAGACTTCATATTATGTTATTGAGTATAATAGTCGATCAACTAAAAAAAGACGGGTTGCACTCCGGGAGTGCCGGCAGAAGTGAAAACTTGATTATTGACGTTGTGCATTATTTTTTTAACCCATTTTTATGAAATTTGATTTAAAAAAAAACGATCGTTTTAATTAATTAATCGAAACCCTTACAAACGATTAAAAATATCGACAATCGAAAAAAAAAGCTGGCACTGTCAGACAGACTGTCAGACACTTTTCGCGACAGTTGTCTTGCAGGTGGAAACGTGGCCTTAATCAGCGCGTCTGCTAAATAACTCATTTCCCCGACTGTACATTTCTGCTAAACAACTCATTTCCCCGACTGTACATTTCTGCTAAGCAACTCATTTCCCCGACTGTACATTTCTGCTTAGTACAATTTTCCCCGACTGTACATTTCTGCTAAACAACTCATTTCCACGACTGTACATTTCGTTCGAGTTCGAGTTCAACACAAAACACTACTCTCCAACCGTCTTACGCTTTTTCTATGGTTTTTCGATCAACACGAAAATCTGACGCGAGTTTCACAGTTTTTACCCATCCCACAAAAGTGCTCAACGCCGCTAAAGAAGTTTTCACTTTAAAAATGTATTCGGCGAAGCATAAAGAAACTTTTCGTTCATATATATTCCTTTGAAGGTAATTGAGATGATGTTGTTATTTGTTAGTAGTGTAAAACACGTTATAAATGTACATTTATTGACCAAATAAATTTTTCAAATAACTAGCGAAAGTACGTAACCACTGACAGTATGTACTACGTACGTAGTACTTACTACCTTAGTGCACGTAACCCTATATTGCGCGTAGCCCGACACACACTTGGAGAGTTTTTTCGATTTAGGGATCCATTTGTGAAATATGATGATTCGATCCATTTGTTAAGAGCCAGTTTCCGCCTCTTCTACTAGCTAAACGGTTGCTTCTGGAAATGTGAAAAAATTCATGGGAGTAGGAAACATGCTGAATTTAAAATAAAAATTATCACGGCTAAGAAGACTTGATAAGATAATTTTCGAAATCGGACCACAAACAGCAGAATAATGATCAAAGAAATCTATCTGTCACGAGGTAAAAAGTATTAAAAAAAACACTAATAATACTATAAAGTCAGAATGTGATGTATGATGATGAATGAGGGTAGAGACGATGATGATGATTAATCTAATGTACATATTATTATAAGCAATTCTTAAAATTACGTCGAAACCTCCAAACATGTATCTATAAGGACTATAATATTAAGGAGGCCGGAGATCCGAGATCTATTCACCACATTCGAACGATGTTATGACGAACGGTGGTAAAATCTAACTTTTTGGTAAGATTTACTTGGAATACTTCGTTATTTATCCAAAATTACTATGAGTTTCCATTTGAAATACTTCAGTTTATGAATCGAAATCACAATATCATCCAGATAAATGGGTTTTTGGTATAAATAGCGAGGAATTCCCTCGATTACTAATGGATCCCATCATCAAGTCACCTTTTTTTATGAACATGGTACCAAACCCGATACAATAGCGAAAAAAATCTGGAAAATCGGTCCTCAAACGGTGAAGTGATCGTTGAACATACAAAAAAAATATAAACGAACATAATTAAATAATTATTATTATAACCTCCTCCTTTTTGGAAGTCGGTTAAAAAACAAGGAAAATATATTATTTGAACGCGCGAATCTCACGAACTAATGGATCTGTTTTATGTAATTTGACGTAGAATTTGACATAAATAAAGAGTAGACCAAAGGGAAATTCAAATTCATATTTATTAAAGGACAAATGCTATTTTTTGTGGGTTCTCGCGAAAAACCTTACCCGGGCGGGAATAAGTTGGTGCAATCCACCCAATAACCTATCAATAAGAAAACTAACCAGATATATTATACAATGCGTCCCGACACCGGTGTCCGATCCCTTAATGTCGTGCTCTATGGCATATTTTGTGTATTTTATCGACAAATTGGCTCTCAAATTTTTTCTCTCTCTCACGGTTGTAAAATGGCAGGCATTTTAGTTTTTCTCGGGCTTTCACACTAATCGAACCAGTACTTCTCATGTAAATATCCTATGAAGATAAAAAAGGTGTCATTTGATAGCTGAACTTGTGGACTACGCTTACACAGGCAATATGTTATAAATGTTGTGGAATTCGTCAACCCTCTCACAAGATAGTGTGTGTTACAAACAAGAGAAATTCTAGTAAATTATTGTGATTGTTAAGCTGTGATATTAGGGTAGTCGAATGTTGTGCCGTATTTTTTATTTTTTATATATTTTATTGTTTTTAATTTGGACGTTTGTAAATTGTAATGTTTTTTTTTCGAAACGGAATTATTTTGGCTGTAGTCAATTTTTAGAATTTTATATATTGTATATTATCTATTAGTCTTATGTATAATAATTGAATATTTTATGGTGTACTTTAGAAGATTACAACAAGCCCTGACACCGTTAGGGGGACAAGAATAAAAAAAAAATTGTGGAAATAAACAGAAAAACCAAAGTTTAAGAAAAAAATTGTGTATTTTTTAATTAATGGCTTTTTGTGAAAAATCTAGCGCATTAAACTGGTTCTTTTTTGTTTTAAAAAAATAGAGTAAGTTTTCATCTTAAATAAATTTGTTATTTCAATGCTCTAAGTCAGATAGTTTAGAAGTTATAACGATTTTCCTATGAGGTATAGGTCAGTTTAGTATGAAGTCAGAGAATTTTTTTTTTCAAAAGTTGGAAAATAAAAGTTTGAACTCATGATTTATGGCATATTTTAGTGTCAAAGTGGCTTTCAAATATTTTTTTTCTCCAACTTTTGAAAAAAAAAATCTCTGGCTTCATACTAATCTGACCTGTTACTTCATAAGAAAATCGTTATAACTTATAAACTATCTTTAATAATAATAATAATAATAAATTCTTTATTGACTTAATCAGTACAACAATCCTATGATGACTCTGACACCCAAACTAGGCTAATGCCCGTATTTCAAGAGTCAGCGGCTTCTCCCAATTTTTTACATAAAATAAAAGAAGTTAAAAACATATTACTCATATCTATTTATATATCACTAAAATAAGTAAGTATATAATAAAATATATAAAATGTATATATTATAATACATTAATAAATAAATATAGATGTTCAAATAAATAAATAAATTAAATATAGAAATAAATAAATAATACTATTGATACTATAAATAATACTACACACAATACATAATGAATTTAAGTACCTACACAGAGCCAATATAATATATTAAGTATATTATTATTACGTTATTTAAAAAGATCTTCTGTCTCGCAATAGTTTAATGTCAAGAGCCAGGTCTTCATAATTGATTTACATTCGCGAAGTGAAAGGGGATAGAAGTTTAATTTTTTGTTAATTTTATTGTAGAGAAAAGTTGAAAGATATGCTCGTTGTCGCCTTGCAAGTGTTGTGCGACAGTTAACTGTGGGGAGTACATTTGGTATACGACGTTTGTTTCTGCAAATTTGTGGATCGAAAGGGGTATTAGCATGTTGTTTGATTATTATATTATAAACAAATAGCTGCCTAATAGTGAGTAGCTCATACTTTTTATATAAAAGTATGGTGGGATACCTGTAGGGTCTAAGGGTCATTACTTTAAGTAAAGACCTTTGGGCTCTTTCAAGCTGAATAAGGTATGACTTGCAGGCTCCACCCCATACACATACACAATAACTTATTACTGATTGCGCTAGCGCAAAATAAATGGTGCGGAGGGTTTCAAAATCAGCGGCATAGCGCAGCGTTTTAAATGTCCAGATTAATTTGCGAGTATGTGAGGTTATAATTTCAATATGGGGAAGCCAGCTCAATTTACAATCCAGCTGGACACCGAGGTATTTCACAGTCTCTGATTTTGTAATATTGGCGCAAGTACAAATGCTTCCTTTGATACAAGTGTGTATTTTTATATGTATGTATGTATGTATGTACAGTTTGGAACTGTCACTTCACTTTGTTAATTTACCTAGTCAATCACATAGTTTATCACAATCTACATTATTATCCACTTTTTATGAATCTCACACAATTGGCCCATCAAGATTTAGTTTTTCCCCTGTGTCAGAGCATGAGGTAATGACAATAATAAAAGGCCTTAAGTCTAACGCTGTTGGTATTGATAATATATCTCTACAAATGTTGAATCTGACACTGCCCAATACCCTTAAAATCATAACTAACATTGTAAATAAATCCTTACTAACCTCTACCTTCCCCTCAGTTTGGAAAACCGCACTTATCAAGCCTATTCCTAAAATCCCTAACCCTGCCTCCCTTAAAGACCTACGTCCCATTAGTATCCTGCCCTGCCTGTCCAAAATAGTTGAAAAAGCTGTATACAAGCAAGTTATGACCTTGAAACAAACAAAATCTTACCTAAATTCCAGTCAGGTTTTCGGAAAAAGCATAGTACAGTAACTGCTTTACTTGATGTCTTGGATAACATTTTATCAGCTCAGGATGAGGGTATGGGGACTATTCTCGTTTTACTCGACTACTCGAGGGCATTCGAGACAATTAATATTCCACTTTTAATTAGTAAACTCAAGTATTATGGTTTTGAGCCTGCCGTTATCCAGTGGTTTTCTAGCTATCTAAAGCATAGATATCAGAAGGTTGAAACCACAACTCGCAATGGCAAAAAATCATATTCGTCAAGTGCTAGATTGGATCAAGAGGTACCTCAGGGATCGATTCTTGGCCCTCTATTGTATATACTTTTTAGTGCGGACATCTGTCAAAAAATAGTATACAGCAAGTACCACATGTATGCTGATGATACACAGATCTACCTGAGTTTTTATCCTAATGACACCACCGAGGCTGTTAATAAAATTAATGAAGACCTGCAACACATAGCTGAGTGGTCTTCCTCATGCGGTCTAGTTTTAAATGCCAGCAAAACTAAATTTATTGTATTGGGCTCTAGAAAGCAGGTCGCTGATATTTTGGATAAAAAACTTAGAATCTTGATTTCGGGACAAGCAATTGAACATGTCAATGTAGCGCGTAATTTAGGGGTTTTATTCGATTCAAGCTTAAAGTTTGAACAGCACATGCTAGAGGTAGTTAGGGGTTGTTTTTATAGACTAAAAACCCTATACAATTATCGTGCCTACCTTAGTGAGGATATAAGAATAAGACTATGTGAGACTCTTATTCTATCTAAATTGAACTATGCCGATACAGTTATGGGTCATGCTTTACTCACCAGAACGGAGAGGCTTGTACAGAGGGTCCAGAATGCCTGTATGCGTTTCTGTTTTACAATCCCCCCTCGAGCTCATGTTACACCATTTATCAACAAGGCCAATTTACTTAAAATGAAGGAACGCAGGAAGCTCCACTTTGCTTCACTTCTGTTTGACATAATCCTTACACAATGTCCTTCCTACTTATATGAGAAATTGACTTGCCTAAGTGATATCAACACCCGTACTCGAGCCTCCCAATACCGGATCCTGACACCACGTCACAGGACAGCAGCGTTTCGTGGTTCATTTAGGTACGCTGCTTCCCGATGCTGGAACAACCTTTCGCTACCCCTTAGGGTGCTGAAAACAAAAAAAACATTTAGTGGTCATTACAGAACTCATTTACTCCAAATTCAACATCTCTCAGCGTAATACCTCTCAGTGTATGCCCCTCTGGCAGTGGTGTAGGGTTGTTCGGTGCCGGGACTATTAGGCGCAATTCCTTCCCGTCCATTTATGCTCCGTCCGACTGCACTTGTTCTGCGACTTCATTACCACACCCTACCACTTAGTATAATGGAAAATATCATTGTTTTCTTAATTACATTTTAGTGTTTAGGCTTCGATCACATGGCAGACATAATACGGGCCCGTAGTGATTGTATTCTCATTTCCAACGAATACTATACTCACAATCATTTCTCTTTGTGCAGACCTGGCGCCACGTCAAACCACGTGTCATTTAACCTAGAACTTTGAATTAGTGTCAAGTGCCATAGACTAAAATCTGTTGTTTTTGTTTTTGAGGTTTTGGTAATTTTTTTATTTTTAATTTTAATTTTTTATTTTCTGTTTATTTCATATTTAGGCATAGTTTATTCTTATGATATCTTGATTTATTGCTAGCTCTAAATATTGTGATGTCACACCTTTGGTCCCAGCAGAAAATCAGTGCAGCAGACCCGAAGTCGCTGCTAATGCTGAGCTGGGTCCAGTTTTGACATCACACAATTTAATATTATTTATTGTAATTTTGTGTTCTTTATTTTTTGTGTATTTTTTGTAATAATATAATATTGTGTTGTGTGATTGTCGAAATAAATTTTTCTTATTCTTATTCTTATTCTTAAAAACGACGTTTTGGAAATATCTAAAGTGAGTAAATTATCTTTAAGCCATTGAGCTACTTTCTGAAGTCCAGTTTCGGCATTTTTGTGAACCTCAGTCCAAGAATCCCCATAGAAAATTAAAGCTGTATCATCAGCATAGGTAAATATCTTGTTTTTAGTTAAATTCATGTTACATAAATCATTTATATAAAGAAGGAAAAGACTTGGACCGAGGACACTGCCTTGCGGGACACCAAAAATTACATTAGCATCAGAACTAATATTATTATTAATCTTTACTCTCTGTACCCTACCGCTGAGGAAATTTTTAAAAATGGATAAGGCTGCACCTCTTATTCCAATGTGCTACAATTTATCCACAAGAATGGGTATCGAGACTGTATCAAATGCCTTGGCGCGATCGAGGAAAACACCAAGACATTTTTGTTTGCTGTCAAGTTTTTCGGTTACATAATTTACTAAGCTACTTACGGCATCTTCTGTTGACATACCAGTTCTAAAGCCAAATTGGGAGCTAGACAATAAGTTGTATCGGCTTAAGAACTGTATTAACCTCTTATTAAGTAGCTTTTCCAATATTTTGGATAATGCCGTGAGCACTGAGATTGGCCTATAATTTGTTTTGTCGTCTCGTGCACCATTCTTATGGATTGGAGTAATCAGGGACCTTTTGAAGACTTTTGGAAAACAACCTTCTTCGAAGCATGTTTGAATAAAGCAGTGAGTGGAGGAACAATAACATGCCTCACCATTTTTAAAAATCGAGCGGGAATGGAGTCCCAACCTGTGGCGCAATCATTTTTTAAGCTTGAGATGAGAGAATTTACCTCTGTCTCGTCAGGTGGTATAAGTACGAAGGAATTATAACTATTTGAAACATTATTCTTATAATTAGTGTTGTTATTCCCTACAATTTTATCAGCTAGCTCTTTGCCAATATTAGGAAAATACCTATTAATTTCTTATATAATATGAAATCAGATGTTCCGGCAATATTATCTACACCCCTTTCTGCCATAGTTATTTCATAATATTTTTTTCTCAATTCTAAGGCCAGAATCGAATAGAGGAGAAAAATCCAGGAAGATCAAGCCGAAGAAACTCATATCCAGGACAAATAGTTGCCGAGTTACAAGCATTCAAACTTTGACATTGACAGCTCGGCAACTGTCAAGCGTCTTACTAAAGTAGCCATAACTACGCTCCCAATAGGCCTAGAGGAACGGGGTTTCTTCTAACATCAAAGGCAACACCTCGGCTACCCTCTCCCTGAATTTGAACTAAATCAGAGACATCATTTTTTTCTCAATTCTAAGGCCAGAATCAAATAGAGGAGAAAAATCCAGGAAGATCAAGCCGGAGAAACCCATATCCAGGACAAATAGTTGCCGAGTTACAAGCATTCAAACTTTGACATTGACAGCTCGGCAACTGTCAAACGTCTTACTAAAGTAGCCATAACTCCGCTCCCAACAGGCCTAGAGGAACGGGGTTTCGTCTAACATCAAAGGCAACACCTCGGCTACCCCCTCCCTGAATTTGAAATAATTATATTATTATATTATTTTATATAATATTATAATATAATTATATTATAATTATATAATTATATATTTATATTATATTATTATATAATTATATTATTTTATACAATTTTATATTCCGATAGGTATATTACCTTTATGGTCTTAATACACACTCACAGCCAAATTAGAAAGTTTCCGTCGTCCAAAAACGTGACACATTTTCGTTACTTGTTGTTTTACCAGGTTTTACCCCTAGGATTTTTCTTATACCGGGCGCCCTATATATGAAAATGGATTCTTAAGAAGTAAACTCCAATTAGGTTTTTTGTATGGGAGCCCCCTTTAAATATTTATTTTATTTTATTTTTACTATTTTCGTTGCTATAGCGGCAACAAAAATATACAATCTATGAAAATTTCAGAAGTCTAGCTATAGCGGTTCTTGAGATATAGCCTGGAGACAGATAGACAGACGGAGAGACAGTCTACTAAGATAATCGAAGATCTGGAGTACGGTGACCCTGATTAGAAAACACAAGAGCCCTGTACGGTCAACAGTTTGTCGATAGTACATCGCGTTTCGCACTGTCAGCGTATACGCCGCCACGCAGTATTATAATTTACTTTATTTAACCAGTTCGCGTCAAGCCGCCAATCGGTTCGCGTGCTCTCTTTACCATTTTACCATTAAACCATTTTAGCATAAGTTAAGGATTCAATAAACCTATTGAACCTAACTTGGCTTTTACTCTGTACGGGACCAAACCACCGTACATTGTGGTCCTTCGAGTTACTATTGAACCAGTGACCAAATATTTTAATCGAAGGAACCCTAACCATTGTGGTCCTTCGGCCTTTGAACCAGTGACCAGATATTTTAACCAATCGAAGGAACCCTAACCATTGTGGTCCTTCGGCCTTTTATAGAACTAGTGACCATTTTAACCAATCGAAGGAACCCTAACCATTGTGTTCCTTCAGCCTTTTAAAAGAACCAGTGATCAGATAGTGATTTAACCAGTTTAAGGACCCATAACCATTGAGGTCCATAGTCTTTCTTAACCAGTGACTATAACCATTGCAACGTGAGAGCAACGTGGTCTTTCGTTCCTTAACGTAAGGAGAGACCGGCGCGGCGATAGTGAAACCAAACACGTGTCGGTTGCGTTGTAACCAATTTAACCAATAACGTCACGTGTGTAGTGTAGACCAGAACCGAACCAGTGTACCAATTTTGACCAAAGTGCTTGTGTGGAGTGTAACCAGTTCACCAGACCAGCGACGCTACCAGCGGCGCTACCAGCGACTACCACCGGGGACGACTTCTGAAGACAACCAGGTCACCACGTGCCAGTCTTCAAGTAAGATCTTTCCTTTTTACCACTTTTTACCACTCTATTTTGACCATTAAATGCCCGCAACCATGGAGGCTCTATTAACCACCCAGAACCAGATCATATCTGCGATTAACACGCTGTGTGTCAATTTCAAAAAGGACGGGCCTGATCGTAAGACGTCCGCCTATATCGAAAAACGCCTTAATACTTTGGACTCGTACTGGAATGAATTCCAGACCAACCATACCAGGCTCTGCTCCGAGTTTGAAGATCTTAACCACCGCTACTTTACTGAAAACCATTACCAGCGGACAAAAGATTTTTACGAGGAAGCTAGGAACATGATGTCTAATTACGTAACCAACGAACCAGGCAAACCATTACTGAGACCAGCTACACCATTATCGCAGGGCTCAGATAGGCGCGATTTTTCTTCTCCCGCCCAGGAGGGTGCCTCTTTTAGTTTCCCTGCGCCGAAGCTGTCGAACCAGGGTAACTCCAGTAGGATGGAAGAGATGCGTCGTAAGCAGAAGAGCAACTTCAAGGCGCTTTCTCGAACCATAGAGGCTGTCAACCTTGAAAGCTGCTCCGAACGCTGGGAGTTTGAAGACATTTTAAGGACTATCCAATCCAGATGGTCGGTCATTGATTCTCTTCACTGGGACATCGACAGTGAAGGGGTACTAGACAACGAGGAGTACGAAACAGCTTTCGCTGAGATGGAGAGGAAATACAACACCATGAAGAATGCAGTGAGCAGACAGATGTGGTCGTCATCATACCGGGAACTTTCAACACCACAACTGGACATACCCACTTTCAGCGGAAATTACCAGGATTGGATATATTTTAAAGATTTATTCTCCGAAACCATTCACAATAATAAATCTCTACCAAATGCCCAAAAAATGCAGTTTTTGAAAAGTAAGCTCCGCGGAGAGGCTGAAAAATTAGTTCACCATTTACGCATTAATTCCGAAAATTATCAAGTATGCTGGGATATCTTAAACCAACGCTACCATAATACCAGATTAATATTTAATTCTCACATACAATTATTATTAACCATGCCTACTATTCAGCAACAATCTGCAGCGGTCATCAAGAAGTTACATGACACCACCAACGAGTGTCTTAACTCTATAAAAGCAATGGGTGTCGATATTTCCAACTGGGACCCATTGATTGTCTATATTTTGTGCCAAAAACTAGATACCGAAACACATCATGATTACATAGAGTCGCTTATGAACCCAAAAGAATTGCCTACTTTGTCCGAATTTTTGAAGTTTTTAGAAATGAAATTTACATCATTAGAAAGCTCTCGTCGTAAGCAGGATTTTAATAAACCAAATTCATCTCAAAAACTATTCCAAAAACCATGGGTTGCAAATCATCCTAATAACCATTTGCATAATTTTATGAACAGAAATTTTAAACCAAGGCCAGCTATAATAAACCATGTAAATACGAAACCAATGCATATTGCAACACAAAGGAAATGCATGCTCTGTAAAAACTGTTGCCATGAATTGTTTAAATGCAAACAATTTCTGGAATCGACGCCGCTGAATAGACTTAAAATTATTGAAACAAACAAGTTATGTAAAAATTGCTTCACTAACCATTATGACAAGGAATGTATTTCGGAAAAAACATGCCGTTTTTGTAACCAACATCATAACACTTTATTGCACAATGCTCTCGTTACTTTTGCTCCCTCAACTTCTAGTAACACCAATATCGAGCAGCCTGCCCGAAAATCTAAAATATGCGTTACCAATGCCCCGCAAGAAACCATGCCCAAATTATTAGCAACAGCTAAAATTAATATTAGGTCTGTGGATGGCTGTCACCATACCATGCGAGCCCTCATAGACCCGTGTGCAGAGACGTCTCTTATTACCGAGAACGCTGCTCAGCTTTTAGGCCTACCAAGGATTAAGCGCCACTGCGTGGTTGTTGGAGTTGGCGCGAAGGCCAACAATAGTAGGGGAGTCGTACAGATAGACGTTTCTTCTCTTCACAATAATTTTACATTTAAGACAGAAGCCTATGTCATGAAGCATGTCGTCGGAAATTTACCAAACGAATCTTTTGAAAAACCATCTTGGCCTTGCCTGGATAAATTACCACTCGCCGATCCAGAATTCTATAGAAGTAATCCAGTAGATTTAATTTTAAGCGTAGATGTGTACGAGTTAATTATTTTACCAGGTTTAATTCGTAATGGCACATCACTACCAATCGCGCAAAATACCAAGCTCGGATGGATTTTAAGTGGGACCATAAAACCAACACAAAAATATTGCAACGTCGTCATGGTCGACTTGCAAGATATTCAGCGTTTCTGGGAGATCGAGGATATCTCGGATAACTCTATTGATATTTCTGATGAAGATAACCATTGCCTTCATCATTACCAGCAACATACGACGCGTCAACCAAATGGACGTTACGTCGTACGTTTACCACTCAAACCAGAGATTACTGAAAAATTGGGTGACTCGAAAACCAAAGCTGTGGCTCAATTTCGTCAGTTAGAAAAAAGATTTTCTAAAAATAAAATAATCGAACAGAACTACAAACAATTTATACATGAATATATTAATTTAAACCATATGAAGAAGTGCAATAGTAACCCGATACTTCAATGCTATTTGCCGCACCATTGTGTAATCCGAACGGATTCCACGACCACGGCCACGCGAGTTGTTTTTAATGCCTCAGCGAAAACTTCGACTGGATTTTCGTTGAATGACCTTATGTACTCTGGACCAAATTTGCAAGAAGATTTGTTTACTCTCATCCTTAAGTGGAGGCAGTACCAAATAGTCTTCACAGCCGACATAGAGAAGATGTTCCGTTTTATAGATGTACATGAAGATGACCAGCCTCTCCAGAAGATCATGTGGAGAGATTCTGAACAGCAACCATTGGAAGAATACCAACTTACCACTGTCACATACGCCGCACCTTTCCTAGCCATGATGACATTGAAACGTCTGGCTAAGGATGAAGGTCACCGCTATCCAGAAGCAGCAGAAGCTCTGGCTACCAGGTTCTACATGGATGATCTTCTCCATGGACAGCACGACCTAGAATCTGCAAGAAAACTAATTTCTGACCTCATAAATCTTCTTAAGTTAGGTGGATTTAATTTAAGGAAGTGGTCGTCCAATAAACCCGAAGTATTACCAGATATCCAGTCACCATGTGAAGACCAAGCATACGTATTTAAATACCAGGAATCAACCAAGGCATTAGGACTTAAGTGGCATCCAGACCAGGATTATTTTACATTTCAGTTGAAATCTGAACCAGTTCGTAAGCTCACCAAAAGAAGCTTACTGTCGAATATATCGAAAATATTCGATCCGCTTGGATGGCTTTCACCAGTTACCACCAAGTTGAAACTACTCTTCCAAGAAGTTTGGCTCCTAAACCTTAATTGGGATGACGAGTTGCCAGCTGATATCAAAACAAGATGGAAAACCATAGAAGCTGACATCACCAAAATTAACCATATAACCATACCAAGGTGGCTACAGTCCTCGAAGAACGACACCATCGAGTTGCATGGATTTTGTGATTCATCACAAAATGCCTACGCTTGTGTTATATACTGCAGAGTCAGCAATAACACCACTAACCAGTCTTCTGTAGTACTAGTGGCAGCGAAGTCTCGTCTCGTACCTGTAAAGAAAAATGTGTCATTACCAAGATTAGAATTATGTGCAGCTGTTCTACTTACCAAGGTCATGAAGATCACCTGTAATTGCCTATCAAATTACAACATCAAAATCTACGGTTGGTCCGACTCGACAGCAGTGTTAGGTTGGCTCAACGGCGACCCAAGCAAGTGGAAACCATTCGTAGCAAATAGGGTGAAGCAGGTGACGGACATCATTCCACCGAGCTGCTGGCATTATGTGTCAACCAAGGACAATCCAGCTGACTCAGCAAGTAGAGGCATCACCACGGAACAGCTGATTAACCATTCCATCTGGTGGACTGGACCCCACTGGCTACAATCTTTTGAGGAGTCAAAATTAACCAATTCATCTTATACCACGAACGAAGAGCTGAAAAAACCATTATTAAATATTAATGTTACAACTATTAAATATGAAAACGAAGTTATAGAAAATATAATTAGCAGATACAGCGATTTTACGCGAGCTTCAAGAGTGCTTGCGTGGGTATTACGATTTACACCTAAGTCTAAAAATAAACGACGATACTTAACTATATTAGAAATAAGAAAAGCTAAATACTTAATTATTAAATATGTACAGCAATTAGAATTCTTAGAAGATATAGAATATATTAAAAACCATAACCAACCTAACCCTAAGAGTAATTTATTAAAATTAAAACCATTTATTGATGACCAAGGACTTTTAAGGGTTGGGGGGCGATTAACCAACGCCAAAATAGAAGATAAGATGAAGCATCCGTGTATTTTACCACATAACCATGTACTTACCAATATGATAATTGACCAGGCACATAAAATGACCTTCCACGGGGGCGCACGATTGACCCTCGCGTGGTTGCGTCAAGAATATTGGATTTTAGGAGGAAATAGCGCTGTAAAGAAGCAGCTTCGAAAGATGTGTGCTGTGCAGAAGGCACGACCCCCTGAAACATGACCAGTTGATGGGAGATTTACCACCAGCCCGAGTCAACAGGACCCGCCCTTTTTACCATACAGGGGCTGATTTCACAGGTTTTGTTGACGTCAAGTCTGCGAAGGGTAGAGGAGTGAGATGTACCAAAGGATACATCGCCGTCTTTGTGTGTATGGTGACCAAGGCCGTACACTTAGAGTTGGTCTCCGATCTCACCGCCTCCGCATTTTTAGCAGCCCTAAGAAGGCTTTCAGGAGAGGATCGCCCGGTCACATTTACAGTGACAACGGGACGAATTTTATAAAAGCAAATAGAGTCCTGCAAGAAGAGGTAGTTAATTTAAAATCAATATTAAATGACCAGTTTTATGCTGAGATAGCTGACATGTCGATAGAGTGGCATTTCAACGCACCATCTTGGCCTAGTGCAGGCGGTCTGTGGGAGGCGGCAGTGAAGAGTTTGAAATACCATCTGAAGCGAGTCATAGGAGATCAAAAACTCACATACGAAGAGTTCTCCACTCTCCTAGCTCAACTGGAAGGCTGCCTCAACTCTAGACCTCTGTGCCCGCTGAGCGAAGAAGTAGAAGATCTAGATTTCCTCACTCCATCCCATTTTCTAGCAAGTGGACCAACATTGACCATTGTTGAGTCTGAACACGATCTGCGAACCAGATGGCAGTTAGTACAGAAGATTTACCAAGATGTGTGGAAGAGATGGAGAACTGAGTATCTTACACAGTTAAACACCAGGTCTAAGTGGCAACGTTCACAACCTAATTTAAATATAGGAGACCTTGTTATTATACACGACGCTAACCTGCCACCGGGTAAGTGGGCTCTCGGTCGAATCGTGCAGCTACATCCGGGGCAAGACGGGCTAACTAGAGTAGTCTCTGTAAAAACCAAAAATGGCGTTATGAAACGACCAATAGTTAAGTTATCACTTTTACCGATTAATCATAACAGTGAAGACGAAGACAGTAACCAAATTGCTGTCAATAACCAACCGAATAACCAGTCAAATGACAATTTACCAAAACGAAAAAGGAGAGTTAGAAAAGGCATTTACCATTTATTTACCATGGCACTTATGTTATTTACGTTTTTAATTTCACCAGCCTCATGTGCATACAACGTAATAAACTTTAACGACAGTCAAAGTTTATATTTTGACAAAATATCTACCATGCGGTTAGTGTAAGACGAATGGAAGCTGGTAGTATATTATGATTTAGAACCATATTGGCAGGGAAGTAAGCTATTATCAAAATATATAGATCACATGGAACATTTATGTCAACAATCACCAGTAAGAAACCATTGTGAGTCCATTTTAATACAATTACGGCACAGCTATACAGAGTTTATGCATTACAATAGCATTCTGTCGACGCAGCAGTTCCCACACGGGCACGCGCGGCGCAAACGCGGCCTTATCAACGTCGTGGGTAATGTTGCACACGCGCTGTTCGGTGTACTCGATGACCAATTCGCTGAGCAGTATATTAAGGACATCGATTTAATTAGAGAAAACCAAAACCATCTGGTTGCTCTATGGAAAAACCAGACTTCCGTAGTAGAGGCAGAATATAATGTACTGAAAAGGATGCAAGGTTCTATTGACAAACAACATAAGATATTTACACATTACATTAACCATTTAGAGAATACTACCAACGAGGTAAAAGGTCAACTGAAAGATGTGGAAGCGACCAACGAGTTTTTGTTATGCTCCATGGCAGCTAACAGCTTAGAGTCGAATTTAAAGAATATGCAGGATGTTTTACTAGATACAGTTTCGGAGGTGTACTTTGGGAAGTTTAACATACATCTTTTGAAACCGGACCAGCTTTTAGAAGAGTTAAATATTATGTCAGGAAAATTGTCTAATGAGTTAACATTACCAATTGAAAGTCCTCACACGGAATTTACCAAAATTTACCATTTACTTAAGGTTAGAGCTAAGATGATGAAAGATTATTTTATTTTTGAAATTAGAATACCATTAGTGAGTAGAGATAATTACCAAATATATAGAATTTATCCTATCCCAAGACGGAACGACAAAACCATGGTCACCCTAGTTCCAGCTTCAGATTACATCGCGATCAACTTACGAAGAGACTCATTTATGACCATATCGCAATTAGAATTGCATAAGTGTATTCACTTAGATTTAGAAATACAACTTTGTCCACTGCAGAAACCAATTTCACACATGAGTTATGACGACGTCTTGGGCTCCAAAGACCAGGAGACGAAGCGGTGCAGAACCAAAACTGCGAGGTGTCAAGACTGGTGGTCTCAGTTGAATGATGTAAATACTTATTTTTTCTTTTGCTGCGACTCATGTCCAGTGCGCATCATCTGTGGAGAGCAAATGTTTTCCAACCATCTAAATAGTAGCGGTATCATAAGGCTGGGTCCAGACTGCGTTCTGAAAGGAAACGACATTACCATTTATGCTCAGAGACAGCAAAGCAATACTTTCACCGTGAAGACTGATATACCAGCGATAGACATTCTCCCCATCAACCACATCTTCAACCAGAATGGGACATCCGCGTCGCTGATTCCGGAGTCGACGTCAGTAGCGGATGGTTACGATCAGGATCTAGACGATATAGGCGTTAAGATAAAACAAATGCATTCAGAGAGTGGTCTAAAGGGTGGTATATCCTATCACGATGTTCACCATTACGTCGCGGTATACGTGGTGGCGGGTGTGCTGGTGTGTGGGGCAGCCGCATTCGCCGTGCGGCGGTGGTGCCCGCGCCGCAGTCGCCGCCAGGACTCCAGCAGCGCGCCGGCAGCAGCTGGCGCAGCGCCTGTGCCTACCGCGTCGGACCCACCGCGCCCTGAGCCGCGGGGTCTGGCGAACGCAGCGTTTGTGTATAGTGTTAGTGACCAGTGTGTGAGTGTAGTTGACCATGGGCAATCTAGTGTTAAGTGTAGTGGTAGAGTGAAAGACCAGTCCACTTCTCCCGTAGTGCAAAAGCATAATTTTAGTGAATATTGTGATTATTAGAGACACTAGGGTACCATTAGAATAAGCGAATATTGTTTATCACCTTGTCTCACGTCACTTACTAACCATTGAACCATTTATTTTTTGTACCATTTTCACCATCACTCTTTCTTCTCTCGCGGTGGCAGCATGTACGGTCAACAGTTTGTCGATAGTACATCGCGTTTCGCACTGTCAGCGTATACGCCGCCACGCAGTATTATAATTTACTTTATTTAACCAGTTCGCGTCAAGCCGCCAATCGGTTCGCGTGCTCTCTTTACCATTTTACCATTAAACCATTTTAGCATAAGTTAAGGATTCAATAAACCTATTGAACCTAACTTGGCTTTTACTCTGTACGGGACCAAACCACCGTACAAGCCCAAACAAACTATTAGAGATCGACATGCCACCTTCACAAAAAATATTCAAATTGGTGGGCCGCTTCATTTAATGTAAAAAATCAAATGTCTGAAGTATCAAATGAAGAACCCTCAGCTGGTCTCAGCTGTATTAGAGATATTATGGTGATGCCCCCTCAGATTTGCAATAGTTGCATACCGTACGTTGCTGAACATGAGACGAAATGCATGTGTACACGTGTGATAATAATAATAATTCCCACGCCGGTTTCGGTGACGATGGCCGGTTTCATTTAAGCCAGGCCGGTTACGCAGGAGTAATTTTATAGTGCCCAAGTGCGTGCGCAGTACACAAGAGCAATCTCTATTCCTTTACTCGCATAACCCAGTGGGACGAAAGACCGACACGACTGACGAGATATCAGGCGCAGGACCGGCTTTTTACATACCCATCCGACGCATGGTCCATGGATCATCTTACTTGTCAGACAATCATTGTCCTAATCAAACTTGGAAATAATACGTTTCCAACGCGGGAATCGAACTCGCGACCTCCGAGTCAAGAGCCACGCACTAAACCACTAGACCACGGAGGCGTATGTAACACGTTTGATGCTGATGGTGACGTTTACACGAGCGCGCAATCCTACACGAGCGATGTGATAAAACCCACTACTTACGGCTCAGCTTAATAAATCAATATGCCCACGTTTCTATAAAAATTAGTGAAAACCCATCAAAAACATTCTGTAAAAAAAAAAAAAAACTAGTCAAGTCTCGAATCTCGATGGAGCTGCTTGTTTATCTCTTATAATAGTCCTTGTTGACTACGAAACCCTAAAAAGTAATGAAATTTAGACAAAGTCGTACCAAGTCTGAGGTTCCTTTATTTTTATAAAGATATCTCAGAAATATAATTAAATAATGAAAAATACAATTAAATAAATATTAAAAAAAAATGAAAAGTAATGTTGCAACTACGAAATGAATAGTATTTTTGTATCTTCTTTTATCTTTATTACTAAAAATGGAATGACCGACTTTAAGGTCCCTTTTAATATTTATGAATACTTCTGTGGTAACTATGGGAAATTACCTGTTTTTGGTACACGTCTTGTTAGTAAAGGATAATTAAAGTTATTTAAAAAAAATAGAACTTCAATGTTAATAAAAATGTATATTTATTTTTATGTGATCTCACTAAACTTTTAATCACCGACGATAAGGTCCCTTTGTGTTTGTACCAGCTTTTTACTAAACTTTATCTTGAATTTTAAGACAGAAAAAGGTTACTTTTTAAATAGAACTTTATATATTTGATCTCATTTGACTATGTTTAAGTGTACTAAACATATATTTTTGTTGATTTTGACTGATTAATAAGATTAGTAGAAGCACAATGTTTATTTGTTCAAAAAATTTCTTAATACTTACAATAAACAATGTTATTTAATATCGAAGACGTCTCTATTTAGTAAAAACTGATACGTTTTATATTATTCTTTTATAAAATCCAGTAGAAAACATACTATAAATGAAATATTTAATAAAAACCATCTTGGGCATTTTCATTACATCATGCACTTTTGAGTGGTAAATAACTGGACTAGAGTTATAAAATTATATAATTGAAGTTAAATTCTAAAAGACCATATAACGCACTTCTCAAAAAACATGATATCTATGTAACCTCCTACAATAACATACTTTTTTTGGGTGTCGAAGTTTGAATGCGATTTTCTCAATATCACCTTTTACGACTTTCGAGTTTAAACATTTTTTAAAAAAATATATTCCAGACTTACACGCATTTTATTTACATGGTTCGATAGCCTATTAAATGTAGATTATGGAGATACTAATAACTCAATACCGACAATAAGGTTCCTTCACCCTGATAACGTCACATATATCTACAAATCGGGCCGCAAGAGATTCGGCATCTTGTTTAGATGTCATAAAAGTAAAATCGATTCAATACATTTTATAGCTTCACAAAAATCAATCCTTTCAGTAGTAGAAGGGCTATACTTAGTTCGCTTACTTTCGGTGGACACATCTACTAAAATATAATCGTGATCAGTTACACTCGAGTTTATAACTATAACACTAGTTTTCAATATAGCGTTGACCATTACATGATCAACACAGTTGTTTAAACGTGTTGGATAGGTGTGGCCAGGTAGGAAACCTAATTCGCTCGTTAAATTTAGGTACGAGTTACTATTTCTGTCATTGTTTCCAGATTTAATTTTGATGTTTACGTCACCTATTATGTAAATATTCTTAGATTTTATAGGTTTAACAATGTCTTCCAAGGCGTGTAAAAAGTGATCAGTGTTGTAAAATGATGGCGATCTGTATACAGCTACAAGTACAATATCCGGCTCCATTCTTACTACTAAAAAATTTACGTCTTTAGGATCTGGTTCTTCTATTTGACATTTTATATTATTCTTAGCGTATATTATGATACCGTCATTCTGATTTAGGCATGTGTTTATGTAGTATGCGTTATAATCCGTCAAGGTAGGTATAGGTTTATGGTCGTGTAGCCAGCATTCTGTTGAAATTATTACATCTGGCTCAAAATTCAAAAGTGACAATCTGTCTATCTATCTGATTTAGAGCATTGAAATAAAGAAGTTATTTGAGATGAAAACCTCTTCTATCTTTTTAAAACAAAAAAGAACCAGTTTAATGCACTAGATTTTTCACAAAAAGCCATTAATTAAAAAAAATACACAATTTTTTTTCTTAAACTTTTGTTTCTCTATGTTTAATTCCACGAAATTTATAGCATATTGCCTATGTAAGCGTAGTTCACAAGTTTAGCTATCAAATAAGACCTTTTTTATCTTCATAGGGTATTTACATGAGAAGTACTGGTCAGATTAGTGTGAAAGCCCGAGAAAAACTAAAATGGCTGCCATTTTACAACCGTGAGAGAGAGAAAAAATTTGAGAGCCAATTTGTCGATAAAATATGCCATAGATCACGACATTAAAGGATCGGACATCGGTGTCGGGACACATTGTATAATAAGTTGGTGCAAACTACAATCCACCTATCAATAAGAAAATTAACTAGATACATATAACTAACCTAATAAAGAAAACTTAACTAGATATCAGCTGAATAGCCTAATATATACAGCTGTAAATAATAATTGTATATTATTGAATACGACGACCTCCGTGGCGCAGTGGTGAGCGCGTTGGTAGCTCAAGCCGGAGGTCGCGGGTTCGAGTCCCGCCGACGGAACAAAAAGTTTATAAAGTTCCTGGGTCATGGATGTGTATTAAATATGTGTATGATATAATAAAAATCTTAAATATATGTATAGTATAAAAAAGTATTAAATATATTTCCGTTGTCTGGTACCTGTAACACAAGTCTTTCAGGTACTTACCACGGGGCCAGACTGACGTGGTGTAAAGCGTCGCGCGTGAAGATATTATTATTATTGAACGACTCATATAAGAAATGCCAGGTCATAGATATTGTCATGTATATTATTGAATACGACGACCTCCGTGGCGCAGTGGTGAGCGCGTTGGTAGCTCAAGCCGGAGGTCGCGGGTTCGAGTCCCGCCGACGGAACAAAAAGTTTATAAAGTTCCTGGGTCATGGATGTGTATTAAATATGTGTATGATATAATAAAAATCTTAAATATATGTATAGTATAAAAAAGTATTAAATATATTTCCGTTGTCTGGTACCTGTAACACAAGTCTTTCAGGTACTTACCACGGGGCCAGACTGACGTGGTGTAAAGCGTCGCGCGTGAAGATATTATTATTATTGAACGACTCATATAAGAAATGCCATTATTTAGATTTTAAGGTACATACTATGAATAGAGATAATTACTACTTATCTAACTTTTTAACCGACTTCCAAAAAACGAGGAGGTTATATGTTCGGATGTGGATATTTTTTTTTGTATGTTCAACGATTACTCCGCCGTTTGTGAACCGATTTTCGAAATTTTTGTTTTGTTGTATTAGGTTTCACTCCAATTTGGTACCATGTTTACAAAAGTGGTGACCTGATGATGGGATCCATGAGTAATCGAGGGAACTCCTCGAAATGTATATCGAAACATATGGTGATTTTGGTTTTATGAGAAGCTTCCTAAGCATATGCTACCAAAACGCAAGATTTGCACCGAGGTATACTATGGTTCCGAAGCTACTAAGAGAACTCCGGATTCCTTATAGATACAAATTTGGGAGTTTAGGCGTTGTTTTAAGAACTCCGATCATATGCTACTATGCAAATTACATTCATCATCATCATCATCATCATCATTACCATGTCAGGGTCACCAATGTCGCCAAATTCAACCTTATCTCCAGAGCATAAGGCACACATTTGACATTACTCCTGAGAAGTTAAAGTTGCTTCGATAATGTCACATTCTGTTTCACTTCGCCGAGATATTCTGGAAAACAACCTAATTTCAACCTTTTGCATTGAATTTAGCGTTCATAGTATGATAACGCATCGCATCGCATATCTGCCAGGGCTGTCAAGCAAGCGGCGCGGCGGCGCGGCGGCGCGGCGGCGCGGGCGCGGGCCGGGTACTATGCACAGAATACAAATTACTCACGGAGGCACTATGTGCGCTGCGTGTGCGACAAGTCGAGCGAGTGCCAGCCTATTGAAACTAGTCCGGTGACCGGCTACTTAGCACGTCACACGTGTTCACTTCGATTTTTTTTAATGTATTGTTTAAAATTATCTGCAGGCTGCAGCTGATATTATAATATTTTGTAAGTGTGACTGTAATAAGATACGTAGAATAATATACAGGTGTATTATTGTACGTATAGTACGCGTTTGCTTACTAGGTAACTAAAAAGAGTGAAATTATTATTTTTAACAAAAACTTAAAACCGAAGTCCCAAGGCACACTGCTCTCAGATGAGTGAGCTCACTTATTTCGAGGGTGACACATTTTCGCGCTGACGATTGTATGGAATGCCTTTTCTAAAGATTATAATTCTATGGACGAATAGATATGTTAAAATTGTTGCAGGGGAATGATCTCATGGCACTATGAATGAATGAATGAACGAATGAATGAATGACTCAAATATACTTTATTGTGCACTTCACAGCTACAAAACACACACATAAAATAAAATTTTATCTCATGGCACTATGAAGAATGTAGATCATACAGGTAGGTACATGAAATTTTGTGAAGATTACTGACTACTTTATTCTTGTATTATTATTTTTAACAAAAAATTAAAACCGACTTCCAAGGTAAAACAATAATAACATCCTTATAATATGAACTAAAAAGTATTAAATAATTATTCCTATCTAATAGTCGCTTTTTCCGAATTCGGCTAAAACTCAACTATTTCTGTACTCAATCTTCATCATTTTGAAGTCGGTACCAGATGAATCTTCTGTTCTCTGACAGAATATTTGAAACTTTTGGAACTGGCACCGACTTCAAAATTATTTTCCATTAGAGGCGGCTCTTTAATTTTAATTATAAACGACTTTAAATTTAAGGAACGTAAAAATATTGTGAGCCTCTCTACTGAACAAATAATAGAGGTGGCCTGCATAGAGCTGAATCATCTTATAATTGTGGGCGTATATAGGCCTCCATCAGGGTTATATGATTCTTTTGAGCAAACAATGGAACAAATTTTAACAAAAATTTGTGCATCTAACAAAAAAGTTATTATATGTGGTGATTTTAGCATTAATTTACTAGATTTAAACTCCACTACTGTTAGATTCACATCTTTATTCAAATCATATAACGTTTTTAGTTTGTTTCATGAACCTACAAGAGTCTGTGAGACTACTGCTACTTGTATTGACAATATATTTACAAATCTTGTTCCAGATAAAAAAGAAATAATTAATTATCTATGTTCTGATCACTGTGGACAAATGGCCTCCTTTAATATCAAATGTGATAGTAATGTGTAGTAATGTGAGTAATGCAATATTCTACCTTTTGCATTGAATTTAGCGTTCATAATATGATAACGCATCGCATCGCATATCTGCCAGGGCTGTCAAGCAAGCGGCGCGGCGGCGCGGCGGCGCGGGCGCTGGCCGGGTGCTATCTTAAATGTGATAGTAATGTGTAGTAATGTGAGTAATGCAATCTTGTGTATAATCCTGTGACCACAAAACGTATTGAGCAATAATTTAGAAGCAAATTAAAATCAAATATTGAGTTATTGGATAGGTCACATAGCTCTGATGAAGCTTTCAATAAATTGTTTAAGGTAATAAGAACTCAATTTAACACAATAATTACTTCTAAAACAGTTAGAAACGGCATTAAAAAAAGTAAATTTATTGAATGGGCAACTAGAGGAATCAAGATAAGTAGGCAAAAATTATATGAATAATTGTATGATGAAAGGTCTTGCAACAGTAGTGAAGCATTTAAAGTATATGTTAAAAACTATTCTAAAATCTTCAGAAATGTTTGTAAAGCAGCTAAAGCTCTATATGTATATAAAAAATAAAATTAAAAATTCTAAAAATAAAATTAAAACTACATGGAAGGCATAGCTGATGAGACTGGAAACGTCACCTGTCGTGACACAGATTTTGAACTATATTTTGATAGTAAAAAGATTTCTAATAATCTAGAAGTTGCGACAGTCTTTGAAAAATTCTTTGCTGACATTCCGGTCTCAACTACCAAAAGTCTAAATTCCTCACCTGAAGCTGCTGAAAAGCTACTCAGAGACAATGTAAAGGAATGTGATGTCAATTTTAAATTTAGGGAAATTAACTAATTAAATGTGTGTAAAATAAAATACCAGATCACATAAAACACTTGTCTAAAAAACACTCTTTAGAGAACTAAAAAAAATCTAATTAATAAATCATACTATGATATAAAGGAATTTTTAAACAGTTGACATTAAATTATTTCATTGATATTAGTTAAAAATTAATTGACGTTTTGTATTTTATCTAATTTCTTGACATTTAGAATAATTATACATATTTAATTTACTTACTATCTTCTTGACAACGAAATTATTTGATTGATCATAGTTTAAAATTAATTGACATTCTCTATTTTTAAATTTAATCTGTTGACATTTAGATTATATATATTCCTCACTATTTTCTTGACATGTTTATTATTTTTAATAGGAACGACTTTGTATTTAAAATTGATTTGATGATTGCTAACGTAAAAAATATTTTTTATAATTATAATTTATAATACCCTATATTTGCATGCTATTTTATATATAGCTAAAAGTGTTAGTCCTTAAGAAAATTATCATTACCACCTATTGTATTCATCACTTTTTAGCAAATAAACGAATTGAATTGAATTTAATAACCCCAGAAACATTATTGATGCATTTAAATTGCTGAATGTCAAAAATACTACTGATCTCTGGGGAATGTCTACAAAAATTATTAAATCTGTAATTGGCATCATAGCTCCTCATCTTACAATGATTTTCAATGACTGTATCAAGAGTGGTGTTTTTCCTGAATTAATGAAGCACAGTAAGATTGTACCATTATTTAAAGCGGGAATTAAATCAGATCCAACAAATTATAGGCCTATATCGATTTTACCAATTCTCAGTAAAATTTTTGAAAAAATAATTTTAAAACAATTATTGGTACATTTTAATTCAAACAATTTATTACATGACAATCAATACGGATTTACTAAGGGTCGATCCACAACGGATGCTGGTATAGGTCTTCTTTGTAGTATATTATTTCAAGCTTGGGAGGAGTCGCAGGACTCTCTAGGTGTCTTTTGCGACCTCTCCAAAGCCTTCGATTGTGTGGATCATGCTACATTGATCAGGAAATTTCGCCACTATGGCATAAAGGACTCAGCTCTTAGCCTCTTGACTTCTTACCTTATAAACAGGACTCAAAGGGTTGAGGTAAACGGTAACAGGTCCAATGGAACCAAAATAGAATTAGGTGTCCCACAGGGATCTATTTTAGGCCCATTTCTTGTTCTCATCTATATAAATGACTTACCTTGTTGAGGATGATAATAATGAGATATTACTTTTTGCTGATGACACTTCACTTATTTTTAAAGTGAAGCGACAACAGTCAAACTACGACGAGGTAAACAGTGCTCTCTCAAAAATAGTACATTGGTTTAATGCTAATAACTTACTTTTAAATTTCAGAAAAACTAAATGTGTAAAGTTCACTTTGCCCAATGTTAGGCAAGTCCAAACCAAAGTACTATTGAATGATGAGAAGATGAATTTTGTAGACACCACTGTGTTCTTAGGTATAACACATGATAGTAAATTACAGTGGGGTCCTCATATTGTTAACCTTGCAGGTAGGCTCAGTTCTGCCGGCAGTCAGAAAAATCAGAGAAATTTCTGACGAAGACACGGCACGATCAGTATATATTTTTAGTTATTTTCATAGTAGAATGTCATGGAATCCTTTTATGGGAAAACGCTGCCGACATTAATACAATATTTTTACTGCAGAAGCGAGCCATACGCTCTATTTATAAAATGTCTTCTTTTGAATCTCTGAGAGATAAATTTAAAGTAATTGGTATTCTAACTGTTGCTTCTCAATAAATTTTGGATAATGTAATTTAAGTTATATAAGTAAAATATTAAATATAAGTAAAAGCTAAAAGTGAAATTCACTGTAGGAACATTAGAAATAAGCACAAGCTGGATTTGCCGATGATCAGACTTAGTAAAGTTAGTAAAACTTTTAAAGATCAATGTATACACCTGTACAATAAAATCCCAGAATACGTTCAAAATCTTTCGATTAATAAATTTAAAAAAGTAGTCAAAGAACGTTTGTGTGCCAAAGCCAAATAAGGTCAATGACTTCATAAACGATGGCACATCTTGGGAGTAGGATGGCTGCTTGCAAGGCTACTTCTACATTGTTATATGACTTACAATTATGTCAAAATTTAAAGTTCAAATTCAAAAAACCGTATGTACTTATACCTAAAGGTGGATGTTAGAAACGCTTTCAATTCTGTAGACAGGGTCGCCATGTTGACACAAATAAAAACAAAAGCCGCCACCATTTTGCCCTTCATGTTACAGTGCTACCAAGAACCCACTGAACTCATTTACCAGAACCATTTAATCCAGTCTGAAGTTGGCTGTCAACAGGGCGACCCTCTAGGTCCAGCGATTTTTAGTCTAGCTATTCACCCGGTCATCGAACTCCTAAATTCCAAATTCAACGTGTGGTATCTAGATGACGGGTCCCTTGCCAGCGACGCATATACAGTTCTTTCGGATTTTCAGACCCTGATTCGCAAATTCAAAATTATAGGCCTAGATCTGAACCTGGGGAAGTGTGAGCTTTTTGTCCCTGATGATTGTGAGGATAGAGATGAGATAATATCCAAGTTTCAAGGCCGTCGCCCCAGAATAATCACTGATAATTAAGAAGAGTTCACTTTTTCTCTTGGGTTCACCCGTCCTAGCCGATTCTTTTCCGGACTATATAAATGAATAAGCGATTTAGTGAAAGTTTAGATCGTCTTCTCCAAATTAACAGTCACATGGCATTTACTCTGATTCGATATTATTTATTCGTTCCAAAATTTACGTATGTTTTGCGGTGTTGTCAGCTCTGGAAGTTTTCAAAACTTCTCCGTAGCTTAGATGACACCCTAAAACATACGCTTTCCACAATTTTAAATATAAAATTTGACGAACGTTCCTGGACCTAAGCTACCAGTAAGGTTCGGTGGCCGGGAATACGAAAAACATCAGACACCTTACCGCTTTACCGGCGTTCTTGCCCTCGGTCCACGCAAATCGCGCATTAATAGCAAAAATTTTAGAGCCCTCTTCTTGCCCATTCGTCATTCCCTTTGCGGATGAGGCCAAGGACGCCTGGGACATTGCTAGTGCCGGCAGCGAGGTCCCCAATAACACATCTTCCCAAAGGCTCTGGGACGAGCTCATCTGCGAACTGGTGCTTAACAAACTGTTTAACACGTCTGCCAGCGCCGTAGAACGGGCTCCACTTTTAGCTGTGGAGAGGTGGCAGTCGGGAGCTTGGCTGCAGGCACTACTATCTAAAAACACAGGAACATTGCTGGACCGTAATACATTCCGTCTTGCCACTGCCCTGCGTCTTGGTGCCCCCCATGTCGTCCCCCATCAGTATGTTTGCGGCGTGTACGTAGACAGCTACGGTCACCACGGGCTGTGCTGCTCGCGAAGTGCTGGACGCTTTTCGCGGCATCACAACCTGAATGACCTTATTCGCCGGGCTCTTGTCACTGCCGGCGTGCCAGCGATACTGGAGCCCTCCGGTTTGGCGCGCGACGACGGCAAGAGACCCGACGGAATGACGCTGGTTCCGTTATTATGTATGGATGTTGACATTGTATACTTAATTTTAAGTTACAATTGTAAATATTTTAAAAATATTAATTTTTTTCTCACTTTTTTGGTAAAAAGTGGGACCCCGTGCGAGTTTCTTACGCCGGTTCTTCTTGCCGGGATAGTTGCCGAACGGGTAGTAGGCACCAGGGGGGTTAGTCAAGACGAATTCGTAATCGCTTCGTTATAGAATCGCCGATCAAAATGTATGGAATTGACATAAGACGAGTCGAACGTCAACGTCATATTAACGAACGCTTATGTCAATTCCATACATTTTCATCGGCGATTCTATAACGAAGCGATTACGAATTCGTCTTGACTAACCCCCCCGTAGTATCAACGTTCTGAAAGTATTTATTACAAATCTATTAGGAAATAAAACAATTTTTATTTTATTTTATAAACAAAAACCACTGACCTCTATTAAACAAGTACGCTGGACTAATGATACCCTTTGAAATGACATCTATTTTTTGTGCCTATTTGAAGCGGAATCAGCTCCCCCATTATCAGGGATAGGAACTAAATTTGACGTAAAAATGACGTTTGAAAGTCGCCATCATGTCGCCATATTGGCACTGATAACAGTAGTGGGAGTATTTGGAATTAATACTAGTGATGTAAAACTATCTTTTCTATTATCGATGAAATGTTTCCAGATTCAGATAATGTCGACCATTAGGACAAAAATATTAAATTGAATAATACAAACGCTACATATTTGTATTAAATATTACAGACTTCCTCTTCGTAATTTAGATAGGCGTAATAAATTAACAACGATTTCATACGTAGATAACGTGAAGTAGCAGTACCTATCTATAATCCATTTATTTTTACCAGTTAGCACTACGAAAAACTAAAAACAAAACTGAAGCTTATCTTCTAACAAAAACTTTGTTAGAAGCTTATCTTCAGTTTTGTTTTTAGTTTATCGTACCGCGCGGAACATCTAGTAATAATATAAAAGTTCCCTCTTTATTTATGGATCTAGCAAGCCAATTTTTATCGATTTTTTTTTTATCTCATTTGATTTTCGTCATTTTGGCGCTGATTGCAGAAGTGCGAGGAAAATTAAGTAATTGGATAATGCGATCCATAAATAAATAAGGAACGTTTGAATACATTTTTTATTAGGGTGGAGTAGGTAAGGTATTTATAAATAATAAAAATATATGTGCGATACTTTAACTTTATATTTTATTAGTTACCGTTACACAGTTACAGTCTGTCAAGAAAGAGTAGACGCTGAAATAAATTTTCCAAACATAATCACGATTAAATGGTAGTTTTTGCGCCTTGTATTTTCACAGAGAACGTTTGTACACTTCAAATAGTAACGGTAAGCGGTAGTAGCAATTTTCGGACGCCAACCAGGCTTTTCAATTTTTTTCAACCATAATTCCAGTCTTCCTTCGTCAGACGGAAACCTGTCAATTATTTTAAGAGCATAATATGTATTTGATAATAAAAATCGTTTATCGGAGATTTCAATACAATTATTATAAATATCGATAAGTTTTATCGGTAGAAAACTCCAGCACTATTGAATTTTATTGTTTATCAAAAATCAGTAAAACAAAGGTAAATATGTGGTGAATACGGTATAATAAGATTAGTGCCACATTTTAAAGTGCCTATATTATCAATAAAAGTTTAAAATCGTAGAAATTAGCTTTTAAAATTGTGAAATGGAACCCCACATCCCTTTTAGTACCGCGTTTTACATAACATACACTCTTTCATAGTTTAAATATGAACTACCACCACTTATTTATATATTACATAATCGCGTAAAACCTTTTAAAACACTTTAAAAACACGAAAACAATTCAAACGAATAAGCCATAGAGAATTAAAATACATACATGGTTACCAATGGTTACGTCAAACTTAGTTCCTATCCCTGATAATGATGAGCTGATAAGCTGATTCCGCTTCAAGTAGGCACAAAAAAACCCGCCAAGTGCGAGTTGGACTCGCCACTGAAGGGTTCCGCAGCAGCAATAAGGTTTATTTCTATAAAATGAAAAGGTTTTTGATTTATTTTTATATTTTAGTTGATTTAATGAAAGTTAAATTAAGGTTTACCATTTAAGACGTATAAAAAAACTACTTGATAGATCTCGTTCAAACCAATTTTCGTTGGTAGTTTTTATAGTAATGTACATCATATATTTTTTTAGAATTATCGTGAAGATTTTAGAAGTTAGAGGGGGGGGGACACACATTTTACCACTTTGGAAGAGTCTCTCTTTCAAACTATTCAGATTAGAAAAAAATGATATTAGAAACCTCAATTTCATTTTTGAAGACCTATCCATAGATACCCTACACGCGTAGGTTAGACGAAAAAAATTTTACGTAGTAATAACTTTGTTATCCTAGTCGTTGGAATATTATGGCGTCTTCTTCAAATTGAAATGTATCAAGTTTCACATTCTTTTGCCCAGTTTTGTAGCAAATAATGATGGTATTCACTGGTATTACCGATAGTTGTATATGTTTGAGGTCAGCGTCGCTTTCTAAACATCAAACATCTACATTTCGCATCTTCCAATATTCTTAATTTATAAAGGTGGGAGGGGACACTGCTTGGTCCCCTCCCACCTTTATAAATTAACCCCCTTACTAATAAACGTTGTATAAGCTTTGTATAGTTATACAGTGCTTTGTTCCTGTCACACAAGTGACATTTTTAATTGGATTGAAGAAGACAAAACACTGTATAACTATTCAAAGCTTATACAGCGTTTATTAGTAAGGGGATAAGAATATTGGAAGATGCGAAATGCCCGAAATGTTTAGAAAACGACGCTGACCTCAAACATATAATCTTTGATTGCAAAGCGCTAGGTCTAGACAGAATTTTACTCTGCTCGGAAATAGATAATATTTGTACAAAGACATAAGTGTACCCCGCCGCCCAGAAGATCTACTATCTAACTTGTACCAATACATATGTTCAACGATGGAAAAACTGTAAAAATTGTAAACGTGTTTTTTTTTTTTTTTTTGTAAATAGTGCTTAGTAAGAAGAAAGAAGAAGGACATTTTTCTTTAATTTTATTTTGATGTATAATATATTGTACCTTTTTTGGAGCAAAGGACTCGTTTCCAGCTTCCAATAAATTAAAAAAAGCCATCTAGTTACTAAAATGGAAACTGTTTGACAATCAAATTAAAAAGTTAAGAAAATCCCTCATTGTCACCGGCTACACGGTCAATTTTTCATCAATCTGATCCATCAATCCGGTAAGGATTGACGATAATTTGATCGTGTACGACTCGGATTGATGGATTGATCGTATTTTTAATATGAACTTTTTATAACCATCAATATTCCGTCAATCAGATTGATTGACGAAAGAATGCGAGAGAGAAGAAAATCCTTTATGGAATTATAACAAGATGAAAAGGGAGAGGCAGTCTAATGAAAACTTTAACCACTTTCATTTGACAGGTCGTCAACAAGTCGTCAACCGTTTTTATGCCCTTTCGGCATTTGCAATTTATTGTTTAAATCCGTTTTAAATCCTTTATTATTTTTGACAAATACTATTACATATAACAATGGTAACTTGTTCTGTGAGTGATTGCAGTGTAAATCATAGGAAAAATATACATTTCATAGGTAATTAATCTTCATGTCCTAATTGCTACGATGTGTTTATTTTCGCTATATTCTTTCTTTAGTTCCCTATTTCAAATTAAATATTGTTAATCCTCCCCTTTACTTTCATATTTTGTATAACTAAAGGTACTATTCTTCTTAAATTACACAATTTTTGAAGAAAAATTTTTCATCAAAATTGTTTACATACCTATACGCTAGGGTTTGAATTAAATTTATCGATATGCCTATATTTAACAAGAACATAAAACTAATCTAAAAATGTAATGGGGGTGTAAGGGTAATATTATATGTATTTAAGAATAAACTAGCGACCCGCCTCGGCGTCGCACGGGTATAAAATATTATATAGCCACTGAAAAAATGATTAAAATCGATAGCCTATCAGATAGATCCTTCACATGGTCTACTTCATACCTGTGCTAAATAACATAAAATTTGCTCCAGTAGTTCGCGAGATAAGCCCTTTCAAATAATTTCCCAATTCAATAAATAAGGCTATCTAATACTGAAAGGATTTTTCAAATCGGAGCAGTAGTTCCTGAGATTAGCGCGTTCAAGTTAGCCCTTTCAAATAATTTTCCCCGTTTTTTCCACATTTTCCTCTATTTCTTCGGTCCTATTAGTTTTGGCGTGATAAAATATGGCCTATAGCCTTCCTCGTTAAATGGGCTATCTAATACTGAAAGAATCATCAAAATCCGTTGCGTAGTTTTAAAGATTAAAGGGAACAAAGGGACATGAGGGAAAAAAGCGACTTTGTTTTTCGTTTACTTTCAACTTTATATTTGCATTTCTATTAATGTAAGGGCTGATTTGTCAGATAGCTTTTACCTGAATAATAAGTAACTTTAAAATGTGTATATTATTTACCCTTATAAGAACCTCATGTTATAACATATCCGACGATTGAAAAATCACCCCAAACGAAAATGTGTACCTACTTTTCAATCGTCACCTTCTTTCTGCCAAATAAAATATATGTATACCTAAATTGAATTACAAACTCTGTCAAAGTTGCATATTATTTATTTCTCATAGAAACGCAGGTAAAAATTATCGATCGGACAATACTATCGATAGTAAAATATACATCACTAGCACACGCACACGTTGACAGATCAAAAATTGTCACGCATTTTCGGGTTGTCAGGTGGTCTATACGACAGTATATATTATAAGTCTGATTAACATCGACCCGCTCTATTTGAAAGACTCTTTAGTTACTACAGAAGCCCGAACGATAATAACGATACGCTTTTAAGTTAACTAAGTTAATTAGTGTACTATTCGACTCTATTTTAATATTTAAAACATATTGTATCTAACAAATAATTCGTTGTAAAGTGTACCACAACAGTGCCCATGTTGCGGGATAATACTAGGGCTCGCTTTTGCCCCAATTTATTAAACCGCAGCAAGGTGATAACTAATAAAAAGCTGGCTCGGGCAGGTAAATTCCCCGGTTATTTTCGTATCAAATAGCCTGACGTCACACCTGTATAACGGCAAGGTCGCTCGTCCGCGCAGGTTCGGCGCGGCGGAGGCGCCGCTGGAGCGCGGCGCGGTGTCGCCGGGCACGTACTGCACGCGCACCTACGAGGAGTGCCACCGCAAGCCGTGCCGCCTGCAGAGCCCCAACTACCCCGGCATGTACCCGCGCAACGTCACCTGCTACTGGTCGCTGCGCCAGAAGGACATCCCCACGTGCAAGCACGCCATGATCTCGGTGCGGCAGGAGTTCTCGCACAAGATGCAGATAAAGCGGTCGATCAGCATGGCCAGCCTGAACAAGACGGGGCGGGCGGTGCGCGCGTGGCGGGAGTGCACGGGCGAGCGCGACCGGCTCATCGTGTACGACGGTGCGAGCACCGACGACCCCGTGCTGGTGGAGTACTGCGGCGGCGACTGGCTGCCCCGCATCACGGCGCGCGGGCCCGAGATGCTCGTGGCCTTCCACTCCTCCCCCTTCAGCGCCCCGCCGCGCGCTGCGCCCGCGCTCGCGCCGTTGCGGGGCTTCGAGCTCGACGTCGACGTCATCTTCGCTAATTCTGACTCGCTCGACTACGCCAGGTACGCGGAGCCCACCGCCCGATACCGCTCATTGAAAAATTATTTAAAAGGAAAACTTCCTTCGTTTACAAGAGTTACTGAGTGAAATTTTATAAGATACAATATTTTTTTTGATGATAATAATATGTATTTTTTAATCAAAACGCTTTTGGATTTAGAAAACACCGTGGAAGTGCAAAACACACAATTAACATAATATTGTAATTGTCCGTTCCCAAAGGGAGGCCCGCCGCTGCGAGTTCCATGTGAAGGCGTCCTCGTCGGAGGAGGAGCTGAACGCGACGGCGAGCGCGGCGCGCGGCCGGCGCGGGCGCCTGCGGGCGCCGGCGCACACCCTGCCCCCCCACACCACCTGCACCTGGACCTTCCACGGCCGCCCAGGTACGCCTCCCCCACGACCCCGCCTCGCCTCCGACGGACACCCCGCGCTAACGTCGCCCGCCCGCTCCCGCAGGTGACCTCGTGTGGATATACTTCTCGAGCTTCACGCACTACTCGCTCGTGGATCCGCGCCGAGCGGAGAGCGGCGAGCGAGACGAGGATGCGGGCGGCCCCGCCCCCCCGCGTCCTGCCGCTGACCCCCGCGCCGGTGCCAGCGGCGCCTGCGCCGTCGAGCTGCGCATCTGGGACGGGGGAGGGGGCAGCGACACGGGCGCCTCGCTCGGCCGCTACTGCGACGTCGCGCCGGCGCTGTGCGCGCGCGCCGCGCTCGCCAATGCCACGCGGTCGCCGCGGCCGTGCGCGCCGCCGGACGGCTACGTGTCGGCGGCGCCACTGCTGTCGATGGCGGCGACCACGCGGCCCGGCACCGCGACGCACCCGCTCGCCTTCGCGCTGTACTACGAGTTCGTGGACGCCCGCCTCGAGGGCGAGCCGCTGCCGATCACCGAGACGCGCGTGCGCGCGGAGCCGGCGGAGTGCGCGCGCCGCCTCACCGAGCCGGGCGCGTTCACGTCGCCGCGCAACGCGCTGTGGTTCGGGCGCGGCGGCGGGCGGCGGCTGCGCTGCGTGTACCGGCTGCAGGCGGCGGGCGGGCGCGTGGAACTGCGCCTGCTGGCGGCGACGTTTGGGCGCGAGGGCCGCTGCGTGACGCGCGCGGACCCGGTGACGGGGCGGCCGACGTGCGCGCCGGAGGAGGGCGGGGAGGCGCGGCCGAGCGAGCCGCCGCCGGAGCTGGACGACGCGGGCGAGCCGCCACTGCGGGTGCCGCACTTGCGCATATACGAGTCGCCGTGGCCGGGGTACCGCGTGCCGCTGGGCTGCATCTGCGACAACGTGAGCGCGCCGCTGACGCTGGTGTCGGGCGGGCCAGCGCTGGAGCTGGAGCTGGCGGCGGCGGCGCTGGCGCCGGGGGAGGACCACCGCCACCTGCACTTCCGCGCGGACTGGCAGCGCCGTCCCGCGCCACCGCACTGCCCCTCCGCGCGCCGCTTGCCGCCGCCCGGACACAGGGTGCACCTCGTCTATCCCTACAGGTATACTTTAATCGGTACCTGGCCGGAAGTAGAATCTCTTATAATTATTTATTTTAAATGGTTTTTGTATTGGAACTTACTTCCTTTTTATGATAATTGCTAAAACTTTACAAATACAGACGTTATAATATAATAATTTAGTTTTAGTGTTACGACTCATAATTACTGGCAAACATTACTGATAAAAATTAACTAGGCACTGATAAAAATTAACTACAGTAATTTAAATGTCGTAAGTATTTTAGTAAAATGAAAGGAAGTTTTAGCGGGACAAAAAATAGTAGATTTTTTTTTTACTGATTATTATTTACCGACCGATTATTTTCTCTCGATCGAATCTGTGTATTTTAAACAGAACCATCTCACTAAGACACTTTATTATAAGAGATGGTAACACGAAGATACATAATATTGTGTCGCGCAGCGGCAACAGGATATCGTCGTGCGGCGAGACGCCGTTCCTGCTGACGGCGCGCGGCAACCGCAGCGTGTTTCTGCGCGTGTGGGGCGAGGAGCTGCCGACAGGGGCGGGCGCGGGGGGCGGGGAGGCGCCGCCCTGCGCCACCGCCAACCGCGTGCTCGTGTACGACGCGCACTCCGCCCGCCTGCTGCGCGCCGTGTGCCCGGGCGCGGACGACGGGCGCGCTGTGCAGTTGTTCAGCGCCGAGTGGTGGGCCGGCGCCGCCGCGCGCGCTCCCGCGCTGCTTGTGGTGTGGGCGGCGCGCGAGGAGGGCGCCGCGCGCTTCGCCTGGATGGAGGTGTGGCGCGGCGCGGCAGGCCCGGGCGGCGCGCCGGCCAACGCCTCGTGCGCGCACTGGTGCGCCGCGCTCGGCGCCTGCATGCCCGCCGCGCTGTGGTGCGACGGCGGCGTGGACTGCCCGGGCGGTGCGGACGAGGCGGGCGCGTGCGGTGCGGGCGCGCGGCTGCTGGCGGCGCTGCGCGCGGGTGGCGGCGCGGGGGCGGGCGCGGCGGTGGCGCTGCTTTTGCTGCTGCTGCTGCTGGCGGCGGCGCTGCGCCGGCGCCGCGCGCACAAGCGGCCGGCGGGCGGCGCGCCGCGGCGGCTGACGGAGGAGCTGCTGTACGACGCGTCGCGCGCGTCGTCGGCGGCGTCCTGACGGCACGAGCGCTCCGTCGAGTACATCCACGTGGACCGCGAGACCACGGTGTGACGGAGCGCCGCGCCCGCCCGCGCCTCGGCCGGGCGTTTCGTTAGTCGAATTCAGTAGGACCGCTAGTCGTGAATCGCCGGGGAGCCCTACACGCGAGTGTCGTGTGCGCTGCGGAGCGCGGTCGCGCGTCGTGGCGCGTCGCAGCGCGTAGTCGCGCGGGGGGCGGCGAGTGTACATATTGTGTATAGAGCGGCGATCGGGGCCGCCGCGGGTTATGTTCGGTCGTTATGTTTTGTACTTATGAATACTATGTAATATGTATATTCTATTAATTATATTTCCGATAAACTATCCCGTCCCTCGTTTTCACTAAGAATGTGGATCGCTAAAATAAATACATAGTTTAAACTGAGTGCTCGTGTTTTAATTTTCTCTATTTCCCAGTTAATGTAAGTCACAGTTTGGTGTCCAAAATATAATATTATGATTTCGAAGTACATTATCTTATGTGCTTGGAGTACATAATATAATGTACTTGGAGCACATAATATTTTGGACACAAAACTGCGACAACCTTAAAAAACCGGCCAAGTGCGTGTCGGGCCACGCGCAATATAAGGTTCCGTAATACCGCTAGTTTTATTTTTTTATTTTTATGTGGTCAATGAATGTACATTTATAACGTGTCTTACACTACTAACAACATCATCTCAGTTACTTTCAAAGGAATTTGAACGAAATGTTCTTTTATACTTCGCCGAACACGTTTTTTTAGTTGATCGACTATTACTCAATAACTTATGAAGTCTTCTTAGCCGTGATAGTTTTCCATTTAAATTCAGCATATTTCCTACTCCCGTGAATTTTTTCACATTTTAGAAGCAACCGTTTAGCTGGTAGAAGGGGGGGACACTGGACTCTAACGAATTTTTCCATTTTAAAATTTAATATTTCACAAACGGATCCTATCGGAAAATGATCTATGAATACTCATAATAGTTTTAAAAAACCTATCCAACGACACCCCACATGATGGGGTGGACGCGAAAAAAATTTTTCATCCCCGCTTGATGTGTATGGAAGGTACCTACCATAAAAAAATATTAAGAGTTTATGTACCATTTTGTTGCCGTTATTAATATGTGCATTCATGCCAAATTACAGCTTTGTAGGTCCTATAGTTTGAGCAAATCCGCGGACAGACAGACAGATGGACAGACAGACAGACGGACAGACAGACGGACGGAGAGACCGAAACTATAAGGGTTCCTTCCTTGACTACGGAACCCTAAATACGCAAGTATTAAAAATATATCCTTTTCATTAGTATGGGTTTCGGTTTCGATGTTTCGTAAAACATTTAGCTAGGCGTAGGTTTTTATTTTAGCATCACTGTTATGTAAGGAGTTCTTAATTGATTTAAAAGAAATAAAGAGCAGTTGTCAACGAGCCGGCGTTTCAATACACAACATGGTGACAGCGGTGGGATAAAATATTTTAGAAAGGGTATAAAACGCTTACATTTCATATTGTAATTTCGTGGAAAGTAAAGAGAAGTATATAGAGTTACAAGTATGGAGCACGCTCGCCCGCCGCCAGAGCTCTGTTTGGGAGGCAACTCCGTCAGCCGGGCTGACGCATGGAAAAGGTGGATTACCCAGTTCCACCTTTTCATGAAGGCATCAGGGATGCAGAAAGAAGACAGCGGAGTACAGGTTAGTCTGCTGTTAAACCTCATCGGCTCGGACGGGTACGATATTTATGAAACTTTTAAATTTGCAAATGAATCGGACCGAGACGATATTAAGATTTTGGAGAAAAAATTCAATGAATATTTCGGATTTAAGAAAAATATTATAGTCAGAAGATACAGCTTCTTCACGAGGTGCCAAGAAACTGGTGAAACTATAGACCAATACGTAACTGAATTGAGGCTTTTATGTAAAGATTGCGAGTTCAAGGGCCTGGAGGACGAGTTGATACGAGATCGTATCGTGTGCGGCATTCGCAACACAACGCTCCGCGATCGCCTGCTGCGGCATGAAAACCTGACTCTCGATACAGCTATTGGCATCTGTCAGGTCGAAGAGGTGACGCAGGAAAGTAGCCGGGTGCTGCAAGCGGGGCCATCTCGCGTGGACAGCGGCGGCAGCAGTGGCGATGACAGTAGCGCTACCAGAGGGCGCCGCGGCCGACAACGGAGCTGGCCACAGCGGGAGGACCATGGCGCGGTCGGCGGTGCACACGCTGGTGTGCCGCGACGGAGCTTCTGGAAAACGGCTACGTGTCGTCGATGTGGAGGCGGGTGCAGAGACGTCCGCGATTGCCCTGCCATAGGTCAACAATGCTTTAAATGCAGTAATATGAATAAGGTTCAATTAAAGAATCATAGTAGAAGCTATAAAGAACCAATAAGACGTCAGAGTTCTGTATCAAATAAGAGTTGGAACAAAATTGGTGTAAAAGTTTTTGAGTACGGGAGGAAAAGTTTTTTGATTTTTGTAGATTATTATTCAGATTTGATTAAAGTGTGTCCTATAAGCAATAGTTCGTCTTTCTCTGTAATAAATATAATGAAGGAGAATTTTGTGCGTTACGGTACACCAAAATGTGTTATAAGTGATAATAGTTCGCAATTTTTAAGTAGTAATTTCAAAATTTTCATAAAAGAATGGGGTTTTAAACATATACCTTTGTCTCCATACTATGTAGAATCTAATGGGAAAGGCGAGAAAACTGTAAAAGCAATTAAGAAAGTTATAAAAAAATCCATTGAAAATAACACTAATATTCATGTAAATACATTAGTATATAGAAATATTTGAGATACTTTACCTGGAATCTAGATTGTACTTCTAATGTAATGATGGAACGTCAATTGAGATGTTGACTCAAAGGACGTTACCTTCTTCATATCTTAAACTTGGCGGTTGATTGTATGATAATAATATGTGAAGGTGGAAAGCAAATGTAATTAATAACACGATAAAGATGATGTGACGTGATCTGATTGATGAACAACAATGGGATCAGGGTATTCGCCTTCTCATACGCGAATCCGCGTAATCCTTAGAAGTTTATCAGTGGTTTATTTTATAATTTATTTAGTTTATATTTTGGGAAAATTATTATGTTGTTTGTATGAGTATTGTAATTAGCTTCATTTTCTATATAGGGAAGATGTTATGTAAGGAGTTCTTAATTGATTTAAAAGAAATAAAGAGCAGTTGTCAACGAGCCGGCGTTTCAATACACAACAGGTATTCATGTCCACCTCATCATTTCACTTCGACCTTCTTAATTTACATTTAAAAAAAAAAGAAAATTTTTGTGTATTATTTTTTTTTTGTCTCATCGGACGTTGTCTGAATAGTCCATATCCTGATTCCTGAGGATGTTCCGGTGTTGGGGCGGAACGCACGTCGAGGTTTTCAACTTGCATGGTGGTCAGAGGATTTGCACAAATTTGCTAACGTTATTGCTTCTCTCAATGAACGCCAAGATGACCGATCAACATGGACCCGCAACTAAACGGAGATCGTCGTCTCACCTAGTTGGAGGTCGACCTACACCTCGATTTCCCAGCCTTGGTCTCCATTCCAGAGTAAGTTTACTCCAGCGATCGTCTGTTGTTCGAGCTACGTGACCAGCCCAGTTCCACTTCAGCGTACTGATTCTCTGCACTATGTCGGTGACTTTAGTTCTTTGTCGAATTGTTTCATTTTGAAGCTTATCCGCCAAAGAAACTCCGAGCATAGCGCGCTCCATAGCACGCTGAGCAACGGAAAACTTACGAGCTAGCCCTGCTGTAAAAGGCCAGGTTCCGCCCCGTAGGTCATAACGGGAAGCACGCATTGATCGTAGACTTTCGTCTTCAAGCGTTCATTGAGAGAGGCCTATGTCCGGCAGTGGACGAATATAGGCTGATATGATGATGGTGATGATGATTGCTTCAAGTGTGGTGGTGGTGTTAGCACGTTCATGAATGCGAGTGTACGCACGGGCAGTGTGGGAAAAGAGGGAAGTGCTGTAACGCATGCCTAGGCGTCCACTCACTCATACAAGCTTACAGATTAATATTGCTAAAAAAATATGTGATTTTCAAACTATTGTTTATTTATTTACTTTCTTATGTCAATAACTGGCATGTGAAAGTAGTGGTTTTTGAGACTTCTGAGAAGTTGAATCATAAGCAAATGGCGGACCAATGTAATTTGGTCGTGTTATGTCAAACCCAACCAACACTCGACCGATCACGAATTACAACTCGATCCGACCAAATGACGTCGGTCTGGCAACTGCCTATGAAACAATTTCTTCGATGGTACAATCAGGTAGTGTTGGGTAAGACTTACAAGAGGCATTACAATTGTCCGGGACAAGACGGCAAATTTAAGAGCGGCTCAGCATTATAACATGTACCGCTTCAAAATTATTGTCGCGGTGGTCTCAATTTTTGGAGGTATTTTCAGGGATTTTTTGACTCTTTAATTTTTTTAATTTATTGTTAGATTTACATAAATCGAAATGATGGATTTTGTGTTACATTTAATCCATCCAATAAAATGTTTTTATTCAATGTCAACATGTACCTAGTATGATTTCAAAAAATCTGAATCTTTAGATGGAGACGAAATATTAACTTTTAATAAAAAGATTTTGAAACATATTTACAGTATATTATTTCTTAATCATGAATGTATATTTATATATATTTTTAGAGGAAAAATAGATAAATATAAATTCATGCCTCAAGACGGCTCACATGTCGCCGCACGTCAAACGTACTGCCAACGCCTCAAACGCCTCGCGGCCTCCCCTCTTTTGAAGTGGGACACTGTACCGGCTCAGTACGAAAAAGTAGCACCTCTTACATCCTCGTATAAAATTCATGTCCTACCCAATACTACAATCAGGTACAATAGAGCGGCTCGTGGGGCGTCGGCAATTGACAGTATAATTCAGCTCTGGTTAGTAATTTGTGGTAATATGAGCGCCACGGCCGTGCACGTGGAGTGTTCGCCCGCTGCGCCGACTCGATGTATTCAAATCTGGTGTTTTAAATATTGAATAATGTATGAAGATTGGAGATCCGAAGACGACGAGCGGCGCGACCTTCCGGGGACCTCGACACACTACTGACACGACATGTACTGACACGACGCACCTCACTGTACATTATGTTTAATATCGGCAGAAATAATTGATAGCTAGATCTTATATACTGCTGCATGATAAGGCTGCGCTTTCTCGTGTTATAAAAGACATTCGCTAAAGTAACGTACAGAAAGTGTTTAGTGTGTCCGTTAGCTCCTCCACAAAATACGTCATAAGTTTTATGTCATAATTAAAATTTAGTTAAAGAAGTAACTCACAGAGAACAGACGTAAACGTGAATCTCAAAATCTCTTTTTAGTTGTCTTTTTTACTCTCTCGAGTTACGAGTACCTACAGTATATAAAATTATTGTTTTTTATATGGTAGCCTTCTGATGAAGCGATTTAAATAGAAATCGACACAACAATAATTATTCTTGTAACGATTCGTACCTCGGAGGCAACTGCAGAACCTACTAAAATAATCACCAACTCAGAACCTACTTTGTGTAAGTGTTCATCTACATTTGTATACGTATTCGTCGGCGAATAACGCTGAAATCTCCCTCGTCGAGAGTAGTTATATAGCATCTGAAGCGCTCGTGCAATATTAACGGCGAAGCTGCAATTACTGCGGAGGCTGCACCGCGTGACCTTGCCCTGCGACCTTCGACCCCCCCGCACCTCCCCGTACCCCCTGAACCGGGCGGGGATACACAGCTAGCTCATTATGAATCTAGTGCTGTGATGTTGGCACTATTTTTGCGCCCCGAGCACCGAGTACTATCGACATTGAAGGTTATTAAATAGTGGAGCACCGAGGAAACACTCAGTTTATGATACAAATATTAGCATTCATCATTTGACGATTTTGTAAAGTCCAAACGGCGAACTGAGACACGAAACTTCAGTGTAAAAGTTATCCCAGTGTCGTCATTTTGATAGTACCAATAATGGTTCCCAGATATTTCGATTTCCCTGTTGTGTCTTAAACTTCACTCAGACATAATAATAATTTACGGACTCTGTTCCGCAGTCCGCTACGTTTATGGCTTATCAGTAAAACAGTACTAAAGCAATAAATTAAGCGAACACTTTTAATTTCGACTTCAGTAGAAATATTAGCCGGCAACATTGAGTGAGCAATGAGCTCACTAAGTCACTATACCCTTCCGCCTCCGAAGTCTCGTAAACTTTTAATAACCGGCTAAGTCGGCGTCTCCGGGCCCGCCGGGGATTTTAGGTTTATTTACTGCCTGCAGTTTCCAAGACGTCGAAGCTTCGTTATTTAAACGGGAGGAGGCCATCGTTAACTGTCTACTCGCCGTAAACTCAGCTGAGCGGCGCGCAGTAAATAACGTGTATTGTGGAGCCCGGGGCAGTGCGGGGCGGTGTGGGGTGGCGGAGGGCGGGCGAGGGCGGCGGGGAGCCCCGGTCTCGTTAAATTGTCCCGATTCGCTGGTCCGAGCTCCGGCACGACTCATCCGCAGCACCATCACCTTGCCCCTCACTGGCTAGATACATAGATGATAGAACCTCTTTGGTGCTCAACAAATACATACGCACACAAGATTGGCTCTAGTCATTAGGTGAGATGGTATAACGGCGGCCTGTTCATATCAGATTCTCTAGATCAGCTGTTCTGCTAGTTGTTCACTCGGTTACGCTTTTTATATTATTCCTCTCCTATTAAAATAAAAAATTAATTCACAGTACTTTATACTACTTTTTCAGGTACTCTGTTTCATAAACTATATTATAATTGACAGTCAAAAAAGGTGGAGTGCAAGTGTTCCTACAAAAAACAAAAATTTGCCCCCGTGCTGCGTTCGGTATGTTGATCAGAAGGTACGTTAAGCGGATGCACACGTAATAAAATGTCGCGCTCGAGGACGACGCGTCACCGTACGCCGCCCGCACCCGGCGCGTGACGCGCGGAGGCGGCGAGGGATGAACGCCGTGAGGTACTCCTACCCGCGAAGTAGGCCGACTCTACCCACTGTGTCGACGAGCTGAGCCACGGCTACAATGAATATAAACCACCTCCAAAATATTGTGTAAACACTACGATAAGGACGAACGTAGTCAACATAATAAGATTATTAATTATGTGGAATACGATTTGTTGTAGCCGAATATAAAATAATACTTTATTTTATATTCGACTACGAAAAATCACAAGAAGAACAAGGACCAAGCCTCGTAAGGAATGCGTAATTCAATAAGTCACGAGAATTATCAAAACTATAACAACAACAGCGCCTCCGGCAGGACTGAGGAGCGCGGATCAGTAGCACCGACAACTCAGAAGTCAAGACAACTCAACCAACAAACAAAGTATTTGTCTTCAATTTGTATTAGTTCGCCGCCGTAAACGAATTATGAATTATAATCAAGTCGGAAGCGAAACTTGACGAGTTAATTAAAAATCAACAGAGATGAGCGCCGACAACGACGGCGCTGTTGTTCATTATTATGGATATTTATTGTTTATACAATATACATAACATAGTTCTGTAAGTATTGTATGTAAAGCCAAAACGTAACGCTTAATGCGCCGTTAAGCCAGGACGGGCGCCACATAATGTCGAGATAGTCCATGACAGTCGAGCGAAGGCGGCAATCAGAGTCTAGATCGCGTAAATATGGTGCAAAATATTATGTTTAACTTCAGTCTATAGTATTTTTGTAAGTATACTAGAAAAATGAGAAGCTAATAGATTAGACAGATAGTTTTATGCATAATATTATCTAGTGCAGTACAACGGCGGTGACTGGCACGGGCGCGGGGAGGGCGTGGCTACAAGCATCCTCACGCACATACCATGTCGAACAAACAATAGTCTCGTTATTTGCATTCATTTAAATATTCTATTGAATTCGCAGATCTCATAATTAGGTTGAATTCATTACCGAGCCCCTCCCCCCCTCATCCCCTCATCCCCCGCGCCCCCCGCAGCCGCGCGCGTTATATTTTCATATTATTCTCTCGAGGACTCTAACGTCGAGGCTGTTATTTTATTTAATTAACTTAATTCTGTTAAAATGTATGTAAAGGGCTGAAGAATATTCACGAATTAGCGCGAGTTAACTCGGCTCTGTTTGCCGAGGGCGACTCGTGTCAACTACGCTGCAGAACACACTTTTAAGGGCGCCCGAGACGGTCAAACGGTTTGACTCAAACACGTAAATTTTGACTCAAGTCATTTTGATCGTTTACAAAGCTAGTTTGAACGGTTTGTCATACATTTACGTGTTTGAAGCTCGTTTGATGAAATTTCATATTTTTGTTGTGTTTGACGCGCCGTTTGATCGTGGTCCGATGCGCTTGAACAAACTTTGGACTATTATATTTTGGAGTACATTATTTTTAACCGACTAAAAAAGAGGAGGTTGTCAATTCGACGCGTATGTATGTAATATTTCTAGAACTGCCCAGTTTTCGTATATGTTAGTCTATATCAGCATCTGAACAAATGTGCAAAATTTCAAAAGTGTATGAATGTTTTATGTTTGTGTTCACAATTTCACATATCTCCGGAACTACAAGTCCGATTAAAACATTTTTTGTTGGGAGACTTTTGCAAGTTTCATCAAAATATTATGTTTAGTAGTTTTTAAGAAAGGGAATTTAATTCTCAATTTCGTATAATTTGTTAGTTTTATCTTTTAAAAAAATAATATTTATTCGTCACAAGACGTGTACTCCACAGCGCGTATTGAACCAAACTGCGCAGTGTCGTTTGACAAACTGTTCAAACCGACATCAAACGGTTGCATCAAACACGTAAGGTTTGAATCAAACCGTTTGATCGTCTCGGGGGCCCTTTATGTTACATCCTATTTTTGAAATTCTGGTTATTTGACATACGCAGGTACATCGTGCGGCATTTAAAAACTAGGCCTTTGCATCCATTGTGGATGATTTATACAGTATTTTCAGAGCGAAGTAACCACTCTTCAATTAGTACTAAGTGCCTGGGGCAAGATTTTTAAATGTCCGTGTTAGTGGAGTTCCCAGAGCGTAAAAATCGTGCAAACCTCCGATTTTTGCAATAGTGGATGAAAATTTAAAAGAAAAAAAAAAAGAATGTGTAGCTGATAACATAAATAATAAAGTTAACCTATTGAAAAGTTGTGCTCTTGATTTTTAAATTATTCTTTTCCACTTCAAGTAAACTCATAAACTGTAAAATTTTGAAGAAAGTTTGCATATTTCTTTCTTTAAATATATAGCAAAATAATAAAATATAATATTATTTGACTGTTATGATTTATATCGTTGCTTATATTCCAAAGAAAGAAAATAAGCTGAATAAATATATAATTTACATTTAAAATTAATATTTTTGTATGTAGATGAGCATACCTCCAAAATGTGCTTGTTGTGTGCCTCGCCAGGTAAATGGCGTTCTTATTTTTCTTGGTTTTAAATACGAAGTTTAAAATTATTTTTTAGGCTTAACAAAGCCTTCTATTTCTTAATGTGTATAACTTTTTAGCTCTTACTTTATTAAATTTTCTGAAAATGTAGCACAAACTTTTCACAGATATTTCGAAGAAAATCTGTATTTTATTTCTTTTGGTTAGGTTTTTACAGAATAAAATTGATTTTTTTTTCATTAATTATATTTGCTAAAACATACTTAAAGGAAAAAAATACAAATTAAGTTAAGAACTGATATATTTTGTATTCAGATGAGCATTTTTCAAACATAGGTCGCAGCATGCGTCTTTAGCATGTACGTGAGATTTGTAGCACCCAATTTTTTCTGGCTTTAAGTAGGAAGTTTAAATATATTTCAAATACTAGAAAAAGTATTTCATTTGTCGATGCATTTAATGTTTTAGCTCTCACTTAAATAAATTCCCAGCAAATATAGAAAAATATTTTCGGTCTATTTTACACATTTTTGGAGATATTTAAACGTTTTTAAGTACTTAAAAGTTATCATTTCTCTAAAAATTAAATACGCACAACAAGTAAGTTTAACACACTTTTTGTTACAACCCTTAAATCCACCCAAACCCTTTTATCTTGGTTACGACGAGCGTTAATCTCTAAAAACTTTGCAAAAACCTTATAGTTGTATTTAGCTTAGCAAAGCAAACTTTCTTTTTTAAAAATTGTGTATTTGGTTAATTTTCAACGTAAACAATCGGATAAGAGTCATTAAATAACAGGAACAAGAAAAAAATATTTTTTCTAGAACGGTTTTATATGGTGAAATATTAAATTTTAATTAAGTAACTAAAAAATTAAAAGCACAAAACATTAACATAGTGTAAAAAAGAAAATGACACCTCAAAAACAAAAATCCATTCACTATTACAATTTTCGGAGGTTAAAACCTCTGGCGACTGCACTATATGGTTGCCCAAGCGCATACGGCATTCTCGCAACATAGTCGGCCTAGTCCAGAGGCAAGAACTAGTCAATACGTCTGGGACCAACCATGTGCGGGTTTCCTCACGATGTTTTCCTTCACCGTACGAGCGTCCGTATTATGTACTTGAGACATGAGATCAAAAAATGTCTCATTGGTACATCACTACACACCTCCACCCGGGATCGAACCTGCACCCTCTGCGAGTGCGAACCAAAGGTCTACCCATTAGGCCACGGACGCGGCATTTAATATAACTAGAGATCAACTACGATAACTTGGCGCGCCCCTCCAAAATTCAAAACGTTTGAAGTGCGTTGTCAAAACGACTTGAAGTGCGTTGTCAAAACGACTTGAAGTGCGTTGTCTTGCGCAGTAGGCTAGTTATGATTAGTTGACCAACAAAACTGAAATATTACGTGTACTGTGATTGGTTGAATACTTACTACATACAAACTCTTTCATAAGGATATGACTACACACATTGAAACAGTCATTTGGAGGGGCGCGCCATGTTATCGTAGTTGATCTCTACATATTCAAGGTATATTATCTTTTAGTCCTTTAGAAATAGTAGTTACTGCTCAAATATATTTTATAATTAAGTACAAGTTAAATATCCTTAAAAATCACTTACATCAATTATCATTTACATCTCTTGTCAGTATGTACCTAATGTTTATTGCTAGGTGCTACTGCAAAAATATAAAATTATTAAACTTTTGTTTGCCCCTGCAGTACAGACAAATTTCTGTCTCTGGGAGGTTTACAAGAGTATGAATTAATGTGTCACTACTCAGTTACAGCAATTTAAAAACGCTCGAATTACTGCATCCCGCGGCGTGCATCTTCGCAACTGTAACCGCTCCGCCGCGGATGTGGGTTAAGTTGACCCTCCCTCTACCCCCGGGGTACCTGTAGCTGCGACATGTTTTAATTACTGCACCCCCTATTTACGTACCTAATTACGCTTCGGCCGGCCACAAATGTATCTATAAAATACGCTGTTTGAAATAAATTATAATAATATGTATTGACGACCTCCGTGGCTCAATGGTTAGAGTGTGTGGCAACTCAAGCCGGGGGTCGCGGGTTCGAATCCCGCCGACGGAACAAAAAGTTTTTCAATGTTCCTGGGTCATGGATGTGTATTAAATATGTGTATGATATAATAAAAATCTTAAATGTATGTATATTATAAAAAGTATTAAATATTTTTCCGTTGTCTGGTACCTGTAACACAAGTCCTTCGGGTACTTAGCACGGGGCCAGACTGACGTGGTGTGAAGCGTCCATATTATATATTATTATTATTTTCAGTCTGGGAGGACTTCAGTTGCTAGGCGAAAGTTTTCCATGGGGTATCACGAGTTCACACAGAAATCAGGTTGGGATTTTATATCCCCGAGTGTGACGTCACAGCCCCCCCCCCCCCCCCCCTTGTCCCCCGCAGGAGCCGGTCCCGGGTCCGAAGCGGCATAATGAGCCCTTTGTGATGCAAATCCGCCACTCCGCGCCACTCCGCCGGAGGACGGCCATCGTCAGGTGAGAACTGCACTTCTATACTTTTTGATCATATTCCGGCTCGTCGGACGGATCCGCGAGATCGTATTATCATATTTTAATACTCGCCGCTTATCAGGAGATGTAATCCAGCTCCGCTCCGTCCTGACTTTATTGCGGACGCCGGCTGTGTACTGAGCGTCCCTACGCCGGCTAAGCCTAATGTAATATGATGCCCTGTTCCATTACACCTCCGCAATATTTATGTCCGCGGCCTTGCGCCGCCATTAGGGCGCTCCAGTCCCTCACGCATTATCCCGAGGGGGGGAGGGTGGAACTTTTTAGTGCGTTAGTGCCTCCCCTCCCCCTCGCCCGCGCACCCCGCATACTACGCGCCCAACATTCCTCAACAAATTATCCTTAATTTACGGCGTTGTTTTCTCGTGAATTTGTCGACTTTTATGTTGGCATTAATCCGCTGTTATTCCGTTACGGCTTATTTCTTCGCGCGTTGTAAATGATGACTGTTTAGTGTTCGTGCCACTCGACCGAGCTACAGAATGCTGTTGTCGTTGTCCATAGATATTACTTATATTATTATTATAATATTATTGTACCTACGGCCTACCTATCATGAGTACCTACCACCTACGGAAAACTAAACAGCGTTATAAATCTGACCCAAGTTTTTTTTTTTCAATGAAATAGATGGATATAAAAACAGACCCGAAAAGCAGGAAAATTTGGTTTTACTGTACAATTACATACACTATACATGTTTCTTATTCTTTATTTTTATCGTTTATTCCAAATAAAAATACAAAATTGGCTTAAACTAGTTCCCCGCCAAACTAAAAACTTTATTGGCGGGTACGCGCTCTTAACATAATTATTAACTTATCAATACACAAAACTAATCTACCTATATCACTAAAACTAAATAATTATATGTATAACAAACTTCAAGTTCCGTGTTACTGTAATATTTTACTAGTATTTATACATTTATATTTCTTGTCTTCTAATAGCATATTAAAACACACAATTAACAGCATATTCTATTTATCTCGTTATCATGTTATAGCAAAAATAAACAACAATATATTGTTATGTTTTCAGCTATAATCAATAAAAATAAAAATCTCAAATATAATGTTTTAAAATAATAAGTATATTGTAATGTTTTAGAACAGTTAAATTTCCCTTGCCATTTTACTTTTTTAGAATCTGACCGTCATACTCAGAGACATTTAGTTATGATATTAACCTTTAAATATAACGAAGATTTTGACAGACAATGTATGGGGCTTATAATGTAAAATTTTTGAATTAATTACATTTATGTAATTAATGTTCCACTTTGAGTATGGCAGTAAGTGCCTATTTATCATACATTTTGACATAATATTTACTAAAGTTCCTCTAATAACATAGTTTTTAAGTTCTTTTTCAGCATGCCAACACTAACCTTAGGATTTTGATTCAACCAAGGAAGTCTAGTAAAAATTTTAGGTATTAGATATTTGTTCATCCTTTCACCATAGTAATTAGTAATTTGTACATTTTTGTAAACTTGTAAATTTTTAATGTTACTTAAATGTGTTTTGAAAGTACGGCAATAAACAATAAGACCATAGTTCACTAATGACTCAGCTAGAGCGTGATAAACAACTAATAATGTATGTTTACTGATTACTATTAAATAATAAAATCTAAAAATTCTATAAATGTACATTTTATCGCTCACTCGCTAAGCCGTGTAAGACAGTATCAGTTATTTTAATCGAAGTCGGCGAGCGGTGTTCGTGTGTGGCGACTGGCGTCAGATAAAAGGAAGGAAATATAAAAACGGGAGGAAAACGCGCAGAAATGTTTTATATCGAATATACCCTCTCAAGGAAAATAGTTGCGAAAATACTCCGACTCCGAGAGGAAAATATTTCGGGAGGATCGTTAAAAGTTGGATCATTTGCGGGCTCGGCCTCGCTCCGGCATCGGCGTCCGGCGTCCGGCGTCCGGCACGTGCCATCCGGCTCCGGCGAGCGGGCGATTTACGCAGTGTAACGCGCCGCCGACACTTATTGGATCTCGGGCGGATTTTATGCCCCTCATATAATGCTATTAACTAAATAGTACGTATATTTTATTAGGTATCGTTCTTAATTTATGGGACGTTATGGTCAGCTGCTTATCTTATATCTTTAAACGAGCAATTCTTGTTTATATACCTATATAATTGGAATCTCGGAATCGGCTCCAACAATTTTCATGAAATTTAGTATATAATTATTATAGTTTATAATAATAAATACAGATAATGTTTTAAAATTTTAGTATGTTAGTAATACACATGATGTGTTACCTCAGTAACTGCCTAGTGATATACAATACTGAATAATATTATAATGAGTTCCCTGCACCCATTTTGTTACTTACGGCTTTAAGTTATCGGCTTGTCACTGATGTTGGACGTAGTCAGTGATCATCTTTTTCATGTAAAGGCACGAGGGCATATGGCGTGCCGCGTGACTAACAGTGAACATACACAGATACAGGGAGCACTCGCCGGGAGTGCGGCGCCTTGATTGTGTGTGCGACTCAGCGCGCGCTCAGTCAAGCCGAAAACAAGCTTCATAACCCCCCCCCCCCCCCCCTCCTCTCCCTCCCGTCCTGACAGCTGATTGTGGCCCTACTACACCTGTACGTACAGTACGTGAGGGGGGCGGGGGGGCGCGGGGCGGGCTCCAAGGGCAATCGGCAGGCCCGCGGGAGCACCGGGGCCGCCGGGCCGGAAAATTGAAATTCGGTTCCGAATAAATTGTCAAATGTAAATAGGGCCCCGGTGCGGCGGGGCGGGGAGGAGGGAGCGGGGCGGAGGAGGACTGCTGGAACTTTTAATGATTCGCCGCTCCCTTTCGTCGAATAATCAAAATCAACTTTTTGTTTTTTGTTTTTTCCGACTCGATATAGCCGCGTTGTAAAGTTTGCTTAGTAAAAAGTGTAGGTCTGTATTTAAAGAAATATTTTGAAGGGAAATATCTAATTATGTACTTTCAAGTACGAAGAGAAATCCTGATAGTCCAGCGTTGTTTGGTAAAAAGAAAAACAAAAATTTCCTTACAAGAAAATATTATAAGCCTAACTTACTTATAGCAGGGATAAGCATGGTTTGACTTTAACATCAAATATACACTCATATCAAATTCATATTATAATATATAATCACAAAATAAGTACGGAATCCTCTATCGTGACTCGTATTTACGCGGTGTACGCGACAGTACGCGGAGTACGACAGACGTGGGTCCGTAATAAAAGCCAGTCGCTCGGAAAATCAAAACTCCGTCGCTCTGTTTGTAAAGGATTAAGGAGAAGGAATTGACCGAAAAATATAATGAAATTCCGAGATTTGCATATTTACAAAGTAATGAGAACATTTCCAGGGAAAAGAAGTCAAACAACACGAGAGCAATTAATTACGCGGAGCGCCCGCCGGATACTGACGCCGCAATTCCGATGGAGTTAGTAGTCAGTAGATCTCAATAGCATAATATGATGATGTGAGGTGAATATTCTAGTTTCTACATATAACTATCTGCTGTAGTTCATTCTGTAAAAGTATAAATAAAAATAAACGCTAATGACAAAAACATAAACAATATAATATGGTTCCGACACAGTATACTCCTTCAGTACGCTCATGTAGTCGCAAATAATTCAAAAAAAACCTTCAAATTGCATGCGCGAATATCGATGATCGAACTGTGTAGTTCTGTCATGGTTATATTGTCACTATCCGTTTTTTTATCTTCTTCTTATATATAAAATTCTCGTGTCACAATGTTAGTCCGCGAACTCCTCCGAAACGGCTTTACTGATTTTTACCAAATTTTATATGCATATTCAGTAGGTCTGAGAATCGGCTACTGAGTACTTTATATTTTGATAAGTGCATTTGTTGAATAAATAATAGTAAATTATTACAACCTGAGACTGATGGCGACAGTTGTTTGTGCGACGAGATAGCGATCGACGTTGCCATGGCGACATACTTATTTAGTCACTTCAATAAAATAATATGGGCGAAATACTTTACTTATATTATTATGGCAAAGCGACGTTTGCCGGGACAGCTAGTAATAATATAATGCTGACCGTGGTGTCAAGTTTGCGCTTTAATAAACTTCCAGTCTGTAGTTTAAGTGCTCGCGAAGTGTGCTAAGAGGGCAAGTTTTACAATATCTCCTCCTCCTCCTACTACTACACATATTTGGCAGCACACAATATAATCATGCCCGTCGTCCGCCGCTGCCAAATGAAGTTGGCAGCGATTTGTAGCCTAAAACTTCCTTTGTCGGTCCCGTGCGGCCGCTCGCAACACACAACACCCAGATAATATATCACTTCATTGTATGTTCACTTCACTATAATATAATTTACTGCTACTGAAATGTTTCAATATTCGACGTTGGAAAATCAATTTTATTTATAACCAATTCTATAATCCCCGCGCCCCGGAATTTTCGATGTGAACTGACGGTGCGGCCGGAGGGGTAGCCGGGGATACTCAATCCACACTAATATTATAAATGCGAATGTGTGTCTGTCTGTCTGTCTGTTACCTCTTCACGCTCTAACCTCTGAACCGATTTTGTTCAAATTTGGCATGGAGATACTTTGAGTTCTAGAAAAGGACATAGGATAGTTTTTATCCTGGAAAAATATACGGTTCCTGCGCGATAAACAAATTTTGGCGCAACGGAGTTGCGGGGGTCATCTAGTATTGAATATTTTATTCCCCGGCTCTGCAAATATATTTAGCCCCGGCCGAGGTGGCGGCGCGGGCTGTAGTTCCGCGAAACAAATCAATGCCGAATAACAAAAGCGAGCTAGCGAGACTCGATAATATTTTATCGATTCCGAGTACAATCAGATAAAAATGTTTAATCCTTATCGAAATATAAATACCACCGCCCGAGTACTCGCGAGTAGTAATCGATTGTTGCACCAATTTTGTCATTGAATTATTCAAAACTATTTTTATGGCTTTTATTTCATTGTTTGCGATTGCTAATATAAATATTTTCAATTCACACTTTTCACTTTATCCAAAAAGAGTAAAATAAATATAATACGTACGTATGTAACGTTGCTCTCTGACGCAACGATGTCAGAATTAGATTGTATTGTATGTGTAAATTATAAACAAAAAAAATCCATAGCAAGAAAATGGGTACGTGAAAGAAATGTAGCGTCCTCATATAGGTCTACCAGAATCTGATGGCAAAAAGTGAGAAAACGAATTGACTCTAGCAATACCGGGGTAATTTCAAGAACATTTTGATCCTTTTTTCTTCTTATAGCGGCTGATTCTGTGTGCTAAACATGCAAATATAAAAATTTATCCAATGATCAAGGATATTTTTTGAAAATCTGCTGTCAAAAATTGCCATCAGATTCTGGTAGACCTATAATTATTATTATTATTTTGTCTGTGCTGCGTAGCAGTGCTACGTCGTAGCGCTCGTAGCAGTGCTACGTCCACGGCGTAGCGCCGGTCACGTAGAGCTGCTACAGCAGGAACGGTAACTACTCTAGCCACTACCTATTATATAAGTATGCAGTGAGAACTGAGCGGTATTGTTACATTTATATCAAGTTAGTGTTTGCCTTTGTCCTTTATTAACAAGCGGGATTATGTACTGTATGTGACAGGTGCAATAAAATACAGTTATATTTCGAATATGTTGGACAAGGCGGTCGACACACACTTTTAATAATAACTGTTAGATCTGTATACACAGTACACATTACACAATAATGAAGACTATAGATCAGGGGTCACCAAATGGCGGACCGCGGTCCGCATCCGGACCGCCGACTCATTGTGTGCGGACCAAGCATTCTCGACTCTCGACTAACTGATGGGTGATGAACATCTCCAGGATTATGAATAACTTACACCAATTTCACTCCAAACATCAGAGAGATTATTAGCTACAAAAATTGTCACTTTTCTCATCGATTAAATACCTTTGTAATTTCTGTAATTACCTTTGTTCATTAAATATATTTTTTGGGGTTCCGTACCTAAAAGGTAAATGTCTATCTGACTGTCTGTGTGTCTCCAGGCTGTATCTCAAGAACCGCTATAGCTAGACTTCTGAAATTTTCACAGATTTTGTATTTCTATTGCCGCTATAACAATTTTTTCCTAATTTCTCTCCATAATGGCACGGAACCCTTCGTGTGCGAGTTCGACTCGCACTTGGCCGATTTTTTTAATGTGCGGACCGCGAAGGTCGTTTAATTTCTTAAAATGGACCGCGAGCGAAACTAATTGGTGACCCTTGCTATAGAACATATCGATGGCTCCAACGAATAAACGTGCAAGAGCTCTTACCCAAAAAAATTTTTTGGATTTTTTTTATCTTAAAATAACGATTTTATAGCAATGTTGACCTTTATTGTACGGAAAAAATAATAACATATATCACATTAATAATAAAACATACGCTTATTGCAGATTATTTGTTTATTTGAGTTTACCAGAATAAACGTGTTAAAACAATCTGGCGCTCGTGTCTATCCTTTCCTTCGGGTTATAACTCTTGCACGATTATTCGTGTAAAAATGCAAGCGACTTCCATCACTAATGCTTCATTGCAGATGGCGAAACTTTGAATATAATAATCACAGCTATTCTATTATATTTTACTAATTTCTCTTGTCTTTTCTGCTTTTGCAAAGGTTATTCGAAGAGCTATTGTAAATTTTATCACAAGACCTGCTGGTGTGTTGCTGGTCTTTTTAAGAGGGAATACGCTCTCTCCTTGAAGGTTGCAAACCTCGTCGTATAGGTCCGGAAATACTGCTGGTGACAGTACATTCCAAATTTTACAGTGCGCGGCAGAAAGTTACGTGAAAAAAGCACGGTGGAAGACTGCCACTCATCTTGAGGTTATGAGGATGGTATATTTTTAACGTGGAACGATGACGAAAAGTTGCAGGAGGTATGATTCCGAACAATTCCTCAGAGCACTTCCCGTGATACAACCGATTGAGGATGCAGAGTGAAGCTATTTACATCTCGGCGTAATTCCAAGGGGTCCAGCCTGTTTGAAACATTATGGCAGTCAACAATTCGAGCGGCCCTTCGTTGGATACGATCCAAAGGAATTAGTTGGTATTTTGGGGTCCCTGCTCAGAGATGAGAACAGTATTCCATATGAGGCCGAACCTGCACCTTGTAGAGTTGCAGGCATTGGTGCAGACTGAAATACTATCTCGAAATAATGAAAAACAACGATATGCATGTCGCATTCAGGACAAATAATACTTTAAAACATCATTTGTGTCATAATAAAGACCGGATTGATGAAAAATATCAGTCCGGTGTCTATAAGATCGATTGTCCTGAATGCGATAGTGTATATGTGGGTCAAACTGGACGCAGCTTTGAGACTCGGTATAAAGAACATATCGCGGCTTATAGGAATGGTCATCCTGATAAGTCACATTTTGCTAAACATCTTTTAGATAGTAATCATACCGTGCCCGATGGCCATTCCTATAAAGTTTTACATAAATGCGATAAAGGCTTTCGGCTGAGCGTGTTGGAACAATCAGAGATCATAAAAGAAAAGAAAAATAACAGATTTGCATTGTTGAATGACCAAACTCGCTTGACTACGTCACCGCTTATTAATATGTTCGGGGGTACTGGTGAGGGTAGTGGGGGTAGTGGGGATAGTAGCGGGGCTCGATAGGATATAAAAAGGCGGTGTTTTGGCCGGTGGCGGCACTTGACGGACGTTGTTCGTAGAGTCCACATCCTGAGGATGCTCCGGTGTTGGAGCGAAACGCACGTCGAGGTTTTCAACCTGTATGGTGGTGAGGGGCCTTGCACGGATTTGCCAACATTATTTCTTGTGTGGTGGTGGTGTTTGCAAGTTCTTGCATGCGAGTGTACGCATAGGCAGTGTGGGAGGAGGGAGGTGCTGTACGCATGCCTATGCGTGCACTTACTCATTTACTTAAAAGTAGAAGTTTTTTTCGCGGAATATTGCTAAAAATAATAACAAATTAAATTTTAAGCTATGGATTTCCGCAAAGTAACGCCTGATTCTATTAACCGTACATTTTCCCGCAAAAAATAGCCTATGTTCTTTCACGTCATGGTCTACTATACATCTGTGCCAAATAACTTAAAAAATAATCCAGCAGTTCGCGAGATAAGCGCCTTCAAATAATTTTCCCAATTTTTTCTACATTTTCCTATGTTTCTTCGCTTCTATTCATCCTAGAGTGATAATTTATAGTTTATAGCCTGTCTCGACAAATGAACCATCTAAAAACGAAAGAATTTTTCTAATCGCACCAGTAGTTCCTGAGATTGGCAAGTTAAAACAAACAAACTCTTCCACTTTATAATATTAGTATAGATTTGCATTTTATACCATGCACTAATAAGGTCGTATTACATAAATAATGAATGAACTCCTTTACATTAATATACGGGCTTTTATCTTTACAAACATGTAAAAGCAATAAAATATTCAAGAATAAGCGTGTAAATGTCCAGAGCATGGCTCAGGGGCAAAAAAAATATACGTGGAATAACCATGCAACGTTTCACTGCACTTAATAAAACTTCATTTATGACACGAATAAACGTGCATTGATACAATAGTGTTAACAAGTAACATATTATTCACTAGAATAATAATTTAATATGTTTTTTCTTAAATATGTGGTAAACCGTTAATATTTAATTTTAAAGAAATATATGAGCTGAAAGTTTATTTTTTTACCTTTAATTTGATAATACATTATATTTATCTATTTATTATGTAGTCAAAGTTATGTGGTTCCAAACGTTTTTTTGTCTTCCTGAAAAGTTGTCTTTTTCGATTGCATGTTTATTCGTTGGGGCCATCGATATATGTAAAAGTATAAGATAATGGATAAAAATAATAAAGTTCAGCCCGACGTGTCAGTGCGAGTGTGTGTCGGTCGTAAACCACACTCGGCCGCGATAGAGCCCTATTCTCGTGTTTCGAATGTCACTTCGATCGTAAGCTTTCACACTCATGACAAGGAGCATAATGTAAACGAGCGAGTGAAACAGCCTGCGCTAGCAACACTCGAGCCTTGAGAATAGGCCCTCAGGAGCCAGGACGGAGGACCACTCTCTTTTACGACCTCACGCAAGAGCTGAGAGGCGCCAGACTGCTATTTGAATCTAATTACAGTTAGTACATAATATCTCGAATCCTTCTATAACTAGGTTATATAATAATAAGATACATCTCATAGTTACTCAAAACACAGGCCTAATAAGTTTTTATAAGTCTTGTTGCATTCCTAACTTACTCTTTAAACTACAAAGAATGAGTTAGGACAGATTGAGGCTTGTTACTTAAAAACTACAAACTAATGAAAAAAGCCTCTGGGCATATATGATACTTTTAATCTAAAAAAACATTATACCTGTGGGATACCCTACACAAGTGAGTGGGCAGAGCCCGGGCAACAAGCTAGAAAATGATTAAATAAGCTTTATAAACTCCCGAGCGTGTTCGTGTTTACCGCGTGACAATCTCAACAGTGTCACGCGCGATGAGCGTCAGCGCGGCGTGATACAGCGTTACGTCACCGCCGGGCGTCACGTCGGGCGGCGTCACGCGCCTCATTACAGTTGTGACGGGACTGCAGCCGACACCGTGACACCGCGGGCTCGGGATAATGTCAATGATAGTGAGAGACTTTGCCGGGTCAGCTAGTAATATCATTTAATGCCTCTGTTGTGACTGGTTTCAATAAAACCAGCTACGCACGAGAAAAATGTTTAAAGTGGTCTATGAGAAAAAAAAAATTTTGGGAACCTCTGCTCTAAACCATAATTGATGAGAAATAGTTTTTATATCACGATAAATTTGTTCGGCCAGCGTAAATTAGGGAAGCAGTGTGTGTTGATAGTTACAGCGAGCCGGCCCCGAGCTGGTGAACTAATAAGGCTCACTACATCGACATGCTGCTCCCCGGCTACTTTACGCGACTGTCGGCGGCTCGCACCGAATTTAGGAGCGATTAAATCGAGAGATCACTTTATTGCCCCCCCCCCCCTGTCCTCCCCGCCCCGCACCTCCCGGTAAATCGTATTTTAATGCCGCATTTCGGCTCCGATTGCCTTTGTTTTTCGATAAATTAGAATTTAATGGCGATCCAAATGTTCTTGAACACTAAAATGTCCTCGATTGACCTACTTATCTGTGAGTTGGCCCTTCAATAAACTGAAATTTACCTTAAAAATTTCGTGCTCAACAAATTGACCTGAAGTATGACACAATTAGTCCAGAGATGTTTACTACTTAGACACTACGGGACCTGGGACGCGGCTCTCCTTTTACGAGCAGTAATTACTACCCGGCTACACAGGTGACCGCCCGCCCCCGGGGGCTCCCCGATGTACGATGAACCTAACCCCCATTAAAAGTACAAAGTAAATCTGTTCGGTGTAAAAACTCCGTAAACTTCCTCGTTATCTCGTACCGCGGGAGCTCGCCCCGCGCATTGCGTGACGCAATAGAGTAATGTTACTGTGCAGTTATATTTTCCGTGGGCTTTTTCCCAGTTTTCTGAATTTTACATTTTATGATGACGAGATACGAGTGTCAGGTACGCGAGGAGCTGTTCAAATACCTGTTTATGTTTTCGGAACAACATAAATCTAAACATTTGAAAAGTTGTCGCGTAATATTTTACACCGTTTGAACGTTGAAGTGCGGTCGGTCGCGCACGGGGTTCGGCAGGCAGGCAAAACAAACATTCGACATTAATCGGCGGATAACACACGTTTGAGAAATCCACGCGATTTTTTACTCGCCCCGGAGTTCAGTATAAATTATGGAAGATAAAAAAGGTCTACTTTTTGTGTCGGGTGTCGGGCAAGGATTACATAATGCGATATCGGGGATCATTCCTCACGCCGCTCTTCATCAATCTCCCGCCCGCCCAGGCCGCCGCCCGCCCGCCCCGGCCGGACAAAGACGTCGGCCACTCGACGTCGACGCGGCGCCGAAAACTATTAGTCACCGTCGATAACTTATCTGAGAAGCGAGCCGTCACTACTTGCTCTCGACTGTGGAGTTTCGGGGAGGGTCACACTATGTTTTACAATAAAACAAGCTCAGAACTCGTGTAATGAAAAATCCCGGTGAAGACTGCGGAATGTAATAAGCCTTCTTCCGTTTCCGCATTAACATATAGCCGGGTGCGGTGCCGTGCGACATGAACACCGCGGTCGGCGCGCCCGGGACACCGACGTTTGTGTTGCCTTCACAGTGTCCAGATTCTTCATTCGTATACTTAGTGTGCTCGAGTGTAAGTGTAGGCAGAAACACGATGAAAATACTAGATTACCCGGTGAACTTCGCATCACTTACCTCCTAATATAAAACTTCCCGGACTCCCACGAATATTTCGAGACTAGAATTTAAAAGTTATTGATATCGATATATATATAATAGATTATTATTATTAATGCATCAACATCTCTAATTTTTTCGGTTGACTTGCCGACTTGCTGAAATAACTCCTAAAACAACTTATAAAACTCGTTCGTTAACCATAAAATAAATACTAGTAAATAGTATGTAGTCGGACTACGGGACTCGGAAGTCGAATAACACGCTGAATAATTTACGAGCTAAGTTGGGACTTGGGAAGTATGACGCAGCAATATTTACACCGACGTAAAAATGACGCGGCGACGTGATTCCATAACTTTGTTTACGTCGCGTCCCTGTTGTCTGTGTAGCGTGTACAAGCACATTATTGTTATACTTTATACTGCGAAAGTTGCCGCGTCGTTTACGTAAATGATGTCACTTAATATATATTCGCGTATTATGATACCGCACAAAACTAATTTGAGCATCAACTTGAGTATTTCTATTTTCGATATGTTATGAGTGGTGAAATACAAACGAAAAGACGATGTTCTCGAGAAATCGTGCATTTCCAAATTATTTATTTAGTGTGTTTTTTTAACTGCGGGCGAGGTATCTCTGATAATGTTTCTATATTCTGAGGAAATACATAATAATACTAGCTGTCCCGGCAAACGTTTCTTTGCCATATTATATTAAGTATATCGCCCGTATTATTTTATTGAATTAGTGACTAAAATATAAGTATATCACCATGGCAACGTCCATCGCTATCCCGTGACCCGCGGCGCATAAACAATGGTCGCTCTTTATAGACAAATAATTTGCAATAAAATAAAATTGCGACTATAATTTGAGATTTAAACTATCCTATCTCTCAAGTTGGATCGAACTGCACATGGTGTGCGAATTTTATTATAATCGGTTAAGTGGTTTAGGAGTCCATTGAGGACAAACATTGTGACACGAGATTTAGATATATTAAGATTACGTGAAAGGTGGACATAATCTCATTCTTCTGTTCGAGGGTCGTTTTACAACGCCAGCCGCCGACCAGAGGAGGTCCCATTTGGCTCTACACGTGTTCAGTCCATTTTAAACAATGATTGATTTTTTATTGTGTTATACACATGATCTTTTTTGACGCTTTTAATATTTTATAATAATTTTAGTATTACTAAACACTTTAACAAGTAAGCCCTCACAGTTTTGATTATAGCACCACACACGCGTGATGGGTGCAAGGGAGCGATATGACAGCATTTACTGATACTGACATTCAACTGCAAATACAAAATACCAAGTGTTACCGCCTCATGTCAAATCCAAACTAGTACGTTTAATTTAAATATGTAAGAAAATTGACAATTTGCTACAAAATATAACTCGATAGCAATTCAAGTTGCTCGAGTATCGTGAAGATCGAAAAGTGAAAACAAACGACGGCGACTGCCAAGTAGCGAGCTTCAGTACGACCACTCCACATTAATAACTCCAACACCTCCGACCACTACCACTCGACCACTACGACCACTAGCTCTGAACCACTACAACCACTAGCCCTCGGGGTCGTTTAGACCGAAACGAGGTCGAGAGGGATTCGTGCCGAGCCTCGCGATACAGTCCAGTTTGCGAATGATATTTCATTGTTTCTTGAACGATTATAAAATTAATTTCCTGACATTTTTATCGACGATATTGGATGTTGTACAAATAGGTTTCAAACTAGACAATTGTACACTGCACTATTATAACAATAGATATTGATGTGCGAATTTCGATCGTGAAAATACCGTGTAAAATCATCCACAACCGATGCGAGGGCATTATTTTTAAAGCTAGTGTAACTTTGTTATGTACCAAAAGAATGTCACGTTTAAAATGTAATGCAGTCACATACGGGAGCATCGAAAATGTCCGCTATAGAATGCAAGCGCGGTGAAATATGAGCACACGCGGGTCGAACACAAATATTTGCGGGAAAAGTCGCGCGGCGGCGCAAAATCAATTGTGAATGCAAACTCCGCGCTGCGCCGCGCCGCGTACCAGCCGCTCACAAACACGCCTGTACCATGTTGTAGTATTCACTTGTTTACCTTTGCATTTCACATGTCATGTAAAAATTCACCCAACATTCTCGACATTCGTATTTTAGTACTTATTGTTTTTATGCCGAAATGTGTGAACTGTAGTAAAATAATCTACAAACGATTATAAAATATATACGGACTGTAGTTTGTACAAAGCACTGCAAGCAATAGATAGCATCGTATGACGTATAGCATTACCTACATGGATTACAATTTACAAGAATACTATGATACAAAATTGCAAAACGGCGTCCCGCCGCAAATCTTTTACAGGCGAAAACTCTAACGCGTCACTTTAAACATATTTGCTTATTATTATAATGAATACAACAAGATTCAGTTAATAATATAATCGGTACCAGCGATATAATAATATAATAATAATATATAATATCTAATAATAAATAATAAAAATAATATAATATAATTAGCGTGTAACAACATCAAGTGTCTGTATCCGCGCGGACGGCGGGCGGCGGGCGGCGGCGGCGGCGCGCGGCGGCGGTGGCGGGCGGACCGCGGCACTCACAATTAGCATATACAATACCACTTCGTTAGCGCTCGCTATTGAGACGTCCGCTGTCCGCTGTCCGCTGTCCGCTGTCCGCTGTCCGCTGTCCGCTGTCCGCTAGCAAATTTCATTTCCTACAATTTGCTGAATACCTATCTTTGTATTTTATATAAAGATACAATTATTATGCTATTGTGCACAGTTCCTCCAACAATATCTGCACAATGTACCATCGAGGAAATTGATTCCTAGGCAGTTGACGAACCTACGTCATTTCGTCGGCTTATGTCAATTCAATGTTAGCTGTGATCGGTCGGATGGATTTGGTTTAACGCGACCAAATTACTTAGGTCCGCCATCTGCCTAGGAATCAACTTCTCTGATAGTACATACATAATACAATTATTAACTGCGACAGTATACGCGACGAAGAAAAATTTGTATTGTCGAAGAATAATCGTAGCCTGAGGCGATAATTTGCAGCCCCGGGTATGTGTGAGTGTGCAAACAGCACGTGTTTGTACACGTTGTCAGCACGCACACACGGGCGGCGCGTCTTCAATTAGATTTGCCGCTCTTGACTGAGGGGGAGGGGAGCGAGGGGGCAGGGGGGGTGAGATGTCCGCAGGCTGTACGTCATGCTCGGCCCAGTGCGTAATCAACAGAATAAACGCCGCCGACACCGGTATTGATAAAGGGCGAGCTTGACAGGAAATAAAGATGAGCTGAAGCTATGCTAGATATCACCCACAACTTCGTTTGCGAAGCAAATCCGTTTATCTATTTTTTCGCGAGAAAAAGCGGTATGGAAGTCGATGAATCAGACCAATTTCTATATAAATACATCAAAAAAGCTCCAGTGGATTTACCGTTAGTATCGTAACAGTCAACAGATAAACAGGCAGATATTGTGGACTTACGCGTATAAACTATTGATAAGGAACGTAGTTGGAACGTGGATAAATCTCCATCTCATTACACTTACTGTCTATTCATGATCGTGTAACGTAAATCACGTCGTAAGTAGCAGAAAACCCCCGAATAACGCTACTTAGCAAGTTGGGGACTAATGCGAAAAGTTGGTCGAGTTAGCGGGCGGGAGCTGGGGAGGTCACGCGCGGGGGGGAGGGGGGGGGGGTAAGGTTACAGTAGCAGCAGGCACCGCTCGCTTGCTACAGGTACTCTAGGAGTTATTAGAACATAGTAAAGTTTATTTCTGCCTACAAAACTCAAAATATTTAAGGAAGAAAATATTTTGCTCATTGTAAGTCAATAAATTCTGACGGTTATACGCAATAGCCCAGGTAGGCCGCACTCCCGTATCAACATTTTGGTATTAAAATGGCCTTCAGTTAAGTATTTAAGCACATTCAGCCTCCCTGTGCCATCTATGTAAGTCCCGTCTGAAACAGCCTGACATAATATTATACTTATAATATTATTGTACATACTCAGGCACTCACACACACGTACAGCTGTAACGGTCCCGCACGTCACGGTTACGCCGCCGTAATTGTTGTTTACGGCGCCGCCGCCCGCGAGCCCGCCGCCCGCGCCTGCTAATGAAAATATTATATACGACGGAGAAGTGCACCAATAAATATCATACTTTGTTCTGTTATCACTTTGTCTTAGTATATACGGGTACATGTATACTGGAATCTACCGCACCAGCATAAAACAAAGAAAAGAAATACAATGGGAAACTAGCTATCCCGGTGAACTTCGTGTCACTTTAAAACTTTCCCCGGACTTCTACAAATATTTTAAGAGTAAAATCAGCCCAATCCGTTCAGCCGTTTTCGAGTTTTAGCGTAACTAACACATTTGAAAATCCATTTTTGTATATAAGAAGATAATTCTATTATTTCTCAGGCTACGTTGCGCTCGTCGCGATATGAAATTCAGAGGTTTTTACTTGCCACTAATTATTCGCTAGTCTCACGGTGTAAAAACTTCTATTGAACTCCGTCGGGAGCGCACAAAAAGCTAATTATATGAATTTTAAACGACGTCCCGGCGCTGAAACTTGTTATCGGGCGACGGGGGGTGAAGGCGGCACGTCGCGGGGAGAGGAGAGGGGGGAGCTAATGGACACTCGCCCTAATCCACGAGAGCCTACTCCGATAATACCAGGTACTGGAGCGGCATGGTCTGGGTACGCATTGCTGCAGCCCGATCCTTTCCATTATCATCATCCTTATCTTAACTACAAAGAGCAGCTCTCAAGATAATAGTGAAGTATGACACAATGTTTTCGCTACATTAGCGTAGCCTAAACATATAATGAAATGATATGGAGGGTATTCTTCCTGCGTGCCGGGCAGAGAGATGTGGTGCTCGCTCGAGCTTTTCTAGTCCGAATCACGGCGCGCCGAGCTTGCAGTAGATCACGGGTACGAGCCTAGAGATTTATGGGGCACACGGCACGGGGCAGCGGGGCACGTGGCGCAGGGCACGCGGGGCACACGGGGCACCGAGCTCGGGGCGTAAAGTTTAAAAGTTCCAAGCGTGACGTGAAGTTCCGAGCTCATTACGCCGCCGTTTGCGGCGCGCGGGCGGCGCGGGCGGATTCCTTCAGACGCTTCGCCGGAAATTGAGCTGCCCGTGTAGTTAACGTTTTATTTATGTAGGTCGACCGCCCGGCATATCTGATCGCTGAAGCTTCTACAAATATATTATCATGATCATAATATCACAACAGAATTGCTCTGATTTAGCGTCGTCATAAAAATCACGCAATAAATAACACAACATATACTGCTGAAATGTAACTTTTTAGGAAGCGCCCCATATAAGTAATATTTTTTCGCATTAAGTCAACGAGCAGATTAAGCCTGTTTAGCCGGGTGTTGGCGGGGGGCAGGCGGCAGGCGGGGGACGCGGCGATATTTCACGCTGTCGATAGCCGCCATCATATTTCCACATAATACGTCGCGCGGGCAAAAACTACGAGGATTTATTGTTTATCGACGTGACAGTGTCGACGGAGATGTTATCGCGGTGTTTGGTGAGGTGGGGCGAGGGGGTGACAGTGAGAGGGGTGCAGGGGAAGTGCGGAGGACTTCCTGGCCGCGGACGGAGTGTGTGCGGCTCAAGTTGTGTGTTGACCTCCGCGTACATTATTATGTCACTCGTTTTCTGCTGTGACATAAAAAGTATTAATGTAATAATAATTATATCAGTTTTTTACTGCGTTAGTAAGCCGAAAAGCGCCACCTTATTTTGTTACTTCGCTCTGCGTCTTCACAGCACCGTTTTAAGTAAAACATTATACATGTTTTCATGGTATGCTACATTGATGCGTTGCTTCATGTTTGGACCCAATGTTACAATGAATTGACGGGGAAAGAAAGAACTCAGCATTGTGGCCTCGCTCTTGAATATCCGGTCGCTGAAGCTCCTAGAAATATATTTTTATGATCACAACGCAATTGCTATGATTGCGTCGTCACAAAATCATGTACGATGTGTGCACATTTAACCCCCAAGCACTACGGAACTGAATCTATCTTCATCGACGTAGTATCGTATAGACACATTACATGGCTTAGTAATAGAAACAGAACTCCAAAGAGATTCGAATTTGAAAATTTAATAAGTGTACCGAGCGAAGAGCCGGGAAGCAGCGCAGGAAACAGTTCGAATAATGTCTCCGAGGGGAGGGGAGGAGTGCTGTGGAAGGTGAGTCAAAGAACGGCACAGGAGGGACACAATACAAGTAACATACAGTAGGCCATCTGCGCACTAGACTGACAGAATCAGAGATACACGCAATAGTAAATAATTTCTGAAAACTTGATGTATCAAAACGATGGAGAATACTAAAGCTTATCCATGCGTTGAGCAAGTCCATTTCAATAAACCGCAGATCTACTCTTTTGTATGATATACTTTATGTTGTGGCACGGGAATACCCGGTACATCGGTCCTTTGTGCAGCGCTAGTGAAATTGTCCGGCCGAGCTGTCCGGAGGAGTCCGGCACCGGACGGCGGACGAGCACAATATAGAGGCATTCTAATACGAATACCGCACCGCGTACTTGACTCCAATGTGAATAATGCAACCGGGACGACTGATGTTGATTCGTAGAGAACAGATGTACCAGATGCCACATCTGGAGAGCGTACGATCTGCGACTATTTATTGTAGGTGTAATATTTTATAGAGGTATTGCAATGTTGCAGGCCTGGGAGACTAATAAAAGATGACTTGTCTCCTTGAATATTGTATATTAACTGACTTAATAATTAATTAACAACTACCTTATGTAGGGGGGAGGTGTGACATACACTACAGTATAAAGAGCAACAAAAGCAGTGCTATATTAAATGTAAATAACAAATCCATACTTTATTATACTGTGCGCGTACTGCGTATGGCTCGGTCTATCTGCCTGTCTCTTACGTTTGCAGGGATATGGACAAAAGTTGAATTGAACCCCAGGCTACTGTCGCTGCATAATTACTAGCGCTGCGAAACAGAACGCAAAATAACAAGTAAAAGTCCAGCCCTCTGTATCACGGCGCATTGTTTTAGATAAAGTCAAACAAACTCTGCCAGGAGAGTAAAAACTATTTTTTTTCGGGCACAGATAACGTTGTTTAATTTACTTGTGCAGCCTGCAGCGTCAGTGACAATAGCAACGGGAATGAATTGTAGCCACGGCAACTTATTTTAAGTTAAAATATAAATTTATTTAGTGACGTGCTACGAGGATAGAGTGACATGCTACGAGCATGCAGTTACGTGCTACGAGAATATAGTGACGTGCTACGAGAACACAGCGACGTGCTACGCAAATGTAGCAACGTGCTACTAGCATATAGCGACGTGCTGCGAGCATGCAGTGACGTGCTACGTGAATCAGGGTATAATGCGCAATATCATTTGTATTTAATATTAACGACTGTAGAACAATACGAGTACAGACCGGTGACAAGTGTTGCGCCGCGGACGTTTTCCGCCGGCCGAGCGCTCATCACCATAATGCGCCACATTACCGGCCAGCCCGACTGACAAACGGACTGCTAATATACATATTAGTATGCACTCCGCTATTAATGCGCGCTGCATTAAGTACTAACATCACGTTTGACCTAATAAGTAATTCTGTAATACAATATTAACTAGTACAAAAATATGTTTAAACATTATTTTGTCCAATAAAGGTCCTCGATCGATGACACGACGAGAGCTAAGTAACTTGGAACGAAACAATTCACGAAATTAAAATAGAAACGAAGTGAGCAAGATAAAAATAAAAGTCGGACGACTTGGCATGAGTTGGCTTCGCCGTCAATGCATAAAAAATAAAGAGTGCACTTCGCGACAATACCGAGAGAAAAGACAGTGAGTTTATTAGAGTTTGTCGAATCGCGCGGGGACACGAACATACAGTGTTAGCTTAGCAAATTATTTAAATAAAATAGTTATTATTTGAGAGTAAACTCATTGAGGTGTATGTAGTGTTGTGATCGTAGAGCTCAGGTAAAGTTTGCAGTAACTCCTCGAAGGACACTGGTGACCGCGACAACAATAGAATAACAATAGATTCTCAAGAATCCGCAATCGAAGGAGAGGACACCGTGATTTCCCATAAATTCCTAATTTGCAGCCATACATACGATACATATAATAAAATAAAATAGCTTGTCTAATTTGAAATGACGCGCCCTACCACTTCACTAGTTGATGTAGATAAAAAAACTGTGCCGTGAATACGAGGGAGGGGCGCGTCATTTTAAGTTAGACAAGTCTTAACAATATTTTGGTTACAAAAATGAAACTATAACGCATACTGAGCCTGTGAGTAATACGGCCCTGTCACAATCACCGCTGTGTCCTAATTCCTGCACCACCACCTCCTCATCTCGCGACCTCCGGAGTCTGAGCTAACGAAGGGATCTGTGTCTTGAGACTTGACCTTACTCCGCACTCCGCACTTGACGCGAATCACATTTGCATGGGAACTGCACTCGTCGGCTCGCACCCCTCCCGCTGCGCCCGCCTCCCCGCACACACTTGACCCAATGTACGTGTGTGTGAGTGTGTGAACATGTGATAGAACCAGTGTGCCAAGAGAATTCATTACATTATGTCCAGGCTCCAGAGATAAAGAAACTTTCGAATCAAGTTTAATCGTTGCTCATTTGATCACAGGGCACAACCGTTCTTTCGTTTAAATATATTTTTAGTGCTGTTTTATTATTCGTAGGTGCTGTTATTATTTTTGCCTTCGTTCTTTAATAACTTTTAATTTTCATAATAATTAAATACAAATTGGTTGTAATTTGTGCCGTAATATTTGTTTGTATTCACAATAATCAAATAAATTATATTTTTATATAGTGAAGTGTAAAAATTACTGTTGTTGTTGTATTAAAAGCGCGGCGTGTATTGGTACCTCGTTACCGGAGATAATCAACGGTGAAATTGGTTATTTTAAAATGATGTAATTAAAACAAAACATACACAAATATCCTTTGTGGCTGCGCTGTACACACAGCTCCGTTTTATTCAATTAATATCCCCCTCGGTTATTGTACATATTTTATTAATTATAGATAGTATATAATATTATGTTTTTGAAACCAATTTAACTAATAAGCCAATTTCATAATTAAAACGATAGCATTGTTATTGGGACTAAATAATTCCAAATCGATTGCTACTTTTGGAGAACGTACAATTATGTTGAGCAATAATCATTCGTTGTTATAAAATTTATAATAATATTGTGTTTACCATATATCTTCACTTACAGTAAGTAACTATATTACTAAAGTAAATAGCTAAATATCCTAGTCTATACTGTTAAAACGTATATTGCTTTTCTTCTAAAGATGATAATGATAATGTCAACATGTTAAGAGCGAGTTATGTGGACAATAATTATTAAACTACAAAGTATTTTATATCTAGTTATTTGCAGACGCGGGTAAAGGCATACAAGAGCTGATAGGGCTGCATTAGTAGGTAGGAGATAGGTTATAGGTAGAGGTAGGTAGAGGTATGTACAGGTAGTACGTGCCCGAGTGTCCACTCGGCGCCGGTCTACAATGCTGATCATATCGCGGCCCCGGCGTTATTTGTGTCCGTGTACAAGCGTGTACACTGATAAAAGAGTGGAAATAAGCGTACGCTTACATAATTTTATATTATATATAATGTAATAAAGGCCGCTTTTTAACCCAAAGTCCAAGCTTTTAACATTTTCGAATTTATGTAAATTTTACTAATTATTTTTACAAAAAATTAAAACCGACTTCCAAGGTAAAAACAATAATAACATCCTTATAATATGAACTAAAAAGTATTAAATAATTTTTCCTATCTCATGGTGCCTTTTTCCGAATTCGGCTAAAACTCAACTATTTCTGTACTCAATCTTCATAATTTTGAAGTCGGTACCAGATATAGCTGAACCAATTGCCAGAATATTTGAAACATTGGTAACTGGCACCGACTTCAAAATTATGAAGATTGAGTACAGAAATAGTTGAGTTTTAGCCGAATTCGGAAAAAGGCACCATGAGATAGGAAAAATTATTTAATACTTTTAGTTTATATTATAAGGATGTTATTATTGTTTTTACCTTGGAAGTCGGTTTTAATTTTTTGTTAAAAATAATAATTTCACTCTTTTTAGTTAGTTAGTAAAATCATCGCGTACTATACGTAGATTAGGGCCGATTCACACCGAATGGCAGAGGTGAGGCGAGCAGTTTCAGTGCCATATGATTTTAAACTTTATCTTCATTATTGCAATACATAGTATCGCTTAAGAAATCGACGCCGCCGGCGGCCGCAAGAGGCCACGAGCGTCCACGGGCGGCCGTAGATTTCTCAAGCGATACTATCTATTACAACAATGAAGATAAAGTTTAAAATCATATGACACTAAAACTGCTCGCCTCGCCTCCGCCATTCCGGTGTCAATCGGCCCTAATACACCTGTATACTATTCTACGTATCTTATTACAATTTGTTAACAGTCACACTTACAAAATATAATATCAGCTGCAGATAATTTTAAACAATACATTAAAAAAAATCGAAGTGGACACGTGCTAGGACCGCGCCAAACCGGAATTTTAGCAGCGGCGAGGCTTTCAGCGTCATATGATTTTAAACTTTATCTTTATTATTGTAATGCATAGTATCGCTTGTGAAGTCTACGGCCGCCCGTGGCCGCGATTGGTAAGTGTGACAGCTGTGCACTCTAGCATTTACTTGTATTATCGAAGCAACTTACTTCTCAGAAGTAATGTCAAATGTGTGCCTCACGCTCTGGAGATAAGGTTGAATATTTTGTTATGTTCAATTTTGGTGACATTGGTGACCCTGACGTGGTAATGATGATGATGATGATGAATGTAATTTGTATAGTAGCATATGCTTTCAGTTCTTAAAACAGCGCCTAAGCCCCCAAACTTGTATCTATGAGGAATCCGGAGTTCTCTTAGTATCTTCGGAACCATAGTATACCTTGGTGCAGAATCTTGCGTTTTGGTAGCATATGCTTAGGATGCTTCTCATAAAACCAAAATCACCATATGTTTCCATATAAATTTCGATGAGTTCCCTCGATTACTCATGGATCCCATCATCAGGTCGCCACTTTTGTGAACATGGTACCAAATTGGAGTGAAACCTAATACAACAAAACAAAAATTTTGAAAATCGGTTCACAAACGGCGGAGTAATCGTTGAACATACAAAAAAACACAGCCGAACATATAACCTCCTCGTTTTTTGGAAGTCGGTTAAAAATCAACAACCCTCTTACTTTAAATAATGTAATTTCACACAAAACTTGTAAACTATCATTTCTGTATAAAATAACAGTTTGAGGAACCGTTATCCAATCTAGCTAGATTTTATTGTAAAGTTGCAATTAAGATATTACATTTACTTTTAAAACATTAACGTATTACACATTCGATACTAACATCTAATGTGATGTTTGAGTTTGTTATCTAGCTAGTGGGAATAGTTTAATATACTTTACATAACGAATGAACTAAATTTAGTGGTTTAATACAACTGAAAGCAGAAATTCCGCTGAGTCGAATTACAGATGTATTAAGAACCGTATCTAATGAGTGCCGGTCGCCGCAGTCAGCGCCAGTCAATAGCTCAAAGGCGCTGCCGGCTCAATGCTGCGATCAGCCGCTCCTCATTAGCTGTCTATTAATGCCCCTCTCTGGACCCCTTGTCCCACTGTGGACCCCCTGACGTTCTCCTACCTCGGGGGTCTACACTCGACCATCGATTGCATGTCACAATTTTACGTTATAATCGTATAACTAGGAGTTTATTGGTAATATTATTTGTAATTATTTGTATTGGCTAACTATATTTTGGTATAAATTATATTTTCTTTGTTTTAAATATATTTTACCAATCGTAATAAGTTTTTTATCTGTTAACATATATTTTATATTTATATTTATAATTTTTAAAATTTGGTTTAAAAATATGTTTTGCCAAAAAGATTTAAGAGGTAACATTTCTTAGTAGGTTTTATTTTGTTAAATTATAAATATACAGCCCAACTTTAGTTTCAAAATTACAGAAAGTGGCAGCACAGAGTTAAATATACACAATACAATACAATACAATACAATACAATATGTATGTAGCGGTGGTCTGTCGAGTCCGGGGAGACAGGGCCCGTCAGATGTTGTGCCATCTCATGTCTGACTATCTTGCTAACATAATGTTAACTTCGCTAACATATCACTTAAGTTTACATTTTCGTTTAATTTTTAAGAAAATGTTTATGTTAAGTTTTCAGAAAAGGGATAAGCTTATAGTTCACAAAAATCAGTTACTTTTTTATTAATACAACAGAAACTTTTTCCAGCTTTTTTGTGTTATTTTTTCTGAATAGAGCGTCCGTGGCCTAATGGGTAGACCTTTGGTTCGCACTCGCAAAGGGTGCAGGCTCGATCCCGGGTGGAGGCGTGTACCAATGAGACATTTTCTGATCTCAAATACATAATACGGACGCTCGTACGGTGAAGGAAAACATCGTGAGGAAACCCGCACATGGTTGGTCTCAGACGTATTGACTAGTTCTTGCCTCTGGACTAGGCCGACTATGTTGCGAGAATGCCGTACGCGCTTGAGCAAACATACGGACATTTAAAAATCTTGTCCCAGGCACTTAGTACTTGAAGAGTGGTTACTTCGCTCTGAAAATACTGTATAAATCATCCACAATTGATGCAAAGGCCTAGTTTTTTCTGAATAAAATAATTCAATTATTAAAAATTCAAGCGCTCATAATCGGTCACGAAAAATGAATACATGACAAAATCTATGTCCTATACCTGCATTAGATTTAATGAAGTTACGAATTTATGTCTGTCAATTACTCGTGCTTACCCAGGGCGAAGAGAGGCGGCCTACATATGAGTTAGTTTGCATATCTTGCGGCGCAATCAAACCGAAATGAAGTTCCGTCGACAAGGTTATGTTAAACACCGCCAGCCGCCTGTCTGCAACCCCGGGAACGAACGTACCTCCGCTTAGATCTGCGGGATAGGTACTGTACACAATATGGTTAATATACAGTAGAGTATAATATATATATACATACGAGACAGTCTGAACGAGGAGTCCGCACTCAGCTTGCTTTTAAGCAATAACTATTTATTGAACTATTTCAAAACATACTAAATGGAGTTGAATTTTTGAAGACTCCAGATGCTACAATTAACTTTTTACTAACTTGCCACATACATGGCACATACAATAATCATACTCACAATAATCTGTTACGATAATATTAATGAGGGTCTGGTACGCATGGTTTATGGTCACAATAAGGGATAGTCGTTGAAACCGGTATCAAATATTCATAGACGAATTTCATGTTCAAGTCATTGTGTGTGATTAAGATTACTTGTCATGTTGTCTTTATAATATTGATGTCTTTATAAAGAGTATTGAATTAATTTAATTTATGTGCTTTCAACAAAAAGAGAACAAACGCTTCTATGATCTATCTTTTCTTTCCGTCCGGTCACTTTATATCGTAGGGTATCTCAACCGTATGTTACACGGATATTGGCGATATAGCCGATATGTGATAGATTTATGTGAAGTACACGTAACACGGGCCGGCCGTACGACCCCGTGCGGTTCGACTGCGGCCACTGCGGCCCCGTGCGGTCCGACTGTAGCCCGGAGGGAAATCAGCAGACACCGGCCTTTTCGAACCGCGTGGGGTAGTGGGGGCAGGGCGGGAAATATGCCGATATACTGTTGAAAAATGTTTGAGTTTATTGTACAAATGTTATAAAGAAGATAGAAAATATTAAAGAATCTTGAAAAACTCATTATTATAAAATAATGAGTTTTCCAAGATTCTTTATTTCTTGTTACTAGGTATTACATTTATGGACGCTCTCAATACAAGTAAACCGTTACACAGTATTCGGTAAGCCGCATCTTCAATGTATATAAACTGTACTCATGGATTTCTCGTCGATTGACTTTGTATTTTTATGAGAACGGGTACCGAAATTGGTTCCCGATCGAACAACGGGAGCGGGGGCGGGGGCGGGCGTCACGGGCCTCACGGGCCTCGACGCAGCGCAGCGCTCGTAAACCAGCGGAGATTAGCCGCGCCGTAACTCAGGGCGACGTTTGTGCCGCGTATTTTATTATATCGCCGGGTTATTCCAGCTTTATAGAGATTAACGCGCCGCAAGTCTATCATAAAACCTGCTCGATTGTGAAATATTACATCGGGGGCGCGCTAACCCGCCCGACTATTTCTTTGAGGGTAAATAGTCTATCTCGTATGTTTATAATGCTCTCTGGAAAACATGTTCATGTTTTTATCGCTTAGAATAAGCACAAAATATTCGAGCAAAATTGGTGGTAACAACTAACAAAACTACAAACTTTCTAGCCGTTTTGGAGCAAATCGAAGCCAACCACAGCCGAGTGCTCCGTAAATAGAGCTCGATTACTGAATACAGCACGTTCCAAGTTTAATATTGGAATGTGAACTGAAAACGTCCATCCGTTACAATATTAGCCGGCGCGCGCTGTCTGCTGCTTCGCCGCTCGTCTATTTCTGCAGCACAACTTACACGGCGCTTATTAATTCTCTGCACAACTGGATAATATTCCTTTAATATTATAACAGCTGCAATTAACGAATAACCATCACTGCCACCTTCTTTTCTTTTCTTTTTTTAATCTAGAAAAGAAATGAAAAAATATTTCCTTAACCAAAATATTCATGCTATTCTGGTTTCAGAAACATGGTTCAGGCCATGTCACAATTCTGAGACATACTCTCTACCAGGATACACCTTAATTCGTCATGATCGTTCATGCAGAAGTGGTAGCGGTGTTGCCATCTACCTCCAGTCGAATATACAATTTAGTGTAATACTAACATCCTCGTCACTGGATAGCGGCGCTGAGTACCTATTAATTGAAGTTATTCTCGGTCATTCTAAAATCCTACTTGACGTGTTTTATAGCCCCTCTCTTCATATAAATTACTTTGCTGACTTTGAAAACATTACAGATAAACTTATACCTGTTTACGACAAAGTCCTAAATGGTGATTTTAACACGTGCCTAATAAAAGATGATTGGCGCTCCGCACGGCTTAGGTCTATCTGCTGCTAATTTGCAAATTTTACCTTTGTCAGCCACACACTTTTTCCCTAACTGCGAACCCTCGTTGCTTGACCTAATTTTGATATCATCATCTTGCGAAGTTGAAAAATATGGTCAATGTAGTGCTCCTGAATTCTCATATCATGATTTAGTGTATGTCTCCTTATCCATTTGCCCACCTAAGCGCAAGGCAAAAATCGTGATGCAACGCAATTTTTCCAAAATTGACCTGCCTAAGTTGCGTGATGATGCTCAACTCATTGATTGGTTTGCAATTCAATCAGAGCAGTCTGTTGATGAGCAAGTTATGATGTTGAACGCAGCAATAACTAAATTATATGATACCCATGCCCCGATCCAACCTATTCGTTTTCGCCATCGTCCAGCCCCCTGGCTCACTGAAGAAATTAAGATACTGCAATTGAAAAGGAATAAGGCGAGACTTAAATATAGACTTGACCCGAATGAAGTAAACAAAGAAGCTTATCGCATCACACGCAACCTTTGCAATAAGGCATGTAGGGACTCGCGGAGGCGTTATTACCACAAGGCTGTCTTGGAAGAAAAGGACCCGGCTCGTGTATGGCGGTTCTTAAGGTCGCAGGGTATCGGCAAGAGTAGCGTCAGCTCTCCAGCTAGTACCATTGACCTTGACGCCGCCATAAGTCATTTCTCATCACTCGCTCCTTTTGATGTTGTAACAAAAAATCAAACTCTCTCTTTATTGTCTTCCACGCCTGTTCAGAATGTGCCTCTGTTCGAATTCTCTGAAGTCACGGTTGAAGATACCAAGCGAGCTATTATGTCCATTGACTCTGATGCTGCTGGTTGTGACAGCATAAGCCGAAAAATGATCTCCCCAGTTTCCGATATTCTGTCCCATCCCATCACCTAGATCCTTAACAACTCCATCCGTACGGGTAATTTTCCCACTGCGTGGAAATACGCTGACATCATACTCATTCCGAAAAAATCGAACCCTACTCTTATTTCCGACTTTTGCCCCATATCCATCCTGCCTTTCTTTTCAAAAGTATTTGAGCGCCTAATCTATTTGCAGCTTAATAATTTCCTTCATAGTAATAACATCCTTAATCCTTTTCAGTCAGGCTTTCGCTTAGGTCACAGCACAACCACGGCATTATTGAATATTTTGGAAGATATTCGCTCCAATATGGATAACCGTCGCCTTACTATACTCGCACTTTTAGACTTCACCAATGCCTTTGGAACTGTTGACTTTGACTTATTGCTTGCTTCATTAAAGTCAATTAACGCCGCTCCTAGTATCTTAAGATGGTTTGAGGGCTACCTTAGAGGTCGAAGACAGCGTATTCGTAGTGATAACCATTACTCCGTATGGCATGACCTCTTAGCGGGGGTTCCACAAGGAGGCGTACTATCTCCGTTGCTATTTGCTCTGTTCATAAATACTATTAGTAATCGCTTGTCGTCTTTTTACCATTTATATGCCGATGATATGCAGATCTATACCGATTCCGATATTGACCATCTAAAGGAGGCGATAAAACGCATTAACGATGATTTGCTCCTTTTAGAACAGTGGTGCAAGTCCTTCGGTATTTGTGTTAACCCCAACAAAAGTCAAGCCATCATTGTTGGAAGCGCTAAGCTTCTATCAAAAGTTAAGATCCAGGAACTCCCATCTCTTACATTCAATGGCCTACCAATCCCGTTTATTGACACAGTCAAAAACCTTGGTGTTATCTTTGACAACCACCTCTCCTGGAAACCGCACATCAACGCAGTCAGTAGCAAACTATTCCGTACAAGTGGATCTCTTCGTCTCTTCGGTAATTTTCTCCCAATTAAAACTAAAACTGCATTGGTTCATACATTGCTTATGCCAATATTGGATTACGCAGATGTCTGTCTCATTGATATTAACGAAGAACTTTTAGACAAACTTGAGAGACTGCAGAACGTTTGTATCAGATTTGTCTATGGCTTGCGGAAATACGATCATGTTACAGAATTTCGGAGGAAGCTTCGTTGGCTTCCTATTCGCTTGCGTCGAGATTGTCACGTCCTCTCCCTTTTGTACAACGTCCTTTTTGTTCCATCCTCATCGTTCTACCTTAAAAACCGCTTCAAATTTTTGCATGATACTCACCAGTTAACATTACGCTCTTCAAGCAATCTCACTCTCGAGATCCCTCTGCACTCTACTTCCTTATATTCCAAATCTTTCGCTGTTCGTGCTGCTACTCTTTGGAACACTCTGCCTCTAGATATCTGACAAGCCGGTTCAATAAATATTTTTAAACATAAACTTAAGTCTTATTTCCTTAATATTATGCACTAGCTCATTCCTGTCAGTTGTCACATCTATGCTTTGTCATCAAATAGTTAACTACCAGCATAAATAGTTCTGGTTTTAGTAACAAGTAGTAATAGTTTTAGAATTTGTCTCAGTTTTAGTATTAGTAATACTTTAAGCACTAGGATTAGTTTAGTTTGCGCACCTACACGATTTTTACCTCATTCCAATTTTCAATCGTATCTACAAAAGGTTGACATTATTAACTGGTAGAGATTGCTCAGTAGCAATAAGTTCGCTTTTTGTACATCAATTAGTACTACTAGTATATATATTATTGTATCTTTCGTTTATGTACTGTATTTTGGTGTGCAATAAAGAGTTATTATTATTATTATGTTAAAATGAATTTAAGTCTCGGCTATTTGCCGGATAAATGATCCAGGTACGGGCTAATGCCAAGTAACCTGATTCACGTTAAGAGTTATGATTGATGTGAGGTGAAAGATGAAGATGGGTTAAGGAAACGACGGACTATAGAACAGGTATCAATGACGATTGATTTTTGCATTTGTATGTATGTATTTTTATGTAAGTCTATTGTTTTTAAGGCAGAATGTAGAGTTTTAGGGATGACACCGGTTGAGGATATGATAATAGGCAAAATTTTAACAGTATTCTGGCGCCACATTTGCTTAATCTCGTCTGCAAGGGGAATGTATTTTTGTATTTTTTCGTTATGGTTTTGTTTTATGTTATTGGTGTTGGGGACGGCGATATCTATGAGGTAAGTAGTCTTTTCAGATTTTATAGTGAGAGTTATATCCGGTTATTATTATTATTATTATTATGTAGAAGAGTTAGTGTCTCGGCTACTAGCCGGGGAAATGACTCAGGTACGGGCTTGTGCCAAGTATCCTGATTCATGATAAAACGTGTTAAGATTGAGGTGAAGTAAAAGATGATGATGGGTTTAGGAAGCGGCGAACGATGGAGCAGGTATCAATGACGACGGATTTTTGTATGTGGATATACGTGTTTTTGTGGAGGTCGAGTAATTTCAGAGCGGCAGCGAGTGTTATCGGGATGACACCGGTCGAAGAGAGGATGATAGGTATGATTTTTACAGTTTCTTGGCGCCACATTTGTTTTCTTTCGTCTCGTTTATTATTATTATTATTATTATTATTATTATATTTATTTTAAGTTTTGTCTCGGTTTTCACCGGCAGAATGAAGCAGGTACGGGCATTTGCCAAGTATCCTGTTCATGAAGTGTGTAGTTTATTATTATTATTATTATTATTATTATTATTATTATTATTATTACTATTATTATTATTATTAAATTACTTCATCCGCGTAGAATCAAATCCTCTGCACCTTTTTCTCTGAAGCGTAATATTGCACAATACAATAATTGATCGTCTAGGGGCCGGCTAAGACTCTACAATCTACATATTATTGCATCTACTTTAACATAACTGCAGTCAGCAGCGACATTTGTTTTTGATATCGCGTCGTCTATACATAATAATTCTGGCATAATAATAATATTTATATTGTGTTCCGGGTTTCATGTTTCATCGAGCGCGCGGTCCCGCGGGATTGCCGCAGTTTCACAACAATTATCACAAGGATCCGCCAACGCGAGCGGATATTTTGACTCAATTCAGGTCACTGGAGAAAACTTCATTCTGCGTTGCCGCTTTGATGTATTTCGATATTATTTGAATCGTAATAATTGTCTGAATCACATAAATATTTTTGATGATTTATAAAGATGTAAATGAATACAGCATTAAGAGCGTTCCTTACGGAGATTCCGTAATTTACCGTATTTCAAGCCCTATAAACTCATAATTTGAAAGCTACAAAGTAATAATAAAAATACAGCAATAACCTTCAGTATATCGACATTCCTTTCCCCGTTTTAAATTTTCTATTTTTGTTTATTATAGTCATGATATCAGCTTCCAAAGTAAAACCAATTTATTAAAATTTAAGCATACATTCAGCATCTCCTTAGGATTTACAAATTACTTTTATTTGAAACACACGCCAATAGATCGACAGTATCATAAACTACATATCCCCCGTTTTAAATTTTTTTTAAGGTTTAAATAATTTTGAACTAAGATAAGTAAAAAAATATGGTTTTGGTGCGCTCTAAGCAACGCGGCAAATGTATGGCCAAGGTCGTTTGCTTGGGGGACGGCCTTAAGGAAATCAATTCGTTCGCAGATGGCGGATCTATACATTATTTGAATTAGTTATGTCACGTTAGTCTAGATCTGTCGTCTAGGTTATTCGACTAAATAACGTTGGTCCGCCATGGATTCACTATGTCTGTGAAGTGGGAACCCTTGTTTCTGATAGTACAATGTACTCGTCCAGGAATTAACAAAATGTTATAGAGGCTGCTAAAAGATAAATCGATATAACAAATATAAATTAACATATTTATAAAGAAATAACTAATAAAAATTATTTTATTTCTGAATAGAATTGAATTAAATACTTTCAGAACGTTGCCTGCCACCGGTTCGGGAACTAACCCGGCTAGAAGAACAGGCGCAAGAAACTCGCACGGGGCGTTGTTTTTAAAATAAAAGTTACAATATACCGTTTCAAATGCTTGTGTAGTTACCGTGTTAAGTCCCGCGACCTATGCGAGGTAGACACTTGGCACCAACAGCTACGAATTACGATTAAGCTTATCCACCTTTATCCAAAATAAATAGAACGTCTACTTACACCGTTCCGAACACAAATCAAATTAAAACAGGATACCTTAAATACATAATCTTGTTTAAAAGTAAACGTCGGACGTAATCACCGGGGCCCGCGCCGCCCGCGCCGATTCAGTTACCTAATTGAAATCCACCAGAAAATAATTACCAGATAACTTAATTAAAGGCGAGGTGGAATACTACTGCTGTAGTCCGACCCGAGCCGAGCTCTGTAGACCGAGTCCTGTGGCCGGAGTGTTGTGGACTCTGTCGACTACTCGACTCGCTAGCAGCTAGTATTCGGAGTGATTTAGTTTTAATGTATTGGCTTTACGGTTAATATAATTTACCGAGTTTATTTGCCGCTAGATTTCTGTGAAAACTAAGTTTATTTCAGTAGCTTTTATTGAGTTTATACGGTCTTAAATATATTTAAATTTTGGTAAGTAAACTCGAGTAGATGGTACAAAAATATAACGACTAGAGTAACACAATTCTTCTGAAACTTAATTTCGTCTCAATTGTTGCACGTATCTGCAGAGTAAGGGCCGGGACACAAAAACACGTCACGATGTCGTGCTGTGGGAATCTACGACGCGCGTCGTAAAAAACTACGACACGAGTCACGATATCGTACGACGTCGCGTCGTAAAAACTCTTTGAATTTCTACGTGAGTTTCTACGACACGACGTCGTGCCGTATATCGTGGCACGTCACGATGTCGCGTCGTAGTTTTTTACGATGTGACGTCGTGAATTTCCACGACACGACGTCGCATCGTGAAACGACGCCGCGTCGTGTCGCGTCGTATCGTGTTTTTGTGTCCCGGCCCTGAGACATCAACTGCCACATTCCGTACAACGGATGTAGGCAAATTGAGTGATTACATACAAACCGGACAGACACACACACTGATTGAGTTGGCCGAGTATACAATTAAGCTACGCATACATAGCTAAATTGTATACAGCGGCGGACATTATGCGGCGAACACAATACATACTACAGTATGTTGTTAGTGCGGCGGACATCTCGGTTCCGGCTCGCAGACACACTTCCTCCACATAACTACTTGTCGCTTAGCGAGCGCCACAGAAATTAATTATATTTTCCATCAAAGCTAGATATTTAGATTTTAGATATTTCATAAAACGCGCTCGCAATATTATCAACAAAATTACGCCAAACCGGGAGAAGAAAGCTCACTAATCTCAAATCTCATCAGCCAACATCGTATATTAAATATTGCGGCGACCGGCTCGGTAGTTCTGCGTGCCTGGTACTCCGGCCTAATTGAATCCCGGCGCGGGCAAATAATGCCGGATTACGGTCTTAATCAAACGCGGCGGAAGCAGGTGCGCGGCATTCCGTGTTTGTTTAAAAAAATCGATCTGATTTTAAACCTTTAAGTGAGTGTCAGGACATAATCACAGGACTGACGTGGTGTGAAGCGTCCACAGATATTTAAAAAAATCAGAAACCAAGGCCCAAAAGTCGAAAAGACCGACAAATTGTGGTAACAATAATAATTAGTGGTAAGAAAATTGCGAAGCATGTGTTGTGTTTAAGGACTTTGAGAAAATACCATCAAACTTTTCGCATTTAATAATTATACTCATGTCATAATATCTTGAAAATTTCAACTATCTGGCATTATCCCAACGAAACGTTTCGAGAAAAGTGGGTAGTGCCCTTGCGCGCTTCGCTTGGCTCATCTTGGCGGGGGCACTCCCGTGCCCCCAGATTTGTTTATACTAAGTTCATGTGAGTATCACTGTACTTATAGAGTATAGACTATAGTATATATTACATAGGGCACACTAAAAGTTTTGCACTTCTAGCTAATTGGAACTATTTGAGTTTTGAATATTATATTTTTTTAAACGTTGCAACCTTCTTAGCAATATAGAAAAAAATTGGCGGGAAATCATTTGTCAATTATTTTTTATCACACATCAAAGTTCTACGTACGCAACGAAATTGGAATTAAGTCGAAAAGATTTTAGAGCGAAGGTTTTTTATGATTTTAAAAGTTCTCTCTCTCCGCAAGACTTTGCTGCTCGTCTTCAAAATGCTTTTGGGAGAGAAGCACCTTGTTTGAGCACCGTGAGGAGATGGTATGCTGAATTTGAAAGAGGTTGAGTTTCTTTACATGACGAATTTCGTGAAGGGCGGCCATCAACTGTCGTTAACGAAAATAATGTGGCTACTGTTAAGCGGCTAATTGAAGAAAACCCGCGGATTACCTTTGAGACGATTGGAGGACTATTGCGGATTGTATGAGTTGAATTTTAAAAAAATTACATGAAGAATTGCGAGTTCGGAGACTTTATTGTCGTTGGATCCCTCATGAACTGACAGCGGAGCAGAAGCAGGCTCGCATTGAATGGTGCTCACATATGCTACTGAAGCACGACCACGGACATTCTAATGCTGTTTATGACATTGTCACAGGAGACGAAACGTGGATTTGTTGTTTTGAACCCGATAAAAAACAGCAATCTTGTGAGTGGGTGTTTGAAAATGAGAAGAAGCCAACAAAAGTGCGGCAGGCGAGAAACATTGGTAAGAAAATGATCGCGTTTTTTTTTCTGAGCTCCGGATCCCATCTGTACAATTCCACCTGGAGATCAAAAGAGTGTTAATGTTGAGTGGTATTGCACCATTTGTTTACCCAGGATATTAGAAAAAGTTCGCGAAAGACGACCAAGAAGCCGCATTCTCCTACGACCTACATCATGACAACGCCTTTTCACACACGGTCAACGAAACAAAGTCATTTTTAGCTTCCGAAAAAGCACAACTCGTCACCCATCTTGCGTTTAGCCCTGACCTAGTACCTTGTGATTTCTGTATTTTCCCCAAAATTAAAGATTTAATGAGAGGTTTCACTTTTATCATCTCCGAAGCGGCAGTGATAGCATTCAATCAGCGCGTAGAAAACATGCCTTCAGATCTGTGATCCTCCTGTTTTAAAAAATGGTTTAATAACATAAAAAAATGTTTAGAATGTAAAGGAGAGTAGTTTGAAAAGCAATAAACATAATATTTTGGTTAAAACATGTCGGATTTTTAAGTTACGCAAAACTTATAGTGTGACCTACGTATTATACGTCGTCGTCCGTTCTCAGAGTGCACCGTCACCGCACGTCGCACGCCGGCGGTAATGTGTATTGATGGCGACGCGTCTCCCTCGCGGATGTCGCGCATTACCGCTGCCGCGCGCCGCAACCGCCACCGCGACCGTGGTGCCGGTTATAATATTACACCGTACACGGGAACATTTTAGCGGACAAACGACGGGCCATTTAGTTTACAGAATAGGTGGGTTAAACGAGCACAAGTTTCGCCAGGTGATAGGTGACCATAATCCGTGGATGAACAACCGCGACGCTAAACTTAAATGGGCAACAGGCAGATAGGCAAATTATCGTATACTTATATTTAATACGGAAGGTCCAAGCAACACATGACTGGGTTATAACTTTACAGGAACTCTTCGGTTGAGACCTGGCCCATGTGCGACGGCCGACGAAGTCTGACTCATGACTCTACCGTGAAAATCTGCACCAATAAGTTGCAGATTTTCACATTAATCGTAAAGCTTTCATACCACGGGATTCATGATAGGCTTTTCATCTCCCGGCAGCTCTCGCCGGATCAAAATATTTGCCCAGTCAATCGGCTGCAATCGATTTAGCGCAAACGACGCTGTGTACTCAGCTTTTTTCAAATTTCATGAGCTCTGCACCGCGGTAGGGTATTCTGGACCCTACGGGCGTATATTTAGGGTGTATAATATGTCAACAAGAGGTTGTTTTTATCCGCGAGGCCGGTGAATTAGTGATGAGCGTTCGGCAGCGGGCGGAAGAGCGCAGGTAGCGCGGCGCGGCGCGGCGCGGGTACGGCGTACAGCGGGTACAGCGGGGTATTACATCACTCACTTGTCAGACTCTAATGTCTATCGAACTGAAAATCACCTGAAAGGACCTCTGATACGGTCATACGGCACAAAACATAAAAATCACCACCTTATAAATATAAACTCCGAAGTAAAGCAACACCGAATATACTATACTCTACAAATCAGTACACTACAACGACGTACCTACAGTGAGACTGAAATGACACTGATGCCCGTTTTCACCAACTACCTACACCTAAAATTTAGGTGTCCCTTAAGCCAATATTCAAAGTTTTGTTCTTGACGAATTGACAACCCCGTAACTCTTAGGTGACGTTTATTTGAAATAAAACAACATATTACGGTGCGTCCACATTTGTATCATTTGCGCGATCAGATCTCCGTCGCGATCATCGCGCCGTATCAAGTATGCGTATCATAGTGTGGACGTCTATTAGATCATTCTGCCGATCATGCGTGTATTTGATACGACACGTATCAGATACGCGGGTAATAGCGATCGGGGCGTATCATGATACGCGTATCATTTTGACACGTTTCGATGATACGCGACGGAGATCTGATCGGAGATCTGATCGCGCAAATGATACAAATGTGGACGCACCCTTATGCGATTCATCCGTCAAACCCTTAGGTGACGTTTATAATTTACGGGATGGATTGACGACCCCGCACACTTAGGCCCACTTGCGCAGATCTGAGTTAAAGTTAACTCTGAGTTAAACATCATGTCATATCTGCCACTCACCAAGTGAGTGATAGAAATGACATGATGTTTAACTCAGAGTTAACTCTAACTTAGATCTGCGCAAGTCCGCCTTAGGTGACGTATGTGGCGACGACGACGGTTGCCTTGACAATGAATCTGTTATAGAATTTCCGTCTGATATTTTACTTGTAAAATAGCGAACTCCCATAATTAATATAAATATATTTTATCACAAACCTTCCTCTTTAATCACTCTATATATTAAAGAAAACCGCAATTAAAGGGAGCAAAGAGACATGAGGACAGAAAAAGCGACTTTGTTTTATACTATGTAGTGATATACGTCACCTAAGAGTTACAGGGTTGTCAATTCATCAAGAACAAAACTTGGAATATTGGCTTAAGGGACACCTAAACTTTAGGTGTAGTTGGTGAAAACGGGCACTGTCTTGTCTTAGTTACCCTAATCATTACCTTCCAAACAATATTGCAACACATCGATGCCTCGTTAATTATCATATTACGATAATAAAGTTTGAAGCCGATTGCAGCTACCTGCTACGTATTAGCACCCCTAAGCTTCCGAATAGCTCTGGAAGGCCGGGGTTACGTAATACCATCCATATAGACTATACGAGGGTCCGTCTTATTATATTTAGCTCACGAAGCCAATAACAACTATCGGGCCATCGATACGCCCGATATGAAATGCCTCCACAGACCTTTAAGATAAAACCGAACGCGGAATTTTATTTATGTAGATCGAGGGATATTTTTTACATTTCCCGGATGCTGCGAGTGATAAATTATAAATTAATCCCGCGGACCGTGTCACGGTGTCACGCTCGCGTGTGACGTGTCACGTGTCGTGACGTGTCACGCCGAGGTCGCGCGTCGCGGCCGCTCCGCCAGCAGACGTGGATTCAATAAAATATTATCACTGCCGAAAATTGAATATTCAGAGATTTTATTAAATAAAGTTTTAAATCCCACCGATATATTTTATAAAAAAAATATATTGTAAAACTAGGTGTCCCGGCAAACATTGTTTTATATATTATCCATATAAAGCATTTCGCCCATATTATTTTATTGAGGTGACTAAATAAGTAACATGACTTAATAACATGGCAACGTCCATCGCTGTCCCGTCGCACAAACAATGGTCGTCAGTCTCGAGTTGTAATAATTTACTATTATTTATTCAACAAATGCACTAATTATCAATATAAAAAGTACCCAGTAGCCGATTCTCAGACCTACTGAATATGCAAATAAATTTTGGTAAAAATCAGTAAAGCCGTTTCGGAGGAGTACGGTAACTAACATTGTGACACGAGAATTTTATATATAAGATTATACACACACTAGTGGTGTTCCTAACGGCTATATTTTCCTAGCGCGCTAGATGGAATACGCTACATTTTTCAAGCGCGCTAGTTTTGACGCTACGTTATAACGAATTTCAAGCGCGCTAGTTTTGACGCTACGTTATAACGAATTTCAAGCGCGCTAGTTTTGACGCTACGTTGTAACGAATTTCAAGCGCGCTAGTTTTGACGCTACGCTATAACGAATTTCAAGCGCGCTAGTTTTGACGCTACGTTATAACGAATTTCAAGCGCGCTAGTTTTGACGCTACGCTATAACGAATTTCAAGCGCGCTAGTTTTGACGCTACGTTATAACGAATTTCAAGCGCGCTAGTTTTGACGCTACGTTATAATGAATGATACGTAACGATCGATTGGACACGTTGTAAAGTTACCGACGTTATTGAATTCTTTCGTTACTAGTTATAACGCCGTGGGTGAGTTAATATAACGTGTTTGTCGCGATCGGCAGCGCGAGCGGCGCCGCGCTAGGTCAGTGACCGCGCGATACGTTATAACGTAGCGTCTTGTGCATAGTTTTATAGCGCGCGCTATTCGTTGCGAAGAAATAGCGCGCTACTTTTTTCAGCTATACGTTATATTAACCACCACTAAGTCACACACCTTACACCACACAGTCTAACACTGTCGTTCCCCAGCGCCCCTCATTTCTATACATTGCGATATCTATGTCGCAGTCATCTGGTCCAATCTGCGATTCGATTGAATGACTAGCGCATTCATTAAATGACACCATTCAATTGAATGACTCGGCCGAACGTCGATTGAACGATCGTCACTCAACGTCCAACTAGTTAGCGAAATGTAACATAGCCCTTTGAAGATAGCGGACATGAAATCAGTCAGCTAATTGAACGTATTTCATTTTATTCCCAATGTGGCGCTAGTAGTCACTAAAACAAATATGGCGTCAAACAGCTCGCACAGCTGATAGCACTGTATTGGTATTTTGTCGATTAAATTAACTTTAAAGTTTAAAGTGCTCTATTTGTAATAAAATACTATGAGAGCGTGGATGTACCCATAACAACCCCGTCAACGGCTACTTAAAAATATATAGCATCCCATTTAACGACTTCACTATAATATGACTTTTAGTCAAGACGTTAAACGACACAGTAAATGTTTTAACGAGTTGTCAGAGAATGCTGTCATTCAATAAATGCGCTAGTCATGCTTCAACCAGATGACTGCGACATCTATAACTCGACAAGCTGGTCTTTTAGCATTTGTGGTCGCAATAACTAAAATGATGCAGTTTAATCTTTTAAATTGTTCTAAATTCAAGCTGGAACGATACTGATGATGTGTACAAGACACGAGTGCATTTTATTTCAACGAGAAATATAAAATGAACGTTCGTCTGCCGCCGCCCACCGGGCACCGCGCCGCGCCGGCCAGCGCCAGCGCGCTACTCAATCCAATTACACAAGTTTAAATGAGTTACCGAATGAAAAATATTATTAGATTATAAACTAACCACATTATGAGAGCTCACTCACACTGGCTGGAGATGACATATTTTGTAGTTATATTTTAAGTTTTGTTATTATGTTACTAATAAGTAATAAAAATAGTGGAAAATTTCATCTGAAAAAGTTCATCATCTGTCGGTTACGTCATTATTTTCTAAAATAATATTTTTAGCCCCGTACTAATATTACATTATCATTAAGGGGGTAGATACTATTTATATATTTTAGAGATATTAACCTTACATAATTCTTTATTCTTCTGTCGAAACATTTTTCTTTATAATAATAGGTTAAATTATATTGAAATATAAATTATATTATGTCCTTTAACCATGTCAAGTGATTTATCAGCATAGTTACTGAGTTACTGTATCGCGGTCAACGGTATGTGAAACATGTCCATCAATTCAAATATTACATAATATCTTAGGAAACCGTTCAGGCATACTATTACACGGGAGCTACATAACATTTTAACGCACGAACAAATTCATTTCCGAGAAACCTTTTCCATATCAACTTATTTCATAACAATAATAATACAAAACCCCTCGAGTACATCAGCGTTTCTGAGAAAACTCCTCACAAACAGTCGCTAGGGGTGCTCGGTATGAGCTATGACGTCACGGCCGCGGGTGTGGGGGGACGACGTCATCGGTGCGGGGGGGGGGGGGGGGGGCAGGGGGGATGATCTCCCGGGAAGTACGAGCTCGCACTAGTATACGTAAACTGTAAACTGAGTGATAAACCACCCGAGTATTTCGATGTGATGTCAAATATTGATTATTGACCACTAAGTTTATTTAAATTCATGTTTAGTACCTTGTTAGATTTCTGCACGAACGAAGCAGGCAACATCTATTGAAGAAGTAAAACTTATTTCAATGTCAAGGTATAATTTTGTACCCTTGAAAATGTTAGCAAACTTTGTGATTAAGAGCAATGTTCCTGAAACACAAACGATTTCTTTTTTTTTCACTCTATTATCAAGTTTTGAGCGACTTAGCTTTAAAGTTTTAATTGATAATAATAATAATAGTAATTAATTGCAAGTCAGCTTTCAAATACAGATCAGTTAATCCATTTGAGTACACAACCCATGTACGTTGTTCAAAGTGTAAAAGGACAAATGAATAACACAACTGCTGTGTCTGTTGTACAGCACATCGAACACTCACCTCGATACGAAACAAAATACGTAGTAATTGCTGAGCAAAGTGCGACCCAATTACACCGCACAGTCACAATTGTTCGTCAAACATGCTCACAAACACACGCTCGAGACTTGTCACTCCTGGGTACTTACTCGTATTGTGTTCGATAATTTCAACAGCGAAGTTAGATAAAGTGGCAGACAGACAGATGACGAATCTATAAGGACTCATACTTAAAAAGTATAAGAGTGGATAATTATAAGTCATAACTCAAAAGTCATAACGCATCGCCAAGTGGCATATTGCAATTGCGTTGCTTTACGTCAAGTCCTGTACAATTCAGATATATCACTTCGCTGGCGCCACAATCGAACACAGTTCGATTAAGCACCCAGCCTCGAGTCGAGTTCGATCTTAATTATCGCGTTTACTCTAAATACTAAAAGCCTTTGTCGAGCTCCACTGAGACGTAACAAACTTCATTACAATAATTACAGAGCGAAGTAGACTACTTATAATATCATTTGGGCCGCTGTATTTTCACTTTTCACTAATTACTCGCTCCCTCGTTAAAGAAAAGTTACGCGTAGAGGCTTAGCACATTTCAATTATTATGCTTCCGAGACAATTACACTAAGTGTAATGTACTTCAGTGTGTTCCAACCTGGGGTCCGCATTGCCATCTCTGGAATATATATGTCGCAGGGAAAAGAGGATATCAGGGATTTCACGATATCCCTAGGGATATCACGAACTCCCGGTAGATGCCGAATATTCTTGTTTGTTACGTCTTCTTACTAAAAATATCTAGTGATATGTAATTTCACTAAACAAAATCTAGTGAAATGTCAGAAACGCGGATACCGCCGAATAAAAATCGAGCCACTCATTTCTCTCGCTCGCTCTAGTTCCCACACGTGACACGGGCACTAGTGGGAGTGAAACAAATGCGTCGCTCGAGCTGGCGCGGCTCGTCTAGCCTGAAGACAGACAGACAGACTAACCCTTTGGGTACGGAACCATAAAAACTAGGATAATCGAAGAGCTGGAGTACCTGTAGTACCTGTGCCTGTACAAGAGCCTAACTAAACTAGAGATCGACATGCCACCTTTACAAAAAATATTCAACTTCGTCGGCCGCTTCATTTGACGTCAAAAATCAAAGTTCATTCAAAAAAAAAAAATAGACATTGAGATATATTTTATTATTAAGTTACATATTAATAATTTATTAGTATATACATAATATATTATAGTATATTTTATTTATTTACATAATATATTTTTATTGATATATTTTACCTACGCGACACATTAATAATTATAATCATTAAAAATATGCATTCTGATACCGATACAAATGACGATTTCTTATCACTATCTTCGAACGAATCTAGTGACGAAAGTTTCCATAGTACAAACTCACTCAACCTTAACGAATCGCTTTTAGATACTTTTGCTAATGTAAATAAAAATTTCAATGTTGTGCATTTCAACGCGCAAAGTATCCCAGCGCATTACGCCGACATGCTTGCCTCCTTTGAGAACGTCAATCTGGATGCCATCCTAGTGTCGGAAACCTGGCTTAAGCCTTGTCTTCTCTCCACTAGCTACAGTTTGCCTGGCTATCAACTGATACGAAATGACTGGGTCAACAGGGGCGGTGGTGGTGTTGCTAGTTACTTGCGTTCAAACCTCTCCTACTCAGTTATAGTATCATCCGACCCGTCTTCCTGTGATCTCGAGTACATTCTCGTTGACATATCGTTATCCAAAACTAGAATGTTATTAGGCGTCTTTTACTGCCCATCCCTCCATATTAATTATTTTTCCCTCTTTGAAAATTTGCTAGAAACACACTCACCCAATTACGTACACACAATAATCATGGGAGACTTTAACACCTGCTTGATTAAAGACAACTACAGATCAAAAAAACTACAGTCAATCCTCTACAGTCAAAATTACCATCTAATTCCTCTTCAAGCTACCCACCGTGCTCCGGGATGCTCTCCATCTTTACTAGATTTAATGATAGTGTCTTCGCCAAATTATGTCATTAAAGGAGGCCAATGCTCAGCAGACATTTTTTCTTACCATGACATAGTTTATTTATCATACAATGTACGTCCCCCCAAAACTAAACCTACTATTAAATATCAGCGTAATTTCAAAAAAATTAATCATGACTTGCTTATAGAAGATGCCCGAAATATTGACTGGTCTAGGCTGCATGAAGCGGAAGACATCGACACCAAAGTAAACCTTTTCAACAATTCGATACTTGAACTTTATAATAAGCATGCTCCTATAAGACCCATCAAAATGAAACACCTCCCCGCACCCTGGCTATCTGACGAGATCAAAGTCTTAATATCACTAAAACACAAAGCCAAATCTAAATTTTAAAAAAGCGGCACAGACGAGCATCGGGAGAAGTACTTAAAACTTAGAAATCGCTGTAACAAGGTTGTTAGAGATGCTCAACGTCGCCACATACACGCTTCTATCGAGAACTGTGACCCTGCCAAAGTTTGGAAATTCCTAAAAACCCTAGGAGTTGGTAGTAATTCCAATCCCTCTTTGTCAGCCAGCAACTTCGATAAGGATCTCCTTAACAACCAATTTACTTCCTCTAACAGCCCACTTGACCACAATACAAAATCACAATTAATACAACATCTGGCTACCTTACCTAAACCTGACATTCCTCTTTTCCACTTTTCTCGGGTCACTGTTGGTGAAATAAAAAAGAATGTCAAAGCAATTTCCTCTAACGCAATTGGCGAGGACAACATCAGTAAAAAAATGATTTCCCTAATTATAGACAAAATTGCTCCCACCTTAGAACACATTTTTAGCTGTTCTTTAACCAACAGCGTTTATCCAGCCATCTGGAAAGCAGCGCAAATTTTACCTTTGCCAAAAAAAAGTAAGCCTGTTTCGCCTGCTGATTTCAGACCAATCGCTATACTTCCATTTCTATCAAAGGTCCTGGAAAAACTGATTCAACACCAATTGTCATCATTCATTAATACATTTAATCTGCTAAGCGAATACAAATCTGGTTTTAGGCCTGGCCACAGCACTACAACAGCACTAGTCAAGGTCACAGACGACATACGTTATGCTATGGACAACAAGCAAGTCACGATCTTGGCTTTGCTGGATTTCAGCAACGCCTTTGGTAGTGTAGACCATGACATTCTGATAGAACGACTTAGTGCTGCTAATTTCTCACCTTCAGTGACCGACTGGTTCCGTAGCTACCTCGGGGGGCGACAGCAGCGGGTTCGTGTGGTAAACGAGTTCTCCTCATAGTCAACTATCACCGTTGGAGTTCCTCAGGGTGGAGTACTACCCCCACTATTGTTCGCCTTATTTATAAACTCCATAACTTATTTTTGTTCCTCTCGCTTTCATCTATACGCAGACGACCTCCAGATCTACACCCAGTCCACCTTGGAGGATCTTCCTACTTCAATCAATATCTTTAATAGTGATCTTAGGGCAATCTGCGAGTGGAGTAAGAATAACGGCCTTTCCATCAATCCAATAAAATCACAGGTCATTATTGTGGGGAGTCAAGGATTAGTATCCAAGATTGACCGTGTGAATCTACCTCCGGTGCTCGTAGATGGTACTCCAATACCCCTAAGCACGAAAGTGAGAGACTTGGGTGTGCTTTTGAACGATCGTCTTTCCTGGTCAGACCATATTTCCTCAATCAGCAGCAAGGTGTGTGCAGTATGGGGGTCACTGAGAAGGCTAAAAAACGTTCTTCCAATAAGGACTAAAATTCTACTTGCCGAGTCTTTGTTTTTGTCTATATTGGATTATGCGGATGCTTGTTTCACTGACATCACTGAACAACAAATAGACAAACTCGAGCGTCTTCAGAACATGGCAATTCGCTTTATATTTAACTTGCGTAAATATGACCACATATCTGAATATCGCCTCAAGCTTTCTTGGTTGCCCATTCGCCTACGACGTAACATGTGTATCCTCACCTTGCTTTATACCCTGATATTCAACCCTAAAGCACCGTCTTACCTCAAATCAAGGTTTGAATTTCGAACGTCCGAACTTCAACTGCGCTCTGTGTCCAATCTCCTTCTCCATATCCCTAAACACAATACCAATTTCTATAACAAATCATTCACAGTCAGGGCAATACTGCTTTGGAACTCCTTACCAGCCAAAATCAGGCAAGCTAAAACTATTGTAATTTTTAAAAAAATGCTTAAGATTCATTACCTCAGTATTTCGTAATTATTTCGTGCGAAGGGACTATAAACCTTATAAGTATTTTTTTTATTTATTTCTGTGTATGTAGGTATGAGTATGTATTATATTAATATATATATATATATATATATATATATATATATATATATATATACAAACTAATATATATATATATATATATATATATATATATATATATATATATATATATATATATATATATATATATATTAGTTTGTTTTTAGTTTTTATTATTTAGTATTTGTGTATTAGTATTATTAATTATTTAAAGTCAGGAACGTAATTTTCAAAATAAAAATACTTACAGTTTTTTAAACAGCCTATGTATTGCACTAAATTATAGTAATAATCCCTCTTTGCTTGCCACATAATAAACTTTCAGTCATTTAAACACTTTTTCATCATTTTCCATCGTCACTATAACCTCACTACTATGGATGTGTCCGCTCAACTTGCTACCAACATGGAGGATCTGGCCAAGCTCTTCCAATCACGCATGGAGTCCTATGAGCAGCGTCTCCACAATGCCACTGCGATGCCGTCACAACCTGCAGATCTCTCCAGCTTAGCCCGTGAGTTTGTTGACTTTAAAACTTTTGTTTGGGAAACTCTATCAAAATTAAAAAAGCAAATAGATCTTCTAACACTAGGACTGGACAGGCACGAGACATTCCTCCGCAGGAAAATTCTATTGTTTCATGGAGTTGCTGAAACAAAAAATGAAAATTTATTTGATGTCGTCAAGAGCATAATTACCGACAAAATGAATATTGAATTTACCTGCAGCGATATTCAGACGTGTCATCGCCTTGGTCCCCCTAGCACTAAAAGCCGTGCAGTCCTTGTTAGATTTCGGGATATTGAGCAGAGACGTCTAGTGTGGGACACAAAGACTTCACTCAAGAGCTCGGGTGTTGTTATCTCAGAGTTTCTCACTAAGGCAAGACATCAAGCCTTTGTGACTGCACGCCAGCATTTTGGGATGCGTAATTGTTGGTCCACTGATGGGAAGGTGGTGATTATTTTGCCCGACAAATCGCGGCGCAAGATTGAGTCCATGCAGGAACTGAATGTACTTATGGGCACATTCCCCGCCGTTAAAGATCCCAAGACTGCATCTTCTCAGCCGGCTAAGAGTGCCCATGGTGAAGTTGCAAAGCCCAGTATTAAGGATAGTGACCCAAAGTCTAGCAGATCAGCGTCTTCCTCTCGTCGTGCTAGGAGAAACTAATTATAGGTGCTAGGACGTCTTCATAGTTTTAAGCATATTATTATTAATTTTGTTTCTTTTTATCTAAAAAGAATATTATATATATACATAACTGCTATATTAGTTTTGTTCTGTGTTTTGAGTTTAAGGTAGTATTAAAGGTATTATTTTCTCTGTACACCCGATAATATTAACTTTAATCTACTCACTTTCCTAAATTTAAAATAATTGTATTTTGATTTTTGAATACAATCAATCAACTTGTTCAATTGTCATAAATCATAATTGACATCTGTCAAGTGTCAATGTCTTAGCAATTTTTTTTTTTTTTGTTCTTTAAAATGTAGTCTTTGACTCTTGCTTGACAGTGCCAATATGTAAAGTAATATTATAGGTAATATATAACATGGGACTAGCTTTTAACTTTAATTGTGCAGATTTGCTTCGTAGTTTATTTTAACATTATAATAATATGTGTTAAGTAGAGTGTTTATTGATTTAAGTGTCTAATTTTTCCTCACTATGGTGAGCTAAGATGGGTTGTAAATAATTGTATTATTAATTTAAATTTGTTAAGTAGATATTAATTGTTCATAAGTATATTATTACATAAAATATTTTAGTTTATTATACTATATTATAGCATTTTATCGGTAGTTTTATGGATTCAATGATTAATAATGAGAATATTATAGATAATGCCTTTCTTTCGTGCTGTTCTTCGTCTGACAGTTTTTACAGTGCGGATAGTGATGAGAGCTCGGAAATATTTTCTGCTCATGAACGGCTATGTAGCGTCTTCTCCTCTTTTCGCAAGAATTTTAACGTAGTTCACGTCAACGCACAGAGCATACCTTGCCATCATACAGATCTCCTCGACATGTTTAGTAATTCCCCTGTAGATGCGATCTTGGTATCTGAGTCCTGGCTGAAGCCGTCACTTTCGTCCACTTCTTACGCTATACCCGGTTATAAGCTGATACGCAATGATAGAGTGGGTAAAAGTGGTGGTGGAGTAGCTGTTTATCTGCGTGGGGACATAGTGGCCAAGATAGTCTCAGTTTCACCTAGTCACTACTCGGGCTCTGCTGAACATTTGTTCGTTGAAGTCACCCTGCACCACAAGAAAGTCCTGCTTTGTGTGGTCTATAGCCCTTCTTTACGTATAGACTATTTTAGCGCTTTAGAGTCTCTGTTGGCCATTCATTGCCCAAATTATGACTACACTATACTTGCAGGTGACTTTAACACGTGCCTTTTAAAATCTGATTTGCGTGCTTCCAAACTCCGTGCCCTATTCTCCTGCTTAAACTTAAGCATACTTCCACTTTCTGCCACCCATCATGCCCCTAATATTACCCCTTCCCTTTTAGACCTTTTAATCACCTCCTCACCTGATCTTATAGATTCCTTTGGCCAATTCTCGTCCACCATATCACATCACGACCTAATTTTCCTTTCTTTCAAAATTAGACCAGCCCGTCGTAAAACCCAATTTGCTTTCTCGCGTAGTTTCAAGGACATAAATTTGGAGGCTCTTAGACGAGATATGTCTGAGGTTGATTGGTCTCTTGTATACTCCACCACTGACATTGACCAAAAGGTAGTTATAATGACTGGTTTAGTAACTACTATTTTCGATAAACATGCCCCGGTCAAACGAATTAAAATTAAGCATGTACCGGCACCTTGGTTGACACAGGATTTAATTAATATTATGGCTAAATGTAACCGTGCATTGTGCCGTTACAGGAAGAGACCGACTGACGAGAATTTTGCCAAATACAAATACCTGCGGAATCGTTGCAGTCGTCTGTGTAGGGATGCCAAACGACGCCACATACATTCCTCAATAGATCAAAGCAACCCCTCACAGCTATGGAATTTTTTATCAACCCTCGGCATTGGTAAGACTGTTAGTCACTTCGACAATAATTCTTTTAGCTTAAATGATCTCAATGTTCATTTCTCTACTTCACCAGTTCTCCTCGACCAGACTACAAAAGCACACACAATTTCCCATCTCGATTCCCTTCCTCGCCCTTCCTGTTCTCCTCTCCTGTTCAAACCTGTCACTGAGGACGAAGTCTTAAAGCATGCCAGAGCTATCACCTCTACAGCTGAGGGAAGTGATCATTTGAGTCCTCGCATGATATCCCTTATCCTTCCAGAACTCCTGCCAATCCTTACACATATTCTTAATCACTCATTGACAACGAGTTCTTTCCCGTCGGCATGGAAACGTGCTAATGTCATCCCACTCCCTAAAACCTCTAATCCTACTTCTTTATCGCAATTCCGACCAATTTCCATATTACCCTATCTATCCAAGGTCCTTGAACACATTGTCCATAAGCAGATTTCCCAATTCCTCACCTTAAATAATCTATTATCTCCCTTCCAATCCGGCTTCCGTCCTGGTCACAGTACCGTTACAGCGCTGCTAAAGGTCACTAATGATATACGTCTAGCAATGGAAAACAAATGTATTTCCATTTTAGTCTTACTAGATTTTAGCAGCGCTTTTAACTCGGTTGATTTTGACATACTCCTCTCTGTCCTCCGTTCCCTTAATATCTCCTCCTCTGTGGTAGACTAGTTTGACTCATATCTTCGGGGACGTTCGCAGCGGGTCCGCTCTGACGAGGCTTTCTCGGATTGGTGTGACGTCGAGGCGGGTGTTCCCCAGGGTGGCGTTCTTTCTCCCCTTTTATTTTCTATTTTTATAAATACTGTTTCCAAATTAATTGCATCCAATTTCCATCTCTACGCAGACGACTTGCAAATTTACCGTCATTCGCTCATTGAGGATATTATTTCTGCAATTGCAGAAATTAATGCTGATCTCCAAAGAATTGCTGAATGGGCTAAATCATTTGGTCTGATGGTTAACCCAGGTAAGTCACAGGCCATGATCATAGGTAGTAAGTACATGACTCAGCGAGTACGTGATGCACCCAGTATCGTATATGATGGCACTATTATTCCTTTTACTGACACCTGCCAAAAATCTAGGCCTAATTTTAGATAATAATCTTTCTTGGACTACACAGGTTAGTGAAGTCAGTAAAAAGGTGTACTACTCGCTGCATAAGCTCAAGTGCCTCCAAAATTTTTTGCCTATGAAAACTAAAATTCTCCTCGTCCAGACCCTTATCCTTCCTATCCTAGACTACGCCGACTCCTGCTACTTGGACCTCACTGAGGAGTTGTTAACAAAACTAGAATGTTTACAGAATCTCTGTATCCGTTTTGTGTTTGGACTTAAAAAATATGACCACGTATCAGCCTTCAGATCGAGGCTCAAGTGGCTTCCTATCCATCTCCGTCGTAACTCCCACATCCTTTGTTTACTATATAATATATTGTATAATCCTCTCTCTCCATCCTATCTGCTCGATAGGTTTAATTTTTCCCACCCTCCTGAAATCCCGTGCAGATCCAGTGTCAGAGCTAACCTTTCCCTCCCATCCCATCGTACCAATTTCTACTCCTATTCCTTTACCGTGCACGCAGTCAGATTATGGAACTCGCTTCCGCACACTGTTCGTGACAGTCCAACTATCGCTGTGTTTAAAAGACGATTGAAAGAGCATTATCTTAAATCTCAATCATCGTAATTTGTATTATTATGTATACTTATAGTATTTATTTATTATATTCATATTATTATTTATTGATTTTATATATAATATGTTTTATATTATAAGTCATAGTATAAATTATTATTAGTTTCGGTATTGTTGTATAATATAGTTAATATAGTTTAATTAGTTAACAACTATTGATTGTGCACGTCCTATCTGCTGTCTTTTACACTGTATCTCTTCGTAGGGCTGCTGTAAGAGATTTCTTTAGAAATAAGCAGTCCCTTTGTGTCGTCTTTCCGTGTTAATTGTATCTTTATATTGTGTTTCTTGTGTACAATAAAAAGTTAAATAAATAAATAAATAAATAGTATATTTTTAGAATAGTACTTACCTATAGTATTAGTAGTATATAGCCCAATATGCTATTGAATATCTATTATATTTTAAAATAGGATTTAGCGTAATTTATTAAGATTTATGATGAGCCTTATTTAACTTTAGTAATATTCCAACTTAAGCTGCACTGTTTTGTAATTTGTTTCCATGCGCCAGAGGTTGCTTGGAAGAAATCGCTTCATAGCGATAAATCCGCCTTTGTGCTCATGCTGAGTTCATGTAACTTCTTTTATTATGTTTGTACATTTTGAGCACAATAAAGCATATTCATTCATTCATTCAGTTCTGAAGTATCTGATGAAGAACCCAACTCAACTCAGGTATGATTCAGAGATATGGTGATGCCCCCTCAGATCTGCTATAGTTGTATTACACGTGTGATAATAATAATAATAACTCCCACTCTGGTTTTGGTGACGGTGGCCGGTTTCATTGAAACCAGGCCAAGAGTAATTTTATAGTGCCCAAGTGTGTACGCAGTACACCAGAGCAATCTCTATATTCCTTTACCTGCATAACCCGGTGGGACGAAAGACTGACACGACCGGCGAGAGATCAGGCGCAGGACCGACTTTTTACATGCCCATCTGACGCATGGATCATTTAACATCTTACTTGTCAGATTCAGATGTTAGATGATCCTATCAAAGTACCCGTGTGTATACTAGAGCAAGCGAGGGAAATGCGTGGCTTGATTTTTATTCGGCGGTGTCCGTTTAAACTTTTCTGACGTTTCACTAGATTTAGTTTAGTGAAATGACATATCACTAGATATTTTTAGTAAGAAGACGTAACAAACAAGAATATTCGGCATCTACCGGGAGTTCGTGATATCCCTAGGGATATCGTGAAATCCCTGATATCCTCTTTTCCCTGCGACATATATAATGCGAAATTTTTCCCTGTTTATTTTATTTAGGTGGTCCTTGAAAACTTAATTGATTTCCTAGGGGTTCGGGGCTGAAAAAGGTTGGGAAACACTGAAGTACTTCATTTATTTATATAACTTTTTGTCGACGATGACGAACATTGTCGAGTGCTACAAAACTTCAGACAATATAGATAATAATAGTGCCAGACTGGTGAACTTCGCAGGATTTTTTTACAGCAAAGGTTAATTATTTTTCCAGAAATATATTGGTAATATTTACATCAAATGTGAAGATGCTGATGATGGTGATGATGGTGGTGTGAGGTTCGTTGCCGGGTCAGTGAGCCGCGCGCTGTTCCGATATCGTCCGTACTAATAATACCCCGCGCTCATCACACCACGCTGGATACTGCTGATTATTATTGTATAGTCGCTGCCCTTGATAGCAATAAAAGAAATAATATATTTAATCAAACAAATTATAACATATTTTATAATATCGAAATATCTGTTAAAAATTCTTTAAACGACCGAATCTTGTCAAGTCAACTTAATAACTCTCTCGAGTCATTTTAAATTAAATCCAGCATAGCTAGCACGGCCTTTCCCAGTCGATTCTTCGGAAGAAAGGCAGTGTTCGGAAGAAATGGCAGTTTCTTTCCCATGTCTACATATCTTTTTCCCGAGCATGGCACTCGAGTTTCAGTGGACAAAGACAAGAAACTCTTTCCACAGCAACCATTATAGCAACGGCAATTATTATTTTTTTGACATTTAGTTTCTTGATTCCTTTTTTCTATTATGGCACTTCTCCTATAAAACCATGGCCAGTGTCGAGTAAATGGCGGCAAATTCAAAAAATCAACGTGTAGCAACCTTGTCTATAGCCGGAATTATAGCTTTGATCTACGTAACACGAATAATAGAAACTCAATTAGAAACTAAGGAACTTTATTATCCGTAGTTCGTAGATCAAAGCTATAATTCCGGCTATAGACAAGGTTGCTACACGTTGATTTTTTGAATTTGCCGCCATTTACTCGACACTGGCCATGGTTTTATAGCCGAAGTGCCATAATAAAAAAAGAAAAGAGTCCAGAAACTAAATGTCAAAAGCGGATAAAAATGGTCGTCATGCTTGACATATAAATTTTCAAAAGCGGAAGAAATCGAGATACGAAAGAAACTTTTTCTCCAGTGTTTTTCCGGTAAAACTGTCAAAATTTAAATTCTTTCGTTTGTCCGCTGACGGTATGCTAGGGTAGCAGGCGTTAAAACGTTTCCTTAAAACACACAACTGGTACTCAAATAGAATTTCCAGAACTATAATGTGTAGGGTCCTTTAACCTCGCTTTAACATTGTCTATGTACCATCGAGGAAATTGATTTCTATGCAGTTGATAGAGCACCGTTATTTGGCCGAATATGTCAATTCAATGTTAATTGTGGCCTGTCGGCTGGGTTTGACGTAACGCAACTAAACTACGTAGGTCCCCGATCTGCATAGGAATCAACTTCTCTGATAGTACACGGTTAATGGCAAAGGGTCCGCATATTTCACTATACAAACTTCGTGACGTCAAATTCTTGAGTTTTCGGTCGTAATTCATGACGGGCTGGTATTTTGTTAATACGTGTCGTGTTGCTGCGCGCCGGGTAACTATGTTATCAGTTCGCAACTCTGTTGATAGTCCCCGGAGCGTCCACAAAAAAGTTTTCAGACTCGTTTCGAACTATCCCTCGGACTCAAATTCAAACTCTATTAAGGCCATTCGTTATTCAAAGAACTTTTTCGGGTGTAGATAGTAGTGGATATTAAGTTTAATTCATTAAAGAAATTATTATGTTCAACTCATTAAAATATTTTATTTTAAAAGTAACAACTTTTTAGGGTTCCGTAATCAAGAAGGAACCCTTATTGTTTCGGTGTGTCTGTCTAGCTGCTGTAATTCGGTGTGAATGCATATTAATGATGCCAACAAAATGGTACATAAAATCTTTAAAATATATTTTTTATGGTACCTCCCCTACACGTCAAGCGGGGATTATTTTTTTCTTCGCGCCCACCCCATCGTGTGGGGTGTCGTTGGATAGGTTTTTTAAAAATATTAAGAGTATTCTAAGATCATTCTCCGATTTAGGGATGCATTTGTGAAATATAAAGTTTTAAAGTGGAAAAATCGTAAGAGTCCAGTGTCCCCCCTTCTACCAGCTAAACGGTTGCTTCTGGAAACGTGAAAAAAATCATAGGAGTCGGGAATATGCTGAATTTAAAAGGAAAACTATCACGGCTAAGAAGACTTCATAAGTTATTGAGTAATAGTCGATCAAAAAAAATGTATTCGGCGAAGTATAAAGAAACTTCTTTGAACTGAGATGATATTGTTAGTAGTGTAAAACACGTTATAATTTATGTACATTCATTAATCACACAATAATTATCAAAAACTAGCGGCACTACCGCGGAACCCTATATTGCGCGTAGCCCGACACACACTTGGCCAGTTTTTTGTAATAAAACGGCGAAAAAGTGATAAATATAGAAGCGAGTAAAAAGTGTCGTCCACTGGCGACGTGTACAGTGTACTCGGTCGCGGTGGATTTTTATTTAATTTCACACGAGACAGTCTACAACACTTTTTGTCCAGTAATCAAGTTAGTTTTGTTCTCGCTGCGAAAAATGTAGCGAAAAACACGTCGTAGTATGCGTCTATATATTCATGTATATTATTGTTTTTTGCTTTTTAATTGCTGTTATAGTGACAACTAAAATACTTTGTAAAATAAACTGTTTATTTCGTGGTTTTTGAAGTTCAGATTGATAATAAACAAATCGAAGGACGGACATCGATGTCTTTGTAATAGGGTTTTTACCTTCAGTGGTATAGAATTATTTTTTCGTCTTAAATATTTTCTGAGGGCGGATAATGGGGTCACCTCATAACAGATTAAGACGTGGCCTTCTCCAGCGCGTCGGCAAAAGGTCGCCTCATCAGTTATTAACACGTGCGTCGTGCACACATAACGCTCACCGAGCACCCTGTATCACCCCTCCCGCACCTGTATAGTCTGTCACCTTGCACAGGACTGAGACCGCCGCACACGACACGATTTATCGTAACGATTTGTGCTGCACACTTAAAAAGTGTATAATTTTATGTCAACAACAAAAGATATTTCCAATGATTCATCATTAACTCGATCACCGACACCATCTAAACTGTATATGCAAAAAAGTGTGCAGCTAAATTTTTTTAAGTTACACAGAAACATTGAGTCTCGAAAAAGAACAAAGAGTTAGTTTTATTCCGGAATGAACGGTCGCTGGCCGCTGCTGGCGCAACTTAGTTTCGGGGAACGTGTAATCGGTCAATGAATCTGCATAGGCCTGCACCGATAAATCGCTCCGATATAAAATATCGTGTGTAGCGCGTTTAACACAGGCTAAATGTCCCGCCCTGTACGGCTCGGAGGCGTCAGCTATTTACATACTAAAGGTCAGAGTCGATCGCGAGTTTATTTAAGGGACTCGTATGTTACCAAGGCCTGCTCGATACACCGTTATATTTTATAAGTAGCTGCAGAAATAATATATCCCACCAAAACATGAAATATAAAAGGAGCCAAGCAAAATATTGCATATCTATTCAATACTTCTGTCGTAAAAAGATATAAAATAAAGAAATCTATTGATACATTTACTGAATATTGATTTAAATTACAAAATAAGTTGAAGGCTTGGCTTGAATGTGATCAGAAAACTTTTTACAACAGAAGTATTGAATAGATATGCAATATTTTGCTTGGCTCCTTTTATATTTCACGTTTTGGTAGGATTTCATTTCTTTTTTGAAGGTTTTTTTCTTCTCTTTTTAGGTCACGTTATAACTTTTCTGTACTTAGCTTAGCACCTATTCCCTATCTCCTTTAATATATATATTTTTTTGAGGCTTCGTTAGTTCTATAGGTGGACAACGTGACGTAAATACTTCTGAGTTCTGAGTCGATTATTATTTTCATAATATATAATTGACTCTTAAGCTAATACTTGAAGGTGGTCATCTTTAGCATTACCATTGAATACATAGCAGCACTGTTGTAAGCGTCAGGACGTCCTTCGCAGGAAATGAGCACACTTTATTTCATGCGATAAGTTAAAACTCCCATATTTATCCCATATATCAAGCAAGTAAGGAGTATATATCTCAGTACTGATTAGAGATTACATTTATAATATTTAAATCGAATTTAATTATTGTTTCATTATTAACGTTGTTAATGTAATTTTTTATTTAATTAATACCATTTCATTAAGTTCATAACTAACTTAAAGCCTTTTGTACGTCAAACACATACTATGCAGTCGAAACTCATACTGTTCTTGCAAAGATACAAACATAAAAATCTTTTATTTTATTTAATATTTAAAGTATTATATTATTATTTTTAAATTTCAGGTTTTAGGCTTCCTTGCCCAAAGGATGAAAACGGGGCCCTATTATTAATAAGTCTTCGCTGTCTGTCCGTGATCCGTCGTACATCCGTAGGTCACTAGGCTGGTTCTCAAGAACCGCAATAGCTAGATAGTTGCAATTTTCACAAATTATGTATTTCTGGTGTCGTTATAAAAGCAAAAAGTCTAATCAAAATAAAATAAATTATTAAAGGGGGCCTCATACAACAAACACGATTATTTTCCCTATTTTTGCTCTATGTCCATAATGGTAAGACTAAGGTTTTTGAAAATTTCAGGAAATGCTCAATTTTATGTTATCTTTAATAATTAATAATAAAAATTAAATAAACTTATTATTAAATGGGGGCTCCCTTACAAATATACGGTACGGAACCCTATGTACGCCAGTCCGACTCGCACTTGGCCGGTTTCATAATTTTTCCTTTCATTGTGAATAAAGACCTATCCCGGGTACCAAATTTCAAGGTTCTAAGTCTGCTAGAAGTACCTTAGAATTTTGATGATCTGTCAGTCAGTGACAAAATGTAGTAACTTTGACCATTTTTTCTTATGAAATAAGGGGGCAAACGAGCAAACGGGTCACCTGATGGAAAGCAACTTCCGTCGCCCATGGACACTCGCAGCATCAGCAGAGCTGCAGGTGCGTTGCCGGCCTTTTAAGAGGGAATAGGGTAATAGGGGAGGGTAGGGATGGGAAGGGAAGGGAATAGGGGAGGGTAGGGAAGGGAATAGGGTAGAGGATCCCATCCGTAACTACTAAATTATTTATCGAAATTTCATGTAACTTGGAGATTAAGCTAGTTTTCATACTTGCTCCTAGTGACCGAAATTTTAAATCCCTAGCTTTGTTAACATCGAAGATAAAGGGAGTGTGAAATAGCCGCGAACCGCTTCGAGAAAAGTATGGTACGGCCGTGCCTTCGCTAAAAAGCTTCGCTGGGGCACTTCCGTGCCCCCAGATTCTATATGTTACGCTCAAAGATCAAAATCGCGCAGTGAGCGAAAAAATGGCTCACAACGCGTTGTGGTCATAGTGAAACGGCCACGACGCGAAATTCGCGTCGTGGTCCTTAATGAAAATCTGGACGCGTTCTGGTAATCGAGAAAAGCCATGACGCGTTCTGAGCATTTAAAAACAGCCACGACGAATTCATGTTGTGGCCCTAATGAAAACTGCCACGACGCGTTCTGAAACCAGGCTAGCAATTTTATAGCGCCCAAGTGTGTTCGCAATACACAAGAGCACTCTAGTTTTAATGAAACCAGGCTAGTTACGCAGTAGTCATTGAGATGTACATCTCAATGGCAGTAGTTATTTTATAGTGCCCAAGTGTGTGTGCGATACACAAGAACACTCTGGTTTCAATTAAACCAGGCCAGTTACGCAGGAGTTATTTTATAGTGCCCAAGTGTGTGCGTAATACACAAGAGCACTCTGGTTTCAATGAAACCAGGCCAGTTACGCAGGAGTAATTTTATAGTGCCCAAGTGTGTGCGCAATACACAAATTAAGCATTCTGGTTCAATGAAACCATTGCAGTTAAGAGCCCAGGTCACCCTCGAAATTCTCATATACTTGAAGTTAATTTTTGTTCAGGAACCTAGGTAATTACTATTTGAAGCTGAAAAATAACTCAAACATGTTAAATATTTTCGTATGACAAAATGATTTTGGTATTACGTATGTATGAGAATTTCGAGGGTAGCCCGGCCCCTTAAGCAGGAGTAATTTTTATAGTGCTCTTGTGTATTGCGCACAAACTTGGACACTATAAAATAACTCCTGCGTAAATGGACTGGTTTCATTGAAACCAGAGTGTTATTGTGTATTGCATACACACTTGGGCACTATAAAATAACTCCTACGTAACTGGCCTGGTTTAATTGAAACCAGAGTGTTATTGTATATTACGTACACACTTGGGCACTATAAAATAACTCCTACGTGACTGGCCTGGTTTAATTGAAACCAGAGTGCTTTTGTGTATTGCGCACACACTTCGGCGCTATTTATTACGTAGAAGGCTCCAGATACTTGTGGTAAATGATAATTAAACTAGATATTCCGTTTTTTGTACAACCATTGGTACACTAGACATATCTTAACTGGAATAGTTCTGATTCAGAGTCAGAATTTAGTGATGCCTCATGCCCACTACTGTATCAAAGGATACAAGCGCTAAGACATTCCACTTTCCATTCCTGGTTTAAGAGTCCGTATACGAAATTTTGCCGATGAATACGAAATAGCAAAGGTTCGCTACAGAAATATTATTAGACTTTTCCCCTTATTAGACTTAAAAATATATATATTAACTAGCTGTTGCCCGCGACTTCGTCCGCGTTAGCATCCTCTCACATCCCAAGTATTATTTATTGTACAAAAATATTCAATGTACAGAATTGACTTTCCTACGATTTTATTATATAAAGATGTTCCACGCGGCTTCGCTTGCGTAATTTAGGAATTTCACACAACCGTACATTTTTCCACAAAAAAAAAGCCTATGTCCCTTCACGTGGTCTATTCTTCATGTTTGCCGCATAACATAAATTGCTTCAGTAGTTCTTAAGATAATAAGCTATCCATACTAATATTGTAAATGTGTCTCTGTCTGACTGTCTGTTACCTCTTTACGTTCAAGCCGCTGATCCGATTTTACTGAAATTTGGTATGGAGATACTTTGAGTACCGGGAAAAGACCAAGGTTACTTTTTATCCCGGAAAAATTTACGGTTCCCGCGCTATAAACGAATTTTGGCGCAACGGAGTTGCGGGCGTCATCTAGTTTCATATAATTTCCCCGTTTTTTCCACTTTTCCTCTATTTCTTCGCTCCTATTAGTCTTAGCGTGATAAAATATAGCCTTCCTCGATAAATGGGCTATCTAACACTGAAAGAATTTTTCAAATTGGACCAGTAGTTCCTGAGATTAGCGCGTTCAAATAAGCCCTTTTATATAATTTCCCCCGTTTTTTCCACATTTTCCTCTATTTCTTCGCTCCTATTAGTCTTAGCATGATAAAATTCCTCGATAAATGGGCTATCTAACACTGAAAGAATCATCAAAATCCGTTGTGTAGTTTTAAAGATTAAAGGGAACAAAGGGACATGAGGGAAAAAAGCGACTTTGTAGCTTTTTGATAGCCTTCCTCGATAAATGGGCTATCCAACAGTAAAATAATTTTTCAAATTGGACTTGTAGTTCCTGAGGTTAGCGCGTTCAAACAAACAAACAAACTCTCCAGAATTATAATATTATTAGTATAGATGTACAAAATATTTACCTCTACAATTTTATTATATCTATAGACATTGATAGATAAATACCTATACATAGAGAAACAAACAATAACTAAAAAAAAACGGTAAAAGTTCGGAAGCCTATCCCAAAATTGATAGGGAGCGGCAGTGAGGGGGGAGGGGGGAGGAGGGGTAAACACCCCCTGTACCGAATCCACACTGAGAAACCCGAAACAGTATTGGAGCTACTCACCTTTGAAATTTTCGGGATTTTGAGGCTACATCAAGTTTTATTCTCGGCAATTTGCATAGCGTGTTTTGTGACGGTCGCCGGCTGCTGCCGCAGCACAGTTACAGTTCTAACCAAACCAACTTTTGGACTTTCTGGATTGTGTTTTTGTTTTGGCGGGGGGCTGCGCCCCCCGAGCCCCCCTTTTATTTTATAACGGTCGCAGGCTGCTGCCGCAGCACGCTCGGCTCCCTCTGTGTTGTGGTCTAATTTCTAACCTAACCTACTTTTACTTTTACTTCCAAAAGTAGGTTCCTTTTGGACTTTCTGGATTGTGTTTGTTTTTGTTTTGGCGGGGGGCTGCACCCCCCGAGCCCCCCTTTCATGGCGGCTGCTGTATCCGTGGTTAAGTAGGCCTTCTGTTAAGTATTTTCAATAATAATAAAATGAAATAAAAATGATGCGCTTGATAAGGCGCCGGTAGTCATTTTGGCAACCTGCTGGGGTAGCTAAATTTACGTAAAATACTCCGTTAACCTACAAAACTAAAAATCTATATTATCCAACGAATAATAAAACCTAAGGAAATGTAACTCCCATGATAATACAGTTTTAAATTTGGTTCCATTCGAACTGTCATGTAACGTCAGCCTTTATACCGCTCAAGGTCACCTAAATATTACAAAATGTATGAAAAGTGAACCTAAGGTACACTTTTTTGACAAGTATTTTGGAGCATGTTTTTTGACGGAGTTACTCTTCCTTAGTTTTTATTATTCGTAGATATTATCCATATATTATCAGATAATTTAAACTGATAAATTGAACACAAAAACTCAAAACCTATAAGTACTTAAATAATACCTAATAATTACAAAAAAATATATTTTTTAAATTGACAAAGGAATTAAAATAATATCTACACTCAGAATTAAATAACACAAACTAAAATAAGAAAGCTATCGCCAGATATCGCAAATCACAATATTAAAATTTGAAGATTTCAAAATGAGTTTCACTGTCATGCATAAAATTTGAATTTCGAATTTAGAATGCTATTTTTTTTCAGCCAGTCAGGTCAGTCAAGAGTCAAGACATAATTTACTCATCTATACATATAATAATTGTAGAAATGAAAATTCTGTACATTATAAATATTCAAAAAAATAATAAGAGGGGGTGTCACTACATCGTTATAATAGAAGCCAAAAATGTGGTTAGTTTTTGTCTGTCTGTCTGTCTGTCTGTCTGTCTGTCTGTCTGTATGTTTGTTCCACTATCACACGAAAACTACTGATCCGATTTGAATGCGGTTTTCGCAGATATATTTGTCTTCTTCCAACTTAACATCTGGTGTATAAAAAAAAATCCCCCACCCCTCTAAGAGGACCAAAGAGGGGGGTCAGATTTTGTATCAAACTTTTTTCTTTAATGGACTTACTTCATATTATTAACTATGTTTTCCAACTTAACATCTGGTGTATGAAATTTTCCCCCTCACCCCTCTTAGGGGATAAAGGAGGGGTAAGATTTTGTATCAACTGATGAAGTAGAAATATATTAAATGGCAAAACAACGTTTGCCGGGACAGCTAGTAAAATACTAATCTTATACAGGATGTAACAAAACTAAGTGATAATACGTTAGGATGCGTACGTGTTTCTCGTAGACTGTAGAGAGTTCACTGTGAAAGTAGCAGCGCTGAAAGACCTTTTTTTTCACATTTGTATGGGGAAACTGGTGACGCTCGGGCCCTTGCCCATACAAAAGTGAAAAAAAAAAACGTCTTTCAGCGCTACTTTCACAGTGAACTCTCTACAAGGAACACGTACATATCCTAAAGTATTCTCACCTAGTTTTGTTACACACTGTATATAAAATTCTCGTGTCACAATGTCAGTTACCGTAAGTACTCCTCCGAAACGGCTTCACTGGTTTTTATATTATATTATGCTTAATATTTAGTAGGTCTGAGAATCGGCTACTGCATAGACTAAGGAAATAGTATGTCTGGCCTCTGGGCTACTGACTACTTTTTATATTGATAAGTGCATTTGTTGAATAAATAATAGTAAATTATTACAATTCGAGACTGTCGGCGATCATTGTTTGTGCGACGGGCTAGCGATGAACGTTGCCATGGTGCCATATTTATTAATCACCTCAATATAATACTTTATATGGCAAAACAACGTTTGCCGGGATAGCAAGTATTATTATAGAACTTAATAATAACATTAATTTGATTTTTCGAAACATCCCTTCTTATATCGCACATCTGCGTCATACGGAGAACACTTCCCCAAAATATTCAGTACGATCCGTGGTTTAGGTTTTATCGTAATTGCATTTTCATAAATATAGTCTGTCAAGAAAATCATGACAGGCGGGAATTTTTTTAAATAAAATAAAAAATATGAGAACTTTATTAATTAGAGATAAAAATGTGCAAGGTGACAATATTTAAAATGTAATAAGCGTTCTCTGTGAAAATACAAAGAAAAAATACACCTTAAAAGCGTGATTACGTTTAGAACGTACGTGATTTTCCCGTCTGTCATGACTTTCTTGACGGACTATAATAATTGTTTTAACCCTAGATTTCGCCTAAAACACTCATATCTCACCATGTATAATTATTATAATAATACTTAAAATTATTAAGTAAGTATTATGATTATTATATTATCATTCAAGACAAAGCCTTTTATTGATAATATTATGACAACATGTATATATTATTATAAATTAAATAGATTTGTAAAAGTGTTAGTTCATTTCATATAAAAAATATATATTTTTAAATTTTTGGCACTTTACATAATCTTATGTGCATAAAATTAAATTTCAATAAAAAAAACACCAATTGAACGTACAGGAATAATTAATTTTGAATTTCGAACGCCAAATACTTTTTTAACAATATTATCACAATAGACATAACTACCAGTAGTTCGACTGCAAAGAAACGGACACGTTTCAATATCTGTCAAATTCGTCGGGTTTCACAAGGATTATGAACGGAATGTGCTTCGCGAGTCGCGCTGGCTGATATAAAAATAAAGATTTCAAAATTGGATTCTGACAATTTTAATCGCATGCGCCAAAACATAAACAACAATACGACCAAAGAGGAACACGTCCAGCGAATATGTCATAGTTTTAAATTCGTAGGTAACAAGTTAACAACCCTAGCGACGATATTCGTCATAATACGTCAAATTTAACAATACTTTTAAATGAGTAATGTAAAATTTGTCTATTACATTACTGTAATAGACAAATTTTACATTACACATTCTTTGCATTTAATGGACAATAAAGGTCCGATAATGGCTTATTATTTTGTAAAATGGCAATGTAAGATACTCCATTACTATTATTTTTTGTATTATTATTATTATTTTTTACATTAAGATTTTTGCAACGTTGCTTGAAACCATCACTACTAATGCGAAAGTGTGTCTATCTGTCTGTCTGTCTGTCTGTCTGTCTGTCCGTCTGTCTATCTGTCTGTCTGTTTGATATCTCTTCACGCCCAAACCACTGAACCGATTTTGCTGAAATTTGGTATGCAGATACTTTGAGTACCGAGAAAGGACAATTCATCCCGGAAAAATGTACGGTTCCCGCACGATAAACGAGTTTTGGCGAAACGGAGTTGCAGGCATCATCTAGTTTTAAACCTTGTAAAAACCAGAAAAAAGTAGGAGCCCCACATTATATCAGGATACCCCCACTTACTGCCGAAGCATACAACAAGATATATTTAGGATATGCTCACCTAGATACAAAAAAATATTAAGTTTTAAATCTAAATTATATATTTTTTTCATTTCAATCTTTTTTTTGGGAATATAAGCAACAATATAAACTAAAAAATAATGAATATATATTTAATTCTATTACTACATAACCGAAAGAAAAAAATGCCGGTTTTCTTCAAAATTTGAAAGTTCATGAGGCCTCAGTTTATTTAAAAGCAAATTTTATAAGTTAAAATCGTTGTTTCTATTACTAATTAGATCTTAGACATCCAAATCGGGTGCACAGATCTCATGCACGAAAATCCTGTTGACTTGTGTAATAAATCTAAAAAGATGGTTCGCTTTGGATTATATGTATCCCACACTAATATAGTTTTCCTACAAGGAACCCTCCCGTTTTTGTTTAATTTTTGTTGGAAATAGTAGTAATTTTTAACATATTTATGTTTGTACGCATAGAATAAATTACCAAATACACTATTGTAAATTAACTTTACTTAAAATAACAATCAGTTTTAAAGAATACACAATTTTAATAAAAACGGCTTTTTCTCAGAACTGTCATCGTGTGAGTTGAGTCCGGTATGCATAAATAGGTCCATTACTGATGTTGAAATTTTTTAAATTTGACGTATTATGACGAATATCGTCGCTAGGGTTGTTAACTTGTTACCTACGAATTTAAAACTATGACATATTCGCTGGACGTGTTCCTCTTTGGTCGTATTGTTGTTTATGTTTTGGCGCATGCGATTAAAATTGTCAGAATCCAATTTTGAAATCTTTATTTTTATATCAGCCAGCGCGACTCGCGAAGCACATTCCGTTCATAATCCTTGTGAAACCCGACGAATTTGACAGATATTGAAACGTGTCCGTTTCTTTGCAGTCGAACTACTGGTAGTTATGTCTATTGTGATAATATTGTTAAAAAAGTATTTGGCGTTCGAAATTCAAAATTAATTATTCCTGTACGTTCAATTGGTGTTTTTTTTTTATTGAAATTTAATTTTATGCACATAAGATTATGTAAAGTGCCAAAAATTTAAAAATATATATTTTTTATATGAAATGAACTAACACTTTTACAAATCTATTTAATTTATAATAATATATACATGTTGTCATAATATTATCAATAAAAGACTTTGTCTTGAATGATAATATAATAATCATAATACTTACTTAATAATTTTCAGTATTATTATAATAATTATACATGGTGAGATATGAGTGTTTTAGGCGAAATCTAGGGTTAAAACAATTATTATAGTCCGTCAAGAAAGTCATGACAGGCGGGAAAATCACGTACGTTCTAAACGTAATCACGCTTTTAAGGTGTATTTTTTTTTGTATTTTCACAGAGAACGCTTATTACATTTTAAATATTGTCACCTTGCACATTTTTATCTCTAATTAATAAAGTTCTCATATTTTTTATTTTATTTAAAAAAATTCCCGCCTGTCATGATTTTCTTGACAGACTATATTTATGAAAATGCAATTACGATAAAACCTAAACCACGGATCGTACTGAATATTTTGGGGAAGTGTTCTCCGTATGACGCAGATGTGCGATATAAGAAGGGATGTTTCGAAAAATCAAATTAATGTTATTATTAAGTTCTATAATAATACTTGCTATCCCGGCAAACGTTGTTTTGCCATATAAAGTATTATATTGAGGTGATTAATAAATATGGCACCATGGCAACGTTCATCGCTAGCCCGTCGCACAAACAATGATCGCCGACAGTCTCGAATTGTAATAATTTACTATTATTTATTCAACAAATGCACTTATCAATATAAAAAGTAGTCAGTAGCCCAGAGGCCAGACATACTATTTCCTTAGTCTATGCAGTAGCCGATTCTCAGACCTACTAAATATTAAGCATAATATAATATAAAAACCAGTGAAGCCGTTTCGGAGGAGTACTTACGGTAACTGACATTGTGACACGAGAATTTTATATACAGTGTGTAACAAAACTAGGTGAGAATACTTTAGGATATGTACGTGTTCCTTGTAGAGAGTTCACTGTGAAAGTAGCGCTGAAAGACGTTTTTTTTTTTCACTTTTGTATGGGCAAGGGCCCGAGCGTCACCAGTTTCCCCATACAAATGTGAAAAAAATAGGTCTTTCAGCGCTGCTACTTTCACAGTAAACTCTCTACAGTCTACGAGAAACACGTACGCATCCTAACGTATTATCACTTAGTTTTGTTACATCCTGTATAAGATTAGTATTTTACTAGCTGTCCCGGCAAACGTTGTTTTGCCATTTAATATATTTCTACTTCATCAGTTGATACAAAATCTTACCCCTCCTTTATCCCCTAAGAGGGGTGAGGGGGAAAATTTCATACACCAGATCTTAAGTTGGAAAACATAGTTAATAATATGAAGTAAGTCCATTAAAGAAAAAAGTTTGATACAAAATCTGACCCCCCTCTTTGGTCCTCTTAGAGGGGTGGGGGATTTTTTTTTATACACCAGATGTTAAGTTGGAAGAAGACAAATATATCTGCGAAAACCGCATTCAAATCGGATCAGTAGTTTTCGTGTGATAGTGGAACAAACATACAGACAGACAGACAGACAGACAGACAGACAGACAAAAACTAACCACATTTTTGGCTTCTATTATAACGATGTAGTGACACCCCCTCTTATTATTTTTTTGAATATTTATAATGTACAGAATTTTCATTTCTACAATTATTATATGTATAGATGAGTAAATTATGTCTTGACTCTTGACTGACCTGACTGGCTGAAAAAAAAATAGCATTCTAAATTCGAAATTCAAATTTTATGCATGACAGTGAAACTCATTTTGAAATCTTCAAATTTTAATATTGTGATTTGCGATATCTGGCGATAGCTTTCTTATTTTAGTTTGTGTTATTTAATTCTGAGTGTAGATATTATTTTAATTCCTTTGTCAATTTAAAAGCAGGTGAGCATATCCTAAATATATCTTGTTGTATGCTTCGGCAGTAAGTACCTACCTGATATAATGTGGGCTCCTACTTTTTTCTGGTTTTTACAAGGATGTTTAAAACTAGATGATGCCTGCAACTCCGTTTCGCCAAAACTCGTTTATCGTGCGAGAACCGTACATTTTTCCGGGATGAATTGTCCTTTCTCGGTACTCAAAGTATCTGCATACCAAATTTCAGCAAAATCGGTTCAGTGGTTTGGGCGTGAAGAGATATCAAACAGACAGACAGATAGACAGACGGACAGACAGACGGACAGACGGACAGACAGACAGACAGACAGACAGACAGATAGACACACTTTCGCATTAGTAGTGATGGTTTCAAGCAACGTTGCAAAAATCTTAATGTAAAAAATAATAATAATAATACAAAAAATAATAGTAATGGAGTATCTTACATTGCCATTTTACAAAATAATGAGCCATTATCGGACCTTTATTGTCCATTAAATGCAAAGAATGTGTAATGTAAAATTTGTCCATTACATTACTGTAATAGACAAATTTTACATTACTCATTTAAAAGTATTGTAAGTATATAGTAGAAGAATCGTCCTTGAAGTTTTGATGTCTCCGATTTAGTCCAGATTCGGGGAGGGGGTAGCCGAGGTATTGCCTTTGAGGTTGGAAGAAACCCCGTTCCTCTAGGCCTATTGGGAGCGGAGTTATGGCTACTTTTGTAAGACATTTGACAGTTGCCGAGCTGTCAATGTCAAAGTTTGAATGCTTGTAACTCGGCAACTATTTGTCCTGGATATGGGGTTCTTCGGCTTGTTCTTCCTGGATTTTTTTCCTCTATTCGATCCTGGCCTCAGAATTGAGACAAAATTTGATGTCTCAGATTTAGTTAAAATTCAGGGAGGGGGTAGCCGAGATGTTGCCTTTGATGTTAGAAGAAACCCCGTTCCTCTAGGCCTATTGAGAGCGGAGTTATGGCCGCTTTTGTTCGACGTTTGACAGTTGCCGAGCTGTCAATGTCAAACTTTGAGTGCTTATAACTCGGCAACTGTTTGTCCTCGATATGGGGTTCTTCGGCTTGTTCTTCCTGGATTTTTCCCCTCTATACAATCGTGTCTTAACGGTCGTGTGTGCGCAATACAAACGACCACTCTGGTTTCAATGAAACCAGGCCAGTTACGCAGGAGTAATTTTATAGTGCCCAAGTGTGTGCGCAATACACAAGAGCACTTTGGTTTCAATAAAACCAGGCCAGTTAAGCAGGAGTAATTTTATAGTGCCCAAGTGTGTGTGCAATACACAAGAGCACTATTCTTTACTCTCGTAACCCAACGAAGTGGAAGACCGACATGACTGGTGAGAGATCAGGTGTACGACCGACTTTTTACACGGGCACACACTTGGGCACTATAAAACTTTTTACTACTTATTAATTTTGCTCTATAATGGTACGGAACCCTTCGTGCGCGAGTTCAACTCACACTTGACTGATTTCTTTTTAAATGTACCTAAGTAAACAAAATATTTTTTTTTGGTTTTGTGTTTTTCTTTAGGCACGGTATGAAAATAATAATTTCTAAGTGTTAGCCACTGATATTGAATATAATTGCAAAAAACATGCAAATAACGATTCTTATTCTTCGTATTAGCACTTTTCTTACTAGGCCCAAAGAGAAAAAAAGAAAGCAATAAAATAACGTCTTAGCCACTGATTTTGAATATAAATATTACATAGGGTGAACATGACTAGTGATTGGACAGTAGTCAATACTAGTCATTGGACACAGCACAAAAACATTATAATATTTATTAAGGTTGCTTTAATAGCTACCTGTTTATCTTTAAAATCAGGCTTTTTATTACTTTAAAAATGCAGTTTTTAAAGCAAACTTTATAAATAATATTGCGTTTTTGTGTTTTGTCCAATAACTGGTACTATCTAATCACTAGTCGTTTTACCCTATCAAAAAATGGGATATGTCTATTTTGTGTCGGGCCTGTGTCACAATGACCCGTGAGTCTTTGTAAAATATTAAGAACTAAGCCTTTTTTAATATGCAAACAGCAACAAAGTCGCATGATTCTACTTGCCTAGTTAAAAAAAATCGAGAGACCATGTACCTAGTTTGGATCTATGTAAAAAAAACAATACTCATTAATTTGTTAGTTGGTAACTTTGTTGTGAAAATGTTTTGTTCTGAAAAAATTGTTAGATTATTATGATCTTCATAGGGTCGATAAAAGGGCCATTTTGGAATACTTCTGCATTATTAACTCAATTTTGGCAATGGTGTGGATTGGACTCATTTTGCATAAATAGGGTCAGTTCTAAGTCGGCATACTCTATAATTCTGTCTACTCTGATATTATGATGACTAAACAGAATGTTTAATATAAGCCCTCCATTCAAGACAATCTTTGTAAATTCTACAAAAGTATAAGAAAACAATAATATTATAACAACAATAAATTGTTACAAATATATACCTAGTCAATATTTACATTTAACAACTAATTGATTACGATAATATTATTTTATTGTGACTCCTGCATGCAGGCTACGTGTAAAACAGCCATAACATACCCCCGGTAACTTTTGCCACAGATTATGTCTCTTGTGGCAAAAAGCAATGATAGGCGTCTCTAACTCCCTGCGTCGCTGCAAGGCGCTGCTAAACGCTGTAAAGCGCTGTAAACTGTTCATGCTTTTTAACGAATTTTAAGGATAAATTTCAACAAACTATGAATTACATCTTCCATAAAATACATCAAATAATAATGCTGCGAATTTTCGAGCAGATCAGACTAAGGAATCGAGTTGTCCCATACTAACCTTTTCACACCCTTAGGAGAGGAATTTCTAAAAATCCCTTCTTATCGCACGCCTACGTCATACGAAGAATACTCCCTCCAAATTTTAAGTATCTACAATTACTGGTTTCGGCCGTAGCGTGATTCCATTTTCATGTCATTCAGGACAAAGCCTTTTATATAATGATATAGATTATTAGATTTAAAATGGATTTAAAATATATTTAAGCCCGGAAAGCCGACTCGAACCTTGCGGCGAGTAATATAATGTGAGATTTAGGTTGTTTTGAATCGTGTTTTTTGGCACAATTTGTTCATTTTTTATTTTTTCTCGAATTGGATAGAATTTTATCTATAGATTATTTCTGTCGTTTTTTTTATGAATTACAGCTCCAAGTTGCCGAAATTAACAGCAATTCTTTGCCCATTTTCTCTAAAATTTTGCCGAGTTACATATTTTTTTACTCAACTATTTCATAGTAAAGTAATAAAAAGTAATTCCAACATTTTATAGACGACTTTCTCAACAGTACATTGTATTTTTTCATACCGTTAAGACGTCAATACAATCCATAAACAGGTGATATTCTAAACCTTTTACAGCAAAAATCACAAAACTGTCGCGGGTTTGAGTTGGATTATTTAAAAATACTTAAAAAAAAAATTAGCTCCAACATTAGATTATAATTGAAATGATCTTACATGTTGTGCATTAAAACTTATAGAAATACTGTATTTCAACTGATGAGCCTGAACTTAGCAGACAGCAGACAAAAAAAATATTTGGATAGGGATATCTGCGAGCCCACGTAAGTTTTTAGAGTTAACTAAAGTGATAATTGTGTGTTGTCAAATTATTTAAACATGATAATAAATATATTTTTTTTACAACATACGAAAAAAAATTTAAACAAAAAAAAATTTTTGGGAAGCTCTCACGCAATTTCCTATTGTTGAAAATTTATAAAAATTTGTAAATATGCTCAATTTTAGGTTTTCTAAAGAAGATATTGATTATTTTTTTGATTTTTTATTTTGATCATTCTGGGGCTCATAACTCTGTAAATAATCAGTAAAAAAGAAAAAAACATTTATCATGTATTTCCCTGTCAACATTCTAAACATAATATTTTTTTGCTTTTTTATTTTGTCACTGAGTTGATGGATATCCGTATTTTTGTTTTTTTATTTTTTTTGGCGACGGATATCAAGGCTAAAAAAAACCAAATGAAAAAATAATATTCTCATATCTTCATTTTCAAAAGATCTAAACAGTACTAAACACGACATTTTTCAGAATTTTGATTTTTTAGTTTGTTTTTTTTTGTCCCAAAAATCGTTAAAAACTAAAAAAAAAATATTGTTTTTTATGGAGTATGGAGTACAAACAAATACAAAACAATGATTTTTTTTTTGAGTTTTTGACGATCTTTGGAACAAAATTAAAAAAAAAAAAAACATAAAATAAAGATAATGAATGAACAAATGAAAAAATCAAAATTCTGAAAAATATCATGTTTAGATCTTATGAAAATGAAGATATGAGAATATTTTTTTTTCATTTGGTTTTTTTTTAACCTTGATATCCGTCGCCAAAAAAAATAAAAAAACAAAAATACGGATATCAACTCAGTGACAAAATAAAAAAACAAAAAAATATCATGTTTAGAATGTTGACAGGGAAATACATGATAAATGTTTTTTTTCTTTTTTACTGATTATTTACAGAGTTATGAGCCCCAGAATGATCAAAATAAAAATTAAAAACATAATCGATATCATCTTTAAAGAACCTAAAATTGAGCATATTTACAAATTTTTATAAATTTTCAACAATAGGAAATTGCGTGAGAGCTTCCCAATTTTTTTTTTTTGTTTAAATTTTTTTTCGTACGTTGTAAAAAAAATATTTATTATCATGTTTAGATAATTTGACAACACACAATTATCACTTTAGTTAACTCTAAAAACTTACGTGGGCTCGCAGATATCCCTATCCAAATACTTTTTTTGTCTGCTGTCTGCTAAGTTCAGGCTCATTTTCAACTGTTAAATCAATCAAAAAATATTTAACTGTTCAATAAGCGAAATTTGCCGATTTCGCTGATTTTGTATACGGACTCTTAAAAACTCTACACTCTACATTTTAATGTAGAACTACAAAATCTTTATTTCAATAATATTGATCTATGTGATAAGGTTTCAAATTGACATGAGAATACAGTATAGCATAATATTCATATTTACACAGTTACATTAAGTCCCACATGAATTTCTGTTCCACATCACACAGTTTTAACTATAGCGTGTTAGAATGTAGAGCTGCCACAGGCTGTCAGCACTCAGCCGCGGCAGTCAGCACAGCCTACTGTAAGTACATAATTATAGCGCTAGAGTACTAATGAAGTGACGAGTCTCGGCGCTCGCGTGACGGCGGGCGGCTCGCGTGACAACCCGTTCATTGTTATACACAGGAGAACCTATGAAAGTAACCCTTAGTCAATGAGGTCCTACCCCAGGTAGAACAACTCCGAACGCCCTGTAGCGTGCTCGCCACCAGCTGTTGGAATGGCATTATACAACCCGCTCGTAGTCCACGGAAATATTGCTCTATTTTCATTCATTGCTATTTACGGATGTTCATTCATAAATAAAATCATTAGGTACATAAATAATTTCACAATTTTCGTATTTATAGTGAAATGTACGCTTATATAAAATCTTGGTAAGCTTGATTTTCTATAGACAAGACTTCAGAAAGCCATTGGAGTCGTAGTCGAAATGAGGGCTAGCAAAATTACACCCCATGGAACTGTTTTCAGAAGCTGCCCATCAGTCCAATATGTACATAACACCAGATAAATTGAATCATAGGCAAATTTTAGACTAACATTATTCGGTTGAATTAATATATAAAGTCAATGTAAACCGTAATCTACCGGTTGACACGTGCCTATAAATCCATTTTCCTGACAGTAACAGTAGCATAAGATGCTCTTGGTTCAGTCAGCGCAAGTCATCACGGTAAGGTGCGGTACGGTGCGGTACGGTGCGGTGCGGCGTGCGGTGCGCGTCTGATTGCATCCGTGATTGGCGGATTAGCGACTGTTTACTCTGTTGAGTGATCAGGTGTTGGAGATTGCGATGCGGCTATGTATTCCCGGTACATAATTGATATTGTCTAAGGTGATTAGTTTGCGACAATTTGGTAATTGGAGGTATTAATAAGTATAATATTTGATTTAAACATCATACTACATCCTATTTGTAACACCTTTTAAAAACAACACAGGAATCCAGCGCCCCGTATAATAAATTGTAAAGTTTCATACGGTGCCGTATCCCCGTGATTAATGACCGCGGCGGGATGAGTGATGCGCGCCTCGTGCGGTCGTCTGACCGCGAGTGTTTTGTCTTCGTGCAGAACGACCGCGACCCCCGTGTCGTGTAAATATTAAAAGTTTGTGGGCCAGTTCAAGTGGAAGGCCACACGCCGCGCCCCGAAACGACGGCACAAAGGTGAAAATGAATTTAAGTTCGGGGCGAAATTACCGGCGCAGGGCGGGGCAGGGGCGGCGGGAGCGGGGGCGGGGGCGCATTGTGCCGCGAACAAAGCCGCACGGAAAACCGTCCGTTACACAAAATGTATTTAAACAAAAAGTCCCCGCTGTAAGCGACGGGGGAACGGCGACGGTACGCGTCTTAACTGTTTTTGTTGTTGTAACTACACTGGAAAAACTATGCGCCTTGCCGCCGAGCGCCAGGCAACATTTTTAGTCGCCGTTTTTATATAACCACCTTGCCAAGTTCGCGGTATTTAAAAGAGCTTGGAAGACGAATACATACTTTTATAAGAAAACTAGCGACCCGCCCCGGCGTCGCACGGGTTTAAAATATATAGCCACTAAAAATATGATTAAAATCGATAGCCTATGATCCTTCACGTGGTCTACTTCTTATCTGTGCCAAATAACATAAAAATTGCTCCAGTAGTTCACGAGATAAGCCCTTTTAAATAATTTCCCCCGATTTTTCCACATTCTCCTATTAGTCTTAGCGTGATAAAATATAGCCTTCCTCAATAAATGGGCTAACACTGAAAGAATTTTTCGAATCGGACCAGTAGTTCCTGAGATTAGCGCGTTCAAGTTAGCCCTTTCAAATAATTTTCCCCGTTTTTTCCACATTTTCCTCTATTTCTTCGCTCCTATTAGTCTTACCGTAAAAAAATATAGCTTATAACCTTCCTCGATAAATGGGCTATCTAACACTGAAAGAATCATCAAATTCTGTTGCGTAGTTTTAAATATTAAAGGGAACAAAGGGACATGAGGGAATAAAAAGTGACTTTGTTTTATAATATGTATAGATATTTATGTTAAGTAAAAATGATACCTAATTCAAATGTTAACTTAAAAATAAAAGTTGTGTTCACCTTAACTTAACAGACTTTTAATTTTAAATTTAACCATACATAGAGAGTGTAAAATAGAGCTCCAAGTGGAAAGTTTTGTAGCAGAAAACTACTTTTGGCCGGCAGCACCCGAGGGACGCGCTGGCCGCTACAGCGACCGACCGACGGCGAATCGACCGCTTTTAAAAATTAAAAACCCAAAAAGCAACTGAAAACAAAAGGAACTAGATATCAGTTCCAGTGTTACATTTTAAAGACAACAGTACAGCTACTAGCTTAGAACTAATTATGACAATTGAATTTATAATGTTGGAATGGATTTGTATCACAGACTTAAACAAAGGGTACTTTTATAGTTTTTAAATTTAAACAAGACAAAATTATGTTAATGTAGCTTCTGAAAACCGTAGATTTTGTTACGATATTTAAATTATATTTGGTCTTTTTCATGACTCAATGTATCTTCATATTATCGATATAAATAATTAATAGATTCAGTGGTTATGTCGCAGTCATCTGATTCAATCTGCGATTTGATTGAATGACTAGCGTATTCATTGAATGACACCATTCAATTTCAATTGACTCGGCCGACCGTCGATTGAACGATATTTTTTCAACGTCCAACTAGTAAGCGATTTGTAACATAGTTCTTTAAAGATAGCGGACATGAAATCAGTCATGTAATTGAATGTATTTCACTTTTTTCCCACTGCGGCGCTACTAGTCACTGAAACAAATATGGCGTCAAACAGATCGCACAGCTGATAGCACTGTGTTGATATTTTGTCGATTAAATTTGCTATAAAGTGATTTACTTGTAATAAAATAATATGACAGCGTGGATATTACTACCCGTCAACGGCTACTTAAAATTATGGCATCCCATTTAACGACTTCACTATAATGACTTTTAGTCAAAACGTTAAACGTCATATTCAACGTCTTCACGAGTTGTCCTTTAGGCATTCAATTGAATGGTGTGATTCAATAGATGCGCTAGTCATTCAATCGAATCGCAGATTAAACCAGATGACTGCGACAGTTACATCGTGAAGGATTATTTGACAGGCACGCTTTCTCATTTATAATATAACTAGCTGTCCCGATGAACTTTGTGTCACTTTAAAGCCTTCCCTGGACTTCTACGAATATTTTAAGACTATAATCAGCCCAATCCGTTCAGTCGTTTTCGAGTTTTAGCGCGACTAACACATTTGAAAATCCATTTTTATATATATACTAGCTGTCCCGGTGAACTTCGTATCACTTTTTTTTTTTTTAGAATAGAAATCGTTTATTTGCTGAAATAAGGTACAATATGATGTTAAGTTATGTGAACAAGCTCTCTTATTTTGCCTTTAGGTGGCGTGCAAATTTTATACAGTTTTTTAATTACAATTTATCTACTTATACTAAACACTAATTATAATTTAGCCTTTTATCTTATTATATTTTGAATTATCCTATTTTTAACAAATAATTATTATGAAAAAAAAAAAAACTTATTACTATAATATTATGTCAATTCGTGCTTTTTTCTAACATAAACAATTTTAATTTTTGTCAATGAATAATATTAATGTCATGAATTACATCATCTTATTTTATTTTGGTATGATTATTATTATTATATTCTAATAGATATTAATAATGTCAATAATAATTAATTAGCATTTACATGATATGAATTCAAAGTCAATGTCAAATGTCAATAGTTTTTAATAATAATAGTAATCATAGTAGTCATCATTGCATCAATTTTGTTTATTTAATAAATTAATTTATTAATATATGTCAATACAAAAAATACCAATTTAATAACTTTACAATAATTCCATTAGGTACTATAATTATTCATTTCTTTGTCATTAAAGTATTCATTGATTGTGTAATAGCATTTTTGTATAAGTAATTTAAATAACATTTTATTAAATATTGTACAACTTTTGTCTTTAAATTCCTCAGGTAATTTATTATATAATTTTATTGCCATACAGTATGCACTATTAGAGAATATATTCTTTTTCTGAGTAGGGACCAGTAGTTTATACTTCCTTATTTGTCTTTGGTTCGATAAATTGTTCTCAAATAGATGGCAATGTTTCTTTACAAATTTTAACATTTCAAATATATAAAGGCATGGTAGCGGTAGGATACCATACTTTTGAAAAAGTGGCTTGCAGCTGTCTAATCTCCAAGCACCACTCATTGCTCGTACACAAGCTTTTTGTTTAATAAAAATTTGGTTGGCAGTTACAGAATTGCCCCACATTATTATGCCGTATCTCAGTATAGATTCAACGCATCCATGATAGGCTATTAAAGCTGATTTATTGTTAACATTGTGATAAAGTGTTCTAAGCACATATGTAAACCTATCTAGTTTGTTGCTTATATGCTCTGTATGATATTTCCATGAGAATATGTTGTCAATGTTTATACCTAAGAAGTTAGTATTGTTAACTACATTAATTTTGTTTCCTTGAAATGTGATATTAAGATGAATTTCATTACTTTGTTTCATTTTAAAGTTAATTAGCATAGTCTTATTTGTATTGATAAGTAAATTATTAGCTTCCATCCAATCATTAATATTTTTTAAACATCTGTTTAGATCTTCTTCTAACGTCATTTTATTTTTATGTGCTATAATTATTGTTATATCATCTGCGTACATTACAGTTTCGTCATCTACATAGTCAGGGAAGTCATTAATATAAAACAAAAATAGTAAAGGTCCTAAGTTACTACCTTGCGGAACACCACACGGATTATTCTTTTTATATTTAGCTTTTATAATTTTTTTATTATTTTTTAGTGTTTTTGTAATGTGTACAGTTTGTTTCCGATCTTTAAGATAACTTGCTATCCATTCTAAAGCCTTACCTCTTATTCCGTACCTTTCAAGCTTAGCTAGCAAAGTTTTATGACATATTAAATCGAAGGCCTTAGTCATATCTAGGAACAATCCAATCACTTTGTCGCCTTGATTTAGTTTCTCTGTAATAATTTTATTAAGTGAAAAACACGCCAAGCCTGTACTTGAATTTTTTCTAAAACCGTATTGTTTTGGGCTTAGTATATTTTGCGTTGTTATAAATGTGTTTAATCTAGAATACATGATTTTTTCAAATATTTTAGAAATGTTAGATACTAAGCTAACTGGTCGGTAATTATTAATATCATTTTTATCGCCTTTTTTATATAACGGTTTTACAATCGCATTTTTAAGTATATTTGGGAAAATTCCTTCAGTAAGCGATAGGTTTATTATATGCTCTAATGGTGAACTTACGATATTTGCAATTGATTTTAATATGTCTGTTCTAATATCATCAAAACCAGTTGAGTTTGTGTTATTAAGAGATTTTAAAACCTTCCCTGGACTTCTACGAATATTTTAAGACTAGGATCATCCTAATCCGTTCAGCTGTTTTCGAGTTTTAGCGCGACTAACACATTTGAAAATCCATTTTTATATATAAGACTAGCTGTCCCGATGAACTTCGTGTCACTTTAAAACCTTCCCTGAACTTCTACGAATATTTTAAGACTAAAATCAGCCCAATCAGTTTAGCCGTTTTCGAGTTTTAGCGCGATTAACACATTTTAAAATCCATTTTTATATATAAGACTAGCTGTCCCGGTGAACTTCGTGTCACTTTAAAACCTTCCCTGGACTTGTACGAATATTTTAAGACTAAAATCAGCCCAATCCGTTCAGCCGTTTTCGAGTTTTAGCGCGATTAACACATTTGAAAATCCATTTTTATATATATAAGAAGATAGATATTATCAGAATGGATCCAATTAATATTGCAATACGTATTAAGAAAAATCGTGCGGATTGGGCTAATAGGAAAAGAAATGGAACATTGCCTGAAACGAGGTCAATGTTATAAATAACGAGTACGGGACTTCCCCCCTGCTCGTCCCTCTTCCCCCGGCGGTAATTACTATAATCTGCTCAGCCAAATTGCTTCCACAAGATCTCCACATATTAATTACGGGGTCCAGGGTCGCTGGCTGCGGGGAACAAATCCGCGCCTTTGATATCTCTACCACCTCGCACGTCCTTGCAACTCGCGAGCGTCTAATTACATGGAGTAATTAAAATTTGAGGCACGATTTCATTATAATACGTGTGTTTTAAGCAGCCACGTGACTTTATCTAAGTATACAAAAAGAAATCTGGTGGAGTACATGCTTATATAATTTGCCGGTATATACTCTATAAAAGCCCTTCAATTAGCCTAATAACTCTATAACTGTATAATGTACCTATATATCCGAAGAAAATTTCGTTACAAGGTACAGTAATTTTAAAACCTATTCGACACCAACAGAAAACCATATTGGTGTTATTACTTATCGCTATTACCTTGTGTTAACAATTTTCTTCGCCTAAAGCAAAATATTTATCGTTATTTTGCTTAATGTATCCTCCGATTGAACACAGAAATAAATCGAAGCAAACCAACATGTTGAAATAAGCATATTGATTCAACAGTTTGCAAACAAGCCAGCACAGCTCAGTCGGTGGCCTTCCCAGGTCATGTTTGGCTAAATGCCGATTTCACCGACGTCTGTTAAAGTTAATTGTTGATTTACTATCATGCTTCCTCCTTCTTTCTTTGTATCGATGAAAGAGAAGGCATGACTTTTAACAAGCCGTTAACATCTGACAGACATCGGTTAAATCGGGACTGAGTGGTCGAGTCTCGAGACTAATGTACGAGGTGAGGACCGAAGGTAGTGGTTGAGTCTACCCAGAACTAGTGGTCGAGTGATTAAGTGGTTTTAGTACTCGAGTACTTAGTTACTTATCAAGAGATTCTCTCTCGACGCTTCGACTTTCTTGTACTTTTTCCAGTATTTTAAAGGGCTTAAAATGCCGTTGACTTTTGTATTTAAATACTTTATTCCGTCGGTAGCTTCCATAGAATCCATCAGACTATCTCTGATCTTCACGACCGCCAATTACTGCCAAGATTTTATCTTTAATTAGCTCCGAGAGACGATGGAGTCGAATATATTCATTTCACGTTTGTTGTGAGTAACACACCTAACTCGCGACGTAACATATATTTTAACTTAATCCAGGGATTATCAGCGTATTATATCCGGGGGTATAATCCCCCCCCCCCCCCCTCCCTCTCTGAACCCCTCTACCGCAGCGGCCGGTAATAGATGTCCACTCCCGGGGTGAGTAATTGTGGATGAGAAAAAGTTGGAGCCCTCCTGCGTGGCGACTAGCAACATACGGATTACGGAGATAATTAATAAATACAAGACATTCCGTAACAGTGACGTTTTGTTTGGCGTAGCTCCACTCCTTGCTACGGTAACAAGCTCATACGGTTACGTATTATGAAATCGCGTCGCGTCGCTCCGCTGCAGTGTAGTCACACCTAATGCGGTCTTACCTTAAGAAGCTGTAGTGGTCGACGGGCGACACTAGAATACGTAGACATCAGAGTACATTGCCGCTGCAAAGTTTGACTTTCAAAGGTCAACGTCTAGACTAGAATACTTTGAAAGTTACGTGATGTATAGCAATACTTTTTTCTAATATTTACGCGAATATTGTTTTAAATACTTACGTATTTTGTTGCTAGGTTTAAAGTATCTACTCCGAGTGATAATAGAGGTATCTCTAGCGAATTAAAACGAAACATAACCAAAACGAGATGTAACAAAACGCCATGCGACGATGCATAACAACGACACAAAATTCTAATGTCAAGCGCCGCCATCACTTACCATAGTCCTTTAAATTTGTGCGTTATCAAATCGTGTATCGTTTCCTTTCGATATACATTAAGCTAATAGAGTTAAATTTTATATACCCTCTCTATCACATCCAAATAAACGAAATGTGCTATACGGTACTGCAGTAACTCTCAACCATACATTATTAAGCTCCCGGTCACCTGCCCCTCTCCGCCCTTCGCCCCGCACCGCCTCCGCTCCGATATCCCGGCGTAATATATAGGTATATCCGTCCGCCGGCTCCCGCGGGAACCGCTCCACTTCTCACGGTAAAATACCGCCACCTACATAAAGTCCACATTTCGCGCTACGTTCACTGTGACAATTTAAATGAGATGCTAATTAGTTAATTAAGAAGGTTCTCGACGAGCAGACGAGAATAAAAATATTTTTAATATATATTTATAGAGGCCGAACAGTATATTATAAGACTGTATTATGTTAAAAAAGTTGTTTAAATATAACGTTGTTAAATTGTAGAGATAATTAGAAATTAGTGTCCACTTTAATTTTTTTGTCTGAATTAATTGGGACAGAATATTTTATGAAGGAAACAATTATGTTATCTCCTCCAAAAACATTATTTGAGTAATTTGGTAAAAACAGGCGAGTGTTTATCGTCTGTTATCGACTGATGTGTTTGAGAGTGTGTGTTTTGAGTTTGAGTTTGAGTTTTGTGTCTGTCATTTCTCTATCTCTTCGGGCTTAAATCTGTCAGTGCTTTGAAAATTGAAAACACATCTAGGATAGTTTTTAGCGGTTAATATATTTATTACGCCTACTGGGCTATTAACTATGTTTTGAGTAAATTAAGTTTCAGGCAACCCCTGGTTTATATAAAGAAAGGGACTACAGCATTTACTTACGAGATCTGCTTATTTTCAATCCACGTGTAGCATTAAGTTGCTTTTGTTAAAGATTGTCTAATAGCTATTATATTTCATAGTACAAGAATACCGCCTGATGTGTGTATACGAAGGTATATATTCGAGTCCTTAGGGTTGATTCAGACCGCAACGCGACGCGTAGATGCGTTTCTAAATTTATTCGGATTTGACGGATTTGCAAGACGTCTCACGCAATTAAAATCTGTCAAATCCATACAAATTTATGCCGCGCCGCGCCTCGCCTCGTGACGTTGCGGTCTAAATTGACCCGAACAAGTGTGTGTGTTGTGCGGCGTACGTGTTTCGGCCAAACGAAGCGGGTTAAACTTTCTCCAAGTTCTCTCCACTTCACGCGCGAATTTACAACGTAGGGCACATTCATACTAGCAGAGTTGTGGGTTAAGCGTGGCGGCCGAAAAGGGAAGATTTTCCGACCGAGCGAGGTGTTATGCTCGGTAAGGCCGGACCACTCGTGATACATATTTTCAGCTGTCGTATATATACCGACGCGCTCAGAAAACTTCGATAGCGCGATGCAGGAATGTTATTGCGGCTCCCCACGATGGGCCATCATGATGGGCCAGCGTGGGGAGGACGTAGTGGCGTAGGATGGCCGATGGCGCCAGCGATGGCCGTGGAATGGCGGCGGTGTCTGTTTTTCAGTCGCACATCAAAGGATGATGGCCCAGCGATGGCGGTACGCCTCTACACGTTGGCGATACGTCATACGACAGTCGGTGCCTGACCGCGGTCGAGTGAGGACGTCGTAATTCGTATAAAAATTTACGAATTTCATTCAAAATGACTAGTACGTGATCTCATAATGAATGAAAATATAATAATAATAATAAATAAATAATAATATATTTATTCAGTATTCATAATAGTGAGTTACAAATCGTTAGCGCCACTTAAAAACTAAATACTAATGATTAAAGTGTTGCCTGAACTAGGATTTCCTGTGTTTCAGGCGAAAACTAAGGCTTAATTCTAAAACAAATATTAGAATACAAACTATACTATGCCTTAAAGTTAAAGATTAACTTAGATATTATACTAACTATAATTATGATTTTAATGACCTATATTAACATGTTATTATTACACAATATTATACTTAATCTTATTTTAGTAATGTTATTTTATTGCAAAACCACTAAAAGTTTCTCTGTTTCCTCATAACTCATACTTTGAAGGTAATTTTTAAGGTATCTTTTACAAATAAAGTAATTAGCAGCATATATATTTAGCACGGCATTTATTCTTTTATAAAGAAGAGGACCTAAGAATATATAGAATTTATCAGCAAAAACATGTTTTGTACTTATTTCCAGTGGACAAACGATATCTTTCCGCCTTTTGTTTATGGAATCCGGATAGAAGGGTAGAGTTATGTGTTGCTTCAGTACTACGTTTAGTATGAATAGCTGACGAATTGTTAGTACTTGAAAAGACTTATAAATCTGGTTAGTAGGGAAAAGAAAAGGTCGAAAGCTACATATTTTGATTATTGCCCTTTGTGCTCTTTCAACAGTTAATAACAGCGTTTTACCTACTCCTCCCCAAGATGTAATACAATAAGTTAGCATCGATTGACATAAAGCAAAATACACCTTTTTGATTAAATCTTGGTCTAGTACATGACGAAGCTTCTTGAAAATAAACATCAATTTACGTATTTTTTCACATAGTTTATCTACATGAGGCCTAAAGGATAGATTTTCATCTACTATTATACCTAGATATTTTATGTTTTCGATCCCATTAATACTAGGACATGTGCATGATATGTTAGATAGTGTTGTGCAAAGATGTGCATATAGTTTTTGGTTAGTAATTGCTGGGGTTGGTTTACGCATCGAAAACTTTATGTATTTAGTTTTTTCGGCATTCAATGTTAATAAATGAGTCGATAGCCAATTATTTACGATATTAAAACCTTGCTGTGCATGCTCGAAAACTTCGCGATGTGTGTTAGCAGAAAAAACAAGTGCTGTGTCATCGGCGTATGAAATGATTATGCCGCGGTCTAGTTTTAGTTGACACAGGTCATTGATGTATATTAAAAACAGTGTTGGCCCTAAAATACTTCCCTGTGGGCCACCATATTTTGTATTATTTTGAAATGAGCTATATACATTGTCAACTTTAACACATTGAGTGCGGTTCTCTAGGTAGCTTTTAAATAGTTTTAATTGTGTGCCCCTTATTCCTAAGGATTCGAGTTTGTGTAAAAGGATTTCTGAAGATATTGCATCAAAAGCTTTTGCAAGGTCAAGAAAGATTCTAATTACGTGATTACCTTTATCCATTTCTCGGGCTATATGATTTGTCAAATTATGAACGGCGTCAGCTGTTGAGAGTAATATTATGATAAAGGCGAAAGTTTGTATGGATGTATGGATGTTTGTTACTCTTTTGCTCAAAAACTACTGAACGGATTTTAATGAAACTTGACAATAATTATTATAGCTTTTACATTATAATATACAGAACTCCTGAATTTTTAAAGATCCAAGTTTGGGAGTTTCGGCGTTGTTTTAAGAACGGAAAGCATATTAATATGCTATTATTACATTCATCATTGTCATCATCATCACTACCATAAACCATTATTTTAATTTTAGTCTCGAAATAATTATTCCTAGAATTCAAGAGAAGGTTTATATTAGGAGGGAGGTGATATGAAGTTCACCGGGTCATCTGGTGAAGTCATAAATTATTAAAAATGCACGTTTTGCATTGCCACAATGGCTAATGCTTACACGTCCATCTTGAACGACGTTTAGATCACAACTGAACACGGCCTGCGGCCATCATGTAGAGGCGTTGCGACCATTGCATGGCCATCGCAGGCGCCATTCAATCGCCCAGCGCTGGCCACTGTTGTAGACGGGCCGGTTTGCGATCAAGCGAGGAGTTGTTGTTTTAGACGTCGCGCGTTGTAGTAAAATCTTTGAGAACCTCAAACTTTAATAATTTAATAATTTCGATAGCGCAATTAAAAATTAAATTTTATTCAAGTTTAAAAGTCTGAAAAGCGGTCAACATTTTAACGAAATCGGTCCAGCCGTTTTCGAAGGAGTGGTGGCAAACACACGCAAGAGTTTTATGTATAAGTTTTTTAATGTATGTATTTATTATTTAAGTTATTACATTTTCAGAATTTCAATTGTCGCCTCGACTCTGCGCCAGTACAAACGAGCCCTTAGCGTATTGTTATTCCCGCACTTTCATTTTTCCCGCCCGGCCCTGCGACCTACTTCACGTTTTAGATAAATAATAGGGGAACGTCTCGAAGGGCTGACAATGTTGTCCGCTATCAGCTAATGAACTTGTATTTTGACTGAATTCGCCTTTAAGATGACTTAATGTTTTATTGCCGCTGCAGAAGCAGGGCTGAGATTGTAATGTTTCACAAAAGCAAACAGAAGCTACGGATGCAAGATTTTCGTTTTGTCTATGTTCCTTGATTTACATTTCAGGGCCATTTCACACTGGAACCAGACACAAAACATGACTTACAGATGCCCGAAATAAATGCAAAAAATTTATGTTAATGGACCTTTCCATTTTTTTATTGCGTTTATGTATTAAATCTTATCTTATCCTTAAGTAAAGAAGATTCCCATCAATCAGTGTAAATAGGATAATGTATATATACATTATACAGATAACTTTTTGTGGTAGATAAACCTTACAATAATATTTCGTTTAATTGAACCACGCTACTGCTGGCGGTTTCAATTATTTTCGTTCCCGACTTTTGACAATTAAATCCGCGCCGGCCACTCGAACGCGGAAAGGCTCACGTATCACACGGTGTATGAGCACCCCCCACTCCCCCTTCGCGAATACAGGGGGAAGGGGGAGGTGCGGGAAATCACTTATCAATTCAGATACACAGGCGAGCGGCCGCGCGCTGCCAAAACTGCGCTGTTTGACTAACGGCCGGCATTGTTTGTCTCGCAAATTGCCCGACATCCTCCCCTTCCCTCCCCCTCGCCCGTCAGCCCCGCTCGCCCCAGTGGCCCCACAAGACGAGTGTGACCCATTTGTGTAATGCAGGACGGCTAAGTGGCCGGTCTCTAGTGTTATTAGCCGCTACTCGAGTAAAGTTGGGTCGCTTTACTTTGTTATTTGAAATCCGTGCGAGCGTGGCTTTAGTTACAGCTCCCACACACGTTTTGCAATAGAGGAACATGTTTAAAAATCGTAGATTTATTTCGGTTTATACCTATCCATATCCATATAATTATATATACTATATAATATTATAAATGCGAAAGTGTGTCTGTCTGTCTGTTACCTCTTCACGCCCAAACCGCTGAACCGATTTTGCTGAAATTTGGCATGGAGATACTTTGAGTCCCGGGAAAGGACGTAGGATACTTTTTATCCAGGAAAAATGTACGGTTCCCACGCGATAAACGAGTTTTGGCGCAACGGAGTTGCGGGCGTCGTCTAGTATATTATATTATAAGATGGGCTTTGCGCTTTTGATTACGTCGGTGATCAGTATTACATAATGTCACAAACCTATGTACGTACTAATGAAGCTCATTTCGTCGTCGGGGACTATTATACCTCTAAATCTAACATCATTACGGCGAAAATACATATTAACATTATGTATTTCTGGGTAATAACAGTTTCTATGCAAAACGGTCCACTTTGTATGAATACCTAAGCGCGGCATTTCACATTTCAGCTTAAATAACCCCAACTTATTGCATATTCCAGTCGAATGACATTACACAGTTTTAATACGACCTACACTTGTTTGACTACGGTCGCTCCCCCCTCCTCCCTACGGTAGTGGGGGGATACTAGTACCCCGCCTGTCTCCATTCAGGCGAACTTTAAACCTAATACCTGAGCCGTCGCGGCGTGACTCTGAATTTGGCACGTTAATTATGTCCCCCCTCGCGCAGCTGCCTCCCCTCGGCGTCGTGTGTACGTTAAATTAAATCCTCCAGGTGGTCGTGCGGGGGTAAGGCGGGGTGGGCGGCTAATTCAGCGCCGCGGCCGCACTAATGTAAGTAGAAACAGCGGCCGAGATTGCGGAATATACGGGGAATATACTGTGTGGATAACCGTTCATTGGTCATATAATTTGTAAAATTACTGACATTGACCTACATTAGAATTTTATCAACAATTAATTAAAAAACACGTTATCAGTTGTGTCTAGAAACAACCGTTTCTCAAGTTAAAAGAATGTTCAGTGTTCTTTATTGTATTTTTATATTTCCGTTCACGTTAGCTACACTAAAGTTAAACTGTTGGATTTTAGTACGACTTACAACGATTTTTAACGAATGGCGGCCGAAATTGAAGATCTTCCGACCGAGCGAGGTGGTATGCTCGGCCAGGCCGAAGCCCACTGACGTCATATCAGACGTTGTATTATGTATCTATCTTGCCGTTCTCCGAAACTTCGATAGCGCGATGCAGGATTATTAGGCGAATTGTGGGTACTACCACAGATTTAATAATTAAAAGATAATACTCGTAGATAACAAGGCTTAACAAAAGCAGGCAAACTGTTTACAGCGTGACGAAAACGCAGCGAGTCGTCAGCCGTATGTTTACACGGGCGCAGCAACGTCGTGTATTCAGCGGCCGGCTATTTAGCCATTGTGCTGGGAGCTGCACTGTGCACCGGCACAATGTGCAGTGTGCAGGGTGGTGGTCACCACTCGCCACCCCCCATTGTCCGGCCACTTCTCACTACAATGTTATACGCTTTTCTTCATGTTTTCATTTGCTGTATTACTATGGCTGCTTGAAACTTTTGTGTCTAAAAGACTCTAAGGCCCACTTACATTGTGGTAAAATCTAGAATAAAATATGTAGTTGTACGTACGTTGTTTTCGTATTTTTTAGGAGAAGACAATATTATGTTTTCACGGACGACAGCATCACGACAAAGTGTCTTTATAGCGAGCCCCATTATGAACCAAGCGATGAAAGTGATTTGCATTGGTTTGATTTCAAGTATAAAGTTGTCACCACAAAGCCTTTCGGTAGTTTATTTAGCTAGATACGGTCAAAAGTAGTAATTTAATATTATTATGGAGTAACAAATATCAGTGTCGGCTAACCATGGCAACCTACATTTAGAATCTTGACTTTGCGGGAGGTACCTAGCGCTTAGTGTGGTTTTAGTCGTCAAGCTTCAGTGGGCTGATAGTGAGCAAGGTCAAATCTTTACAAAGATGAGATTAAGTGAGCCATAAATCAGTGGCGTATTGTGCCGCAGACGCGCCCTGAAGCTCCTTCACCCCTGTGCCAAAGTTCACAGGACCTTAAGGGCTCGGGTGACGCGCTCGATCAAATGAAATTCGATACCGCGCCAGTACAAGTTTTATATGTTGCTGTCTCGCTATTGCGCGCGGGGCACGAGGTACCCCGTGCGCCCCGCGCGCCTCCGGCAGCGTATTATATGTGTGCGTGCGTCGTCATTCATTATTTTACTCTGATCAAGTTATTCAAGCCGTGCGTTTGTTGCGATTTGCGAAGTATTATATTTTATTGTTTCATGAATCATTAACAATATTGTTTTTGTGGTTGTTTTATATATTTGAATAGTAGGAATACGGGCGCGGGCGTAGTGTCGTCGATCTTGTCACTGAACTGAACAGAATACAGATTCTACATAATATATTAAAATAATATACTTACTATAATATCTACATTGGACTCTTCACAAATCACACCACGTCAGCCTGGCCCCGTGCTAAGTACACTAAGGACTTGTGTTACAACTTACAAGTACCAGACATATAATACCGAATATATTATAATTTATACTAGCGACCCGCCCCGGCGTCGCACGGGTATAAAATATATAGCCACTGAAAAAATGATTAAAATCAATGATCTATCCTATGATCTACTTCTTAGCCTATGATCTACTTCTTATCTGTGCCCAATAACATAAAAATTGCTCAGTAATTCGCGAGATAATTTTCCCCCGTTTCAAATAATTTCCAACGTTTTATCCACATACTCCTATTAGTCTTAGCGTGATAAAATATAGCCTATACTCTATAGCCTTCCTCAATAAATAGGCTATCTAACACTGAAAGAATTTTTCAAATCAGACCAGTGTTCCTGAGATTAGCGCGTTCAAGTTAGCCCTTTCAAATAATTTCCCCCGTTTTTTTCTACATTTTCCTCTATTTCTTCGCTCCTATTAGTCTTAGCGTGATAAAATATAGCCTATAGCCTTCCTCGATAAATGGGCTATCTAACACTGAAAGAATCATCAAAATCCGTTGCGTAGTTTTAAAGATTAAAGGGAACAAAGGGACATGAGGGAAAAAAGGGACTTTGTTTTATAATAAGTACCTATAATATTACTTCAGTCGGAATTTCCAGGAATTGCTATTGTATTCTATTGTTGTCGCGATCACCGGTGCTCGCGCGGGGCCTGAAGGATTATTTAGATATAGATTTCCTTTTTATTATACTCAACTTATTTAAGATTCATACTTCCATACTAATTGTAAAAAATTAATAAAAAAGTGTGTCTGTTTGTCTGTCTGTTAATAGCTTATTACCTCTTCACGCCCAAACCGCTGAACCGATTTTGCTGAAATTTGGCATGGAGATACTTTGAGGCGGTCCCGAGTCTTTGTCCTTTGACATATAATACTTTTTATCCCGAAAAAATGCACGGTTTCCGCGCGATAAACTAGTTTTGGCGCAACAGAGTTGCGGGCGTCATCTAGTTTTTACAATATTATTATACACATATTTAATACACATCCATGAGTCATGAGTCATGACCCAGGAAAACGTTTTGTTCCGTCGGTGGGATTCGAATTTCGAACCAGCGACCCCCGGCTTGAGCTACCATGCGCTCAACCACTGCGCCACAGAGGTCGACGCTTTTATTTAAAAATTATTAAAAGACAGTACGTAACAATAAAGTTTCAAAAACAGAAAAAAGGCTACTCCAAATATTCCTCACATTGTTATCATTCAAAATAATAAAATCGGACAAGTGCGAGTTGGACTCGCCCATAAATGGTTCCGCAATCCGCAGCAACAATAAGGTTTATTTTTATGAAATTATAAGGTTTTTTTTATAGTTTCGGAGAAAAGTGGCTGTGACATACGGACAGACAGACACACAGACATGACGAATCTATTAGGGTTCTGTTTTTTGCCATTTGGCTACGGAAGCCTAAAAATCAAAAGAGTATTATTAATTACTAGCTGTTGCTGTTCAGTGTTAGATAGCCCATTTATCGAGGAAGGCTATAGGCTATATTTTATAACGCTAAAATTAATTGGAGTGAAGAAATAGAGAAAAATGTGGAAAAACGGGGGAAGTTATATGAAATTGCTTATTATCTTAAGATCTACTGGAGCAATTTTTATGTTATTTGGCAAACATAAAGAATAGAACACTTGAAGGGACATAGGCTATTTTTTGCGGAAAAATGTACGGTTGCGTGAAATTCCTAAATTACGCAAGCGAAGCCGAATAATAAAATCGTAGGAAAGTCAATTCTGTACATTGAATATTTTTGTACAAAAAATAATACTTGGGATGTGATCTACTATGATAATGCGAACGAAGTCGCGGGCAACAGCTATATTATAATAAAGTCATAGGAAAGTCAATTCTGTACATTGAATATTTTTGTACAATAAATATTAATACCTACTTGGGATGTGAACTACTATGCTAACGCGGACGAAGTCGCGGGCAACAGCTAGTATGGAATATCTATTTCTTCGCTTCTATTAATCGTAGCGTGATAAAATATAGCCTGTAGCCTTTCTCGATAAATGGACTAACACTGAAATAATTTTTCAAATCGGACCAGTAGTTCCTGAGATTAGCGCGTTCAAACAAACAAACAAACTCTTCCGCTTTATAATAATATTATTTAATTATTAAAGTATTTATATTATTTAATTGAATAAAACTGACATCAGGAAATAATTACTAAAAATACATACTAAAATAAAATATACAAACATAGGTATACAAACTTAGAATACAAGTTCATTTTTATATTTTATTTTATTTCAAGACAGAAATTAGCAAGTCTGTTCAGGAGTTCTCGAGTTTTAGCGAGACTAACGAAATTAATTATACATAATATCAATGTATATTGTATAATCATATTATAATATTATGACTATCGCTAATATTCCTAAACGTTATTTACAAAATACAGTATATAAGAAAATAATAATATTATGATTTATGATATTCATAATTATTATTTATTTTAAACTACTGTGTGATACATCATACATCCCACCTTTCGGTATCCATTATTAATTATTATCAAAAGTTTAAGCAATAAAAGCAAGTTGTTCAAGCAATTGTCTTCAAGTATCACATAAAAATTTTCAAAATCAACATTCAACAACAATAACATTCTCTCGATCGCGGATTCTTGGAAATCTACTGTTATCGCGCGCGCGGTCGCATGCGACCGCTTGGAGCTTGAGGGAATATTGTACTTGAATAATGCATGCCTTGAATGAATTATTGTCACGTGCACCGGTTACAACACTCCGCCACCCGGAACGCGCCTCCCGCCCGTTGCCGCGCTCTGTCGTGTGAGCGGATCGGCACGATACCATGTTGGAAATTATAGAGAAATTTCGTTGCGTTTACGAATACCAAAAATGATGAATGAAAATTTATTATATTGCCATTCTTTTGAAGACATTCTGTAACTACACAATATAAGCTGTGTTCCCAGGAAAAATACATTACGATTCGATGAGTTTTTAATATAAAACAAGTGTGCGAAAAGTATGTCGACAATGGCGTAAAAATTTATGAAATGTAATCGCTTATATTTTTTAGTGTGTAAATATTTTGAAGTTAATTTTTGTTCAGGAACCTAGGTAATTACTATTTTAAGCTGAAAAATAACTCAAACATGTTAAATATTTTCGTATGACAAAATGATTTTGGTATTACGTTTGTATGATAATTTCGAGGGTAACCCGGCCCCTTAAGGTTACGAAGAAATGTTAAATGAGATATATAAACTTCTAAAATCTCAAAAGACATTCGTAAGTTTCAAAAGAACTGTTAAGACGTATCATTTTATATTTAATTATTCATAATTATAATTGTTAGCTTTGATATTATTAATTAATTTTAAAGGTATTATCAGTTTTAAAGTTGATTATATTATGTTTTTTGTTTGTATGCCATGACGCAGTAGGAAGCACTAAACTATACCCCTGTTGATATTGTCGTCAATCTACCTCACCACTCACGTCTCGTCTCAGGAGTCCAATTCTTTTATTTCGAATACAGTTAGATTATATAGCTCGTTCCTGCTCATTTTATAGGTATTGATGGTTCTCCGCGCGTATAAAGTGTAGCCCATGCAGGTTATTCGCATCTCCCTGCGCTTTGACGCGTAATGCCGCTCGTGACACCTCGACAGAAAACCAACAAGTCGCTTTATTATGCCACGTGTAAAACGATATTATTATTTACAACACTGAACTAGGCGTAATTATATTACAATACTACGTCATTGCATGCTGATACAAAATGAAGAATTTTTTATTGAAACTCATTTATATTGTTTTATCTGCCTTCAATAGAATAAAATATAAATGACCGGCCCGATCGCCGAAGTGCGGTCGTATTCGGCGGCACATCGATTTATAATTAGCTGCTTTTGTGTTCATTGTTCCCCCCCTCCCTCCTCTACCCTGCATTGAGACCCGCAATGACCTAATTTATAAAAATATTCGTTACCGCTAGTGCCGTATATAGTGCGTTACTGCTTATTTCCAATTTCTAAAAAACTATTTGCTAAGTGTTAAATATTACAACAAATCGTTTTTTTAGAAATTAGTATACCTGCTGCTACCTGCTTGCTGCCTTTAGCCTTATATCCGCCACTGTTAGGCCCACTCGTTATGTCCGGCCCTGACGCGGTTTGCGGTGAGGTGTCGCGCGCAGTGGACCGCGACAATATATTGTGGGCTCGTGTTGCCGCGACAGGTCGCAGGTCGCTGGTCGCTCACCAAACCGCAAAACATTGTAATAGTTTACCGTTGAAATAACGATACAAATGGAAAATTGTTATTTACCATTAAATAATTATACTTTAGACTAATAAGCGTACGAGATATTCCCTAATCTTAACTAAAGACCCTTAGATTGAAATCTAAGCCTCATTAATGACATAACATATTTTGGTCTCTATTGGGTATTTTGGTCAAATGGAAAATTGTTATTTACCATTAAATAATTATACTTTAGACTAATAAGCGTACGAGATATTTTCTAATCTTAACTAAAGACCCTTAGATTGAAATCTAAGCCTCGTTAATGACATAACATATTTTGGTCTCTATTGGGTATTTTGGTCAAATGGAAAATTGTTATTTACCATTAAATAATTATACTTTAGACTAATAAGCGTACGAGATATTCTCTAATCTTAACTAAAGACCCTTAGATTGAAATCTAAGCCTCATTAATGACATAACATATTTTGGTCTCGCATCTAGACTCTAGAATCTATAATATACTACAGAGCTTACTAGACCATCTCGGCTATGTACCTATTAGCGATATAAATTCTCATATATTATTATTTTAAACTAGCTGGTGCCCGAGATTTCGTCCGCGTTAGCATAGTAGATCACGCCCCAAGTATTATTTTTCAAAAGTATTCAATGTACAAAACTGACTTTCCTATGAGTTTATTATAATATGATGATTATATTGACTTAGTTCTTTCCTAAAAAGGAGAAATAAGACGCAATACAAACGCCACGACACAAATTCGTTATAAGCAACGGAACCATGAGGGAAGGGGGGGGGGGGTTTGGGGGGAGCGCAGTCCCCCCAAATTAAATGACACTCGAAAATCATATGTTTTACGAAATTTTATGAGCTTTCATAAAAATTCATGTACCGGACTTTATTTCTCTTCGACGCACTGTTTTAGCGATATGAGCAAAAAACAAAAATATTGAAACTTGAGCCCCTCCCCCCCATCCTAGCTGGTATCGTTAAAATTTATAGCCTATGTGTTGACCCGACCTCTAAGTAATATTCGTGCAAAATTAGAAGTAAATAAATCCAGTACTTTCTGAGTTTATCCCGGACATACATACAGACAAACAGACAAAAATTCTAACAACTATATTTTTAGCTTCCATATCGATTGTAGATCACGTCCCAAGTATTATTTTTCAAAAATATTCAATGTACAGAATTGACTTTCCTATGATTTTATTATATGTATAGATTATAAATCATAAATATAAAATCTAAGATATATTCTTAAATTATTAATATCAGTTGCCAATCCCTGACATTATAATAATATTATAATGCTTTATCAAATAAATAATTAAAGTCACAGTTCAAATTATTGTACTTGTATAATAATCTTATTGATGAATATCTTTTGGGTCGAGACTCGTGTATGTGTATGTGGTTGTATCGTGTAGGAGGTGTGTGTGTGTGTGTGTGCGTGTATGTGGTGTGTAAGTGTGTGTGGTGTAGGTGTAGGTGTCGATGTGAATGTCACCGTCCCATGTCGTCATCAATCATGCCGCTTAATTACATTAAGTTGGGCACTCATTAATCTGAGGAATAGAAATTATTCTAAGTTTAGAATTATGTAATATGTAATTATAAATGCGTAAGTGTGTCTGTCTGTTACCTCTTCACGCCCAAACCGCTGAACCGATTTTGCTGAAATTTGGTGCGGAGATATTTTGAGTCCCAGGAAAGGACATAGGATACTTTTTACCCCGAATTAATGCACAGTTTCGGCGCGATAAACGAATTTTGGCGCAACGAAGTTGCGGGCATCAACTCGTACTAATTATAAATGCGAAAGGGTGTCTGTTTGTTACCTCTTCACGCCCAAACTGCTGAACCGATTTTGCTGAAATTTGGTACGGAGATACTTTGAGTCCCGGGAAAAGACATAGGATACTTTTTATTCCGAAAAAATGTACATTTTTGGCGCGATAAATGAATTTTCACAAAGGAGTTGCGGGCGTCATCTAGTTATAAATAATTGCTGCTAAGTCAATAACGTAGTTACATTATATTTTGAGGCAGGAAACCATCGTAGCAACTCTACGCCCGCGTTGCACATCGCCAGTCACCGGCGTAGCACATGGTGTAGCAACTCTACGCGGCGTTGCACATCGCCAGTCACCGGCGTAGCACATGGTGTAGCAACTCTACGCGGCGTTGCACATCGCCAGTCACCGGCGTAGCACATGGTGTAGCAACTCTACGCGGCGTAGCACATCGCCAGTCACCGGCGGCGTAGCACATGGTGTAGCAACTCTACGCGGCGTTGCACATCGCCAGTCACCGGCGTAGCACATGGTGTAGCAACTCTACGCGGCGTAGCACATCGCCAGTCACCGGCGGCGTAGCACATGGTGTAGCAACTCTACGCGGCGTTGCACATCGCCAGTCACCGGCGTAGCACATGGTGTAGCAACTCTACGCGGCGTTGCACATCGCCAGTCACCGGCGTAGCACATGGTGTAGCAACTCTACGCGGCGTTGCACATCGCCAGTCACCGGCGGCGTAGCACATGGTGTAGCAACTCTACGCGGCGTTGCACATCGCCAGTCACCGGCGTAGCACATGGTGTAGCAACTCTACGCGGCGTTGCACATCGCCAGTCACCGGCGGCGTAGCACATGGTGTAGCAACTCTACGCGGCGTTGCACATCGCCAGTCACCGGCGTAGCACATGGTGTAGCAACTCTACGCGGCGTAGCACATCGCCAGTCACCGGCGGCGTAGCACATGGTGTAGCAACTCTACGCGGCGTAGCACATCGCCAGTCACCGGCGGCGTAGCACATGGTGTAGCAACTCTACGCGGCGTTGCACATCGCCAGTCACCGGCGGCGTAGCACATGGTGTAGCAACTTTACGCGGCGGCGTTGCACATCGCCAGTCACCGGCGTAGCACATGGTGTAGCAGCTCTACGCGGCGTAGCACTGCTACGACGCCGGCCTGCCTCTACAACACGGTTGCTATAGAGATCAACTACGATAAATGGCGCGCTCCTCCAAATGACTGTTTTAGTGTGTGTAGTCACATCCTTATGAAAGAGTTTGTATGTAGTAAGTATTCAACCAATCACAGTACACGTAATATTTCAGTCAATGTCACATATTACCAAGATTTGTTGGTCGACTAATCATAACTAGCCTACCGCGCAACTCGCAAGACAACGCACTTCAAACGTTTTGACAACGCAATTCAAACGTTTTGAATTTTGGAGGGGCGCGCCATGTAGTTGATCTCTACGTAGCTGCTGCTCTACGACGCAGCTGTTCTACGACAGTCCAGCATCAAAAATAGATAGATTTGTTTCAGAAAGGTACGTATTGTATGTGATCAAATTTAAATTGTTACAAAAAAAAGACGGGTTGCACTCCGGGAGTGCCGACAGAAGTGAAAACTTGGTTATTAACGTTGTGCATTTTTTAACCCATTTTTTATGAAAATCGATTTTTGAAAAATCGATTTTTTTAATTACTTAATCGAAACCCTTACAATCAATTTTTCAATCAAATTTCAATCAAATTTCGATCACGTTTCGATCAAGTTTCGATCAAGTTTCGATCAAGTTTCGATCAAGTTTCGATCAAGTTTCGATCAAGTTTCGATCAAGTTTCGATCAAGTTTCGATCAAGTTTCGATCAAGTTTCGATCAAGTTTCGATCAAGTTTCGATCAAGTTTCGATCAAGTTTCGATCAAGTTTCGATCAAGTTTCGATCAAGTTTCGATCAAGTTTCGATCAAGTTTCGATCAAGTTTCGATCAAGTTTCGATCAAGTTTCGATCAAGTTTCGATCAAATTAAAATCGAGTTCGAGTTCGAGTTCGACACAAAACACTACTCTCCAACCGTCTTACGGTTTTTCCAAGGTTTTTCGATCAGCACGAGAATCTGACGCGAGTTTCACAGTTTTTACCCATCCCACAAAAGTGCTCAACGCCGCTAAAGAAGTTTCAACTTCAAAAATATATTGTGTGCTGTGGGCCTGTAGCATACACATTACACATATTTTATTTTAGCAATTCCAAAATATAGAATTCATATTAATGGATTTAATACCTCGATCGTGGGAATCGCAGGTTATGCGGCAGCCGGTTGCCGCTTGGAGATTGATGGGTTATTATTATATTTAGTACTAGCGACCCGCCCCGGCGTCGCACGGGTATAAAATATATAGCCACTGAAAAAATGATCAAAATCGATAGCCTGTGATCCTTCACGTGGTCTACTTCTTATCTGTGCCAAATAACATTAAAATTGCTCCAGTAGTTCGCGAGATAAGCCCTTTCAAATAATTTCCCCCGTTTTTTTCACATTCTCCTATTAGTCTTAGCGTGATAAAATATAGCCTATATATAGCCTTTTTTCAATAAATGGGCTATCTAACACTGAAAGAATTTTTCAAATCGGACCAGTAGTTCCTGAGATTAGCGCGTTCAAGTTAGCCCTTTCAAATAATTTTCCCCGTTTTTTCCACATTTTCCTCTATTTCTTCGCTCCTATTAGTCTTAGCGTGATAAAATATAGCCTATGACCATCCTCGATAAATGGGCTATCTAACACTGGAAGAATCATCAAAATCTGTTGCGTAGTTTTAAAGATTAAAGGGAACAAAGGGAAATGAGGGAAAAAAAGCGACTTTGTTTTATAATAAGTATAGATATAGATATAGATATAGACCTTACATATATTTTTCAGCATTCAACCAATATCTCGTATCAGCTGGCGCGGTGCGCGAGTCGGCACATACACGTACGTAATTGGCACGGGGCGGTCGCGGCGCGGGGCGGCGGGGGGGCGAGGGGGCGGTGGGGCGCGGGAGGGAGGCGTGCAGCTGACTTATCGATAACCTGCGAGATTAAAACACGAGATTGCCTGCGCCCCCTCCCCGCCCCCGCCGCCACCGCCGCCCCGCACCTCACCCCCGCGCCCGCCCGCCCGCTGCACACGCTAGTTTCAGCGATGGTTTTGGGAGCTACTTATCCGACGAGATAAGTTGCGAGATAACTACCCCCGTCAGTAAAGATACGGTCGAAGTTGGATTACGACCATCAAGTAAACGATTTCGAGTACCTAACTGCAGAACTCGACTAAAAAGATTGCACCAAAAATGCAATTTTTAGAAACATCAGAGAACTACTCAATAGGAGTGATTCTGGTCGATTTCTAAGATTTATACTGGTCATTTTTTTACGTAAACATAAACGCAAAAATGTGTCTGTCTGTTTATTAGATCTTTGCTTAAAACGGGATGAAAAACATATCTAAAAAACTTTTAATTCTAGAAAGGAATCTATTCTTATTAAAACATCTAAATTTACACAACATTCTTACAGTTACAAACTGGTTTTGTAAAGTACCACATCTCCACTGTTATTTGATGAAGTAAATCTCGGGTCTCCCTAATATGATACTTCATACTAGCACAATATTCTGAACCGGCTGACGGTAGTTACCCCGAGCTAATAACCTAAAATGTATTTTCAGTGTTGCATAAACATCGCGCGTTGTTTACGGAGCTGTTACCGACTCCTAGGATACCTAGAACGCACAAAACATAGATATAGCTAAGTCCTACTTGTACTAATACCTAGTCTCGACTCGAGTTTAAGAGACAAACATTTATTTAAATAGTTCATGCCTAAATTGCTGAACTAAGTTTGATGGAACAAAGATACTGTAAGTTTCGGGAAAAGACAAAGAATAATATTTATAATGTGGTGCAGAAAAAAACTAGGCCTTTGCGTCCATTGTGGATGATTTATACAGTATTTTCAGAGCGTAATAAGCACTCCTCAAATACTGCAGTACCTGGGACAAGATTTTTAAATATCCGTATGATTGGGTTGCCCAAGCGCATTTGGTATTCTCGCAACATAGTCGGCCTAGTCCAGAGGAATGAACTAGTCAATACGTCTGGGACCAACTATGTGCGAGTTTCCTCACGATGTTTTCCTTCACCGTACGAGCGTCCGTATTATGTACTTGAGATCAGAAAATGTCTCATTGGTACACGCCTCCACCCGGGATCCAACCTGAACCCTCTACGAGGCATCCCATTAGGCCACGGACGTTCTTTTCTGCGGTGAAAAGCACGGTTAATTGCTAAGCAAACGAAGATGCGGCCAACATCTAGCAGGCGAGGCTCACACAATCTATTCTCTCTCGTGGTTTTACTCAAGAAGAGGCGAGGTAATCCATTAGAATCACCTCACTTTATTTCATTACCGGCCGGCGGTCGGCGCTATTTCCGTGTTTGCTGCGCCGCGCCGCGCTGCGGTGCTGCGATTTTGCAGTGCGGTAAGCTGTGATTACATTGCAAGTGTACAATTAGACCGGCGGCGGACGGGTGTGGAGGGGGTAGGAGGGGGGAGGGTAAATAGTGTAGTGTAAACTCCGGGTCAGGTGTACTGGGATTTGTTGAAAGAGTCACTACACTACACGGTAACTACAGACGACACGCTTACTTTTAATTTATTTAGTTATAGTTAACACAGGGCCTGTTTCACCACTTCCTGATAAGGCTATCCACCGCTTAATTTGACAGATGGAGAATCTGTCAAATAAGCCTATCGGGCGCCTTATCAGGAAGCGGTGAAATAGTAATACATATAAGGCCATAAGTAAGTTTTTAATGTAAACAAGAAATTGTCCTTAATTGTGTTTCCTTTAGTTTTCGTGGTCGTACATTTTTGGCTCAATGCTGGTGCTAAAATTTTGCGCCTGGACAAATAATTGCACAACAAGTTATCTAGGACAAACCCAATCCGTCAAAATCACTGTATTCAGGAGTCGGGCGTCACTAACTCGTCATCATTACAGTTTTATAGCACACGTCTTGTAATGAGGTCCTGCAGGGGTGGGGTCCGGCGCGACCCCCGCGTCCGGACACGTTCGGCCGGCACGTCCCAGGACACGTCCGGGCACGGTTTACGACGCCCCGGGGACCGCGCCACTTGCACGGTAATGTATATAATCGTGTAGGAGCACACTTAAATTACTTACAGAGGTTACTGCCGTAAAGGTACTACTGTCGTTACGGCACGTAAAAGGGGTCTGAGGACTTCATCACCTGTCGGCCCCTCAGAGGAGTGAGCATGAGTTGGTGTAGACAGGTGCGTAATCGTGGCATTGAGGAATATCGAATGTCAGTTTATGTCAAATGTATAATAATATAATATAATAAATGTATAATAATATAATATAATAATATAATATAATTATATAATATCTATGGACGCTTCACACCACGTCAATCTGACCCCGTGCTAAGTACCTGAAGGATTTGTGTTACGGGTACCAGACAACGGAATTGTATTTAATACTTTTATACTATACATAATATATTTAAGATTTTTATTATATCATACACATATTTAATACACACCCATGACCCAGGAACATTGAAAAACTTTTTGTTCCGTCGGCGGGATTCGAACCCGCGACCCCCGGCTTGAGCTGAGAGACACACTACCCATTGAGCCACAGAGGTCGTCAAAAATATATGGGAATTATGTTAAAACATACAATAAAATGAAGTGTTTGGTTTCGATAACAATATTACAGACCACAAGCCCGGCATGAAGAAAATCATCCTGTGAAATGAACTAGCGTGAATATCGCTCAGAAGGCTGCTATAATACCAGGAAAATAACACTAACTTGAGTTATTTTATATTATGAGCACTATGCCGTCTATTACGATTATTATAACTACAGGCGTCACAGAAACTCGTGCTCGTTGCTCTAAATATCCTTATTATGCGTCTAAAAATGAAGTTATTCGTTCTTATATAAAAAGTTTCTGGTTGGTTCTTTGTAAGGAAAAATTAAAATCATACTAAAACGACAAACAGAACGAATTTGCATTACTTTAAATAATTTTTTTCTGCGTACAAAACAAAAGCGAGTGCTACTTGATATAAAATTATGTTTCTCGTACAATTTCAAAACACTTTAGAAATCCGCAGCTCGGGCGGAAGCGCGGCGGTCCTCGAATAAACGTTTTTGAGAAAATTCACCGGTCGCTAAATAGTTTATGAACCGGCGGCGGTGCGGGGGGTAGCGGGTAGGGGGGTGAAGGGGTCAGGGGGGCAATCGTATCCCGCTGACCTGTTTTTAAATCATTTCGCTCGTGACGTCACGAAGCGCAGTAAACAGTATGAACGCTAGATGTTGCCTGCGATTTTGTACTCATGCTTTCGTGAGTACAAATCGCAGCCAACAGCAAACATTATGCTGCCAACTACTGGAAAGTAGTCTATATCCGGTAGATGTGATGACGTAACAGTGAATTGCATAGTTTTCATACATTGCCTGTCATTTTAGGGTTCCGTACCCAAAGGGTAAAAACGGGACCGTCTGTCCGTCCGTCTGTCTGTCGCCAGGCTGTAACTCAAGAACCGCTATAGCTAGACATCTGAAATTTTCACAGATTGTGTATATCTGTTGCCGCTATAACCACAAATACTAAAAACAAAATAATATTAATATTCAAGGGGGGCTCCCATACAACAAACGTGATTTTTTTACCTTTTTTGCTCGATATCAATAAAGACAACAGTTAGGCACTTGAAATTTTCACAAAGGCCTAAAATATATGTGTATTAATAATAATAATATTAATAATGTATGTATGTATAATTAATAATAATATTTAAATAAAATAAAAATTTAAGGGAGGCTCCCATACAAAAAACACAATTTTTGGCCAATTCTTGCTCTATAACGGTACGGAACCCTTCGTGCACGAGTTCGACTCGCACTTGGCCGTTATTTTAGCACGATTAGTAAATGGTTTCACTGTGTGGTTTTCGTCTTGCGTCTATGTACTCTAAAAACCCAGCGTGCCAGTTTTCAACCTTTTGGCAATAGTAACAACATCGAAATGTGCCTCAGTCACAACTGTACACTGTACTCTCGTGAAATTAGTTAAATTGTATAGCAGGCCGCACGTGATCGGTCGGACGTAGAATTAAATTATATGCCGCAGTAGATACTACTATAGAACTTATATTATTTCAAAACGCTAAATCAAATTACTGAGTGTGGTATTCATTTTTGATGGAAAAATATAGATAGAAAATTGGCAAGAACGTGGGAGAGTATGAGAGTAGAGAGAATCATTATTATTATTTGCTGCAAATTGATTTTTTAACATGAGACTGATAGATTTTAAATGTGCTATTCAGTAGCGTAATCATGTCAACAAATAATAAATTCACCAAAAAGACTCCACGTTTCTCGATATTATATTTTACTTCTTTAATATATGAAAATAAGGGTAACGAATTACAGACAAACAAGTATGAAGTAACGTTATCGAAAGTTGACGTAACGATTACGTAGCAGCCAACTGTTCCATACTGCAAGATCGAATTAAACATGTATTTGTGTCAATTAGCGACACAAGACAATAGTGAAGTCGGCAAACTAGCTGCTGCTCCTGTAACTCCCCGCGTACTGTTCGCCGCCATCCAATTAACCGCCGCGCGCCGCCGACACCTCACTTAAGTCGCGGATCTATTATACACGGTATAATATTATACAGTTGGTATACCTTCTATGCACTATACAGTATACAGTCTACAATCTATACCTAGGTCACCTGCTCTGTTTAGATTTTAGAATTTTAGATCTATTCTATCTACTTGTTATATCATTCCAACAAGTAAAATCGTTTATTAAAAAACAACCGACAACAGTTTGATACATCGTGTAAATCTCGCAGTAAACAATATAATAATCTTAGGGCCCCCGCGCATTAGGCGACCAGATCGTGCGGCCAGGTCGCTGCGACCACCCTGCGCCCCGCGCACCCTACAAAATATTTCAACTTTAAAAAATATTTTTTAGTATTTAAGTATTTTGTAGTAAATTTACTATTTATTTATATATTTTTTAGTGTTTTACTCTATTTTTTAGTGTTTAAAAATTTAGTAGTAAATTTAGTAAAAAAAATTATACACAAAAAATTAGTGTTTAAATATTTTGAAGTTAATTTTTGTTCAGGAACCTAGGTAATTACTATTTTAAGCTGAAAAATAACTCAAACATGTTAAATATTTTCGTATGACAAAATGATTTTGGTATTACACGTGTATGAGAATTTCGAGGGTAACCCGGGCTCTTAAGCACAATATAATATTATACAAAATAACCTTTTAATTTAAAAAAAATAGGCATACACAAATTTGGTGTGTTGATCATTATTAAATCGTTTATGTTTAGATCAATGTGGATGAACCGTCGATACTGCGCTAATCTTAATTAAAACTTGAGCTTTGGATTATATACAAGCTTTAGCGAAAGTTGTAAACTTGTCGCATTGTGTAGACCGCGACCGCAACGACTGCCGAGCAGGGGAGGTCATGTATGAAGCGAGTAAGACGTTAGTAATTGTGTTTTCAACGTGTGATAATGTAATCGTCGCGTCAGCTATTGGGAGGCTTGAGAGGATTTGATTCCTCTTGTTATAACTTATAGTGAATTTGATTTGATTTTTTTTACTTTAGGGCAGCGGAAATTTTAATGGTTAATATAAATAGAAATATTATATTTTACTAATAATTTTTTTTCATTTCTGAATTAATTTTAACACACCATAACATAATAATATAAACTTAAAATCACAAATTCATTACTAAAAATACAAACTAAAATAAAATATACAAATATATACAAGCTTAGAATATAAAATTATAAAATTATAAAAAGAAAAACTTTCCCAGGTCGTCCCCATCTGGCAGAGTGCCCAGAGTGAATTTGATTAATTATTATTATTATGAACTGCAAAGATATTATTATACAAGGTTTCTGAAAACTTAAAGTGATAATACTTTAGCCTGTGTATGCCGTACATAACTTACTTTCCCGCCCTATATAGAGTTTGCTGTGAGTATCAAAGCTGAAACAGTAACTTTTTTAACTTTTGTATGGAAAAAGTCACGACTTATGAGTCATGACGCTCGGGTGCTTGCTCATCAAATCACAAAAAAAATGCTTTTTCAGTGCTGCTACTTTCACAGTGAACTCTGTATAAGAGACACATCAAAGACACGTTAAAGTATCATCACTTAGTTTGGTTACAGCCTGTATAAACAACGCATGGAAATAAAAAGTACCAGTCAGACGAAAGAACTCCTCTATGAGAGGATGGCAACCCTCTCAATTAATGTCACAGTTTATAGGTACATGATGTTTGATATTCGATATCCACAATGCCACGCTACGCAAGCTTTACTAAGTTACTTCTGAGGCAAGTACAACAAGTAGGTTACATACGCCAAGAACTTCCATTACAAACGCGCGGATGGGATCCGCCGCAAGTTTAATATGAAGCGCTGCTGCGAACAATGCCGCGGCCACAGTTTATTAAACTACACATCTGTCGACAAAAGAAGCACCGCCGGGGGCACTGCGGGGGCTGTGGGGGTTGTGAGGGAAGGGGGGGACAGGTGCTCCGTATATATCATCTTGGCGGAGCGCCGCAGGACTGCGCCGACTGACGGCCGTATTACACCTGACTTCATTTCGCTGATTGTCGTGTGTTATGTTGCGTCGTAGGCTCTGGGTGTTACGGAATATTTTGTGGCGTGATTAATCTATGAAAGAGTTACGTTCTTTTTCTACTGTCACTTTTAATGGCCTATTTGTCCAATTTAATTATTACCTTCCAACTTTTTAGGCATAATTTTAATGTCAAAACTTTTTGTTTTGATTCGGGTGTTCTCAAGACTACACTAATATTATCACCAAATCCATACATTTATACACATCCATTACCAAATCAAATAACACTCCTAAAAGGACTACAAAGTCTGTACCTTAACAATCTAAGCAATCTCAGTCAACCCTCGCTAGGGCAATAAAGGAATAGTGCAATTGTGTACGGACTGCTTCGCAAAAACCTCACAAAACCGCACTTGCACGCCGCGGGGTGCTTAGGGGTGGAGCAGGGTGGAGGGGGTAAGGGATAGGGGTTGGAGGTGATACGTCACTGTCACGGCCCGCCGCCGCAAGGAGCAACTCACAACTCGCTAACAATTGCAGTAAGTAGTGATATTAACTACCTGCATAGTTGGACACGGGAAGTTGTTTAGTTTTCGAAGTGTATCATCTGTTTGGTAAGTATATGCTTCTCTGTTCCGAATAAACCGAATATTTAAAATTATTGACCATGTTAAAAATATACAATGCAATAGCAATCTTTATTCATGTATAATTCAACATCTAATATATTTTAACTCTTCGTCTTACTTCTCAGTGTATCTAGTAAACACATCGTCAAGACGGTTCAAAAACCTCCACTCCTATTATGTCAGTTCTTAAACGTAAACAACTACTTACATAAACGTAAATATCCCGAAACCTCACAGAGCATATAAAGACAGAAGGTAATACTGAACAAGCCGCTCATGAATGCTATCTTCATTTCTTTCCCCCTCACAGACCGCGACGGAATGAATATTGGATGGTGTCAATTAGACGCGGTCGCGGGAGAGTCCGAGAGAGTTCGGGAGAGTACGAAAGGTAGGATTAGGGGTTAGAACATACTATCGTAGCTTCGTAGAGCCTAGAAAAATTCGCAAATCTTTTCTTTTTTTCTAGGTTAGCAGGAGTCCTAAGAATCGTAGCGCATGGCCGGTTTTATCTAGTATAATGTACTTAGTACTAGAGTAGTATCTAAGACATTAACCTTTGTGTAGGCCTATGTAGCTGAAAACAAATTAATAAAAATACTACCCATACATTGTATTCAAACGTAACTGTTATAACATAGTATTTAAACGTAACGATATAACAAACGTTGATTGGTCAAAACTCAAAAGTAAAAAAATGCGGTTTGACAAACACAAAATACTATAAAATTGCACATCAAAGTGGATCAAGATTTAATAATAAATTAAAGAGAAATTGATTTAATGATAGAATTTTCAGGTTGCACTCAGCGTTAGTGTGTACTGAGTCTAACACGCACGTGCTATCTATCACACGGTACTCCGCTTATCTCGCGCCTTAAAAATGCATACGAGCATTTCCCCAGACAAACGACGAGCGCGGGGGTGAGGCAGGGCGACGCAGCGCGGGGGCGGGGGCTAAGTGGCTGCGGCAAGGACGTGAGGTATGTGTACAGGACTAAGCCAGGATGAATCAGCCTAATACAGACGCGGTCTGGATGTTTAGCATATTTCGTGAGATTATGATGTGATAATGAAAGTTTGCATTTTAGATAATCTTGTGACTAGAACATTATACATACATTTGCAAAAGAGTGGTATTTAAAACTCAAATCTTTTGATAATAGTCACGAATCATCATTTATCAAAAATCAAAACATGTAAGAAATTTTAAAACTGACCTCTTGGCTAGCGTTAAGAGACTTTATTTAAGTGCAAAAAGTATTAAAAGACTCCTCCGCCATCTAAATCACTACTCGAGCGTCCATCAATCGAGATTCTAGTGACGAACTCCGCCGAGTTGGGAATTAGTTCCCGCGGGGAAACTTCCCGACCGACTGTTAATTATAACTTACCGCCCGCCGTGACCCGCCTTACCGCTCTTACCGACCTTACCACCCGCGCCTTACCTGCGCGGCCCACCAAAGCTAATTTAGGATACTAAAATATCGTAAAAGAAGATACTTAGGATTGAGATAAACTACGAAACAATAATAAATAAAAATTTTGCTCCATTTAAATCTCGTTGAGATATCATATTCGTAGAAATCTCATATAATCTAAAACATTGGATCCCAAATCAGGGACATGATGGAGTATGATATAATAAAGTACCGGGAGAGACGAGGTGCGAGGAGGAAACGGATTGATGGATTTATAGACAATTGAACATGAAGGGACGACGCGTTTGATTCGGGACAGAGCCTTTTTACGAGGGCCGGACAGCTGGCCCGGGCGCGGGAAAAGGTGTTAATACGCGCCCGGACGAGATAAAAGATACCTTAAAACCGATAGATAAAGTTTAAATTTGCTCCAGATAGTGTGACAGTTCGATAGACGAATTCAGTCAAAAGTCCCGAAGGGGCCGGGAGGGATTAAGTCAATAGAAGATTATTAACGGAGACGAGGGACGCCGCGGGGACAAATAAATCCCGGAACAAAACGACGCGAGATTAGTATCGATCAAACGTCAAGAGATTTACGTTCCTTTAGATTCGATTTACTCTATTGCAATCTTGAGATTCCGCGCCAACGGCGCTCGGACAGAATCCAGCTTTCGCGGTGCTATCTGTAATCTTAGAGTAAATAAGAATAACATAAACTACGAGTTCTACGAGGTACGAACAACAGATTGAAGCCGGCTTTCTTTACCTCCATATGTGAGTCAAACCACGGTCCACGAGTACAATACAATAAGATACAATCTGTCAACCAATCATGTACGACATAATATTAATAGTCCATTAAAATGTTACAATTTTCGGACCGAATATTGCATTTATTAGAGGACGCAATTTTATTTTCGGAATATGTTGGGGGGCTCAATAGAAGCTTAACCTCAAGTTTGTGGGGTCGCCGCCTTTGTCCCCCGGCCGCCGTCTTGAAAAAAGGGGTGACAACACTATTTTCGTGATATTTCGGAAACTATAAGTATTACAGAATTTTTTTAAGAACATAATTTGTTGCAAATTATTTTACCTACAAATATGTTTATATAATTTTTTACCCTAAATTAAAAATTTTAAGCAAAAAAGTGATAATTTTTTAAAGGTTTATTATCGCTCTTTAACTTTGTTTAATACATTTTATAAAAAAATTACCTTAGAACAACCTTGTTAATGATCTTTTGAGAAAAATATCCCCCAATCCCCCCGATCTCATGAAATTAATTTTCTGCAGATGCAAAGGAAACTGCGAAGGCATGCGTGCCTGCAGAAAAGCAGACCTAAAATGCTCTACAGTATGCCTACTATTCTGTAAAGCTTTTCAGACCTGCTTTTCTGCAGCCACAGTCTGCAGTATGCCTACTACACTACATAAATATATGCAAATTGCAAATTATATCATAGTATGCCTACTATACTATAAAGCATTTCAGTCCTGCTTTTCTGCAGCCACACATGGTTCCACAGTTTCCTTTGTTTCTGCAGAAAATTAATTTCATGGGACCGGGGGGGGGGGGGGGGATCTTTTTCTCCAAAGATCATCTACATGGTTGGTCTAAGGTATTTTTTTTTTGTAAAATGTGTTAAACAAAGTTAAAAAGTGATAGTAAACCTTCTAAATAAAATTCACTTTTTTGCTTATAACTTTTTAAATTTTTAATTTAGGGTAAAAAGTTATATAAACATATTTGTAGGCAAAATAATTTGCAAAAAAATAAGGTTCTTACAAATTTTTTGTAAGACGTATAGATTCTGAGATATCACGAAAATAGTGTTATCACCGCTTTTTTCAAGATGGCGGCCGGGGGACAAGAGTGGCAACCCAACAAACTTGAGGTTAAGCTTCTATTGAGCCTTCCAACATATTCAAAAAATAAAATTGCGTCCTCTAATAAATGCAAAGCAAATGTAACATTTCAATGGACTATAAGCAAATTATTATGATATAGCGTTGTTTTTTACATGTGTGTGCGTAAGTAACATGTCAATAGAACTGCTAAACTGTTCTATTAACTATAATATTCAAATTTATAAATTGAATATTTAAACCTAATTAAATCGAAAATCGAACGCATACAGAAGCAATAAACCGCTATACACTGTAATAGTTACACAATTTGTTATAGTATGTACTATTTATTAGGGAGTACAACAAGAAGAATGTAGAGAATTGATGGCGCATGGAGGCGAGCAAACTGCCGCCATCACTCTCCTGCAAGGAGCGAGGGGAAGCGTGTACAACTGTACATCCTGTTCGGTGGAGTTTGCAGACACAATCGACAGCTACGTGTAGAAAACTGCAAGATACAAAACAAAACATAGAAAAATAGAATGCACAAAAGCGCTAATAATTAATTGAAATATTATTTACCACTTAAACATTTTTCGTAATTTACCTTTAAGAAGTTTTCCATATTAAAGTACATTTTAACTCCTGTCCAACGTTCTGACGTCAAAAGCCATGGACAGGGGTTGAAAAGGTTGCGGTTGACCATCCCTGGTCTACATTTTATGACACCATGGCGGCGCAATCGGGTGCTTCCCTAAGGCTCAAAATACACTTGTATAAATAATCCTATTGTTTACTTTACTAAATCAGTTATGAACGAGTGGCACAGAAGTACACAGGGGGAGGAGGGGGGAAGATGGGGGGTGTATGTTTGCTGGTTCCGGTTCGTTACACCGCACGTACACGCCACATGTGTTCGGGTCTTCTGCCTTAGGATGTTCCTCGCGATGTTACTTTATAAAATTTTGTTGAGATCTCACTGCTTGTATGATTTTTCATATTTCTTGTACTTTAAACGAGACAAGAAATTGAAAAGATTTTGAACAGCGGCTACGAGCATATACCATTCATGAAATCGATCTAGCTAGATTTTCTTTAAAATACTCTTGAAGCTCAGTCTTCGTTCTGTTGCCATGACTGACTTATCAATGATCATGTTTCAATGCTTATACCATCAGCATGCTTTTCCGCAATAGGTCATTTATTTGTTGCCACCAATTATTTCTATTGCTATAACTTTCATAGCTCACACTCCACAACAAACATCGGAACAAACAGGTCTGAGGAACAGCGCGGTCATCCATCTCGCGGGCAATCTGCGGCGCGTATTGTAGTTTTATTGATGTTTGTCTGTCCGCCACCCCCTACACACATATATCACAAACAACTAACACACAGTAGAACAGCTTTGTACTGGACCATATGGATCCGACGCACATTAGCGTGGTGCTGAGTAACATACTCGCTCGTAAAGATAAAATTCACATTAATTTAAAATGTGAATTTGAACTGTATATCGGGGTCACCACTTTAGAGTATGTAATCAAGGTGACTATAATGAAAGTTAATTAAACTGTTTATTTAATCATGACATAGTACATTAATAATTAGTCACTAAATGTATGAACGCGGCGGGTACACCTCACGGTAGCTTAAGACATACTAAAGTCTAAACTCAAAACTCTAAAGGGTGCATTGTATGAGTGTGAACGCATAACACGTCATGTTACGTCATAACATTACATTACTATGCAGGAATTGATTCATTGATCATCGTTTACAGAAACGATGAACTCGAATAAGACAATCAAGAGACATTCTGTTATTCAAGTGGCGTGCAAGCGGTGAAACTATGCAGAACCACGTGCGTAAAACTTGTATTCGAATCGAGCGAGTTTGTTTTCAAAGACACACTCCAGTTGCTCTACTGTATAATATTTATGGTGTGCTCATATTGCATCGTCCATCAGCCTGCTGTACACAAATGTGTACATACAATTGATATCCGATAGCTTTTGTGTTATGGCCGCTTTTTCATCCCCACATGAAGGAATTTGTTCAATTTATTTTTGGTGCCGCGGAAAAATTGTGCGGAGAGGAAAATGTTTCATCCGAACTTTTGTTATGTACTTTCAGACCGCTTTAAATTGGAAAAATAACAAGCAGATTTATGAAATTACCATGAAGAAAGCAAGCGCGCGATTATCATCTTTCTACGTGTACGTCGCGATAAAACTTCGTATTTTGTCTTACACTGCCTTTTCACGTTAACAATATATAAACGTATAATATTATATTCGTCAACAAACGTCCCATGATCGACGTCGTTCGTGCTTACAGCTGTTGACGCTGTCCATCATGATTAACTAGCATGCTTCAACGTGAAGTGCCTTTATTATATGAGCCCCTTAAAAACACAAAATTAAATTGTCTACACAGAGCTGATGATAATAGTTCTCCCGGTGACGGCTGAGGTATACTGGGGTCTGGGGCGGCTCTGCGGTGCGGGGCGCGGCGGGGCGAGGCGCGGGGGGCGGGGGGTGTGACGTCACGGGCGCCACAGACCTACGTATATAGTGCTCCACGCTACATCCGAGCGGTACACTCGCTAACGTAGTAAAATATTTCGTTGAAAGTATAATTTACTAGAAACCGGGCTAGTCTATCGTTATGATATAAAATAAATATATATCAAAATTAAAGACCCTGTAATGAATGGAAAAATGAAGAAATCGGGCACAAGTAGAGAACAATCTACTTCTACAAACAACATCCATACTAATATAATATACTAAATACTAATTACTAATAATATTACAAATGCGAAAGTGTATCTGTCTGTCTGTCTATCTGTTACCTCATCAGTCATCACGCCCAAACAGCTGAACCGATTTTGTTGAAATTTGGCATGGAGATAGTTTGAGTCCCGTAAAATGAATTAGAATACTTTTATCCCGAAAAAATGTATACTTTCCGAGTGATAAACAAGTTTTGGCGCAACAGTACAGTTCATCTAGTAAAATATAATAATTAGGTGAGGTAAGAAATATGTAGAGAGTAATCTCTACATATTTCTTACCTCACCACCTTGGTAACACCAAAGATGTGGTCAACTTAATTGTTCACATAAATAACACCCAAAATCGAATACTTCGACTACATAGTTACTAAAGGTAACTAGTGGAAATTTTCGATTTTGTTCACGATTATAATATTGACTAGATGACGCCCGCAACTCCGTTGCGCAAAAATACGTTTATCGCGCGGGAACCGTACATTTTTCCGGGATAAAAACTACCCTATGTGCTTTCCCGGGACTCAAAGTATTAAGTATGCCAAATTTCAGCAAAATCGGTTCAGCGGTTTGAGCGTGAAGAGGTAACAGACAGACAGACAGACGGACAGACAGACAGACAGACACACTTTCTCATTTATAATATTAGTATAGTATGGATTAATTGTATATTACTTTCTCCGTAAAGCGGGGGCAGAGATTAACATTTCCCTGACTTTCCACAAGACGAGAGCTTCCCAAATTATTTAGCGGGCATTGATAGCACTTTATACGTTTATGATTATCTCTACTGAAGCGTGGGGGGGTAATCGAATTTTGTTTTTCTTTGTACTTCATATTGTACGATAATATTCCCGGGGGAGAAAATAATACCGCCGTGACCTTTACACAAACGATCTTTATTGCCAGACGTGTTTATATTATATAGATTAATATCAAAAGTTTTTCACTACAAGCAATATTTTCTTAACGCTTACAATGTTGGTCCCGTATAAGGCATAATTTAATCTCTCCGGCTTCAAACACCTTTGACGTTATGTAAAGCCACGTCTCATCTACATAATATTCACTCGAAAATGTATGTCAATACGAGCGCGGCAAAAAATGTAAACGCAATTTGTGCGCGAGTGTACCGACGACATGCAGCTGCATTGTTTACACGACGGTACTGTGAGTCGGGCCGCAGCGCAGCGCCGCACAATGCGGAGTAGCGCAGCGCCGCGCACTATACAGCGCAGCACAAACAGACGTACAAATTCGTCAGCGCCATATACAAATGTTTGCGACCTGAGAAATGTTTTCCTAAGGATCGTTCATACGAAAAGCGTATCAGCGTTTTAATACATACATTAACAAATCAAATCAAATAATTTATTTCGGGCATCAAAGTTAACGTTTGCGTTACGTAAATGTTATGTATATTTTATTATTCTACGTTTATATTTAATTATTTCACGTATTTCAATTATTTTACGTCCGTGAAAAAAGCAGAAAGGTTCACTTCAATCACACATTTGGCGGATCACGTTTTAGATTAAAAAAATACATAATTCCCATCTTTGTTCGCGTTCTTTCTCAAAATATAAAAGTTTATTAGGACAACGAAAGCTATATTAAATAATCCTTAAAACGCAGTCGCAGGTCGTATGAAGCGCCCTACTACGGTGCGCTGAGGGCAGGCGGGTACTCCGCTGTTCAGGGGAATCGGTTACATGCATTTAGATTGCACCATTCATGCGCTGGCCGCACTGCACCGCACCGCACCGCGCCGCACCGCACCACACCGCACCACACCGTGCCACACCACCGAGGGCGCAGCTTTAGCAGCCCTGCCCCGCGCTCTGTGAATACATTTCCTTTTTAAACTTTTTAACCCCGGCGTTTCCACTGAAGCCAGCGTTAATTGGCCTGAGTAACATTTTTACAGATGAAAAGAAATCATCGCGCACTCGTTCCCGCCGTGCAGTGCCGTATACACTGTGTATACTGTACTAAACAGTATACACTATAATGTATACGGGTGTATACGGCGCACTGTACGACTGCTCTATTTACTGAGCTCAGAAGTAGAACGTCATAATTTCATTGTATTCATATTTTAATGCCGTTTGAATTTCCACGTTTTTGCAATTCATACAACTTAATGAGGACTTAAGTTGATGGAAAAAAGATGAATGTTAAAACATGTTATAGTATGAATTGAATAAAAAATCAGTAGTTTAATACCCTCCGCGTAATATGTTTATTTCATTCAATACTGTACATAATATTATGTAGCTCATTTAAATAAATGCAAATGCGCTACTTTGCATACATGATACACATTTTGCTTCTTGATATTATGTTTCCTATGTTTCCATGTAATACGAGACTTTGAAACTTGCAAAAATTTTTAACGATAATAATTATTAATTGTAATTAATAGTAGCATACGTGTAGGTATTGGTTCCCGATATAAGTAAAAGAATCACACTTTGTATACAGACGATAGCTATACAACATGTAACCCTACACCAAGTATGTCAATATCTACTATTTTCTAACGTCAGACAAAGACAAAACATTCAATAGCTGTAACGCCTGTAAACACAGTGTATATCTCTCTATCAGCATGTATCCACATTACCTAAGCACATAATCACGCAAACGAAACACCGATCATCGACCGTCGATGCACAAACGAGGCGCGGAGTGCTCTATAATAATCAAGTCCTCCATTCTCATTTAAACCAGCTTGTGTACGGTAAGTCACAACTTATATTAGCCATTAGCGGGCTCGGGGCGGCGGGCACCTGTCACGCTGACAGCTGTCACCGTCACGCTCCTGTCACGCTGACAGTGCGCGGCGATCAAAGGCCTGACCTTATCGAACCTCGACCGCCCACCGTATGGAAATAATTTTTATTAGAAAGTAGAAACTTAGCTCTTAACTCTATGATATAATTGTCTTAATTACTTACTCTAAAACTACCTTCTGATAGTATCCGACGATTGTTGCTTTTCATTTAACATGTCTTTTGGGCCTTCAGTGTCCCATGTTAAGCACTGTCGGTTTTATATAAGGTCAGGAATAATAATGGTCTTTAAGAAAAAAACATGAGCAAAAGCGCCTAAAAATTTATTCAATTATTATATCGTTCAAACCAACCATGGCAAAACTTAGTATAACTATTTTACATCACAAAATAGTAAGCTTATTTGCTCGCAACTTTCCTCCGCTAACGAACTCGATAAAGTTCGGCGCTCCCGGCTCCGTAGTCTGTAGTCCGTAGTGTACACCGCACAGTTGTAAACAGTTATTACTCGGTGGGCATTGTAAATCCTCGCATTGTTGGGACTCGAGCCCGAAGTACCAGAGCCGCAGAACACGCGCGCAGTAAGCGGATTAAAACTCGATCTACACGCCCGTATCAACTGCATACATTTGTGTAAGCCGGACATCGTAATGACGTTTGATTCTGAAATACTAGGGCATCAGCTCTCGTCCCCACGTACAAGGGAACTCGTACATCGAACGATGTTTTCAGAGCGAACGTCATAGGCGTGATTGTGACGCGGTGCAGTGTGTGGTGACACGAATACTCCGCGTGGAACAAAGCCCTCACCTTTTGTTGATCCGTCAACGCCAATACGCCGTTCGTTGTTCGCTGTTCATCGCTCGCGGAGCTTCCATCAGCTAACTACCGCGGTCTGATTACCGAAACGCGCCCCACATTATATACGTACAGACTATAGGGTGATCTACAATAGCATTCATATTTTTTAATCCTTTGAAGATACGAAAAGTGAAAAAGTATGCACATAACGACAGTATAAAATGTATATAAAAAGAAGCATTTGTAATCGAATACATAAAGCACTGAATGGAGTATTTACCTCAACCGGAACTCGCGATTAGTCGGTGTCGCTATAACCGCACACCATCAAATTGTGGAAGGCATTAAGACGTCCCAATTTCCCGGAACACAAACAAGGGGTACATAAATATATTTTTTCATCAGCGTTAGTCCTCCGCCGTTACGCGTTGCTGGTAATGACCTAAGTCCTCGGCTAGAAGAGTGGTCGAATCGAATTGAAATACGAGTGGATAATGCCTAATTATTATCCCATTAACTTGAGAGTTTATGGGATAATAATTAGGCGTTATCGCGTTAATTCAACCGGGTGCCGCATAACCGAATATATATTGTGTCTGCGATTCCCACGATCGAGGTATATTATGGTTTTTGGACTGAATTTTATCTTTTCAATAGCAATTGTTTAACTGTTAATAATAATTATTAAAGCTTAATTGACGACATGGGCTTGACGTGTCATAAGCTCCTGTCAAAAAATATTGAAACTGTGGCCATAATTAGTAGCTCATTAATACCGCGTAGCAAAAACGCACACAACGCACGTTTGGTATGTTTCGAGTTGTAAATTGAGGTATGTCGTGTTACGTCATGTTTCGGCTTTTATTTTGAGTCACAATAAAAGCCGAAACATGACATTTACTGCGCGCACCCTTTCGCGTCGTATTCGCCCCGTGCGGGCGAGGCCGACCGCGAAGTGTATTAAAATTTTATGCGATAATTATACGGCCAATACGAAATTCACCGCCGAACCACTCCGCTACTGCAATTACGTTAATGTAGTCGGTCATCTCCAAATAAGGACGTACTACTTTTATTAGCTACGATTTATGTAAAGTTATACAAAATGTAAGTTTACGAGTACTCGCCAGCCGTCGCCGTCGAGTCGCCATGAATACCAAGCGTACGCCGTTCAGAGCCTTTTTACCTGAAGTTTATTTAAAAGTGAGCCGTACATCCTAGGAATAACGGTTATGTGACCTGTTAAATACTTCCGTATGCACCGGCGCGGCCGCACGGGAGCACCCCGTACTCGCTGCGGTAGTTTTTCATATTTTAAAGTAATGAACGAGCCGAATCTGTTTTTGATGTAGAGCGCCATGTAAATGTGAAATACGACCGAATCGCTTTTGGCTCGCCGAGCGCCGCATTCATTTCGAGCTCCAGGTGACTCTGGAATTTTAAATTTGATATATTCGCTTCTATTGGCAAAGCCCTTTGCTGAGGTTTGTGACTTGGCGCGCGCTCTGTGGATCTATACTCCGTTTCGATCCAATCTTAATGATAAGAGAGAGACAATTCAGCAGTTTTGAATAAGTAATACGAATGCTAGAAATAAAATGATGGTTGAATTGAGATTTTCGATTAAATTGGATTAAGTAAAGAATACGGCGTATCTCGGGCGCGAGATGTAGAGGCAATATCGGTGAGTGGCTGTCGGGTAGTTTTTGTAGACGCAGCACTCGGAGTTTATGCTCGCCGGGTACCATATCTCACGCCTCACCGGCTATTTACGGCCGAGTGTACTCACATGTTAATTTATGTAGGCCGTGTACAATTTATTGTATCGTAGAGCACACAATAAAATGCGAATCGACAAAAGAGTGCTAAATACAATTTAGGCTTACAGCGTTCTGTTGTATCCTTATAGTACCTATATTTTGTAAGTACTATATCGACTAAGATTTCGTTATACCAGTGGTGTCCAACCGGTAGCTCGCGGGCACCTGGTAGCCTGCAGCCTGTTATCTAGGCGCCCGCGAACAATATGGGTAAAATAAATTAAATAAACAATAACTAAATTACCTATTTTCCTTTCTATTGCTGCTTTTTTAAGCTTCGATGATGCCCGCGTGGCTTATCGGGATTTTCAAAATAGCCCTTGAAGCAATACCAGTTGGACATCACTGCGTTAAACCGTTTGGATTTCAACAGTTAAATATATTTAACCACGTTTGCATGTCAAGACAAATCCTACCTCAAGACCTAGTTTAAGCACAGCCTTTTAGGGACTGGTCCAGCGCGGCGTCAATTTTATCGCTAAAAAACATTATTATTAATTATTATGTTAAGCAATATTATGTGAAGAGGGCGACTAACGCAAAAAATCAAACATCGTCATCATCATCATCTCATCATCGCGGAACTCGACGACGACGACGACGACGACGCGGAATCATCGCCAAATTAGTTTTTTTTTTTCTGAATAACTCGATAAATATACAACATTTTTAAATCCGCTAGGTCAGATTCTCATTGATAGAATTTTATACAATGTATAAAATATTAACATTAATGCACGGTTATGGCAATATATGAAAAATTCGTGAATATTAGATGCATCTTTGTGATGTTATAATGTTTTATGTTTTGAAAATGAAACAATTCGGGGCTTATTTTCAAGTAAAAAAATGAATTATAAAATCGACAATTAAGGGTTAGTTGCCCCCTTAATACAGCAATAACATGAAGTCAATAATTAGTCCCCCCATCCCCCCAAGAGGTGGACTGTCTCTGTGTCGGGGTAATTTGTCCATTGAGTTGGAGTATCAATCTGCTTTAATAATTACCGCCTGAGCCCGCTTAGGACACCCAGGCCATTCAGGCTATTAACCAAGATTACCAATAATACCTAAAGGCTTATTTCAGAATAAAGTCTAATGGCCGATTTACATGGTCGATTTTCGCCGCACGGCGAAAATCGACCGTGTAAATGACAAGTCGACTACGCCGCATGCGGCTAAAGTCGCAAGCCCCAACGTCACGCGGCTAGCGGCCGCATGCTGCTGGTGACTAAAATCGACCGTGTAAACGCTCAGTCGCAAGAGATCGCTTGCTGCGAATACTACTGTAGCGAGCGCAGACGCGACATTTTCACGCAGAATGAACTAGTCACAGGCGATTTTTGTAAATGGGGTGGCGATTCGTCTTGGACAGGCGATTCGACTGATGACTTGCCGGGTGACTAAAATCGACCCGCTAGTCACCCGTGTAAATGGGGTGGCGATTCGACTTCGACAGGCGATTCGACTGGTGACTTTTCCACTCACGTCTTCAATTATTTATCTCACCTTTTCCTTCACAGAGACTTCTCGTGCTGCTAACAAACATACAAAATTTCCGTTTTCGTTAAGTAAAACAAAACTTTAATGGCATTATGGAACCCCTGACGGCACACAAACCTGTGGGGCTGGAAGTGTGTCAAGCGGTTCAAGATCGCGCCGAGCCCCCGTAGTCCTGACACCCTCGTCCTTTGATCCCCGACACACCTTACCGCGATTCTCAATTGCTCGCGCGAGGAGACAGCGATATATTAGCATGTTTTTGGCGACAAAAACTCAGTCAACTTTTTTATCTTTGTTTATCGATAAAAAATTGAAAATGCAATATTATTCGGAGCAAAATGAATTTTTACAAGTTGTATCACGCTCCGTCCAGTCGTTGTTTCACACTGGCGTCACACTATTTGCAAATCATATTATGGCGATATGATAAAGTTTTACTATCTTCGGGACATATAAAAAAGATAATATACAACTTTTTATCACTTATAAGAGTACATATTTTCATATTATGAACAATTCCTTTAACTCCTATTATACTCGATTTTCATACATGAGCGTCCAAAATCTATTCAAGACGATGACGCCCATATCAAGTTATCCAGGCCAACGAACACAATACCAGTGACTCCCGGGGGGTGAGGTAGTACTATCGGGGGCCGTGGGAGGGGAGATATCGTAAAAATGCTAAGTGAGTGCATTCGTAATAAGATGGATGTTTGCCAGCGGCGGAGGAACAATACGAGCTGTCTACTATCGATCTATGTACACTCAATACCCTGCCTAATAAACCACATAATATAGACGTTAATGCAATGGCAACAAGGCCTAAATGAGTAAGCGGCGAATGTTCGCGACCGTGCTAAGATGTATGGAGGCTGGATATTGATGTAGCGTATGCTTTATTTGGCATACAGACTTCGCAAATTGTTGTTTGTTTCGGGGGCAGCGTACTGTTTACACGAATTATGTTCTATACTACGAATAATGTTCTTGTAATATTATGTTGATGTAATAATATAATTTATATTAGATATAGTAGAATGGTTTTAGATATTTTCTTTTGCCGCTAGAGTGAGATCTGACTTTGAACAACCTTTGGCCAACAAGCGCAAAAATTTCATTGACGTATACGAGTCCATATCTGGCAGGAGGTTAAATTCCTAAAACATTGAGAGGGCAAAAAATCCAAGCCCTCTAGATTTTACCCTTATCTTTTTTTAATACAAAAGTTCTGTCAGCCTGCTTCAAACGCCAAAATTTTGTCGGTACATTTAAAAAGACCCAACCTTACCACGAACATAGCTCTACATTAGATTACTAGAGTACCACGTCTTAATAACTGACTTTGTGATGGAGATGTCTAGGTTAATGTAGACTACATTAACCTAGACATCTCCATCACTTGGCCCAGCCCGTTTATCTAAACTCTAGAGCCTGCGTGTGTGAATTGTGGACGACGGTAAGCGGTAGTCTTGTGGTCGGTGCTATACCATACTCAGATAAATAAACATTGCTGGTTAGACACCAGAAACCTAGACAATTAGACCTTACATAATACGTCTACTTCACTCACTGTTACTTCTACGATAGCTAAAACATATAAAATAAGTATCTACTGATTTTTGAGTCTAATGTTTGGGTTCATATCTTATTTTTCGACAGAAACTAATTTTAAAATGGCAACTGTTTTTTTTTTGTAGAAAGTTATTAAGTCTAAATTGTACTTACATTTTACAGTATTTATTGTGGACTGTATGACTTTTGTTGATATATTTTGAGTTTTGATGACTAATTAAATCACTTTTAACTATTTACTTTGTTTATTAACTTTTAATTAAAACTAGACTGTGTGTACTGTACCAATGCAAAGGGCAGACAGATATCCGTCAAAGTTTCTGAAGCCGCAGTTGCCGTATGAGTCCTATGCCCAAATCTAATCACAACGTGTAACGCAACGTCCCGTCTTGACCGCTGACCGGCCAATTTATACCTCTAAGCTTCACTCCCGCCATGCGCTAGCGCAGAGGGAGAAGACCCCGCCCACTTATCTCGGTGCGGGGATATACGCAGAATCCCGCCTTGTTTCTATCGCGCGGAGATACAATTTCAGCGTACTGCGTACATCTATCTCTTTTCTACTCATTGCGATGGCACTGTGCACTACACAATTACAAATTACATAGACAATAATAATTATTCAATACATATACAACAGTTTCAATACCATGATATTATGTTCTTAATGTACAAAATTATAATATCATAATTCACATTTATTTGTACAAGTTCCATAATATAATCTATTTTCAAAGACACATAACCAAATATAAAATCCTTACTCGTATTTCTTGCCCTTATCTCAAACGTGTGGATTACATAATAATTATAATTATATCATGGCAAGGAATACTCGTGTCCACAACTGTAGCGGAAATGAAAACGCAATAATCAACAAGTTTTATTAGACTCAAAACTTATAGCTAGATACTTAAGCACACATTCGTACCTAACCCCAAAGATGTCCCATACATACGATAGCAGACTTTATTTATTTGTAGTTTATACATATTCCAAAACTCATAATCAAGTACATAAACCTATCGTAGACAATGTGCCAAGCTGCGAGCATCTGCTAGCTTTCTCCAAACCCATTCTCACGCTAGTTTCTTATTCATTATTCTGACGGTCCATTGAAATCTTAAAACAAAACTTTATTACTTTTTAGAAAGGAACATCTCAATACAAAGTTCTAGGGAACACAATAATTACGTATTTTAACTAATAAATCCAATGCAGTCAAAAGGACCGTACACGTGGCGATTTCACTTTAACGATGTCTTAGAAATACGCTACTAACTAACTTTCTAAAATGTGTTCGCCACCCTTGCCATCGTTGTGTCCACAACAGTATTATTTTCAGGAATTTTCACAACGTACCTGAAACAGAGAGTAAAATATATAGAGAGAGATTAATTGTTATTCCTCGAACAACTCGAAACAATATAGAGATTTAGTTACATAAACAGTTTATTAGTATTACTGAGAATAATAATAATAAATTAATTAATAATAATAAATTTTTATTAATCAATTTCATTACAATTTTTGACAATAAGAGGGACACAACATGTATTTATGCAAAGTATACTGATATGGAAAACATTGGCAGCCGTACTAGTAATAAAACGTAAGTGTTCCCCTTATAGTAGAATACTCTAGTTAAATAGTAAATCCTAGGTACTAAATGGACCACATTGAATGTTTTATAATATTTTATATTGTCATGTTTCATAATTTGTTTTATTTTTGAATTCGATTACTATCTAAGAACACTAATTTGAAATCTTAGTAGTTAAATTAAGTATGGTTAACTCAAGCTGGCCATTTCGTGCAGACCAGCGCGTCGCTGCCAGCCGCATGCAGTGACAAACATCACCAATAGAGTTGTTACATTACCCTCTGCCGGCCATAAGATGCCCCCACTCCCGTGTCCACAAATTACACCCCCTTGTCTGCCCTGCGGCAGCTTTGTTTCCTCACTTTTTTACAAGCCAAAAAGACTTCGTAGGCTATTCATTGGACTATGGTTTGGTTGCGTTACGTCAAACCCAGCGGGCAGATCACAATAATTAACATTGAATTGACATATTCGACCAAATAACGTTGGTCTATTAACTGCATAGCTGATTCATTAGCGACACAAAATGGAAACCGTTTGCATTTAGCGTATCTAAATTTCTGGTTTTCTCAATATGGTCAGACTAATTTTATACCGAAAATCGCACCATCGTGTGTACCGATCTTTACTTCGGGTACGCTCAAACCTCTCTCAATGTGCACATTAAAGTAAATGTCCGTAGTTTTTACAGCGCCTGTATTTCGTTAACAACTACATTTCACGGCGGTCGGCGCTCTACTTTACACTTTAGACGAAAGAAACTACAGTCTACGGCATCGTAAAGATTTTTTACTGCGAGAAATTGTGTAGCATGAAATTTGTTTTGAAGATTGGAAGAGCATTTAATAGTTTTACCTAAAGTTTGACTATGCGTCAGCGTGGAACATCATAGAATTTTTGTGGCTCATTTCATGCACTTTATTATTAAAACAGCGTAGTCGCAGATAGCGTTTTATAACACACCATTGCACCAAAATGAATCTATTTCGTCTTGAAGACAGTTGTCATTTCAACGAAACGTGTCGGTCACAAAGTAAGCTATAGCGGTGGTTTTATTTATTTACGTTTATGGCGGCAGGTGGTAGTACTAGGGCCGCAGCAGCGCGCAAGTGCTCGTAAACCACACTCGTTACGTGTCTCGAACCCTCGATATTGGAACTTCAGACGAGTAGGAAATCTGGGGGCACGGTAGGCCGAATGCCAAGATGAGCTTAACAAAATTGAGACAACTTGCATTCGATAAATTCGCCAACGACGTTAGAAATAAAAAATATATGCAATGTCATTTGGTATAACGTTTCGCTGAGTGAAATCGCTTAGCGACAACTTGACTTAACCATAAGTCAAATTTTAATTTCTAAATTATCGGTCAAAGCTATCGAATTAAGCATTCGATTGACTAGGTACCCCAAACTGTAAAACGCCGGTTCCCTCGAATGTGCTAAACAAAGATGTCATCTCTGCACTCAAAATGGCCGTACTAAAGTACAAGGTAGTTTGATTCGTAGCGAGTTGACATTACGACTTTTACTATGACATTACTGTGATTTCGGGCTCCGGTTACAAATTACCGCCTAAATACCTGACAACAACCCGACTCGTGTTCACAACGACAAACACAATGTTCTGTGACAACACAGTCACGTTACAACAGATTTTAACGTGACTGTGTTGTATGTCTGTTGTTCAGTAACTGTTTTAACGTGACTGCTGTTAGTTAACACGTTGGAGCGGTACGTAATAATAGCTTGCAGTTTCTTACAAACTAAAAGTTACGGGTGTAGCAGGCATAAGTTTACATTACACACGACGTTTACAGAGCACCGACGTAGGCATAACTTAACTTTAGTTAGTTTACTAATAAGAGTTATATGTATGCAATACAGACGTTTTATTTTTAAATGCAGGTATGACAAAAGGAATCGATTGCTATAGTCGTATTTAAGACGTAAACAAAAGAGTTATAGAGCTGTATAGCGGCTTGCTGCCACAACTACTCCGTATAATAAATGCAAAAGAATGCCTGCCTTTCTGTCTATTAGGTACTTTTTCATGCTTAAATGCCAATTAAATTTTGATTTTGTTATGGAGGTTGAAATTGAATTTTGCATGGATATACTATAAGTTTCGGGAAAAGACAAAAGATCTAATTTGGAAAATGAACGATTCCCCTGCGATAAACTAATTTCGGCACAATGAAGCAGCCAACGTCTAACAACCCACACGTATCCAATCGCAGACGTTGTCGGGAAAAAATCCATTAATTTGAACTATCATCGTGTTTTCATTGCAGAACATTGTATTTCCCGGTGCGAGCTGCGTTTGAAGCGGCGGGGGACTAGGGGGGCATGGGGGAGGAGAGGTCGGAAATTAATTGTCAGTAAAATACGACGGATTTAAATACAACTCGTCACGGTGCGGTGTGAGCGGAAATGATTGTATTGTTTCTGAGTTGGTGAAACACAAACATTTAAACAATCATTTGAAAAGATTGAAAATTGAATTATAAACATTGTTTTGGCTTAACGTGTTGTAAATAAAGTAAAATTATGTTGTAAACTTAATTTTAGTAACTAAAGTTTTATTTACAATGTATGTTCAAAACGTTCATACGTGAAACTAAACTTTATACAAAATCGTTAGGCTTAGCATTAAACTTTATACAAACGTTTCAACAAAAGGTTCTCAGCTTCGGCTGTAGTGCAAATTGGACACATATTTTAATAAGCAGACTTCCAACTTGTCACAGACTAGAAGAGTTACCGTCTGTCCGCGGGACGCCGGGCAACTGAAAGTATTACCGCATATCGGCTGAACAAATTGCCACCGGACTATAAGTTTGCCAATTTTCCAAATTAAGGCGACGCCTTGATAATTTGGCTGTAGCGATATCGATTTTTCTCAGCAATGACTAAAGCTAAGAAATTAAAGTTCATTGTCAGTATTCATCATGTCTTTGTCTTTGAATTACCCATAGCATAACACGATTGGTCAACTTTTATAACACAGAATAATCAATCAAATAGTTCTCTGTAAAAAAAGGGATTCCTATTTTGCCAACAGAGATGAGTGATTTAAGCTTCCAAAATTTGTACATAGAATGTTCAAGCATACACTTTAATTTGCCCATAGCTTATATGGAATGTATTTATGGTTCCTAAATTACGCGACAAAAACTATTTTGTCGCTTACGCCCTTTCCATTTTTTGCTGTTCCATTGCAATCTAAAACAATCTAAAACATATCCAACACGGTTTTTTACTTTAACGCGGCGTCACCTTAATGTCCAACATGGTCCAACTAACGACAGTGCTGTCCCTCTCGCACATGCCTCTCACTCCCACGATGAGACTAAGGTCATTGCATACTAATAGCGCAGAGCGGCGGAAAAGCGAAATAAAAAAATGTATTATACCACTTTCAGGCTCTTTCATCGCAGGAAGAATAAATTGTACATGACGTTGCAATTATCTTGACAATGCGTAGCTCGTAGTGAAAATAAATGGTTCTATCCGATAGCAAGCTGTACGTAAAAATCTTTTGTGGTAGCATCAAGTATCTGGCGCTAGCTGATACTGGTACATTCTACGAATAATAAAGACTAGTGAATTAAATATATATAATATTATGTTGAATATAATATAGACTACATTATGTTGAAATTTCGCTGCGTTTTCTGACGCGTGTTCTGACCCTTACACCCCAACTTTTATAAAACCCCGAAATTAGGCCTATTAGGGAAATTAGAGTATTCCGCACCGCCCCGAGCCTGCTCTTGTACGCAGGGGTTGTTACAATCGGTTACATTTTGTATAATTATTGCTGATTGAACTAATGACTGAAAGTTCAAATTTTGTTGCGGCTTATTTTAGAGCCATACAAATATATGGGTTAATTCAATTCTCGCACAGCTTGATTCACAATAGGTACGTGATTCGGCTCCAATTCAACAATGCATCAACATGCAGCAGCCAACGCTTTGCTGAGTGACAACGTCTGCAAGGCTTTTGCTTATCCCATTATATATTTTTATTTATGTGTCATTTACTTGTCATACTCGTCATGACTAAAAGCCCACTTTCGACATCGGATGCAAGTTGACTAAAAGCCCAGGTGTCGGAATAGCGAGGGCGGGTGTGTAATGACCCGGAACCCATTTGCCGAGCTGATGAACGGGAAACCCGCCGCCCGCCCTGGCCGCCCTGGCCGCCCTGGACACACAGCTCACTGGAGATAGTGCTGCTAAGCCCATCATACTAATGGAGAAGTAGTATGAAACATGAAAGTAGAAATATAGTAACGAGAAAAAAGTTTAAGATCACAAATAAGGGGTATTCGTAAATGATACCCAAACGAGCAAAGGCGATGTCTGATAGAAATATTATGAACATGCGACACGGAAGAAGTGTGTTGCCTCATGCCTGCTGTATTCAATGTAACTTATTTACTTAATAGTACAGGTTCCCTAAAATAATTTGTTTATTAACTATCAAACTAAATCTTCGTGAGTAGCTTCATTTTGATAAGACGAACAACCATTTTCTTAGCAAAAATTCTCGAAAGTGATAGCTAACAGAGATAGAAAGGATTTAAAATATTGATTTGATGGTCTACGAAACCCTAAAACCGAACCCTAACCAGCTGATTTTTTGTATATTGATAGGTTAATAGTTATATAATTTAAGAGAAACATTGTCCTACAAATAGAACAATTCATAATATAGCCTAGGATCCCTTCATAGAAGGACCTTCACCGAACTGTTTACTGGATGAAAAGTATTTTATATTCAATTTCGTATGTCAACAAATTAATTGCAGGTGGGTTGCCTAAAAAATTTCAGTCCAGAACAAAAAAAAATAGAAAAAAAAAACTTTTTTTTACATTTCGATGGTTTGGTTAATAGACAAATTCTATACCAATCGAAAGTATGGAGCCCGTAGAGTATGAAAACGTTAGGTTGTCTATTTTTTTCCTGTCACAACTCTTGGGTAGGCAGGTAAATCGATACTATAGTTTGTTCGTTTTATGATGATATGCGTGACACATTATAATTGACAATAGTAGGGAAGTTACCTAAAAAAATTAATCGAATAATTTAAAAATATCGAATCACCTCGTAAAGGAATTGCAATCGAAATTATCGATTTCGTACTTATATTTCAGAGTGACGCCGGCGATTTAAGATGGCCGCCCTTTTTTATCGATTTGATTTCGATTCAACTGTGTCAATCTTTATTGACATAAGTTCCGTTTCATGTATCTGACATTTTTCAAATATTTTCGTAACAATAATTTCATACTCCTATTTCAAAGTTAATATTTATAATTTTATATCAATAAGTTAACATTTAGCAACTTTTCATTTTTATTCATTTACATTTACATTTAGGAAACATTTAAGTAAATGAAATATAATTTGTTACATTCTGATTTTTTTTGTTTTCTTGTAAAAAAATTCCGTAGCAAGGAATATGAGAATTGTCACCCATATCATCTTAGAACGAACAAACTATAGTACCGGATGGTACCGGTCTGGTTAATGCTTAATGCATATTCTATGGGCTTCATACTTTCGATTGGTATGGAATTTATCTATTAACCAAACCAGAAAAATGTAAAAAAAAAATTTTTTTTGTTTTTTTTTTTTTTTAATTCTGGACTGAAATTTTTTAGGCAACCCACTTGCAATTAATGTGTTGACATACGTAATTGAATATAAAATACTTTTCATCCAATAAACAGTTCGGTGAAGGTCCTTCTATGAAGGGATCTATAATCTTAAAATCTTAAAATCTTAAAAACTATAATGTTATAGTAAAATACCAAATAAATCCTTATTAATTAACAATTTTAGTACCGAAACTATTAATATTTTGTAAATTGACGTATAACATGGACCAAAACCCAAGACTATTAGAATATCAGGTTGCTCCCGTGGGAGCGATTAATCAATCCGGGCGCTCCCCGCAACCGGGGACTGCCCACGTCGGGGGCTCCCCGCCCGCCCCGCCCGCAGGTGAGCAGTAATCGGGTACATTAATATTCCATCAATTAATGTTATAAATAAACCGAAGTAACAGGTTTTGGCACGAAACGAATAATTGATGTGGGTCGCCGGTGGCGTGGAGAACCGCAGAGGACTAGGTAGCTACATCATAATAATATGTATCATTGTATCATTAATGAAATTGAGTCAAAGCTGATGGCGAAAGTTCGTCATTTAATTGGGTTGTCTTAAATCAATGTAGTCGTGATTATTTAGCAAAATCAACCGATATTTTCAGATGTAATGGAATTTTATTTTAAATAAACAAAAAGGTGAGATTAGACCACATTTACACATTGATTAATTTAGAAAAAAGGACGAAACGAGATGCGACGATTTTTTTAAATACAGATTGCAAGCAGCATTAAATTTTATGCATCACTACGCTTCGCCTCGTTTTGATGTGACCCCAAAATATGTCTTAATTTTGACACTTTAAATACTTCTACTTAGGCAAAAATTATCAGCCAGTAGCCACATCTCAGTATTTTTAAGTCTATGGCCGCCTTAGTTCGACGAAAATGAAAACGAGTCCGACATTTTTGTAAGCTGTTTTGAAAGCTTTGCGCTCTAATATTCATCAACTTTCCGCCCTCGCAGCGAATTAATTTTTCATATTTTGTCTCGCTTATAAATTGTTAATTAATTCTGTCTAATTTTTTATGTGTGAGTTTTGATTACATTATCATAATATTCAATTTATTCCCGTCTGTTGCTACCTCACGTATTTCAAAATATTATAGAAACGTTGGAAATCATATTATAATATTTTTTAATATTATTACTAGCATCATAAAAATATTGCTTAAATGAGTAATCTCGTAAGCGTGCTACGGCGGCGTAGCACATCTACGGGCACGTAGCACACATACGCCATACATTTTGTCGCCAGGTAACTAAATTCTAATTCTCATTTAGTTTAGTACTCACAAAATTTTAACTTACTACTTGCTACTAAATTTTGTGTTTACATGCAATTAACAATTTCTACTTATCTACTTAATACGTGTAAACCAGCCCTTACTACTATAAAATGGATGTTTCGTTTGATGTTTGATTTTTTAATTTTCATAAATTTTTCCTACTATGTATAATTAAAATAATATTTACAACCTTTTACACGTCTACGCGTGCCGTCGGGTCCGCTGTAATTAAATTTCAAAGTGAACAGCAAAAGCTAACCGCTGTTTAGTAGAACCAATATTTTAATTACGAATTTCACGCTTCAGCGGCCTCCAGTCAGGGGCGTCTTCGGCGGGGGTCCCCGGGGGGCCCGCACTTTTGTGCTCGATATTAAAACTCATCGCAGGGACGGAATTAGGCGCAGGTGATATTGGCCAAATGAAGAGCCTCCGCTCGTTATCATGTTGATGGCATTAAAATGCGCGGTTCGTCTTCTATTGTTGTCATAATAATAATAAACATGTCTCTGTTGTCATAATAATAGTTGGATACAGCTAAAATGTTGTTACGACTTTGGTGTAAAAATTGACTCTTCAGTTTATAGTATGTAATTTCCACTTCCGTAGAAAATTCTTTATTTATTAAATAACACGAGTTAATGAGTTTAATTTTCTAATCAATGCGACTACACCTAGTTACTGTAAACTGCAAAGTACAGCGACCTGTCGATTCTATAAATATTTTCTCATAAAACCGCTCGGCGTATTTATTAAAAAGTGACAATAATTGCGGTGCGATCAATTTGATATCCATTAGGGAAGTCAACATCTCCCCTCCGCACTGAAACCTGCACCCCCTCGCTCGCCCGAAGAGATCTGCAGCTACTGAGCAATGTAATATTTCAATAAATTTTAATCTGACAAGGCACTGTGGTGGCTTCATATCCGTATAAGCACGGCTCTGTAATATTAATTAATGAACTGTATATTATTGGATAGTCGCCGATTATGATGTGAGTATTACATTTTGTGCATGGACAAAAAAAAAACGAAAACGACTGTCGACGCATCACAACGTCGACGTCACGTCACACGCACACACGCAGGGGCGTACGTAGGTCTGCGCCCGGGCAGCGCGGCGGGCGGCCCCCCGCTCACTCGATACTGGACCACCGCCGGTGTGCGCATGTCAAAGTTACTTATATGAAAAATCATTATTGTCACAATAAACAGTATTGAGTCAACATCATTTTTCATTCATCACCATCATCAAGCAAAGCACCTTCCAGTAGACGGCTCCAGGCTCAAACATTGATCCTTCTCCCGGACGTGCAGTGAACCAGCAGGGACAGTTTGGATTCGAATGCAGGATAGTGCCATTTACAAAATATTCCTGGATTACAGTATTGCGAACAGGCAAGTGGCGAACTGGTTAGACAATCTCAAGTAAGCCAATTTTCCTTACTTATTAACAATTATTCTGATTCTGCCGCGTCATTTGTGTCAGTGCTGTATCAATATCAATATATTTTTAGCAACCGATTGCTTTAAATAAAGGCTACCTATTGCCGTTAAAACATTTCCACAAATATATTTTTTTATCTATCGAATACCTATAAATATTTGATAGATTTATTCAAACTTACTACATTCTATTTTACAAGAAATCTAATCAAATACCACAAAAATATTTGATAGATTTTTATACTTCAATTTTTATTCTACTATTTATCGAGTGCCTATAAATATTCGGTAGATATTCAAAAATTACATTTAACAAAGTAATTAACCAATTAATTACCCATTATTTACAATTATTTACAAGTTTACATCAAACAAACTTAAACCTATTTATTAACTACCTATTTAGTATTTACTTATATACTACCTATATGTTTTAAGTATTTACATAATCAAATTATTATCCAGTTCAACCTAAAAAGTGCAAAAATATCATAATTTTTTTTGCGCAATCGCAAAAATCGGGTATTCATACAAAGTGTCGTCTATCGTACGATCGGCCGCTCGAAAGCCGGTTCTAGTTATACAGGACGCATCCTAAGCAACGGTGCGCGCTTTTACGGTAAATTCTCGTTGTTACTATCTTCAGTTTATTTTCGTATTTCGGTGAATTTCGATCACTATGGCCGATGAACAGGCTTTAATTAAAAAAAGAGGAACCTTAAAAGGTCGATTAACATTATTCTCTAATTATATCAATAGTTTGCCTGCTCATTTGAGTAACGAAATTAAGTTAGAAATCGAAGTACGAATGTTAAAATTGGAACCATTATTTGATAGTTACAATGAGGTCCAGGAACAAATAGAAAGTATTACTACTAATGTCGCCGAGCAGCAAAAAGAGCGCGACCTGTTTGAGGGCATATACTTTAAGACCATGGCGCTAGGCTAAGTCGAAGTTAGGTATAGTGGCGGAGCAACAGCACAATAATTGTAGCTGCGATGCCGATGGCACCCACAAGGCGCACCGAGCTACTGTCAAAGTACCTATCATTCAGTTAGCCAAGTTCGACGGTGCTTACAATTCATGGCTGGAATTTCGAGACACATACCTATCTTTAATTCACGAGAATCCCGATTTAAGTGCGATTAATAAATTCCATTATTTACGCTCGTCGTTAGAAGGCAGCGCATTATTAGTGATAAAATCAATTGAATTCTCTTCGACCAACTACGAAGTAGCCTGGAAACTTATTTGTGAGCGATTCGATAACAAAAAAATGCTTATCGCTAATCACGTCAAGTCGTTGTTTACCATTTATTCCATGCAGAGGGATACTTCATTTAATTTAAAGCGCTTGGTTGATACTTTTGTTAAGAATTTGCGATCGTTAGCTACACTCGGTGAGCCTACCGATAAATGGGACACTCTATTGATACACATGTTATCCAGCAAATTTGATTCGCAAACTTTTGTCGAATGGGAAAAATATAAAGCTGTACATGAAAAACAAGCTTTAACGTTCGATGATTTAGTAAAATTCGCGAGAAGTCGATCGGAATTATTAGAAACATTAGAAAATAATAATAAAACAAAATTTGTACAAAAACAATCAAATACTAGCTTATTAACTACGAATCAAAATAACAACAATAAAAATAAAAAATGTCCCATTTGTAATTCATCAGATCATTTCATTTACTACTGTAAAACATTTTTAAGTTTAAATAACAAAGATCGCGAAGCAAAAGCTAGTTCATTAAATTTATGTTTAAATTGTTTAAAAACAGGACATCCTACGAAAAAGTGTCAACTGAGGGCTTGCAAACAATGCAGTAAAAAGCACAATAGTTTAATTTGTCCCGATATACCGAGCGGCGAGGGATCGAACCCGCGCCCGCGCCACCCCGGCGAAGTAGCGGTGTTGCATCGGCTCAAGCGCTGTTATCTACGGCTCGTGTTAACGTGCGCGCTGCCACGGGGAGCAGCCGGCGTGTGCGCCTTATCTTAGACTCGGGAAGTACCGGACATTTCTGTACACAGCGATTATGTAAACAAATCCAGTTGCCTACTAGAAATGTAACGACAACAATTAACGGATTGAATAGAAGCGTATCTGTGGCGAGGGAATGTTGCGACATTACTATTCAATCGCTTCATTCTAATTACAGTAAAACGATTACGTGTGTTATTATTTCAGAAATTACGAACCCTTGGCCGAGTTCTCCCATAGATAAAAACGCGATTAAAATTCCGAGTAACATAACTTTAGCAGATTCGCAGTTTTATTTACCGTCGAACATCGACATTTTAATAGGCAACGGAATATTATGGGAATTCATTGAGTCGGAACAGATTAAATTAAATAATCAAAATATTATTTTGCAAAAATCAAAATTAGGTTGGATTTTAACTGGATCAATACAACATAGTAATTCATCAACATATTGCAATTTTTCAGATTCTCAAATTCTTACCGATCAATTGGCTAAGTTTTGGGAATTAGATTCAATCATGACAAATAAACAATTACAGTGGTCTCCTGAGGAGATCGAATGTGAAAATTCGTTCGTGCAAAATACGTCTCGCCTACCTAATGGCAGATTTTTAGTCACGATCCCATTAAAGCATAGTCCAGATGTTTTAGGCGATTCATACAAAATGGCTAAAATTAGATTTTTACAATTAGAGAAAAAATTACAAACTAATTTACAATTAAAAAATCAGTATAAAAATTTTATTCAAGAATATATCGATCTGGGTCACATGAGACTATCGAAACATGTGAACAGTGATCAAATAAAATATTTTGCTCCACACCACGGTGTAGAACGCCCTACTAGTTCTACTACGTCATTAAGGGTCGTTTTCGATTGTTCTATGAAATCAACTTCCGGTTATTCATTTAACGAGTTGCAAATGGTCGGTCCGACGATACAAGATGATCTTTTTTCAATATTATTGCGCTTTTGTCAACATAATATCGTTATTACGGCTGACGTCACTAAAATGTATAGGCAGATTGAAGTTAATGAGTCACAAAAACCCCTTCAACAAATACTGTGGCGCGACGAGCCGAGCGAACCTCTGCGGGCCTACGAGCTAAACACGGTAACGTACGGCACTGCCTCGGCTCCGTTCCTAGCGATACGGTGTCTCAAACAGTTAGCCGACGAATGTACCGACCCGCTGATTCAAGAGGTCATCTCTAAAGACTTCTACGTCGATGACGTCATCACGGGCGCTAGTAACATCTCTCAGGCTCTTCACATTTATACAGGAGTGACCAAGCAACTTGCTAGTGGGTGTTTTCCGTTGCGTAAGTGGTGTTCGAACGATAAAGATGTGCTATCACAAATTAAAAAACTTTCGAACGACAACATAACAATTGATCGCTTAGATTTATGTCCGAATGATGTTTCAAAAACATTAGGTATAAATTGGGATCATAAGTCAGACAAAATTTGTTTTAATATTAATTTAAAATCTTGTAGCAAAATAACCAAAAGAAATATTTTGTCTACTATATCTCAACTTTTTGACCCACTGGGTCTGGTCACCCCTTCTATATTAGAAGCAAAAATAACCCTACAAAAATTATGGTTATGCAAGTTGTCGTGGGACGATCCAGTACCCGAAGCTACACGGACAGCTTGGTATAAGTTTATTTCGTCATTATCTGAATTAAATAATTTAAGAATCCCTAGACACGCTCTTTGTTCAAATTACAATAACCTACAATTACATATATTTACCGACGCTTCCGAAGACGCATACGGAGCGTGCGCATATTTACGGTCTGTTGACAATTGTGGCGAGGTAAACGTGACGCTCTTATGCTCAAAAAATAAAGTTTCGCCTCTGAAACCGCAAACACTTCCGCGTCTAGAACTTTACGGCGCATTATTAGGAGCGAGACTCAGTATCAAGATCGTTGAATCATTGCGTCTCACTATAGATAATATTTTTTATTGGTGCGACTCCACCATCGTTTTAGGCTGGCTTAACACGACTACCAATAGGCTGCAGACATTTGTACGTAACAGAATAGGAGAAATACAGTCCATTTCAAACATTAGCTCGTGGAATTATGTTCCGACATATTTAAATTCAGCTGACTATCTAACGCGTAAAACCATCCCTGATGTGTTAATCAGCTGTGAGCAATGGTGGAGGGGCCCGCATTTTTTACAGTCCAACGAGTCATCGTGGCCTACATTTGATTTAAAAAATAGTAATTTAATTTTACCAGAATTAAAACAAGAAGTAACATTAACAATAGCTCAATCAGAAGAATCGGTATTTCCATTTGTTAAATTTTCTAGTTATTGCCGAATGCAAAGAACTATGGCTTTATCCTACGTTTTATTTACAATTTAAAAAATAATAAAAATAAAATAACAGGCCCTTTACAAGTATCTGAAATTAAAAACGCTATTTACAAATTAATTAGTATATCACAAAAGCAATCATTTCCTACAGAGTATGAACAATTAAAATCAAATAAGACTTTAAAAAGTACTTGCTCAATTTTATCTCTTAATCCATTTTTTGATCATAAACTAAACGTAATAAGAGTCGGAGGACGACTTCTAAATTCACAGTATGATTATAATAAAAAACATCCATTTCTCATTCATAAAAATCATATATTTTCTAAACTTTTGTTTCAAAATGAACATAAAATTTTAATGCATACCGGACCGCAACAATTACTTTACTCCACTCGTCAAAACTATTGGACGATTGGTGGACGAGATCTAGCTAGGCATGTGTATCGAAATTGCAGCATTTGTAGGCGATTTCGTGCTGACAGTACTATACCTATAATGGGAAATATTCCCAAAGAAAGATTTAGTGCAGGCGACGTCGGTTATTCCTTCCAATACACAGCAACTGATTATTGTGGTCCTATTATGATTGCTAATAAAGAAGGGCGAGGATGTCGCTTAATTAAGTCATATATTTGTGTCTTTGTATGCTTTACCACTAAAGCCATACACTTAGAATTAGTTAGCGACATGTCCACTACAAAATTTATTTTAGCCTTAAAAAGGTTCATATCGCGTAGAGGTAAACCATCATACATGTATTGCGATAATGGTTCGAATTTTGTTGGAGCCAATAACGAGATTAAAAAAATGATATCTACAGACGGAGACAAAATAGTTGATATTTTTGCACAAGAATCCATAAAATTTAGTTTCTCCCCTCCCTGGTCTCCCCATTTTGGTGGACTTCATGAATCAGGCGTAAAATATACTAAAAATCATTTAAAACGTGCAATTGGTAACTTAAATTTAACATACGAGCAACTGTACACAGCCCTGACGCAAATTGAGGCAATACTTAACTCGCGTCCTCTTACCCCAATGTCATCGAATCCCGAAGACCTACTACCCCTTACCCCAGGCCATTTCCTAATTGGCAGACAAATCACGTCACTACCAGAGCCAGACTTAGCCGAAATTCCATTGCATCGCCTCGATCGTTACCAAAAAATCGAAAGAGTGCGTCAACAATTCTGGTCAAGATGGCACAAAGAATATATTTCGGAGCTCCAACTTCGCACCAAGTGGAAACAATCTCATGGGTCGCTCTGCAAAGGAGATCTCGTACTTATCAAAGATGACCACTTGCCTCCAATGAAATGGCACTTAGGACGAATCATAACCATTTATCCGGGATCTGATGGAGTAACACGAGTGGCTGATATCAAGACATCGTCAGGGACTGTCCGACGCTCTTTCTCAAAAATTTGTCCTCTTCCAAAACCTGACCAAGATTGAAGCGAGGCTTCAATGAGGGCCGGCATGTCGACGCATCACAACGTCGACGTTACGTCACACGCACACACGCAGGGGCCTACGTAGGTCTGCGCCCGGGCAGCGCGGCGGGCGGCGCGCCCCCCGCTCACTCGATACTGGACCACCGCCGGTGTGCGCATGTCAAAGTTACTTATATGAAAAATCATTATTGTCACAATAAACAGTATTGAGTCAACATCATTTTTCATTCATCACCATCATCAAGCAAAGCACCTTCCAGTAGACGGCTCCAGGCTCAAACAACGACTCTATTTTTCCACAATTTAAGACGTGAGTGGAAGAACACTAACAGTAAAAATTCCTTTTTTTTTTGCATTAAACGCCTTTTAGACCGGAAAAATTATTTTAAATATAAAAATTGTGCATTTTATGTGTAGCCAGATACATTAGCCAGGTAGTAGAATATATAAGTTACAAGGTTTGTTCAAATTGTGAGGGAAATTTGAGTAATTGTTACATTTTAGGTCTATCGTATCGGTCGATATTATCGAATGCAAGTTGCCTAAATACTCTCCTCCTCAATAGTGTTAACGATCGGTTCCGGGGCCTATAGCCGGAGGGTTGGCACGTCGCCAGCTGATGTCCGATCAACAACCAAATTCTGTTTACTTAATTAATTTACAAACAGCGATTTGGTTTGGTTACCGAATTCTGAGCCCATCAATTTCGTCTATGTATAAAAATGCTTTATAACTTTATGGTAATAAATTATTAATATTATGGTTATAAATAAGTCTTTTTTTTTTTGGGACAAGATGACCCCGGCCGACGATTTCAACGCCGTACCACATCGGTTCTTATCGCCGGGCTGGTTCCTGAGCCAATGCAGTGGTAGGCACTAAGCACTATTGTAGACGACGTTCAAAAAAAGTATTGGACGATACGAATCCATCCTAAAGTATATTATAAAGGGAACTAATTTTTTGATCAGTTATTTGATTTGCGGTTGATTAATTATTGTCACTGTAAAACATGGCCAGTAATAAAAAAAAAACTATTGGGCGCTAAAAATGATGGAATGATCGGTAAAAATGATGAATGAGCAGTTCGATAAATGAATGAGCGGTAAAAATGATGGAACGAGCGGTTCGATAACGACTTAACAGAAGGCCTACTTAACCACGGACACCGAAACGGGGGGACGGGGGGGCGCAGCCCCCCGCCAAAACAAAAACAAACACAATCCAGAAAGTCCAAGAGTAGGTTAGGTTAGGTTAGAACTTAGACCACAACGGCAGAGGGAGCCGAGCGAGCGCAGCGAGCGTGCTGCGGCAGCAGCCGGCGACCGTCTTATACTTTCGCTTTATAACGGCACGGAACCCTTCATGGGTGAGTTCGACTCGCACTTGGCCGATTTTTTTATATTTTACCGCCTCATTGTTTAAAGAACTTCTTAGAATGAAATTTCTTACTGACAAATTCCGATTTGTTACTGCCCACACGTAACCGCTCATTCATTAATTTTTACTGACCATTTAATTATTTTACTGTTCAATAATGTTTTCAATTATCCATTTCATTATTTTTACTACTCATTTTTGTTTACTTTACTGCTTAGTTTTAACTGCTAAACTAGTTATTAAACGTGCCATTTATAATTTTTAACTTACCAAAACTGCAATTTACAACTGCTCCTTTAAATCAGTTATAAATGTGAAAATGTGTCAGTCTGTCTGTACCCCCTGTTACCTCTTCACGCCATGACGACCTCCGTGGCGCAGTGGTGAGCGCGTTGAGCTCAAGCCGGAGGTCGCGGGTTCGAGTCCCGCCGACGGAACAAAAAAGTTTATAAAGTTCCTGGGCCATGGATGTATATTAAATATGTGTATCATATAATAAAAATCTTAAATATATGTATAGTATAAATATAAAAGTATTAAATATATTTCCGTTGTCTGGTACCCGTAACACAAGTCCTTCGGGTACTTAGTACGGGGCTAGACTGACGTGGTGTGAAGCGTCCATAGATATTATTATTATTATAAATACGCCTAAACTGCTGAACCAATTTTTCTGAAATTTGGTATGGAGATACTTTGATCCCCGAGAAAGGTCAAAGGAAATAGGATATTTTTTATCCCGAAAAAATGTACGGTACCCGCGCGATAAACGAACTTTAGGGTAACGGAGTTGCCGGCGTGATCCATAAGTTTTGAATAAAAATATTTAAACTTTTTTCTTTATTATTAAACTTGTCCTCTCACGGACTTAAAGATTTTATCACCGTTTTATAACAGAATAAAACACATGTTAAGAAACACTTTTTCCACTTTTTTCACGGTTCTGTTGTCGTCGTCACAAGGAGCTGCCCTGTAAATGAATATTGTGTTCTCACTTCGGTCGTTTTGTGTTGACGTGACACTCCGGGCCGGCGCTTTACAAATTGTTTTTAAAATTCTTTCACTAAAATAAATCCCCTTTTGAGAGCATTCAGAGACTTTTCTTCTGCGATAACTTATTTTGTATAAACTTTTTATACACTTCGCTCGCTATAAGAGGTCGTTTCATAAATTTAATCAAAGCTAGTATTTCAAATTATTATTTATTTCACGATTGAAAATTTAAAATTAAGCTCTTGTATGAATTTTTAAAACTAAAATTATTGAGGGTATTGGATTGGTTCGTTTGTTTGTTAAAATAAGAAACTGACTTTAATTATTTTAATGAGATTTGGCACTTCAATGTAGTTTTAAATTAAACCTAATATTTTTAAGGACAAAAGCTGCCTAATACGTCTAGTCACACGCACACAAACATCGTGCCGAAGTCTGCCGAAGTGAAACGATGCCGTAACGCTGTGCCGATCGGTCGGGGGTGTTAGGTTTATTTTTGTTACGAAATTTCTTGATTCGGTTGCCGCGCTCAATAAAAGCTTTAATAAAAAGCCCGCGATAAAAGCTTTAGTTGCGTATGTACGGTAAATTATACGGCTATTGCTGAACCAAAGATTTCCTTTGGTAGGATTGGTCCTTATGGCCCAAGGATGGATTTAAGATGTGGAGCCACCGCGATTTTTGATGTTAGTTTTATTTTTTATTTTAGCAGCTTCTGCTCTGGAGGAAAATAGAGTCTCAATCTGTATAGAGGCATTAATTATGGTACTATTCCAAGTTCGGTACCATCTTCGGATGACTTAAGAATGCTAAATTCATTTTAGGACTCATATTTGCACAATAAAGATGTTAAACAACGTAAAAAGAAGAAGAAGAAGCATTATTTAAACGCGCTAATCTTAGTATGAGTCAGTAATTACTGGTCCGATTTGAAAAATTCTTACAGTGTTAGATAGCCCATTTATCAAGGAAGCCTATATTTTATTACGCTAAGACTAATATAAGCGAAGAAATAGAGGAAAATGTGGAAAAAATGGGGGAAATTATTTGAAAGGGCTTATTTTACGAACTATTGGAGTAATTTTTCTGTTATTTGGCACAGATAAAAAGTAGGAACGTGAAGGATCATAGGCTATTTATTGTGGACTAATTTGTCTGTGAAATATCTAATTTACGCGGGCGAAGCAGCGCGGAACTTCTAGTAATATTATAAAGCTGAAGAGTTTGTTCGTTTGAACGCACTAATCTCAGGAGCTACTCATCCGATTTGAAAGATTCTTTTAGTGTTTGATAGCCTAATTATCGAGGAAGGCTAGAACCTATATTTTATCACGCTAAGACCAATAGGGCCAAAGATACAGAAGAAAATGTGAAAATAAAGCTGAAGAGTTTGTTAGTTAGTTTGTTTGAACGCGCTAATCTCAAGAACCACTGGCCCGATTTGAAAAAATCTTTCAGTGTTTGATAGCCTATTTATTGAGGAAGGCTATAAGCTATATTTTATCACGCTAAGACCAATAAGAGCAAAAATAGAGAGGAAAATGTAAAAAAACGGGGAAAATTATTTGAAAGGGCTAATATCTCACAGACTACTGGAGCAATTTTTATGTTATTTGACACGAATATATAGTAGACCACGTGAGACATGAGTTATTTTTTTGCGGACGAAGCCGCGCGGCACGTCTAGTATTATTAATATGTTTATTGCTCCATTCATCATCATGTCTTTGGCATGCAGAATAATGCGGCTATCAGCCTTCTTATATTAATTAAGACCTGTCAACAGCGTTTTCGTTGGTCTAAATTTATTCTAAATTTTTTATTTTATTTTATTTTTACTATGTTTTATCTAAATATTATTCCAAAATTGGCATTCAAACATTCGATTCAATCGAAAATGATACCAAACTCGACTATATACCTAAATCCCACGCAGCTATTGACCTCATACTTTGTTAAAGCTAAACCCCTCCCCCCCTCCCCCCTCCCCCACCTGCATGAAATATTCAGGTGGCTCCACATCGTAAACCCATCTTAGGGATATAAAGATCAATCCTACCAAAGGAAATCTTTGGTTCAGCAAAAGCCGTATTCCTCGATTTTTGTCTTGTACGCACACGACTACTTATGCAATAGCTTAAAAAACAAATTTGAGTTTTAGTATTCTGCTCATTAACGTAGAAAAAAAGGCGGACGGAGTCTTACTATATACAAAACTGTGTCTGCCACGCACACATTCTTGCGCCTATCAAATGGTATGGACTAGCGTAAGAATGTGTGCGTGCGGATCGTGTACATGCAGTCAGCTGACCGACTCTGAAGACACAGTTTTGTATATACATAGTAAGACTCCGTCCGCCTTTTTTTATATGATTCTGCTCATGCTCATATTTAGCACAATTGACGTTAATTATGTGAAACAACTTCTCAGATTGGCGAGATATTTCGTCCCTCAATTATCGTCACAATTGGTCACAATCAGGACGGCCTCCTTTTTCTCAACTTTTTTAATAAACTTTGAGTCTTTGCGTTGTTTTATAAATTGCCTTATTGTCTCTAATTTCTTCCACTCAAAGTTACGGCTCATTAAAACAATATTATTTTATTTTTCTGTCTTAATTAGCGAAACAGTCATGAAAATCTGGAGATGGCGGGAAGGCCGTTTTTTCACTGACGCGGAGCGGAGCGGAGAGGAGCTTAGCGGTGCCTGAATTGACCAATCGTGCTATTCCAGCGGAATGACAGCGAAGCGGAGTGAATATTTCGAGCATGGTGATTGGTCAATTCGGCACTGCTAAGCTCCTCTCCGCTCCGCTCCGTCAAATTTAAATTAAAATTAAAATCAATAAATCGTATTGTCTGCCATTATAGTTACTTGAGCACTGGTAGAGGCTACCGAATTTCCCTGAAAATTGCGCTTCAATACCCTGTTACTCCCTATCTAGTGATAGAAAAGTACAAATACTTACTTGAAAATTGAAATTATATAGAAAAGGGATCTGATTCAGCAAAATGATCGGTCGGAATATAACCTATATCAGAATGTTTACAAAATGTTTTTTTTTTTTTATTAAATAAGGGGGCAAACGAGCAAACGAGTCACCTGATGGTAAGCAACTCCCGTCGCCCATGGACACTCGCAACGTCAGAAGAGCTGCAGGTGCGTTGCCGGCCTTTTAAGAGGGAATACGCTCTTTTCTTGAAGGTTTGTTGAAGGTGGAAGACTGCCACTCATCAAGGTGATGAGGATGGTATGTTTTTCGCGTGGGACGATGGCGAAAAGTTGCAGGTGGTATGATTCCGAACAATTTCTCAGAGCACTCCGTGATACAACCGATAGAGGATGCAGAGTGATGCTACATCTCGGCGTAATTCCAAGGGGTCCAAGCTGTTTGAAACACTATGGCAGTCAACAATTCGAGCGACCCTTCGTTGGATACGATCCAGAGGGAGCAGTTGGTATTTTGGCGCCCCTGCCCAGAGATGAGAACAATATTCCATATGAGGCCGAACCTGCGCCTTGTAGAGTTGTAGGCGTTGGTCCGGACTGAAGTGCTGTCTCGCTCTGTTAAGAACACCAAGCTTCTTCGAGGCTAATTTGGCCTTACCCTCTAGATGATATCGGAACTGGACTTCGCTCGATATGTTTTTTCTTCTATGCATCTGCGCTTTTAATTAGTTAGCAGATGGAGGTAAAAGATGGCGCTAATATTTGAATGTGGAAGGTTAGGGAGTTGGAAGATAGTCTCATGTCTATACAGTTCTTGTTATTACGCCAATAATTGACAGCACATCCTGTTAATACATTCCTGGCATTAGAGTTGAGCGTTACTGGCATAACAGAGCACTACACTAAACTAATTACACCCAGCACTGGCTCACGGCTGTTATGCACGTCGAACTGTCGCCAACTTGAGAAACGTGCGCTACAATGCATGATTAGTTCCACATCTGAATAGTTTATTAGTTTGTATGAATTATTACACTAATTGCGTTAGTTTATCTGTCTGTCGGTTGCCTAACGCTTAGTTCCGGTATAATGTACTGATTCTACAATCAAGGCGAAAAACATTTAATTTGGATGGAAACGAAGTTACGGACAACATGCTGTATGACTGTATCTAACTTTAAAGTTCCACCTCTGAGTGTGGGGCAAGACAAGTTACTTTTTTTATAAAATAAGGGGAGCATACGAGCAAACGGGTCACCTGATGGAAAGCAACTACCGTCGCCCATGGACACTCGCAACATCAGAAGAGCTGCAGGTGCGTTGCCGGCCTTTTAACAGGGAATACGCTCTCTTCTTGAAGGTTTGCAGGTCGTAAAGGTCCGGAAAAACTGCTTATTATATTTTTTATAATGTCTCGTTACGTTCACATCAACATCGCGTCGGTAAGATGCCCATGTAGTTATTCTACCCTACAACATAATATATTGACTAACAACATCCGCTTCGACTGCCGCTCCATCAGCAGTCGAGGCGGATGCGTGGCGGTAATGCGCGCGAATAATTCATCCGCCGCGCCATGAATATGTAACCGCAACCCTCCCCCCCGCACCCTGTCCCGCCTGCACCCGGGACCAACCTCACATTTGTTCATCAAGCCACTGAGGATATGGATACAGAGGACAAGCTGTAACCCTAGCGACGTTACAACTAACGTGTCTAATGCCTTCATAGTTTAAATCTCACCGTCATGCCGTCACAAAAATGCACTTTTCAAAAGTTAAAACTATATTTGTGAATAATTTGAATTATTGCCCAGCAGGACACAGTATGCCTTATTAAATTTCTGTAGGCTTCTATCTGGATCTAACTTTAACGCTCCTAATAATAACACGCTATAAAGTAATGAACCCGGTGTCGGTACGAGAAAATTGGATTATATTACAATGCCAAAAAGATTCAAAAGCTCATTCGCGGCGCAACGTCTACGACGGCATATCCTTATTTTCTGTCTCCATCTATTCTGTGGCGCGGTGCCATTTATTTGAGGATTTGGTCGTTACGTCAGGCTCTAGATGTGACGTCTTGAATATTTTCCCTCGCTGAGATTTTTTACGTTTTGGTTTGCTTCATAATAAATGAGGGCCGTTACCTTTACAAACGTTGTGAATTTAGGGGGATACCAGAAATTATTTACCGTCTTTATGTCCAGGAAAACAAAATTTTCCTAAACCAAAAATTATCTAGGCGTCGTTTGAAGTTGAGCAAAAATATTTCGAAAATTAGAGTAAATTTTTTGTACAATTTAAAAAGCCCTTGATGTTTAAAATTAAAAAACACACCATTGTTGCGAATACCATTTAGATGATAAAAGCGGCGCATCATCAGCACAATCACCAGGAGAGCAGAGCTTATCAAACATTCATCCGCCGTCCTTTGATACCTCCACATGAATTATATTCGAGCGTCGAAAAACGCCGCGTCACGGTCCCGGGGAGGCACGGGGGGAGACGAGGGGGGTGAATACGTGATGAGGGCAGATGCACACAAGTTTCCCAGTGCAGGTTCGATGCTCTACACACAGGGGTTAGAAGTTAGAAGGAAGTTTCCGAATATAATATATCCGGAGTTTGGTTACGTTCCGAGCAAGCTTGAGGCTTCCTACATCGAGGAGCTAAAATATTCCACACGTAAGGAAGTTAGAGATGCCTCAGCGCTGCAGCCCCGGGAGAGCTAACTTACTAACGTTATCTATTTGACTTCCGAGTAGATAAAGACGGGGATTGAGACAAAGACTGACGAAAGATTACACGATACGTTACTAATCAAGTAATAACGTCAACGTCACGGTCCCATTAGCATTCCATTTATGCTGAGTTTACAAGTTCCAACATCCATAGTTCAATAACAACAAGTACTAAGCATCGTGAGCGATCAAAGTGTAATTTTCTCCGCTATTCGCGCGATATGTTTCAACCTCCTCGAGTTTGCACGTGCCCTGGTCCCTGCTCTCCCGGTCCCCCTGCTCCCCTGGTACCCCGACGGCGGCCACAATGAATAGTGAACCATCGATTGGCTCATAAATACGCAGCGATCATTCATCTCGCGTTCAATACGCGGACAGCCAGGCTTTCCTTCGCAAATCCTACCTAAATTACGCCCCGGGATTCTCGCTTCTACTCCCACAGGAATAGGTGTTAGAATTCAAGTCACCGGGGAGAGCCGAGTCATACATTATGGAGCGCGCTGAATTCGGGCTCTAAGCGACGATATTTATTTAAGCAACACTTTGAGACTTAGCGACTTATATTGCACTTAAATTGGATCTTTTATGTGCTGCAGGTGAGGGTGGAATGGCTGCCATTTTGATATAACCCAGGGTTACGGCTGCTTTAATACGTCAACCGTAGTAATAAGCAACGTATTCTATGAACGCTTTTATTTCTAGCGAGTTTCTAGACTGCAGCAATTATTACATCCTGGAAACTAGGGACGGGGAATCAAAGGAGTATATTTCTGGAAGGCTGACTCCATTAAATATAAAATATTTATTTATGAAACTATGACATCATAGTTATAAGTTATAACTTATACTATAAACTTAAGAATAATTACTCGTTTAAATAAAATAAGTATATAATTATTTTAGTATTCGAGTAATATTCAGAGGTAGACGGTTTTATCTATTACGAAGTAAATTACTCACTAAAAGTTTAGTTTCGGGTTGAGGCATGCCCTAACTCCTAATGACAGGGAACACATTAATACTACCGATATAGACCCTAATAATTATTGGGTGGGCAAGGGTGTGTGAAGGGGGGAGAGGGTTTGAGGTCACAGAGGAAGTACAGGTGAGCCCTAAAGTTAGTCGGGCCTGTAACTCTGTGCCCGATTGAACTTGTGGGTTACGTAATTCCGGCAGATTACTGTCGTGTACTCATGTGCGCCTGGTAGTTGGGTGTTTATGTAATAAATGTGACTAGATATTTTGTCTGTAATTTTACTAAAGTTTAGACTATAATATTATATAAAATTTATTTCTAACTAGATGATGCCCGCATCTCTGCTGCGCCAAATATAGTTTATCGCGCGGGAATCGTACATTTTTCCGGGATGAAAAGTATTCTATGTCTTTCCCGGGACTCAACCTCAAGGTATCCCCATACCAAATTTCAGCAAAATCGGTTCAGCGGTTTAGGCGTGAAGAGGTAACAGACAGACAGACAGACACACTTTCACATTTATAATATTATTAATATAGAATTTTGGATTTTATTGGCATTTACTGATAAGAAACTGTTTCATATAAGTTTCTAGGTAGCTGTAAAAATTTGTTACGAAATTATTGTGGTTTCCAATAACTAAAGACGTCGAAGAAGTTATGGGAGTCCGTCCTGTATAGATAGATGCAGTACAAATAACAAACTATTCATCATCTAACGAAACTGTAAGCAATCAAGCACGCTATTTGGCTGGCATATTGAATGAATTAATTCAGTTGATTTGTCCATTTATCCAGTCGTCTATAAAATCTGGGGCATTACAGAAACTTCGTTTGGTATTCATACGGCTCCCGCCACAGAAACTCCTCTCGCCTACGCGATCGACTACAACCAAATCCCAATAACCAACGACGGTTAAGTTCTGAGCTAGAGAACGCAGATAATACAAATGGCGCGATGTATTCCGTTTGTTTGATGTTGTCGTTCTCATGATGAAACTATCAAGATATTCCGCGCGCGGCTCGGACGCGGCCAGAATCGTCAACAACTGACAAATAATATACAGATTACAGACTACATGAACCTAATATAGGAGGATGCCTATATTACACACAAAACAGGTCTTTAGGTTTTCTTTACCCTATCCAAAATTTTCTGTATTATCTTACTCGATATTATAATTACTTCGATCTTACTCAATATAATTAAAAAACTATATTTTGCTGAACTAAAATCCATTCTATAGGTTTTCTATTATATGTATACAGAATACATATAATAGAAATAAAAAGTATACACACACATGATATAAATTATTATAAAACAGCCAACCAGATCTTAAACAGATAAGAGATCTAACACAAAACTACAAAATATCACTTGCTAGCCGACAACGAAAACATTCCGAAATCCTCTGAATTTTTGCGACATCCAAGTCCAGATGTTATCAGCGTCGGAACACAATTACACCTGCAGCTCCCCGGCGCTGCACCTGCAATTTATTCCCAGATCACATCGCGTACAGCTGTAATCTCGCAGTTTTTGGCACAGGTGAGATGTGTCTGCTACAGGATTTGGTAACTTAACTCCACGTGATATGGTTGAGTTTCGAGTGTGGTGTATATGTACAGTCAGCATGCAGTACCCGTGGAGGCTCAGCGGCACAAATCACGATGGTATCGGGTAATTTACCGCCGCGGCGCCGGCAGCCAGCACCCAGCAGACAGCGACGCACTCGGCACTACACACTATCATGTATGTACTGGACAGTGGACTCTCCGGGTCTAGTCTAGCTAGAAGATGCTAGGTCGCAAGTTAAAGACTTTAAAAGATTAACGACTATCATGTATGTATCGACTATATGACGATAATATGTAGAACCATTAATGAAGAATAAGAGACTTCTAGAATTACTCGTGAACTTGTAGCTAATCGATTGAATCTAGTATATCTTTATAAAGAGTAAGATAGTATATGTTATATATAACAAACTTAAAACTATAATTATATTGCTCTTTGTTTAAGTGAACCAAAGATTTACACGTTACATTAAACAAAGATTTAAGATGGACAGTGAAGGGTTTTATCGTTAAACGCTTACTATAAAATACTTTCTGGAAATGAAGTCAATAAGTAATTGAAGTTGTAATAAACATTGGAAAGAGTTATACGTCGGATTATACTACAATGTTAAAATATTAAATAGACAAAATTGAAGGAGCATAAAGTAGCAAACATAAAATTGAAGAAAGTTCATCTCACAATACAGCTGATTCATCTTAAACAACAGTATTTCCCTCTGAGCCGATAAACGTGGGCAAAGTTTTATTGCACTGAAAATATTCAAATCATAAAACAACAGGAATCTAAAAAATATTATACATCGCAAAATTATTATTATTCTTAGGGACTATTGGTTCGGTTCTTATTACTTGAGGTATTCTGGAGCATGGTGCGCTGCATGCTCGAGAGCGATGAGGCCTGGCAGGCGGCGGTCTCTTTCTGCGAATTTGTTATATCGCAGAAAGAGGCCACGGAGCGGGACAGAGAGAACGATCCCACCTCTCTGCCGCTCCGCCGGCGTAGGACGGGAGTGCGGAGGCGACGCTATGCGAACCTCCTAACTCTCGTCTAACGGGGCTCCGGGAGAGGATGGAAACCTCCCCGGCTTAGCCAGTCCCGGCGCCGAGAGGAACGCTTTAGTTTGCCTAAGCGTTCCCTTACTTTTGGTGGAAGTCCGGTCCCGAGGTAGACCGGCCGTTCGTGGAGGGAGTCTCGTGTTTGTTAGATCCGGGACATCCCTCCGTTATACGGCTGAAGGCGAACCGCAGGTGGTTTTAGTGAGTAGAAGTCTCACATACCCCCGGGGTACCCAACCTGGGGCACCCATGATGGGTTTCCCCTGCGTAATAAAAAAAAAAAAAGGTATTCTGGCACTCCCACAAAACGATAGTATGTAATGTGTGGCGGTACCCACAATTCGCCGAACATTCTTCTGAGCGCGTCGGTATATATACGACAGCTGAAATATATGTCACGTGGGCTCCGGCCTGACCGAGCATACCACCTCGCTCGGTCGGAAAATCTTCCTTTGTGGCCACCACGCATCATTCCCACAGATGTTATAATAATTTAATCACCCCTACTAAATAAATAGGAACAGCGAAAAACAAACGGTTGTTTATAACAAACCATGTTGCCATTTCATGACATCGTTGTAATTAATTTTTCTCACACTAACAGCCAGTCTAACATATCACCAAACAGTGAAACACCCGAACTCGTCGAAGTCCAATCAGATAACGTAATTACCCTCCGAGGCGATTGGATTCTGTTTGCCTCTCGCCTGCAGCTCCGCTCGCCCCTCGCCAGCGTCGGCCACCTCACGCCAGCTCCGGTCGTTAAATCAACCTGACTTACCAGAGATTTCATTACATCGCCTATCGGAATTCACTTGACTACTTCACCCACTTTGAACCACCTCAGATTCCCAATTAAATGTTACTTAGGTACACGGAATAAAACTCAAACAAGAATTTTAAATAACTCCTTCAGAAAAATTATTGTTGTGTATCCTGTGCCACTCTCACGACCACAGAAGAAAGAAACCATCTTTAGTGCTTACGACCTAGACTTAATCTGATGTTTAGGTAAGAAATGATACGGTATTTCAAGCTCAAATCAAGAAATGAAAAAAAACAACCACGCGCAATTAGGCAAAACGAAGAGAAACGGTAAGCTTAGACAGACACGGATTTGATGAAATTATGTTCGTAATATTTCAGGCGAGGTATTAATCTAATACGTAATATTAATCACTAAATCCTCGCTGAGGGTCATCCGACATTATTAATTTCGCTAAAGGCTCCGGGATAATCGTTTCTAGTCAGTGAGATAAGCGAGTCCTCATGAAATGAGATATCCATCATCACATCATCACCCTTAGCATAACTCTTTATCACATCGTCATATCCTCTCATATTAATTTGCCAAGCCCTATAATAATTTTAAAATAAAGAAAACTATTGATACATTCACTGAATGTTGATTTCAATTACAAAATAAGTTGAAGGCTTGGCTTGAATGTGATCTGAAAACTTTTTACGACGGAAGTATTGCATAGCTATGCAATATTTTGCTTGGCTCCTTTTACATTTAATGTTTTGGTGGGATTTCATTTCTTTTTTTAAGGTTTTTTTTCTTTTCAGGTCACGTTAAAACTATTCTACCATATTAACAAAGTCTTAAAACTTCGCTGTCTGTCTGTCACCAGGCTGGATCTCGAGAACCGCAATAGCTAGATAGTTGAATTTTTCACAAATTATGTATTTTTGTTGTCGTTATAAAATAAAATAGTCCTATTAAAATAAAACAATGTAGGAATGGCGGGTCTCGTACAACAAACACGATTTTCTTGCTTTTTTGCTCTATCTGCATAATGGTAACAGTAAGGTTTTTGGAAATTTCAGAAAATACTCAATTTATTTCAACTTTAATAATAAATAATAAAAATTAAATAAACCTTTTATTTATGGGGGGCTCCCATACAAATTTACGGTACAGAAGGCTATCTACGCCAGTCCGACTCGAACTTGGCCGGTTTCATAATTTTTCCTTTCATTGTATATAAAGACCTATCTGGGTACCAAATTTCAAGGTTCTAAGTCTGCTAGCAGTAGAACCTTAGAATTTTGATGATCTGTCAGTCAGTGACAAAACGTAGTAACTTTGACCATCCGTAACTAGTAAACTATTAATCAGAATATAATGTAATTTGGAAGTTAAGCTAGTTTTAATACTTGCTCCTAGTCATCAAAATTTTAAATCTCTAGCTTTGTTAACATCGAAGATAAGGAGGGTGTGAAATAGCCGCGAACCGCTTCGAGAAAAGTATGGTACGGCCGTGCCTTTGTTAAAAAGCTTGGCTGGGGCACTGCCGTACCCCCAGATCTAAGTTGGCTGCTGTAACTAAATAAGCGATCAAGAGTAATACAAGTGACAAATATTGACCAGTTTCGTAAACCCCAGTCTAGGAGTCAGAAAATGAGCTAATCATGACTTCCGAAGTTTAGGGTCGTTTATTCTTAGAAAAAAAAAATCAAAATATAAAAATAATTGAGTTTATAAATAAAAGAAATAACTTGTAAGTATTTTATGTAGTAAAATTCAGGATATTTAAGAACCCAGCACGATTTAGCCCCATTGATAAGACGTATGGGGCAATGTCAACGCTGCAAGTTAGCCCAAATTTGATCGCCAAGAAAGTGGTGATAGATTTGTCATACGACAGTATATTATAAGTTTATGGTCATTTCTGGTTTTATTCTGACCTGTAAGTAGGATCGCATCTTGAATAACACAAAACAAACAAAATTCTAACTTATTTTAGTTTCACGTGAGTTATACACATTTTTGATTTCATCAGTACGATTTTTGTCACATTTTTCAGTGATTTAATAATTCATTAAATAGTTTTTGATTATAAAAGTAAGGCAATTAATTATATTTTTTATTTTATTTGTCGTTTTAATTAAATAATATTTGTTTTGAAAACAATTAAGATTTTTAGTTGGCCCACCATGGTAGGCCACGCGAGTACTTGTATGAAAAAAGGGGCGCGTGTACTGCAGTGTTAAGGGCTTATAACACGTGAACCTCGTAAAAGTATTTTTTTTTATTAAATAAGGGGGCAAACGAGCAAACGGATCACCTGATGGTAAGCAACTACCGTCGCCCATGGACACTCGCAACATCAGAAGAGCTGCAGGTGCGTTGCCGGCCTTTTAAGAGAGAATACGCTCTTTTCTTGAAGGTTTGCAGGTCGTATAGGTCCGGAAAAACTGCTGGTGACAGTTCATTCCAGAGTTTTACAGTGCGCGGCAGAAATTTACGCGAAAAACGCACTGTGGAAGCCTGCCACTCATCAAGGTGATGAGGATGGTATGGTATGAACTTCATAGAATTTCTGAGAGTATCAGGATCTACAGAATAAGACATGCTTGCTAAAAATCTAGTATCACACAGCCAGACACGCGTCACACTTAACGCATCACGCCTCGGGCGTCACATTCGTCACAACTCGTCACACGTGACGTAACCCGTCACTGCGGAAGGAGCCCGCCGCAGCGCCGCTGACGTCACCATCAATCATCTTCCCCAATTCTCACACAAACGAAGATATTAACGAGTGAAGCTTACATTGCGCGTTTCGTTTCTACGATTTAGCGAACAGAGCAGGTACACACTTATTATATATTTATGTATAGATTATGTACTTAGTATTATTTACTATGTTTTATATTGAAAATGGCAGTCGTACGGCGCCGTGCCGTAGAAACTCACATAGAAATTCAAGATGAGTTTCTACGGCACGACGTCGTACGATGCCGTACGGCGCCGTACCGTGGGTTTTTTACGACGCGCGTCCGCACGGCACCGTACGGCGCCGTACGACGCCGCACGACGTCGTGCCGTGTTTTTGTGTGCCGGCCCTTATCTCTTTACAGTTGACTTTTTGTACTACTATTATAGTCTATAGCTCTATAACAATATTAATCAAAAATATGCCGCTTAGAATCCTATAATATACGATTAAATCAATGGGACCATCAGCTGTTCTTCATCTGAAATTAATACTACAGGCCTAAAAGTACCTTGAGGCAATACGGTATTGTCATGGCGACATGGACATACAGCGGCTCCCAGGCTGGTATAAATAGTCATTACTTAAGATGCGACCCAGACTCAAGACGCGGTTCGGCTCTGTGATTGGTCCAAATTTTGACAACCAACCAATCACAGAGCCCGAACCGAACCGTGTCTTGAGACCGAGGTGCATCTTGAGTACTGACTATTTATACCAGCAATAGCATCAGCTCACGGCGAAAGAGAAGGGCATGAGCATAAAACTGATATCTCTCAAGCGACACATTTCAAGATATCCTCGCAGATCTGTTCAACTCGCAATGTACCGCGCTCAGCGTAGAATCCCCGCCGTCAGTCCCACAGCTACCGCACATGTGTCAGGTCGACGGATGAGCGTCATATTTCACGTCATCTGCGCACAGTATTATTGACAGCGGATGGAATGTAGATGATAATAAATGTAGATTATATTATAACCTACAATTCAATAAATTGTATTGAAGACTAGGTAACCGGTGAACTACGTTATTCGTACCACTTTCCTCCTAATATCCCACGAACATTTCAAGACTAAAATTAACCAAATGGGTTCAGCCGTTTCCTAGTTTTAACGAGACTAATAAAGTTAAAAATTAATTTTTATTTATGTTACATTATCCTATGCCAAAATTATCTCTATACTGCACTCGGTGAAACATGGCGGTAGCGGTCATTGACTCCCTGTCAAAAACTAGTCATTTTCTATGTAAACCACGATTTACAATGAAGTGTCAGATGTTGTCAATCGTGGCTTTATATTATGGAAAATGACAAGTTTTTGACAGGGAGTCAATGACCGCTACCGCCATGTTTTGTCGAGTACAGTATAGCACATATATATTTTTTTATTAAATAAGAGGGCAAACGAGCAAACTGGTAAGCAACTACCGTCACCCATGGACACTCGCAACATCTGAAGAGCTGCAGGTGCGTTGCCGGCCTTTTAAGAGGGAATACGCTCTTTTCTTGAAGGTTTGCAGGTCGTATAGGTCCGGAAATACGTATTTTTTAAATTTAAAATTAAGTAAAAAACGTAAAAATATTAAACAGCCTTGATTTTAACCCCGGCCCCTGAATATGTACCTTGAAACGTATATTTTTATAGAGCTTAAGCTTAATCTTTAAGTAAAGTTGATTGTTTAATTAAAACCTTCGCCACGTTAAGCCAAGTTTAATCGAAGCGGAGCTGTGTCGATCTCGTCGAAGGCCGGGATTACCGCCCGCCCCGCCCGCCCTCGCAGCCCCCGCCCGCCCTACACCTGGGCGCGTGTCGGTGTATCGCGAAATTCGAGAATAACGTGATTCCAGATGAGACACGTAACGTATATTGGTAGTGTCATACTTATCTTAATATTATTGATTCAAGGCAAGCTGGTGGATTAACTGACCGGCGAAGACTAGTCAAAGAATCTGGTAAAATCATAACAGCCGTACCTAGCCCAAGTATACAGTTAATTACTGTAACTATAAATTCAAGTATTACATTATTAAACCAATCATTTCAAATAAGGTTACCTATGAACGATATATTTTTATTTGTGCCAAAAGTTATTCAGCAGAAGTTTCACGTGTACCAGCACAAGGGAACGATTCGACCGCGTCGAAGCATAAAACAAGACGGACGCTCGAGGGCGGCGTGATGGGCGGCTGAGGTTCCCCGCGAGTTATTACGGTCACGTCGCCGGGCGGCCAGGGCGGCCAGGGCGGGCGGGAGATGGCCAATCGATCGCTAATTGCATCTGGGGATAGATAACAGCTGATAGCCGAACAGACCCCGAACTTCATTAATTTATGAACACAACTTTCCTACAATGTGGATGCCCGAAATAACAGTTATAATAAATTGATGTACGTTGTAAGAATCTCGACTCGACTGTCATGAATGGCTTTATATAGTAGCAAACGACATGGGCTTTTAGCAAGTAAATATAAGAAGACGAACGAAAGTAATCCATCGAAATTTAGTAGCCGCCTTTACATATTATTATATCGAGAAAAATACTCTTTAAAGTAAAAGCCATGAAAAATTGCAAGGCACAATCTCAAAAATGCAAGTGGCAAAATATATTATGGTAATCCAATGCATATCTTCTTGTATAGTAAAGAAGTTCAGTTTTAGAATAATAAAAAACCGGCCAAATGCGTGTCGGACCACGCGCAATATAGGGTTCCGTAGTACCGCTAGTTTTTTAAAATTTTTGTATAGTCAATGATTGTACATTTATAACGTGTTTTATACTACTAACAACATCATTTTAGTTACTTTCAAAGGAATTTGAACGAAAAGTTCCTTTATACTTCGCCGAATACATTTTTTTTAGTTGATCGACTATTACTCAATAACTTATGAAGTCTCCTTAGCCGTGATAGATTTCCTTTTAAATTCAGCATATTTCCTACTCCCGTTAATTTTTTCACATTTCCAGTAGCAACCGTTTAGCTGGTAGAAGGGGGGGACCCTGGACTCTAACGATTCTTTCCACTTTAAAACTTAATATTTTACAAATGGATCCCTAAATACGATCTATGAATACTCATAATATTTTAAAAAACCTATCCAACGACACCCCACACGATGGGGTGAACGCGAAAAAAATAATTCATCCCCGCTTGATGTGTAGGGAAGATACTATAAAAAAATATTTTTTAAGATTTCATGTACCATTTTGTCGTCATAATATGCGTATACGAATACGCAAAATGCCAAATGCCATGCCATGCCAAATTACAGCTTTGTAGGGACCTACAAAGCTATAGACTATAGGACTATAGTCTCTGAGCAAAACCGCGGACAGACAGACAGACGGACAGAAAGACGGACGGACGGACCGAAACTATAAGGGTTCCTTGTTGACTACGGAACCCTAAAAAGGGTCGTATCGCTTCGACACGTTGTAATGTGAACTGACCCTAAAACTACGTCTGCATTTTCGTAATCAAGCAAAATTCGCGCGTTTAGTAATGCGTTAAAATATTATACAATCCAGATAGGAAAGAATTTATTTCAAAAACAAAAATCTCTGAGATTTAGATCACAGCTATCAATGAAAAAAGAAAGAAGCTTCTTCCTATTGATATAAAACAAGTAACAAAAATAATACTTTCATACGTATGTGGCGTAATACGCAAAGTTACAGAAGCGTAGTTTATTGTAAGCGGGCCGACACGACGGCTGCTGGTAACGAGTTACTGGCAACTGGCAACTAGTTCCAGCGCTAATGCCAGCAGTCGTGCCAGCGCTGTGTTATGACAATACACTAATGTGGGGATATGCGAGGGATCGAGAAACTAGATTGAGGGGCAAAGTTGTCTGTGAAATATTTGTCAGCAACATAGGAGATTCTATTACATACATTTTTGGCATAACACTTTTTACAAAGAGAACACAATAATTGCTAGTAATAAGTAAGTAAGTACATGCATTCGCTAGTATCAAGTAAGTCATACTATAATTAGTGTTAGTAATTAACAGTTAATACAAAGACAACGCTGCGAGTCCCTGTTTTAATTAATTATATTCCAAAAATAATTTAATGTATTACATTTCTTTAACGTGTTATAATTGTTATTAAAATACTATTTTGTTGTTTTATAGGTAACGAACTGGATTGTGTCCTGATGTCCTGTGTATAAGAAGTGTATGAAAATGGTGTCCAGTGTATAGGTATTATAATCGCACACCAAAGCTATCGCCCATGGGCGATGGATTGCAACATTAGATTAAGGGTCTACACAGACGGACCGCATTTCAACTGCAATCCAACTGCAAATTGCAGTTCAAGTGCAGTTTGAATGCAGTTGACACGACTGCAATACGACTGCAATAGCAACTGCAAACCAAATGCGCAATCGGATTGCAGTCCAGTTGCAGTCGGCGTGCAGTCGTGTGAACTGTTTGGTTTGCAGTTCTATTGCAGTCGTGTCAACTGCATTCAAACTGCACTTGAACTGCAATTTGCGCGTTGAAATGTGGTCCGTCTGTGTAGACCCTAAGAGCTGCAGGTGCGTTGCCGGCCTTAATTATGTTAAAAAAAATGTTGACATACTTATACATAATATTGTACGTCTTTATACAAAGTGTAAATACTAGATAGTTATAATATTAGTAAATAGGCAAGAATACAGTTATTGTATTAATAGTACTATTAATATAATAATCGCGTGAGTGCCGCGGCGCGGGCCTGGAGTGGTCTTTGAGTATGTTTAGCGGATGTGGGTCGAGACTCGAGAGCCGCCACTCGCCACTCGCTACAGAAACGCCGTATTCATTAATGCTTCCTAATCCAAGGCTGGAAACTTAAGCACTAAGTATACTGATGCTTTATATTAATTTCATATAATGTATTTTATATACAGTTTTATTTAATGTGTGATGGCGATGTTGAATAAGTTTGTCGTACTGATACAGAAGTAGTAGGGAGATCGCAGACGGCAGACTTTTTGTGTGATCGAATGTGCGCCGCAGACTCGATCATACAAAAAGTCTGCCGTGTGCGATCTCCCGTATGCAAATTTAACAGAGATTTTTTTGTTCGAAAGTAGTAAGTACTGCGCACCTGCAGCTCTGTGTAGATATTATAATTTCATAATATTTGGTATAATATGTCTTTTGTTGAGAAAATAAAACGTTTTGTATCATCACATATATAATTGCAAATTTACTTAGCAAAATTGACCTACTTTTTAAAAAAGTATACGCAAAATAGCTTGCTATTTTTATCCGACCAAAATAGCTACGTTAAATGTTTCATTAAAAAAAGTTAAAATCAAAGTATTTTCCGGGAAATTGTTCGTTCCCCGGACGCCGGGGGCGGAGTTTACCTGACAGTTATCTACGGCACGTAAATTCACGTAATACCGCGCGTTCCGGTTTATTTTGCCTCGGAATTTCTATGAAAGTCAACCCTATAACCTTCCCATATAGGTGCTGTCAGAGGTGAAAAAACTTTGAAAGGTTGCAGGCGAACCGTTCAGAAACTATTTGAGCGCTATTTCAACAAACTATAATAACATAGGCGCATGTGTATACTAGGGTATAATAAACTATTAGGAGGTAGGTACAGTCGAAGACAGATTCAGTGTACCAATGTTGAACTTAATTACCGAGAAATAAGGCCTAATAGTGATAAGCAGGGTCTTCGAAGTACGGACCTGCAGGTAATGCTGCCCACAGGCCACAGGAAAAGTGAAATTAGATTTATCAAACTTATCCATACTTAACATTATAAATGCGAAAGTGTGTCTGTCTGTCTGTCTGTCTGTTACCTCTTCACGCCCATACAAACAAAAATTGGTATGAAGATACTTTTTATCCCGGAAAAATATATACGGTAAGGCCCTGTTTCACCGCTTCCTGATAAGGCTATCCACCACTTAACTTGACAGATCGAGTATGGAGAAACTGTCAAATAAGCCTATCTGGCACCTTACCAGGAAGGAAACAGGCCCTAAATCTAGTACAAAACATAAGTGAGCCTAATATTTCTATTAATGTCTTCCACGAGGCAAAAGCCGCACAGGGCACAACGATAAATCGCAGGCTTAAATACTGAGCTGACTGCTGAAGACAATCGTTTCAGGGACCATCAATCAGGAGTCAGGATTTCCCCGGGGCACATTTTGCATAAACGTTTCCTGTACAATATTAGCTATCTTGTCTCGGCTGTAAAAAGAACAACAAGACGCGGCTGAAGTCAGCTATAACAGCCTACGACTACGGGGCTGTGTTGACGCGTGGGCAAAAATCGACCTCACGCCGTCTTCTTGAATGTAGGTACTATCAGGGAAGTTGATTCCTATGCAGATGGCGGACCTAAGTCATGTGGTCAGCTTATGTCAATTCAATGTTAGCTGTGATCGGTCGGCTGGGTTTGACGTAACGCGACCAAATCACTTAGGTCCGCCATCTGCATAGGAATCAATTTCCTCGATGGTACATCCGTTGTGGATGATTTTGCCCGCGGCTTCGCTGGCGTTAAGAGGTATTATTATATACAAACTTTCATCCCTTATTTTAACCCCTTGGGGTGGCAATTTATCAAAATCCTTTCTTAGAGGATACCTACGTCATAACATCTACCTGTATATCAAATTTCATCCCGATCCGTCCAGTGGTTTGGGCTGTGCGTTGATAGATCACCATGTCAGTCAGTCACCTTTAAGTTTTATATATACTTATATGTATATGGATATTCAGAGTGAAGTAACCACTCCTCAAAATATACTGTAGTGCCTAGGACAAGATTTTAAATGTCCGTATGGTTGCCCAAGCAATACGGCATTCTCGCAACATAGTCGGCCTAGTCCAGAGGCAAGAACTAGTCAATACGTCTGGGACCAACCATGTGCGGGTTTCCTCATGATGTTTTCCTTTTATGAGTGTCCGTATTATGTATTAGAGATCAGCTGGCCGATTCTGTATCGTACATTTGTGAGTTAATCACTGAGTTCGTAACGAAACGGAGGAGTGAGTAACGGAAAGTCTCGCTTTTGTAGGCAAGTGAATACAAAAGTAAGACGTAAGATGTAACAAAACTAAGTGATAATACATTATGGTGAGTATTTGTTCCTTACATAGAGTTCACTGTGAGTAGCAGCGCTGAAACACCAATTTTTTTGTGATTTGTATGGGCAAGTGTTCCAGCATCATGCATTTTTCATACAAAAGTTTTTAAAAAAGTTACTATTTCAGCGCTGCTACTTTCACTGTGAACTCTATACAGGAAACTCATACACATCCTAAAATATTGTCACTTAGTTTTGTAACTCACAATAAATTAATGACGCCGTCAGTCATCATTTCGGGTCTTGGAGGTGTAGTCTCTTTTCTCCAATGTCCAGGACCACAGTCAGGTCACCATTAATAACGTGGCTAAGTCGCCACGACTCACGAGTCCACATTTGTTACAGCTCGGGAACTTTTTGCCGCCGGCCGGGATTTAGCTTTAATTAATTATACAGGGGTTAGCTCTAAACATTTTTTACGTCCACCGTTTTGTTTTAAAATAAAAATATGTTGCCTCTAGCTTGTATATATATTTTTTTACATATAAAATATGTTTTGATGTGACTGTAAACAAAAATTTCATTTGAATAAATTAGTAAACCATTGTATCCCCTTCTTTGCGTATACAGCACGTAACATTTTAATTAGTAGCATTTTAGCGGACCATATTGTTTACATTCATAACCAAGAAACGGAGTAAGTAAAGTACATAAAATAAATGCTAAACAGACTGCAATCCTAATAGTTAAAACTTTACACACCCAACCTAAAATTAAAAACCTAAGCAAGGATTTCATGTATGAAGTTGTGTTCCCCATTTAGGCCGGCCAATTCGTGCCGGCAGCTCGAGTTTGCAGCATACATCGTACAGTGTTGACGCTCAAATTGAGTTACAATCTACAACAAAACGAGTTGCGATGTTTGTACAATCAGCTGCGAGCACGACGGCCGACTTTTCCGTTTCCGCGCCAATATTACACCCCCGGGACCCCCCCCGACACCCCCCGGGACCCCCTACAGTTCCAGGAGTGTGTTCCGGCATTGTCCCCCAGTTGTTCACGAGTTATTACAGATAGGCTCTTCCTGGCTTCACTTGTGCTTGTATTGTTTGCAGACAGTGGATTGCATGGTAACTATGAATTTAATATTATTATACACTTGTGCGGTGTGCCTATGCAGTATGTAGAAACTAGAAACCACTGCAAACTGAACAAGAGGGGTATAAGTTATACCGTATAACGGACTTTGCGACGACGTCGCGAGGACGTGTCACCATGGTTACATGTCTGCATATTGCTATTTTAGACCTGCTAAACATAAAACAGTGCACCATTTCAAACGTAACTACAATTTATGTATTAAATGTCACCTAATTAGTAATGACTATATTTTATGAAAATGATATCCACTAACAGCATAATCTATATCATTATATTAAAGGCATTGTCCTGAATGACATGAAAATGGAATCACGCCACGGCCGAAACCAGTGATCGTAAATACTTGAAATTTGGAGGGAGTGTTCTTCGTATGACGTAGGCGTGTGATAAGAAGGTATTTTTAGAAATTCCTCTCCTAAGGGTGTAAAAAAGGGGGGATGAAGTTAATATGGGACAACTCGATTCCTTAGTCCGATCTGCTCGAAAATTCGCGTCATTATTATTTTATGTATTTTATAGAAGATCTAATTCATAGTTTGTCGTAATTTATCCTTAAAAGTCATTAAAAAGCATGAACAGTTTACAGCGCTTTACAGCGTTCAGCAGCGGATTGCAGCGACGCAGGGAGTTAGAGGCGCCAATCATTGCTTTTTGCCACAAAAGACATAATCTGTGTACTCTATTTCTGCCATGTAAGTTATGGCTGGTTTACACGTATTAAGTAGATAAGTAGTAAATTAAATTTTAACTTATGGCTTTATAATTACTTCACTAAATTTAAACTTGCTACTTGCTACTAAATTTGTGTTTACATGCAATTGATAAATTAAAATTAAGTAAAAATTTAGTTAACTACTTATCCACTTAATACATGTAAACCAGCCATTAGAGCTCATTTGAGTAAATACTCTTGCTTATGAAATAAAGCCACCATTCACGATAAAGCGATCTCATTCTATTTGTAAATTATCTAGATTTACAATCGAAATTGCAACTTATGAAGCCTATTACATTATCGTAACAATTAGTTGTTAAATCTAAATAATAACTTTATATTTGTAACAATTTATTGTTATTATAATATTATTGTTTCCATAAACTTTTGTAGAATTTAGAAAGATTGTCTTGAATGGAGGGCTTTACATTATGTGTCACTCAAAGTTGTCATCATATTGTTAAAAAAATATTGGCGTTCGAAATTCAAAATTAATTATTCCTGTACGAATTGGTGTTTTTTTTTTTCATTGCGATTTAATTTTATGCACAAAAGATTGTGTAAAGTGACATAAATTTAAAAATATTTTTATATAAGAAATGAAGTCACACTTTTACTAATCTATTTAATTTATAAAGATATATACATAATATTATCATACGAGTATTATCAACAAAAGGCTTTGTCTTGAATGATATAATAATCTTATTACTTACTTAATAATTTTCAGTAAGTATTAATAATTAATATACATGGTGAGGTATTAGTTTACAGTGCTGCCAGAATTAGTTTACCCTGTGTTTTAGGCGAAATCTAGGGTGAAAACAATTATTAGATATGAAAATGGAATTACGATAAAACCTAAACCACTGATCGTAGAGACTGAAAATTTTGGGGAAGTGTTCTCCATATGACGCAGACGTGCGCGGTGCGATGTATGAAGGGATGTTCATGTTTCGAAAAAATGTTACTTATTAAGTTTTGTAATAATTCTTGCTGTCCTGGCAAACGTTATTTTGCCATATAAAGTATTATATTGAGGTAATTAATAAGTATGGCATCATGGCAACGTTCGTCGCTAGCCCGTCGCACAAATTATCACTTAGTTTTGTTACACCCTGTATAAGACTATTATTATATGAGTAAATTATGTTTTGACTCTTGACTGACCTGACTAGCTGTAAAAAAGTAAGTAGCATTCTAAATTCTAAATTCAAATTTTATGCACAGTCAAACTCATTTTGAAATCTTCATATTTTATTTTTGTGATTTGCGATAACTTTCATATTTTAGTTTGTGTTATTTAATTATTCTGAGTGTAGATATTATTTTAATTCCTTTATCAATTTAAAAATATATTTTTTTATGTAATTATTAGGTATTAGTTAAACCTATGATTTTCTATTAGTTAAACTGTATAGGTTAACGTTAGTTATCGATTTTAACTACTATATATTTTATACCCGTGTAACGCCGGGGCGGGTCGCTAGTAGATAATAAATTTAATTCAATACTTAAAAGGCTATTAATATAATTAATTAAGTGGAAAATATGGAATTATAGAAGCTAATCCACAATATGGCCGACCGGTGACGGTGTTATTATCTATTATGGCGGGATTACGGGAAATTACACAATCGTACGTCGTAAATCAATTAGTAGGCGAAAACATAACGACTACCACTGTGCGGGTCGCGTTTACACTTGGCGACACGACTTGTATCATTGAGACTTCTGTGAGTTCATCTGTGACCTCCATCTAAGCCGCGTCTCGGAACCTTGGATATCAAAATGTTTTTTGGTGTTATAGCGGCAACTGAATGTCTAGTTATAGCGGACGGCGGCTCCAGAGAAACAGCCTAGTGACAGAAAGACAGTAAATGATTACTAACTGAATATAGGAGTACTAGACAGTTGCAGGCTGTATATTTTTACTTATATTATGATCTGAAAGACTTCTGGCTAATGAAAATAAACAGTTCAAGTTTTTCAGAAAAATACTACCTGCAATAATTATTCAACTACATTTTTGCTGCTACAATAATTTGTGGCCCAGATTTTTATAGAGCGTGATTCTCGTCATTAATATTTTAAATGCAAAAAAGAATGTCGTATCGTAGACTGTACTGGTACCCCACAGTGCGGCTAATTCTAGTAATTACTAATTATTATTAGTAACAGGTCAATTCGGCAGTGATTAAAACTGTCCCGCAGTATTTATGTATGTGTGTGCGACGTACGTATGTATATTGTATGAATGTATGTGTGTACTCGCAATTTGCCTAGTTGTAATGTATTTTCATTTAATTGAATAAATCCGCCCGATTCCGTTGTTCGATGTACTTTGCGTATTGTGGTGTTATGATGTAGGTCACTTGCGGTTAATTATAACTTCAAATTAACGAAACAGGCTTATTGTTAGTTGCGCCTACGATTTCCATGCTCCGATATAACAACATGAAACCGTCTCACTGCTACACAAAACACAATACACACATTAATTATTAACTAGGTATATAAGGACAGACCTGATGCAAACTCCTCAGGACGGTTTGCTCGCTTTAAAGCAGCTGGTTTAACTATCCTCCCCTCCTCCTAAAGAACACTCTTTACTTCTTGCTGTTAAATATTATATCAAAAATTGTAAGACACTGTTAGTGTTAAAGCAGCCTGGTTGTAAGTTTTTTTTTTTTAATTTTTAACTGACTAAGCCAGATAATCCGCGGAATACCTTATTTATCTGCACTCCAACTGGTTTATGCAAATTAAATATTATATTGTTATTTTTAAGACTGTTTTATATATGCCGTTTAACACTGCAGTACACGCGTGGACTTCCATGGTAGACCAGGGTCACTTTTTCAGCGATATTTTTTCAGTAAAGCTCGCTAGAAACTTGCCATTCCACGTAATCCTCATTTGATAAATTTGACAGCACCTCAGTAACTCGTGTAACCTGATAGTCGATTGAAATTATGGATATTTAGCATCAAAAACGCTGGACTACCATAGTAGTCCGCGCGAGTATTGGTGTACTAAATTAAACCATATATGTTTTTTTTTATTATTGATTTATAACGTTTTTATTGTTTATGATTGTAAATTTTATGCATTGATATAAAAATATATTTATGATAATTTGATTACAAACACTATAAAATTTAATTTTTATTAAGATATAGTGATTGACGTCGTAGCCATATTATGACTAACCAGAAACATAGGAAATCTCACGAAATTGCAAAAATATAATTAAAAATTAATTAAAAATTATATATTTAGCTAGTGTTAAGTATTTAATTAATCAATAAATAAACTATTTTGTAGTTTTTCACAATGAAAACTTAGCGCCATCAGTGCCGGTTGTCTAATTTCCTCGTCAGGCTTTTGATGTGAATTTTGAAACGGAAAATTGTGATCTAAGTTGGCTGCTGTAACTAAATTAGCGATCAAGAGTAATACAAGCGACAAATATTGACCAGTTTTGTAAACCCCAGTCTAGGAGTCAGAAAATGAGCTAATCATGACTTCCGAAGTTTAGGGTCATTTATTCTAAGAAAAAAATAATCAAAATATAAAAATAATTGAGTTTATAAATGGAAGAAATAACTTGTAAGTATTTTATGTAGTAAAATTCAGGATTTTTTAAGAACCCAACACGATTTAGCCCCACTAATTAGACGTATGGGGCAATGTCAACGCTGCATGTTAGCCCAAATTTGATCGCTAAGAAAGTGGTGATAGATTTGTCATTTCTGGTTTTATTCTGACCTGTAAGTAGGATCGAATCTTGAACGACACAAAACAAACAAAAGTCAAACTTATTTTCTCGTGAGCTATACACATGTTTGATTTCATCAGTACGATTTTTGTCACATTTTCATAGAAATTCACCAATTTGACGATATATACAGGGTGTAACAAAAACAAGTGATAATACTTTAGGGTGTGTATGTGTTCCCTGTAGAGAGTTCACTGTGAAAGTAGCAGCGCTGAAAGACCAAAATTTTTTTTTTTCACTTTTGTATGGGCAAGGGCCCGAGCGTCACGAGTTTCCCCATACAAAAGTGAAAAAATTTTTTGGTCTTTCAGCGCTGCTACTTTCACAGTGAACTCTCTACAGGGAACACGTACACACCCTAAAGTATTATCACTAGTTTTTGTTACACCCTGTATATATATATATATATATATATATTATACAAGTAAGTTAATTAATTATATTTTTGATTTTATTTGTCATTTTAATTAAATAATAATTGTTATGAAAACAAAATATTTTAGATGGCCTACCATGGTAGGCCACGCGAGTACCTACTCGTGTAAAAAAAATGGGCGCGTGTACTGCAGTGTTAATCAATTTCTCCGGTAGTACTCTTTTGGTTAGAAGACAAATCATTTTTTACAGTTAGGCTGTAAATTCAAAAGCCTTTTCAATAGCGCAGTCATAATGAAATGAATGTCTCTCGCGCGCCAGATCGGTAACGGTAAATCACGTGATCAGATCGCAATAAAGGCCCGCCCATCGCCAGCACCGCCAGCGGCGAAGATGAGTTGGCAGTAAGCCAGTACTGGACACAATTACTCTACTTGTGCAGCTAATTAGAGATACCTATGTAGCCGTCGGCCACTCCCCAAGGCGTTCGGAAAAAAATCTTCTCACTTAAAACTTGCCAACTATCCTCCCCTCCTTCTCAAAAAACACTCTTTACTCTTGTTAAATATAATATCAAAAATGTAAAATACAACGCAGGAGTTGATCGCCGATGTGTATCGCCAACGATTTGTAGTAAATTTTATCACACTTTGTAGTAATAACAGAAAGGTGCAATAACTTGCAAAGTTGGGGCAAACATTAAAACTAACTTATCTTTATGTGCTTTCACAAAGTAGCTTTCAAAATTCACAAAGTAGCAGCAGAAAAGAACAGACTGTAGCAGCAGAAAAGAACAGATTGTAGCAGCAGAAAAGAACAGATTGTAGCAGCGGAAAAGAACAGACTATAGCAACAGAAAAGAACAGATTGTAGCAGCGGAAAAGAACAGACTATAGCAACAGAAAAGAACAGATTGTAGCAACAGAAAAGAACAGATTGTAGCAACAGAAAAGAACAGATTGTAGCAACAGAAAAGAACAGATTCTAGCAGCAGAAAAGAACAGATTGTAGCAGCAGAAAAGGAATGATATTGAAATGAGTTTTACCAGCGAACTGTTTGGCTTATGAATTTGTAAAACCTGTAGGCAATCCTCTAGCGGAGGTAATATAAAATTGTGCAATAAAAGTGTAGATGGTCCGATTGTTTTGCCATTAAAAACTAAGCCGGTTAACATAACCGGCCGGCGGGTTATGGGTCGTTTCGACCCAATACTCCATAAACCGTTGCTATTTCGTCCCATCGTAAAACGTATTATTAAACGTGACCGTTGTTTTTCAGGAGTTAATCGAATGGCGATATCGCAATAAAAGTTATATGATACCTGAAACGTGTGTGTACATTATACGCCGTGGTAGCTTGTAGTATAGAGCTTGGCTGTCATATCGGATGGAGATCGTGGGTTCGATTCCCAGAAAGTTAGATTTAATACGCCTGGTTTCTCGCCAGTCGTGGCGGATCATCAGTCCTACTTCGTTATGAAAATAGGAAAAGAGAGTGTGTTAAATTACGCAGAATGCTATCGCTTGGAACCATTTTAAAGTATTTTACATGTACGATCTCTCTGTACTATGTTACATGTTGATGGCATAACTTTTCTTGAATATAGGTCGTTGCCATTTCTAAGTTTCCAAGTCATTGTCTACAATCCACAACGTTATAAAAACTTGATGACCGAATACGGACATCGAGTCCCAAAGGCTCTCAATGTATTTTACTATCAGGTAAATAATGGAAATAAGCCGTTAAGTACACATTATTAACATTATTTTATTTAGCTATCGTCCTACATACAATACTATTTATCATTTATCAAATTATAACCAATTTACATCCAAGCAAACACTCGTTGATTAGGTATTTCGTTACTATTTGGCTTTATATGCAATTTAAACGTAAATATAAACAGCGCACAATATAATGTCGAGCCGCATTTTCTATACAAATTTTGTATCTATTTGGACTTGCCACGAAGTCTTATAGCTGCAGATAAATTAATAATAAACTCAGAATTTATATTTTATAAATATTAATCTAGTGAACTTCGTATTAATTTCCTCCTTACATAAACCTTCCCATTGACTTCCTATTATTATTCCTCCTTTAAATAAACCTTCCCGAGACACTAAAATTAGCCAAATCACTTCAACCGTTTTCCAGTTTTAGCGAGAGTATCAAAATTAAAATTCATTTATATTTATATAAATACTAGCTGACCCGGCAAACATTGTTTTGCCATATAAATAATTTTTGGTATGAAAAATAGATGTTGGCCGATTCTCAGACCTACTCAATATGCTCACAAAATTTCATGAGAATCGGTCAAGCCGTTTCGGAGGAGTACCGGAACGAACATTGTGACATGAGAATTTTATAATATACTAGCTGTCCCGGCAAACGTTGCTTTGCCATAATATATTTGCCATATTATTTTATTGAAGTGACTAAATAAGTATGTCACCATGGCAACGTCCAACGCTATCCCGTCGCACAAACAATGGTCGCCGTCAGTCTCAGGTTGTAATAATTTACTATTATTTATTCAACAAATGCACTTATCAATATATAAAGTACCGAGTAGCCGATTCTCAGACCTACTGAATATGTATATGAAACTTGGTAAAAATCAATAAAGCCATTTCGGAGGAGTTCGTGGACTAACATTGTGACACGAGAATTTTATATATAAGATAAGATTTACTTAATCAATACTGCTATAAGACCTCTTGGTAACACATCGTTCAATCATCATGATCAGTGAGGCTGTATGTCTTCAGGAAACGGTGGTGGAAGTTGGTGATGGCGGCGAGCATGTGCGCGAACTCACTCGCCGGGTGCAGGATGGTGGTGCGGAAGTGGTACGAGCCCGCCTGCTGGCCGAACCCCGAACCCGGGACCACGCACACGCCTGGAACCAACAACGACATAATACTAGCTGACCCGGCAAACGTCGTTTTGCCGATCCACAGAGTACAAACCCGATAAGCATGAAAATATCGACTTTCGTCCAACCGTTTAGGAGGAGGTTGCCAAGAAATACTGGGATAGGTAATGACGTGTAGAAATACCTTGAGTATTTTTTTTTATGTCACAGCTTGTACAAAAATTTGGGTTAAGTGTTGATTTGTAATAACTAATATGTAATTTTATACATTTAGCGAACGCCAGCTTTACAGACTGGTTAAAAAAACAGCAGCAGCACTGTGCCAATGTTGACATATTTAACATTCAAGAGATGTACGTGTCTCTACAGCCTAGCAGCAGAAGCGTAACTGAAATGTGGCTTCTACTGCTACTAGCTGACCCGGCAAACATAGTTTTGCCATATAAATTATTTCTGGTATGTAAAAAGTAGATAAAAAAAATTCATTAAAATCGGTTGAGCCGTTTTGGAGGAGTTCGCGCACAAACACGAGAATTTTATATATTACTAGCTGTTGCCCGCGACTTCGTCCGCGTGGTATTCAGTTTATAGCGTGCGGTGTCAACAAAATTGTTGTCAAATTAAAACCCTGGTACCCCTTAAATCAAAATACCTACACAAAAGCAGCTGTGTAGACTGCAGTGTGCGCATTAATTTTTAATTTAAAATTTAAACCAAATTTAAAGCTTATTTAGCCCCCCATTACACAACTTTAGCTTTACCCATAAATTATTTATCATTGGTAGGTTTAAGGTTACGTACTGCACAGATAAAGTACCTACTACCTACTGAATAGTGAGATATTTAATAACGTGTATAACAATCGAATAGATCGGAAAATTTGTTTCAACATGGTACCTCCTCTTATAAAAAGACGTATGAGCAAGCGATAGCACGATGTAGGAGACTGTTGGCGCCATCTGTTATGAATTTTTGGAACTAACTTATTTTTAACAAATTTACGCATTTTACCCCCTTACAACCCCTTTTTCTAATTAAAAAGTAGTCTATGTCCTTTCTCAGGCTTTAGACTATCTGTGTACAAAATTTCATTACAATCGGTTCAGTAGTTTTGGCGTGAAAACGAGACAGACAGACAGACAGAGATACTTTCGCGTTTATAATATTAAGTATAGATTAGCACCTCGATCGTGGGCAATGGGTATATCTATGGACGCTATAACAATATCTATGGACGCTTCACACCACGTCAATCTGGCCCCGTGGCTTACCTGAAGGACTTGTGTTACAGGTACCAGACAACGGAAATATATTTAATACTTTTATACTGTACATATATTTTAGATTTTTATTATATGATACACATATTTAATACACATCCATGACCCAGGAATTTTATAAACTTTTTGTTCCGTCGGCGGGACTCGAACCCGCGACCTCCGGCTTAAGCTACCAACGCGCTCACCACTGCACCACGGAGGTCGTCAAATTGTTATTCGACAGCCGGCTGCCGCTTGGGGATTGATGGGATTAGAATATCTATGTAAACGTGATGACGTAATGACGTGGTGTGAAGCGTCCATAGATATTAATATAGATATTATTATTATTATTATTTTTATTAAAGTACTTAGCATACGTGCATTAAATAATGCGCAAAAATTGAATACAAAATATAAACCGCGTAAAGAGATTGCATCGAAAAGGTCAAATTCATACATATAACAAATCAAAATACAAATGATAATTGATCAGTTGAGGTGTTTGAATAGAAGTTAGTTCTCGACTGAAGTGGTACTTAGTTCCGATTGTTCAGCTCGACTCGATAGCTCGCGATCAAAACGTTAGTCGATATTATTTCAATTAAACTATTCACAAACTTATTTTCGATATAATTAGTTCGACTCGATTAAAGTATGAGTTTCTAGAGCTTAAATTTAGCTCAGTAGGATTGTACTTTATTATTTAATTTAATTATTGTGTCCTCATAGTATTAATTATATTCCAAGAGCTTGTTTTTTCGTTTCTTTTCCCATCCCCATTGGCTAATTCATGCAATTCGTACATATATATCCAATATAATTGTGTTGAATTTTGATTCTAAGGCTAGCCTAGCCTACTTCAAATAGGCTCCCTGACGCCACAGTAACAGCACAACTTTACATTTAAGGCGGCGTTACACTAACCTGTTTCCTCCAGCAGCTGCAGGCAGTAGAACTCGTCCGGCGCGAGGCCGCGCTCCGCCGCCGCGCGCACCGCACTTTCTGGTAGATCGACACGGGGAAACGCGAACATCGAGCCCTGGCAAACGTATAAAATAAGTTTATTTTCTATGTTACAATGTACACTAATTATTTATAAGCATTAACTGACCATTAATGGTTGAAACTTTTTTATTTGAACGTATTGTACAACCATTCCAAATAGACGGCCTCACTTATACACATTTTTAAACAGAAAAACTACATCATATTAACAAGTTTTACACACACAAAATAGATGGAACTTTCATAATTTATATTTCAGCTATGTTACCCACCTCAATAACATTACAAAAGTATCCAGGCAGCGAGTTGAAGGCACGCGTGGCGGCCGCAGCGCGCTGCTGCAGCACTCGCCGCACGCCGCGACGCTCGCGCGACCACGTCGCGTACGACGGCGAACCCGGCGCAGGTGGCTTCACCTGTGAGTGTAAACGCGGCTTTATTAAGGGAATATGAGGGTCAATAATGGTCAATAAACACAGAAATGCAGTGGCTCACTACAAATGGTGAGAATGCATATTTACTCCACTGGTGCTCTACTACTAACTCAAGGCAAGTTAAAATTGATGTAATTTTATAATTGATGTCATTTTCTCTTTAATAATAATATTAAGGTACAAAAACATGCAGTTCAATTGAAAATTTCTTCCTTTTTCAAATTCAGCTATAACTTAAATTACGAATCGATGAAACGGAATCGAAATTCCTGTCAGTATCAGTTAGTGTACACCGATTCAAAATATTCAGTTTTCGTAAACAATTTTATAAGAATATCAGGAATACATAAAAGATCTCGGTCTGAGGTCGCGCCGTGCAACATAACAACTGTGAAATAAGCGAATGTGCATTTTCCAATTTCAAAGCTATTTCGCCGCCCGCTGGGAAATTGGTGAACCCCGACGTGTCCCACCACACGTCCTACACATCCTACAGCTTCGTCCCACCGCGTCCTACACGAGAATCAATAGTGTTGTTCAATATCTCGGCGTTTGAAACATCATGAACCGAATCAACATTATCTATAAACTTTTGTGGATTGATTTTGAGCCATGGTGCATGAATGTTTGTGAATGAGTCAAATACCTTCTCTATCCATTAGCAATTAGCTCTATTGCCAAACACACAAACCTGGTATTTTATGTCTGCTACCGGTTACGTATGTCGCTTCGCATTACGTACGATTTTGTAATGATTAGTCTCCGCCAAATCCACTTGTAAAATAATGGTTTCTGTCTAATGCAAAGAGTGTTTACGTTGGGTTGTGATGCTTAACCAAGATTACAATATTGCAAAGCTATCTATACTTAATCGTAGAAAATTATATCGTATTCGTAGGGCAATAATAGACATGCGCCAGTACAGTCCGTCATGAGCCAACGCGGGAATAAACTATCCTCTATGGTCTTTACTGTATCATGTATGCTCTTTTCTTCTTGGAGACTCACCACGCAGTCAATAACGCATTGCCCGAGCACGCTGGGGCACTGCGCGACGGCACGCGCGGCGTTGAACGCTGCGAGCACGCGCGGCGCGACGCAACACAGCTCGACGAAGGCCGCGCGCGCGCCGCACTCCGCCGCCCAGCCCTTCGATGACGTCACGAAACTCGCCAGCTCCATGGACGAGTACGGCGCGCCCATCTCGTGCATCACCTACCAGGGATAGATATCATGTATCTATATCAGCTATATACATTATACATACATAATATTATAAAACAAAGTGAGGGCGGAGCTGGACGAGATGCGAGGTAGATTGCTGATGCCTTGGAATCCACCATCAGTGAGTTGCGTAGTGAATTATTACAATTAAAAAGTAATAATTCATTATGTAGGTCACCCGAGCATCCGATCGACTCGATAAATATGCGTCGCGGAGCTCAGCGCGACTCGCCGTTTTGCACGTCAGCGAAACCGAGTGGGTCAGCAACAGCCGCCGCCGTCAGCTCGCCGTCACCGCGAGACGTCGACACGAAATTGAGGCCATCAACTCAACAGAAAAATTATGCAAGCGTCGCTGCTTGCCCCGCACCGCCCCCGCAGGTAAAGGCGAGGGGTGCAAAGGAGGGCCGCAAGGCTGAACACCTTCGACTCGACAGGGACGAGAGCAGGAGGTGCGATGAGGAAGACTTCGTTCTGGTGGAGACGAGGAAGAAGAGGAAGCCTACCGTTCGCAACCACCGCGACACCGCACCTTATGTGCCCGAGCTGCGCCTGCGCAGCGAGGTGCCGTGGTCGTAAACTACATCCGCGAGAAGACCACCTACACCTGGAGGGTGGAGCGTCTGCACTCTCGCCACAAAGTGAATTTCAGTTCCTTTGTGGTGAGAGTGCCGACTCAAGTTTTATCCATCTTCGAGGTGGAGGAGTTCTGGCCCGCCGGTGTAGTTTTCCGGAGGTACCGGGGGAGGCTCCCGAACGAAGCGCGCATCACGTCCCCGAAAGAGACTTTACCTGATAAAGTGTAGTGTGATTGTGTGTGTGAATGTGTAAATAATATAATATATTAGGATAAAATTGTTGGGCGTGCTGCATCCGTTGTCTGATTGCCATTACACAAGTTTTTACTTAGCATGGGATTAGACGACGTGATGTACGCTACTTAGCTTTTATACTATTGTATATTATTGTATGCTTAATAAAGAATTTGAATTTGAAAAAAAAGTCGCTTTTTTTCCCTCATGTCCCTTTGTTCCCTTTAATCTTTAAAACTACGCAACGAATATTGATGATTCTTTCAGTGTTAGATAGCCCATTTATCGAGGAAGGCTATTATAGGCTATATTTTATCACGCTAAGACTAATATAGGAGAATTTGGAAAAAATGGGGTAAATTATTTGAAAGGGCTTATCTCGCGAACTACTGGAGCAATTTTTATGTTATTTGGCACAGATAAGAAGTAGACCACGTGAAGGATGATCATAGGCTATCGATTTTAATCATTTTTTCAGTGGCTATATATTTTATACCCGTGCGACGCCGGGGCGGGTCGCTAGTCTTTAACGACGGTCGAGCAGGTCGTGGACTACATCAGGAGCAAGATCCACTTCGTCTTGAGGGTCGAGCGTTGGGAGTCCCGCCACAAAGTCAATTTTAGCTCCTTTGTGGTGAGGGTCCCGACGCATCATCTACAGACCTTCGAGAAGGAGGAGTTCTGGCCGATTGGAGTCGTTTACAGGAGGTTCCGAGGACGACTTCCGAACACGTCACGGCCCACGTCGCAGACAATACGTGTTTAGTGCTTAGTGTTAGTTTTAGTATAATTGCATGTATGTTATCTATATATCTATAAGGTTTATATAATATGGGCCAAGATGCCTGATTTAAATAAATAAATAAATAAAATAAATAAAAAAATAATATGAAGTTACTTGACGCGTAAGGGTTGGTTCAGATCGCAACGCGAATCGCGATGCGTAGATGCATTTCTAAATTTATATATGGATTTGATAGATTCGCAAGACGTCTCACGAAATTAAAATTTGTCAAATCCATACAAATTTATGCCACGCCGCGCCTCGCCTCGCCTCGTCGCGTTGCAGTCTGAATTGACCCTAACAACCAGAGTCTGAGACAACAAGGGACTGTAGAGCGTAATAAAAACCTTAGGGGTTTAATTTGCCTATAACAGGGGTTCCCAATCTTTTTCAGCCTGCGGCGCACTTACAAGTCAACATTTTGTCACGGCGCCCTACTTTATCTAGGTATTACAAAAAGATACATAAATAAACACATTTAATGATTATAGGTAGGTTAAGCAAGTAAATAATAATAAACAAATATTATTCTTCTGCATGCTTTGTGTAATTCATAATATTATAATTTTATTATATTATATTTGAGTTATGGATAGTGATGGAGGATCGATTCACGGCGGCGCCCCTCTTGCCTTTACGCGGCGCACCAGGGCGCCGCGGCGTACAGCTTGGGAACCCCCGGTCTATAATATTCGTGCTCGTAACAACTAGCATGATAATTATTTTCGTCTTTTCGTTAAAAGTCCTTAATAGTCGTTAAACTTTGATTCTACGTACTGCTATTTCTGGATTAACTACCAGGAATACGTAGCATCCACAATTTTACTAAAAAACTAAATAAAATATCGCTACCGAATTCGATGCAAAGCCTACTTTATAAACCCAGTTCTTTTAATTGAAAAGCGGGAGAAGAGCTCAGTTAAAATATAACTCCACTAACAACGTTAAAAAAGTAATCGCAAATTAAAAAGCGTAGTGCATTTATAGAACGAGCCGGGGCGAATCGGGGTCGCCCGTTTTGTGGGTCAATGTTTCGCTTCAAACGACTCCCCGCGCCTCCCCGCGACCCCTGCGAGCACAAAAACGGTAAGTCTTCAGCATTCGAATAAAATGTCTACGGAAAACGAGCGGGAAAACTAGAAAACCTGCTGGAAAATAAATAATTTCGTTTAATTTCTGTAAAGAAAACTAAATGCGCGCAAGCCTTAAATTGTCCGAGTAATAGCGGTGCGGAACTTTGTTTACTGTCGGTTTTAACGTCGACGTTTATTGTCTGCTAGACGTTGCCCGCAGCTTCGTTTGTGTCGTACATTTTGCATTGACAAATCTATTCAATGTACCTCTATTCTCATCTGAATCGCTTCAGACTTCAGTGGTTCGAGCATGAAGGGCAACAGACAGAAAGACAATTTATATAATATTTATAATATTGACCATCGAAGCTAGAAATTAACATTATCTTATTCGTCCTGTTATTAATATTTCTTGTTAGAAATATTGATCCATTGCTACTTGTTTAGACATGATATTGAATGTGCTGTAAGTTCTTGGTGGAAATTCATGTATTTAATTGACTTGCTAGACGAATCATAAGCTTGCTGTACACATTGGGTCAACGCATTGAAGCTGCGTAATGGGCCAGCGTGTAGAGTACGAAACGTCGCTCTTAAGTCTCAAGAGTCAAGTATTAAATAATGGCCAAGTAGGCCTCAACTTTGGCCCAACCGACTGTAGGGCTTACACTGTCAATACTCAATAGTGTGACTCAAATGCAGTACCTTCTTGAAGGAGTGGAACTCCTTGTGTACGATGTTCTCCTGGTACACCTCGTCGGCCAGGATGAACAGGTCGCGCTCGTACGCGAACCGCACGATCTCTTCTATGTTCTCCCGGGACAGCACCTGTGACCGAAACGATCATGATGAACAAACAAACGCTAGCTATGATTAGCAAGTAGCAACACAGTTTTCTAATACGGTAAGTAAACTGTATAGACATGCCTATCTTCCTACTCCCTAACTTTTCACATTTCAGGAAAATGCTACTAGCCTCTCTGCCGCCTTGCTAATGTTTAAGCGAGATAATTATCTATACTAGTAATATTGTAATTGGGAAGAGTTTGTTTGTTTGTTTGTTTGAACGCGCTAATCTCAGGAACTACTGGTCCGATTAAAAAAAATCTTTCAGTGTTAGATAGCCCATTTATCGAGGAAGGCTATTATAGGCTATATTTTATTACGCTAAGACTAATAGGAATGAAGAAATAGAGGAAAATGTGGAAAAAACGGTTGAAATTATATTTTAAAAGGGCTTATCTCACGAACTACAGGATCAATTTTTCTGTTATTTGGCACAGATGAGAAGTAGACCGCGTGAAGGATCATAAGCTATTTTTGTGGACTAATTTGTCTGTGAAATAATATCTAATTTACGCAGGCGAAGCCGCGCGGAACGTCTAGTTCTTAATAAACATAATAATTACCAGAAGAACCTAAAATATGCAAAGCGATTCAATATAAATGAAATACTCGAGTTTAATCAAATCACAGGCGTTCTAAGCCCTCTGTTACGGAACAATGAGAGTTATGTAATCAACAACATTTGCATAAACTTCGGAACAAACGAACGAACGACATCGTTCAATCCCGGATCTAAATCGGTCCATTTTTACCAACAAAAGCAAACATCTGAATAGATTTACTGTGCTAGTTCCGAGAAATTGAATATTCCTAGAGAGCTGGCTTCGCTCGATGCAATATGTCGATTGAGGCTGAACTAGATATTATCGTCACAATAAATATATCGCATTGAAAGAATACACTTGTATAGATTTACCCCCTTACCTGTAAAAGGCTTAAACTTTGTATACAGTTGTTAGGTATAGATTAAATACAATGTTTCATCCTCGTATATCCAGCCACATTTATCAAATATAATGTCTGTAATACAGATATGAAGCTCATAACTGTAGTACGAGCGTGTTGTTTGTTAAAAAGTATTATATTTCGTAAAAATCTTATATTGAAAGTATGTAACTATAAAAACTTCAACATTTTTGAACCAGTTAAATCTTAATTTAATTTCATTAAGAAAAAGAGACTAACTAACATCTTTCTGCCAAATTATCACTTATCTTCTTAGCAAATCACATTACCCCTGAAACTTACATTAAACTCTTTTAATCTCAAATAAGTTTTACCTTTGTCTAGATTCTAGACTAATTAGGTTTTCCAAATACATTTTTAAAAGTTTGGTGCTAGGCTTATATATGTGTGCGTCTGTCGGGCAGAAGCGACTGAACAGATGAAAAATTAAAAAACAGATGAAAGATAAAAAGACGTGTTTTATTATAATAAAATTGAGTATTTATTATAATAAAACACGTAGTTTTTTTTTCAGTCATCGTAAAATATATTTTTTTATGATGAGACGATTTTATCGTAACCGGGAGTCGGTTATAGTAATGTACCTGTCCAGTAGGGTTCCCAGGGTTGATAACCACCAGTGCTCTGACGCTGCAGTCTGTGCTAGCCCAGGCGCGCTGCAGCTCACTCGGCGGCAGTGCCCAGCCGTCTGCCTCATCCAGGTAGTACGGTACCTGCGTCAGCCCCAACTCCGACAGAGTCCCGGAGAATAGAGGGTACTGGGGGATTGGGATCATCACGCCTGAAATAATCAGTTGTAAATTCATTGAATTAGAAGTAAAATGTAGCGCACATTTTACTTCTAGTTATGTTTTTATGTTATCCTAGTAGCTTGAAACCTTATAACAATTTTCTTGTTCTAGGGTGCGTTTCTAGTTGCAGTAGATCCTATCGTACCCGCAACTCTGCCTTAAGCGATGAGTGGAGCACCATGGGGTTTTAGTGGGTAGACTACGCAGGAGTCCCACGTACCCCGGCCGATATCCCCAATTTGCCGGGGATGCGCAAAGCATTTCCCCATGTTAAAAAAAAAGGTGCGTTTCTAAGGGAGCTCGGCTAAGCTGTGTTGGAGGGATACCTACGAACTAACAGCAACTAATAGAATCACTTTCGTTCCGGTTTCGGTTTCGCTTCGATAAGCATATCTATTGAAACTTAAAAATAAAAACATTTACGTCGCAGCGCATAGTTTCGGATACGCAGCACCGGGGAGAAGTGGCTAGGAAACTTTCCCATATTTTCCGAGGACGCCTTGGGCCGTTTCTCAACCCCAAACTCCTCGCTACTTCTGCTACCCCAGTACACCAACCTGGTGCTCTCCCGCCAACCTCCTGCACAAACAGCGTGAGCACGGCCTTGATGAGGTCTGAGGCGCCGGCGCCGAGGTAGACGTCGTCAGGAGAGGCGGGTATCTCGTCCCGTGCGGTGAGGTACTGCGCCACGTGGCGACGTACTATGGTCAGCCCGGCAGGCGGCGAGTACGCGCCCACTGAGCCTTGCCTGTGGAAAAACAAAAATTCAACACTTGGCCTAACTTAGACATATATTTAGAGATTACTTTACATTAATTGAATGTAGAGTTAAACAGAAAGTGTATGAATTTTATGTCAAAAAGTTAGTGCATCCTGAATGTTTCTCCTATAAGAAACATGCAAAAATCTACAGACAGTAATAACTAAACATCGTTACTAATACTAAGATTACACTGACTTAGCGCACGTAATATAGTTGCATAAAGTTTTGTCCTGATACGACTGAAATGTGGCTTGACAGACAAGAACTAATAATGGATGTATTTGTTAAATATTATAATTTATAAATATAGCATTCTTGTTTTTGCGAAACTTCAAATTAAAATATTGATAAACCTAGCTGGACCTTACAGTAAAGTTATTCCTTTGGTCATTAAAGGTGAACATAGTTAATTAAAATGGTCGTATTCAGGTTTCGTATCGACTGCATAGCGAGTCTAGTTCAAAGCGTTCGTATTGTTCCCTGTTCAGTATTCAATTTAAATCTGAAACCAATATACGGGCCGGTTTATGTTTTCCAATCACAGGGAAGTGCCGCGGCGCGATTTTTCCAGCTTTTCACCTTTTCGGTTTTCCTAGAATGTCGACTAAAGCAATCAATAAGATAATTTGTTGGGACAGACAACACAAAATAGAAATTCGTGAAAACTTAAAATTAAGCGATCGCAGCTCGATTTTTGACACGCTATTTTATATTTTTAATGCTTCCCTCCTAAAAGGCCGGCAACGCACCCGCAGCTCTTCCGATGTTGCGAGTGTCCATGGGCGAAGGTAGTTGCTTATTTCCATCAGGTAACCTGTTTGCTCGTTTGCCCCCGCCCCCCTTATTTAAAAAAAATATTTAATAATGCTAGCTATAAATGACATTCCTGGCGTACGATTTTTAACCCCCCCTTTCAGAAATCGTATTTCTCAAAAGCTGTTTTTCTTAACCCTGTGTTACTATGATACTCTCCGAGTCTCTCAAGCTTTTAATTGGTGAAAGAATTTTTAAAATCGGCTCAAAGATTACTTCTACCTACTACGTCCCAAACTTTATGCTACGTTTTGATGCTTGCCAAGCCACGGCAAGCCTCCACAAACCCGAGCGTGAAAACAGGTGAAATGGCTTGGCTTGCGTGAGCTTGCGGACGCTTGTAGACGATCGGGAGTAGTGTCGGTTTTTGGACAGAGATCAAAAGGCATGTACGTAATACACTTACGCGTTCACGAGCGTGAAAACGACTTACAAATGCAAAGCGAGATTTGTGGAGGCTTGTGGCTTGTGGAGGCTTGCCGTGGCTCGGCAAGCACCAAAACGTAGCATTACATCTTTAGTCTGTAATCTGTATAGTTAGTGGCAGGTAGTAACAGGGCCCCCGCTACCATATGTGCAATACACACAGGCGCCATCCTCTAGTGGCGCCAAATCGCCATCTTTAGGGGCGCCAAAACCAAGGACCCACAAATTCAGCATAAAGAGACGCCAAAATCCTTTTTTTGCACACAGGCGCCAGTAGCTCTTACCTAGGTGTAACATTTTTTTCATCACCTTGTCTGCGCCTATTTCGTTCGTTCAGTAAAAGCAAACGCTGTTGGCTATGTGATTCCATCAGCGAGTCAAAAACAATGCTAATAAGCCCTTAGCATGTGAATACATAGGATTACCATACCGCATACGCGACCCGGTGATTGAGTGAACGACGACCGAGTGATATGTATTGTCTGTCATAGCTGAACGATGAACGAATAAACTATACTATATCTATGGGCTAGGAAAGTAAGTTATTGTCATTCTGACCGTGTAAATAAATTGGCTATAAATTAGATACTTACCATTGTTTGTCACTGGGGTTTTAAAGTTACTGTCATCGCGGTAGGAAGTTTTTAAATATTATTTAATTGGTGTTTTTTTTTTTTTTAATAAAACTAATCTACAGATTGACTGAATTGAATGAATGAATGAACGGTTGAATGGACCGAGTGATGACCGAGCTAGATGACATCCGGGCTCGCTGATTGAGAACTGATTGCATTGCCCGCCTAATGCTATTAAGCTTGTACGTGCGCTAAGCTAAGCTATGTTATTACTTATTGCCAAGCTAAGCTGCATTTAATTAGGATTTAAGTCTCTATTCAAAATAGTTAATATCAGCTGGAGGCAAATATGTATTCTGTGCTGAAGGTGAGGAGTACTGACTATGCTAAATCATCGCTTCAATTTTAGATTGAAAACAATAGCTTCTTGTGTATTAAACGGTTTTCCATTTATAAGGACAAGATATTATTTGTGTAAATATATATTTTATTATAAAGGGGTTTACACTTTACATAATATGAATGATGATATTGTACCTATCTGTAGGTCATGTCCCCAGATGATAGATGCTGGATGATAGTGTTGATGTTGATGCTGATGCTGATAGTGATGCTGGATGATAGTGTTGATGTTGATGCTGATGCTGATAGTGATGCTGGATGATAGTGTTGATGTTGATGCTAATGCTGATAGTGATGCTGGATGATAGTGTTGATGTTGATGCTGATGCTGATAGTGATGCTGGTGCTGATGATAGGTGTTCAATATTACGCTCTTAAATCTTGATGCTTAATAATGCTCTGCCTTATTCTGATATGATTGCATAAATTTATACAAATAAATTGATGGTACGGCACAACGTGCGAGTTCATCGACACGCTGAACCGTACAGTATCTCCATAAATTACAATATTATCTTAATCATCATTGCATCGTGTGCTACATAGGCAATATTATTATCAATGACGAAAGTTTGTGAGTTTGTATGTTTGTTACTTCCTCACGTCTAAACGGCTGGAGCGATTTTAATAAAATTTGGAATGAGTTAGTTGATACCCTAGAATCTAGATTAATCCTTCGATCGGAGGTTCTAGGAATTCCCATTGTATTATTTTGTTCTCGCGATGCTCGCGCGGGGCCTGAAGGATTAACACATAATATAGAATACTTTTTACTGCGGGAAAATATCACAATTTATTTTACTCAATAAACTGCGCTGTATGTTGTACATGATGTTGTACGGGGCTCGGTAGCGACTAGCGGCACGGCATGCGGTCGTTATCCATCACTCAACTCTGAGATGTACTCCAGTAGAGTCGGCAAAAGATATTATATTATTTTTAACAAAAAATTAAAACCGACTTTCAAGGTAAAACATAAAATAACATCCTTATAATATGAACTAAAAAGTATTAAATAATTATTCCTATCTAATAGTGCCTTTTTCCGAATTCGGCTAAAACTCAACTATTTCTGTACTCAATCTTCATCATTTTGAAGTCGGTACCAGATGAATCTTCTGTTCTCTGACAGAATATTTGAAACTTTTGGAAATGGCACCGACTTCAATATTATGAAGATTGAGTACAGAAATAGTTGAGTTTTAGCCGAATTCGGAAAAAGGCACTATTAGATAGGAATAATTATTTAATACTTTTTAGTTCATATTATAAGGATGTTATTATTGTTTTACCTTGGAAGTCGGTTTTAATTTTTTTGTTAAAAAGAATAATTTCACTCTTTTTAGTTACCTAGTAAGCAAACGCGTACTATACTTAGAATAATATACCTGTATATTATTCTACGTATCTTATTACAGTCAGACTTACAAAATATTATAATATCAGCTGCAGCCTGCAGATAATTTTAAACAATACATTAAAAAAAATCGAAGTGAACACGTGTGACGTGCTAAGTAGCCGGTCACCGGACTAGTTGCAATAGGCTGGCACTCGCTCGACTTGTCGCACACGCAGCGCACATAGTACCTCAGCTCCGTGAGTAATTTGTATTCTGTGCATAGTACCCGGCCCGCGCCCGCGCCGCCGCGCCGTTTGCTTGCAGATATGCGATGCAATGCGTTATTATACTATGAACGCTAAACGCAATGCAAAAGGTTGAAATTAGGTTGTTTTCCAGAATATCTCGGCGAAGTGAAACAGAATGTTACATTATCGAAGCAACTTTAACTTCTCAGGAGTAATGTCAAATGTGTGCCTTATGCTCTGGAGATAAGGTTGAATTTGGTGACATTGGTGACCCTGACGTGGTAATGATGATGATGATGATGATGATGATGATGATGATGAATGTAATTTGCATAGTAGCATATGCTTTCAGTTCTTAAAACAGCGCCTAAACTCCCAAACTTGTATCTATAAGGAATCCGGAGTTCTCTTAGTAGCTTCGGAACCATGTATACCTCGGTGCAAAATCTTGCGTTTTGGTAGCATATCCTTAGGATGCTTCTTATAAAACCAAAATCACCATATGTTTTCATATATTGTATAATAATTTTAAGTTATAATTGTAAATTTTATTTTAAAAAGATTATTTTTTTTCTCACTTTTTTGGTAAAAAGTGGGACCCCGTGCGAGTTTCTTACGCCGGTTCTTCTCGCCGGGATAGTTCCCGAACCGGTGGTAGGCACCAGTAGTATCAACGTTCTGAAAGTATTTGTTGCAAATCTATTCGGAAATAAAACAATTTTTATTTTTATTTTATTATTTATTTATAAATTTCGAGGAGTTCCCTCGATTACTCATAGATCCCATCATCAGGTCACCACTTTTGTAAACATGGTACCAAATTGGAGTGAAACCTAATACAACAAAACAAAAATTTCGAAAATCGGTTCACAAACGGCGGAGTAATTGTTGAACATACAAAAAAAAAACCACAGCCGAACGTATAACCTCCTCGTTTTTTGGAAGTCGGTTAAAAAAAGGTTTTGTTTTTAAATTATTTTATTACTAGCGACCCGCCCCGGCGTCGCATGGGTGTAAAATATATAGCCACTGAAAAAAAAATCAATTTTATTTCCAAATAGGTTAAGGCGCTATATCGAAAGTAATTTTACCGCAAGGGCAATTTTATACTTAATTTGTATGACTATAAAGTCGTGAATACGCTGCGGCCAGAAGCTATCGGCTCGCTCGGAGAACATGCGAAAAAACGTAATTATAATAATTTAAAAAATAACAAAATGCTTCTATACCATTTTGAGTTGCAAAGGTGTCTATCAATTAGACTAATTTCCTACAATACATATATTTTCGTTTAAAAACAATCTTCAAATTTCGTATTTTTAAGAAGTCATTTCGAAAATTAAATGTATCGAGGCAAAATACATTAATCGTGTTTCTAGTTCTTCTAAAACCTAGATAAGGCTATGAAGATATGTATATCTCATTACCAGATTTGTAACATTTCTGAGGGTCCTATAGTATTACGTCAAAAAGGACAGTTTTTTCAATATAGCGCCTTAACAAGGTTAACACTTTTAGAACGTCGTGTCTACATGAGGCCTACTTGAGGTATTTTTAAATAAAAATACTTAAAAAAATAAAAAATTTAGCTCCAACATTAGATTATAATTGAAATGATCTTACATGTTGTGCATTAAAACTTATAGAAATACTGTATTTTAACTGTTAAATCACGTCTGTTAAATCATCGAAATCGGCAAATTACGTATACAGCCCTTAATGTTTTTTTACGTAGCATAATATTATTATCATACATCCTCGAAGGACTTATTATGTGCGTAGATGCATTGTCTTAGGCAATTATTTCCTAAATAAGAGGGCACGATATTAACGATATACGCCTTATTTATTTTAATAGCCTATAATAGGATTTAGAATAAAAAAATGCAAGGAATTTGCTGGCAGTACCAGGAAAAGAGATTGTGCGAGGAGTTCTCCTCCGCTATAACTGTATTGGAATTGAAAAGGCAAATAAATAACACGGCAACTAATATCTTTTTTAGGCGACTTTCTATTAAGTCACAAAAAAACTAACTTTGCAGTGATTAAATATCTTAGCAACTATTAAACTATACAAGCAACAAAAGGCTAGGATCCAAAAAAACTTAAAAAACGGCTGCTACTGTAAGGTATCAAATATATCAAGCGGGATCAGTGTAAAACTGGATAAGGTATTGTAAAACCTAATGTGGCGACTAATTTTTCCGAGGGGATATCAAACATTATTCACTGGCAACTATTGGCTTTCATTATAAAAATACACATTTGGCAGCGATTACTAGGTAGCTTTAAAACTGAAAATGGGTATTATAATAATGTATTTGGATATTAGAATATTGTTTGCAGATTCGTAAATTCTTGAAAAAGGCGTCAAATGCGCTCGTGTGTCTGAGCAGTGCGAGGGCTGCGGAGCGGGGGGTTGGTTTCAGCCAATAACAAGCGGCGGACGAATGCAATGGAACGTCACGGGGTTGCTGAAACTTTTTTTACTTAACTACTTAGCCACGGATACCGAAGCAGGGGGGACGGGGGGGCGCAGCCCCCCGCCAAAACAAAAACAAACACAATCCAGAAAGTCTAAAAGTAGGTTAGGTTAGGTTGGAACTTAGACCACAAAACCCAGAAATAGGAGCCCCGCGTAGCGGGGCTCCGTCAACTGATAATTATAATTGAAGCTAGTTGTGCCATATTGAGGGTCTCTAGGTATGACTGATGATGGGTCTGAAGATCTGAGGTTGAACCTCTAGAGTGCAATTCCTAAGCCGAAGGCTTAATTGTCATAGAAAAATAAAACGTCAAAGTAGTGCCGTCATAAGAAAAAGAAGACGAAGAAGACAGTAGTTTTTATTTGTAGTGAATTTTGTTAATTCAAAACTTTTTAAATTAATCGATTATGATTGACTTAGATTAGTTTTCCGTTCAATACGTAATTTTTTCACTCCCTTTTGTTACACTTAAGATAGTCAAGAAAAAATTAAATAGACCAAGAATAGTTTTTTTGCATGTCACAATTTAGTTTATTTATATCCCTAAAATTGTAGCCAAAATAAGTTTTTATGAGATCTTGTTTGTATTTATTTCAGACCTTGGTCAAGTTTATAGACAACCCCATTTTAGAATTATGAAAGCCTATTTTAACATTTTTATCCGCCAATAATTTGTCGCCTTAGAAGAAATTCAGTTGCCACAAAAGAATCCATTTTCACTTTTTTTAAGACCCGGAATGGTAACAATTTGTCGCCGCGTTAAATACATGCCAATTGAAAATACTTTCTGTAAGATCAATAAATGCAATTATTGTTGTTTCATTTAATATATTCTACTCTTATCTCAGTTTAATGGTTTAACCCACAATTTGTTAATCGTAACCCGTCGCGTCCAAATTACAAGTTCAACGTTTGATATTAAAATATAGTGATTATACATTACTATTTTACTGCACAATTTGCCTACAAATGGAGCTGAAATTAAGCCTATATGATATCTATATATATATTCATTTATTTTAATCTTTATTTATTTTAAAGGGATTTTTGTGCAAAAAGACGATGTCAATCCCATCGTACCTTATACTAAATACAACAATTTAACTTACAATAATTCTAAATTACAGTTAAAATTATATAGCATTTTAGCAGCCTCAGAAGAAGGTTCTGCTAAAATGCTGTTAAATATGCCAATATTACATTTAATTAATTTAAAATTAAAAATCAAATTTTCTCTTAAGTTTGCGTTCCGGGAACACTCCATCAAACGGTGGTAGATATCATCCCGCACACCACATTCCTTAGTCTATATATATTGTTATCGGTGTTTCAACCTATACATACTACAAATTACCTCACGCAGCGTATACATTATAGTTTATACAATCGCAGGTATTCTAGCTTAGTCTGCCATAGAAAACGTCTCATGACAGACAAAAACTGTGGACCTTAAATTATAATACGCTACGTAGATGTCTTTATTTGTAAAGAAGCAAAATTAAAAATATAAAGCTACCCATTTTGATAAAGCTAATTTAATAACCTAGCCAGAATTATCGCATTCGAGCTCATTATCCGTCAGGATTACTTCCGAAATAGAATCGAGGCACCTGGAATCTTCGTCTACGAGCTACACCTGCGTTATAGACGAGGCCTGTAGTAGGCGAAACGTGTCCACACCTAAACTGCCCCATTTGGCAATGTGCGACTGCGAGAATAATGTAAGGAATATTTTTCTAGAACTTCTTTTACCTTGCGATTTACAGACATATACATACAAACACTCGACAGCGATTCTCTCCAGCTATGTCGCACATCTGTGGCGGAAATGCGTTTCCATTTATCCTAGGTTGAAATAGCATTTTAAAAAGATAAAACCGACTCCAAATTTTTGTACGTAATTAAGAATTAAAATCCTTATCTCAAAAACTACTGAACCGATTTTGATGAAACTTGCAGTATTCCCTAAGTTGAACAATACCTAGTACAATAAAAAAAGAATCACTAAAATCGGACTTGTAGTTCCGGAGATATGCGTGCACAAACATAAAAACATACATACATACTTACATACATACATACACTTTTGAAACTTGGCACATTTGTTCAGAAGCTGTCATAGATTAACATATACAAAAACTGGGCAGTTCTGGAAATATTACATACATACGCGTCGAATTGATAACCTCCTTTTTTTGAAGTCGGTTAAAAAATAATGTGAAGTTACTTATTTACTACGTTATACCGTTATACGTATTCTGAGTTTTTCGGGCACTTAAGTTTTTACCAGAAATAGGTGTATCATTAACTAGATGTTCCGCGCGGCTTCGCCCACGTAATTTAGGAATTTCACGGAAATCGTACATTTTTCCACAAAAAATAGCGTATGTAAGGGACATAGGTTATTTTTTGTGGAAAAATGTATGGTGACACGTAGTCTTTTCTTCATGTCTGTCAAATAACAGAAAAATTGCTTCAGTAGTTCTTAAGAAAATAAGCAATTTCAAATAATTTTCCCCGTTTTTTCCACATTTTCCTCTATTTCTTCACTCCTATTAGTCTTAGCTTGATAAAATGTAGCATATAGCCTTTCTCAATAAATGGGCTATCTAACACTGAAAGATTTTATCAATTCGGACCAGTAGCTCCTCAGATTAGCGCGTTCAAACAAACAAACTCTTCCGCTTTATAATATTAAGTAATTAGATTCATCATTCATGACCTAACGTTTTTTGTATGTCATTATTTACAATTATAACGTACGCTAATAGCTCATCCTTAACTGTGAAATCACCGTCGTGAACTATTTTGTAATCTGTGCCTTCGGGACTGCTTTGAGTTATCTATTATTATCGGGGCACAGTTTACACGAAATAGATTTAAGTTGTCTCGGAGACGGAGACGGGAGGTGACGGCGGATTGAAGGTGGATTTAGTTAAGTTACTAATTACTTCGACAACTACTGCTACTAACCAATAACGATATTTATAATTAACGAATAGTTATACCACACTTATAAATATTTTTAATTACTAAATGACAGCCGCAGCTCCGTTGCACCAAAACTAGTTTATCGCCGGGGACCCCTTTTTTTTCGGAATAAAAGTATTTTTATTGATTCGCAGTGACTGATGCACAGAAACATCAAAAACCCGACCAACTATAGCAATGGTGTTACTTACGCATAGAGTCAGCAACAACTTAAAAGATAGAGTAAAGAAAGGCATAGACTCAGTCACGTTTTACGAAAACCTTTAACGAAAGTTTTGGCTGAAAATTGATTAAAATCCGTCCTTGGTGGTTGTGATGACGCAGCAAGGCGCGAGACGACATGATAGAGAGCGTTATGCAGCTATTTCCTTGTAATTCCGCCCGCCCCAGCGCCCTTAGCGCCTTAGCGCCCTGCCGCTCTAGCGCTGTACCGTCCTGTCGCCCTAGCGCCACGCCGCCCTAGCGTCCTGCCGCCCTAGCGCCGACGCTCTGAGAGCGCAATATGGCACAGATCGAGAAATATCATAACGACTATCGAACACAATATCTCATGGAATATTACAACCACGGAGCTAAAACAAAGATTACAACAGATTGTTGTATATCGACATAAAATAATAATAGTTTGTTGATTAGTATTACATTTTATATAAATAAAATATGTGCACTGTCCTATCCTCATTTATGTGAATTCTGGAAGAATAATTAATAATTATTATTAAGTTTCATAAAAGAAGACATGAGTGGATGAAGCGGGTAAATAATATTTTATGACATAAAGCAATTACTAATTTTATTTCTTATAATGATAATGGAGACGTATTTCTGTAACACTATAATAATTATAGTGTATTATGTATATTAAGATAAGCAATTTTGCTTATAGTATAAGTATTTTGCATCTCTACTTATCTATTAGAAGAGTAATTTTAGTTTACTTTAAAGAATAAGCATTTTTGCTGCCTTTAACTTGGTACTTAAAGACCAATTCAAACACTTGTCAGTAAACGGTTAAATGAATATAAAAGCCGTTTTATGGAGCGGAGCAAATACAACAATGGCGGGACTTGCACAGGCGAGTGGCGACGTAAAATCAAAATTAAATTAAGGCCGGGCTCAAACAAATGTTTGTAATGGATAAAATTAGAGCGCCAATATTGACAAATACTCGATAAAATCAACATGGCCGCCGTTACCCGCGCCGCGCCGAGATGAAGCCGTAACCGTAAACTTACCTCCACCGTTAACGTCACCGTTACTGCCCGAGTGCCCAAGTTCCCAAGTACCCTAATACCCAAGTGCCCAACACTCAGATATTTTCAACCGAATATAGGATGATTATGATAAGAATATTAGGTTTTTGTACGTATAGATTCGAGGTTCTTGAGATAACATTAACCTTGCGGTTATAATGATCATGAAGAACCTAACTATTAAAGAATCGTAAATAAATAAAGACAGCAGTCCGACCCGTGAGAAGAAGAGAGCCCGTCTAATGATTTGTATCTTTGTCTTTGTAATGACTTTGAAAACATTTTAAAGGGAGAGATAGGTAAAGTAGCAAGTCAGTACTCACGTGCAATCATCGAGTATTTCTCTAACTCTCTCTTTGACGTCATCAGGTATGTCCGGACACGACATCAGCTCCGGACACGCCGCCACAGCCAGCACCTGTAAAAAATTAGAAAAGGACTGTTAATGCACAAGATAGGATATATCTGCTATCCTGCTCCTAGCTGACGTATCATGCCTGCAGCAGCCTATTGGTCACCCATCACGCGATAATTGCAGCGATTGGCCGCCGATGACGTGATACGCAGTCGTGTCACCCCTCATACGCACCTAGGTTCACTTTGCATTCTCCATCTTAAAAATACGCATTGTAACCCCTTAACGTTTTCTCTAAAAATTCGCAAAATATTGTAAAAGTTTTTAGCTGAATATACGCAAGAAGTCGATCCTGTTGCTGAAGCTGTTTTCTTCACTCCTCGAGTAAAAGGCCAAACCAAGCCAGCCAAAAACGCGCCAACAAGGACACTACTAACTCTATTCACGTAAAAGGTTTTCTCTTAGATACTAATTTAAAAGGAGAAAAATTTGTTTGTAATGAATAGGCTCTGTTAGTACAAGGCCAATTTTGATGAAACCTGGCCTAGACGTAGACTACGGAGAAGCATTAGATACTTATATCTAGGAACTTTTCATCGTGCAAAAATGAAACTGTTTTTGCTTCTATAATAATATTTTAAGCCGTGAGAGAAATAACCTACTTTAAGGCGACGCCTTGATAATTTGGCTGTAGCGATGCCGATTTTTCTCAGCAATGACTAAAGCTAAGAAACTAAAGTTTATTGTCAGTATTCATCATGTCTTTGTCTTTGAATTGCCCATAGCATAACACGATTGGACAACTTTTATAACACAGAATTATCAATCGAAAAGACCTCTGTAAAAAAAGGGATTCCTATTTTTCCAACAGAGGAGAGTGATTTAAGGTTCCAAAATTTGTACATAAATTGGTTGAAGCATACACTTTAATATGTGCATAGCTTATATGAAATGTATTTATGGTTTTTAAATTACGCGACAAAAACCATTTTGTCGCTTACGCCCTTTCCATTTTTTGCTGTTCCATTGCTTGTTTTCTATGAGAGGCCGGCCCGGCCTCTCATAGAAAACAAGCAATCTAAAACATATCCAACACGGTTTCTTACTTTAACGCAGCGTCACCTTAATACAAAACCACAAAAACTTTAAGCATAAAGCTGTATGAGGTATAAAATTGGCGGAGGATCTAAGATGGTAATGAGGCGCTATTAAGGAGAGCTGCGGGGGCCGCGCCAATTGTCAGCAGATCCGCCCTTGTCGTCCGCGAGCCACAAAGGAGTCCATTCGTATTGTACTATACTACTATCGCAAACGACTGTAAGACGTATTATCAGATAATACCTTTAAGATTCTTAAACATACAATTCTATTCATATTTTAAATTTGAGTTTGGCTTCGATCTTACTATTTTAATGTCTGCTTAGAATTTAATAATGAATATGTTTATTGTTTACGAGATAACGCCAGTAACTCCGTTGCGCCGAAATTTGCGGCGGAACCGTACATTTTTTCGGGATAAAAAACATCCTTTGTAATTTCCCGGGACTCAAAATATCTCCATATCCATTCCAGCAAAATCGGTTCAGCGGTTTAGGCGTGAAGATGTAACAGACAGATAAACACACTTTCACATTTATAATATTAGTATGAATACATCGAATTACTATCTTGCTCATCGGCAAAGTCACTCGACAGACGAAAACAGCGAATCTAAAATTTTAAAAGCTCCAAAAATCTTTATTAGCAATCTTAGACAATAATTGCCTGTGTATGTAACCCAAACTCAAAACTCAAAAAAAATGTTGAGAATAAACTTTTTCACATAATATTTTTTGAACGTTGATTCTAGTAACTGGTGCATACTACCTAATTTATAAGTTTTAACTTTAAGTATCTACCTTTCTTTTTTTGTATTATAATTGTGTTATTGTAGACGTGCATGTATATTTGTCTCTGTCGTGAGTCATGACAGTATCTCCCTCACCTGTCTGACGAAGGTGAAGGGTTTCTGTCCAAGCGCGTGACAGTCCCCGATGTTGGCGCGGATCACGCGAGAGAACGGCTTTACAGCACCCTGGAATAAAATACAACATTACAATTTAGGAAAAAACCCAAAACACCTTCTAGTATTTGTCCGCGCTCTGGTATTATCATCTCAGTAACTTCCGGTTACCAGTATTGTTAGACAATTATTATCAATGTATAAAGTAATTATAATAATTGAAACAAAATCTAAAGTCTATACCAGCTGGCTGGTCGTTCTTGCCTCTGGAGTCTGGAGTCATCACATGTACAGAAAAACGTTCGGCTTATAAATTATATCCTTACTTACTCTATGTAACAGAAACTTTTAAAGAAATTGGTTTAAAACACCACCGCCAATTCAAACAAAAAGAGCATTGTGTAATTGACACTGTCATCTTATTTTGGCGGTTGTCGGAGACGGTGGTTAAGTCAATTTAGTTTATGTAGCCGTAGCCCGTAGGTCTGTTTATAATAAAATACCAGGGGCTCATAACTCCGGCGGAGTTGCGAGCAAACAAGTTGGAGCGAGTTGAGCAAACACGGGTCTCCCCGTAGTTAATTATATGGGCGGATACCTGAGCACTTAACTAGGATTCAACCACAATAAACAGAACGAACCAGTAGGCCGACTTAGGCTGGAATTTCGATTTAGAATTCCATAAGACTAGCGCAATCGTTCCTCATTCTTCACTCGCGAACGCAATGGCTTGCATTTGAAACATACGTGCGGAATTCGTCCCGTTTGATTCGAAAAAAAAAGTGAGCAGATGCAGCAAATTTTTTTCTTACCAGTTAATTTTCTACTGATTCTATGCATTCGGATTTCCAGATACAGAAAACGAATTAGGGAATCAAATACGGAAAACGTGTGTATGCGGCCAGCCTTGCTAAGGGTTAATTCAGACCGCAACGCGACGAAGCGAGGCGAGGCGCGGCGCGTCATAAATTTGTATGGATTTGAGTGATTTGACAGATTTAAATTACGCGAGGCGCGTCGCGTTGCTGTCTGAATTGACCTTTATATATACGTTTGACGTAGTAGTAGTATGTCATATCGCGCCGTGATTCTGCGTTGCTCAGTCGTTCAGAGCATGTTTACAGAGGTACCCGCGCTGATTTGTCAGTTTGTTTGAAGTCGGCCTACTGGTTCGTTATGTCTACTGTGGTTCAACTTTAACAAGCCGCATCATAAAGGATTGCACAAAACCTACGCGACCAAAGCGACTGCGAAGCGGTAGCGTCTACCGCGCGGCGGACGCTGCCCATGTAATCTTATGGCGCTGTGCACACCTGCACAACCGCGACGCGGGATGTTCGCGTCGGCAAGCGGAACGTGCGCGTCAAGTTGTCAGACGCGTGTTTTGAAGTATACATAACTAGACTTCTTTTTTAAAACCTTTTTATATTATTTTCTACAACTCTTTAGTTTATGATTTTTTGATTTGTATACGTTTTGATAGATTGTGTCATGATATTAACGTTTGACGGTTCGCACCGTAGTCGCGCAGGTGTGCACGGCCAGTTTCGCGTTGCAGACGCTCCCGTATCGCGTACCGCGTCCCCTGTCACTGACGCTTAGGTTTGTCAGGTAATATGAACATTAGCTCTAACTAGCAGTTTCATTCTGCAGTAACGCTATCGCCACTCTGCAGTGCTTCAATACTGTTACTAATGTTCAAAATTGTTTTAATTTTCGACAGACCGGACCATATTAGAGAAGTGACAAAATTTCCTAATAGAATTGGAGACTGGAATTTATAGAACTTTTTTAAATAATATTAAGTATATCTATGGTCGCTTAACAAATCACACTACAACAGTCTGACCCCGTGTTAAGGCGCTATAACGAAAGTAGTTTTACCGCAAGGGCAATTTTATACTTAATTTGTATGACTATAAAGTCGTGAATACGCTGCGGCCAAAAGCTATCGGCTCGCTCGGAAAACATGCGAAAAAACGTAATTATATTATAATCATTTAAAAAATAACTAAAATTTAAGCAAAATGCTTCTATACGATTTTGAGTTGCAAAGGTGTCTATCAATTAGACTAATTTCCTACAATACATCTATTTTCGTTTTAAAATAATCTTCGAATTTCGTATTTTTAAGAGGTCATTTCGAAAATTAAATGTATCGAGGCAAAATACATTAATCGTGTTTCTAGTTCTTATCAAACCTAGATAAGGCTATGAAGATCATTACCAGATTTGTAACATTTCTGAGGGTCCTACAGTATTACCACAGGTATTACGTCAATAAGGACAGTTTTTTCAATAAAGCGCCTTAAGTACCTGAATGACTTGTGTTATGGGTACCAGACAACGGAAATATTTTTAATACTTGAATTATACTATGATACACATATTTTATACACAACCATGACCCAAGAACTTTTTTGTTCCGTCGTCGGATTCAAATCCGAGACCCTCTCGGCTAGAGCTACCATGTGCTCAGGCAATGAGCGACAGAGGTCGTCGAATTTAATATTAATAATTATTTGTAAGTAAATAATATAGTAAACTCTGAAAAATCTGCCTGAACAGCACCGCCTCCGCACTCCACGAAGAAATAAAAGCATATACATTTCTCTCAAAAGCCTAACATCTCCTAGGACGTAAACTAGCTTTTTCTTTAAATATGAACAAGTTTGTACAAATAATGTAGACCTCAGTCACATTGTGAGGACAAACCTAATTCCTTACATCCCTCGACAATGGACAATGCGAGGAAAAATACGAGCAAGTCAGAATTTGTGTCATGCTTTTGTAGCGGCGGCCAACGTAACGTGACCCCCCGTGACGAACCGGGCGCGGGCTACGCGGGTCCATGTTACACTGAGGTTCATTAGCATACTATTCTAACCTGACGTATCTGGGGGCACGGGAGTGCCCCCGCCAAGATGAGCCAAGCGAAGCGCGCAAGGGTACTACCTACCTTTTCTCGAAACGTTTCGTCGTATTTTTGTTTGGATCGTAACTTTGGTTTGGATAATGCCAGATACTTGAAATTTTTATGATATAATGACATGAGTGAAATAATGAAATGCGTAAAGTTTGAATATCATAGCTATTATACTTTAGATTTTATAGGTGTCCAAAAACCCACAATTTTGGCACTGACTTAACCTATCATCAAAACTGTTAGGGTACTTCCTGAAGTCTGAGAAAACTGAAATCTGGTATGTAACATACTATTAGTACAGAAACAACAAAAAAATTATCAAATCCAACCTAACCTATATCCGTACACTTATAGAGCAAAATTAGGCCAAAAATTGTGTTTTTTGTATGGGAGCCCCCCTTATTTTTTTATTTTATTTTAATATTATTATTAAATATTAAAGTACACATATTATTAAGGGTTTTGAGAAAAAATTAAGTACCTACCTGTTGCCATTATTGATATAGAGCAAAATAGGCCAAAAAAATCACGTTTGTTGTATGGGAGCCCCCTTTAAATATAAATTTTAATTTGTTTTTAGTATTTTTTGTTATAGCAGCAACAAATATACATAATCTGTGAAAATTTCAACTCTCTAGCTATTATTCTTGAGTTACAGACTGGAGACAGACAGACAGACAGACAGACAGACAGACAGACAGACAGACAGACAGACAGACAGACAGACAGACAGACAGACAGACAGACAGACAGACAGACAGACAGACAGACGGACAGATAGACAGATAGACAGATAGACAGATAGACAGATAGACAGATAGACAGACAGACAGACAGACAGACAGACAGACGGAAAGACAACGAAGTCTTAGTAATAGGTTCCTGTTTTTACCCTATGGTTACGGAACCCTAAAAAATACGTGTTATCCTTGAGAGACCACAGACTCACAGAAAACCGGCGTGAAACAGCGCTTGCGCCGTGTTTCGTCTAGTGAGTGAGTTTGGCGGAGGCCCAACTGCACTCTATACTAATACATTATTCCCTATCCCTATTCTCTTCTGCTTTTTCCCTTAGCCTATTCCTTCATAGAAAGGCCGGAAACGCACTTGCAACTCTTCTAATGTTACAGTCTCCATGGGCGATGGTAGCTGCTTTCCGTCAGGTGACCCGTCTGCTTGTTTGCCCCCTAATTTCATAAAAAAGGGAAAGAGAACAGGGGAATAGGGATACCCATTTTCCCTATTCCCTCAATTAAGCCTTTTCTGTCTGAAAGTATGGCAACTCGGCGACGGTAGTACTTTCCATCAGGTGACCTGTTTGCTCGTTTGTCCCCTAATTTTATATTATATAACCGATCCCCTCGTAAAGGCTGGCAAATCACTTGCAACTTTTCTAATAATGCGAGTGCTGATAAAATGCTGCCAAGATGAGAACGTAATAGTTCGAGGTGTCAAAAAGTAGTGAGATCTCATGTAGCCAAGTTTCAAACCTTACACACTCAGCCCTAAATCTAAAAACCTTAATATTACACATAAATCGCGGCAAAATACTTGATATAATGTGTCAGCCGCACGAGAAGAATCTAAAAACTCTACACATTAGTCAAAATGGGTGGCTTGGCCATTTTGTTATTGGTCATGCTATGAGCTTTGAACTACTCTTCAGTTGTACTTAATAACTTTTTAAATATTAACCGCAACAAAGTGGCCAAGCCACCGATTTTGACTAATGTGTAGAGTTTTTAGATTCTTCTCGTGCGGCTGACACAATATATCAAGTATTTTGCCGCGATTTATGTGTAATATTAAGGTTTTTAAATTTAGGGCTGAGTGTGTAAGGTTTGAAACTTGGCTACATGAGATCTCACTACTTTTTGACACCTCGAACTATTATGTTCTCATCTTGGCAGCATTTTTACATGAAAATGTTTTTTGGTGGGATTACCTTTCTACGTTACGTTAATTCTAATTTCTAGGTAACCATCACAATCATATTAGCAGATATGCGAATAATGCGAAAATGTGTCTGTTTGTCTGTTACCTCTTCACAACCAAACCGCTGAGCCGATTTTGCTGAAACTATTATGGAGATCCCGGGTAAAGATATAGGATGCATAGATATATTGTTGTTACTAGAAAAATCCCGCGCGATTAACGAATTTTGGCGCAACAGAGTTGCGGGCGTCATCTAGTAATGAACAAAGTCCTTTGCTCTTAGTTCTAGCCCTGAAGCTATATTTTATCAGTTATACAAACCTTTAATCTTAAAACGTATTTAATATGTTCGAGAGTCGAGACAGAGTAATCACACTTTATTGAAAAACTTCTTTATTATAATCTATTGTTATTTAATTTAGTATCCAATTTAAAGTTTATAGCCCGAGGCGTGACGTGACGGGGACAGCGTGACAACGAAGTAACGTAGTACGTCGCACGTAGTTACGTCATTCTGACTCGCAGCGCGACGTAGCAGGACAACGTGACGTAAGGTGACGGATATAGAAATGACACGATGACGTCGCCGATTGCGGGACTCGTGAACATAACACGAGTTAGCGTGACACACATTGAGATGGCGTGACAGACGACACGAGCAGAAGGTTTCACTTCGCCGAGTCGCCGTCACGTCTGTCACGTCACACGTCTAGAGGAGTCGAGGACTGATGATGACAAAGTTGAAGAGATAGTCCTAATCGGGATAGAACCGTGGAACACTTTTATAGTCGGCTTTTTTCGATAACAGTCGCCTACTTAGTTTATTTATTATTTAGGTTATAGGAGTTAGGACATATTATTACTGCAATGCAATGTCTTCATGGCAGCACCAGTGCAAACAGTAAACAAAAAGTTCTTTTCGACGTTTGATAACGTTTCTGTCAATATTCTAACTTCTAGGAACACGGCACCAATATTGTTAAGATGACCCAACAATATTATGTACTACAGTACTATCATCGCGTCATCGCCCGCAACTCCGTTGGGCCAAAATTCTTAAGGAAATGGGAACTGTACTTTTTCCGAGATAATCCCTTCTCGGGCCGAATATTATTTAAGATTTGAATAAAAAATAACTTCACAAATCTATTGTACTACTACTAAGATAGAATCATTTACTGCGAGAAAACAGACAGTAAAATTTTACGCAGTATTGGTATTATTTTCCAACTTCGTTCCTTTCTGATATCCTGCTCTAAGCTACCAAATTGCCCTTTACAGCTGGCGGTCGTGGTGTCCTAGTAGGCGGATTTCCCCCCCTCCCCCGCCTCCCTCTACATGCCAGGGCAGCAGCCAGACCGCGGTATTATCGATGGGTCATAAAGCCCCATTAGATGGGCCAAAGTGCCGGCTAATGTCTTTTGTTACGTTTCTATTACACAGGACTTTTTGAATAAGTCTCGATTTGCTATCTATATTTTGGGCATTTGCTTTTATAATTCAGTTGAATCAATATTCAAAATTTGTATTCATAAATTACGAAAGTAAGTTCTACTAATAGCGGAAATGTGATTCGGTCGGGACTCGGGATAAATCAAATCCAGCCCAGAAATCACGACTATCATCCATATAACGTACTTTGAATTAGTTTATCTGATAGCACTTAGTTTTTAAAAGGTACATAATAATAATAATAATAAATCATTTATTTCAGACTATGTCCATAGTTATTGATTTACTATCAACCTATGTGCCTGTAGTTGCTTAAATAATAACACATAGGCATGTACCAGCCTCGTTAGTTTATAGTTAGAATATAAGCAATATTAAAATAATCAATTCAATAAAAGTTGTTTCTGAGCTCACAACTGCATACAGTTTGTTGTCAAAGTTATATTGGAAACGAAATTATTAAAACCATTATAGTAGGGGAGGAGAAGAGGGGATTTCGGGAGTAGCTCGAGCGTGTCAGATTAAGCTCGTATAGGCTTCCGACATGTGTCTAGTTATCATGGCATAGAAATCAGATTTCTCATGTGGTGGGTTAATTTTTTATTTTTTTAAATATTAAAATGTCTATCGATCTGTCAGATTAAGATATGGTGATGTTTAGAATGCCCCTAAAAAGCTTCCATAAAAAGCACTGACGATTCAAAGTTAAGGTAAGCCTGTATGGACATTTTAATATATAAATAAATAAACCTTCATATTTTCCCAACTAAACTTCGCAGATATTTTATTTTGCATTAAACTAAGTGATTTACTTAGTCCTTGTTGTCTAAAATATATTTATAACTGACATAATAAGCAATTTTCTAAATATATTTTCTTTTTCAAAACTTTAAAATGGCTGCAGTTTCTGAATCCACCACTAAAATAAAAAACGCTCTTATTATTTTTTTATCAGCTTTACCTAATTTACAAAACCTACTAGGTCTCCATGACGCTCGAGTGACTACAAAAATAGTACCCTTCCCTCCTCTACTATTAGTATTAAAATGTAGAACTAACATCGCGGAGGTGTTACGTGTGGACTGTGCAGTTCACAGTTCCAGCGGACAGTTAAACTAACTGTAGTTAGCTGGTAACTGTTAACTAACTTGTATAATTAGCTCCCGACCTATTGTCTGTCTAATTTTCTTCGATTAAAACCCCAAATAATTACTACACTCGTGAGTCGTGATACTCGAGCATCACTGTTTTGGACTATTTATTTGGTAGAAGGTCCAGTTAGGTAATTAATTTGCTAGAGTACATATACTTACAGTACACAAGAAATAGTATAATTTACTCTGTGTGTATGTTTGTTACTAATTTAAGCAAAAAGGACTAAATAAGACTAGGACTAAATAAATATGATAAAATGGATTTCTAAGGTAAAGATTAATATGTATAGCAAGAACTACATCTTGCGAGTTGCCGCGTACAAGTACAATCTTTCCATCTGATATTTTTACGCCAGCGAGCAGAATCGAATGTGCTTTTATGAAAAATTATAAACTTGTTTGCTTTTACATACATTTTAAGCGGGGTGTAAAATTTGTCATCGTGTAGCAGGTACTTTACTGGCGTGTGATACAGCAGGTAGGACCCATCAACACGACTCTGTGATCGGGAGAAACTAATTGTGATCGTGTGATAGGGCCGCGTAGGTGCTCGTGCAGACGAGACACTGATATTGGTACTGCAGATGGCAAATGACAGCGAATATGGCTCAAATAACGTAGTTAAGTTAGAAATTTCTAACTAAATTAAACACCTATCAAAATATTGTTCTTACCTCCGGGCGGAAAACGTCAACTTTCTTCCCGCTGCGCTTACCGATGTTGCCGTTTTCCGCCTCCGTCGATGAGAAAAATAGTATACGCACCATAGGCAGTAAATAAGAAAGCCTCAGATCACACGTTTGTTGACCTCGGCTTCGCCTCGGCCAACAATCACATAGCTGCTAGTCCCCTTGTTAAATCGACTTTATGCGGTCGTACAGTGTGAGTATGTACGAATGTAATTTTCCAAATGACATGGACAGCGACAGGGGGAGCCTGGTGCACTGCATAACGTATCTAAGTATTTTAGGGGTTTTGTCGGCAGTAGTGGTGATAGTTCGCTTTCGTTGAGAGCTCGTTTGCACTATGCCTTATACCGTATACGTTGTACTGTACGTAAACGTAATATTCGTTGACGTTGAGTGTATAGACAGGTGTTATCTCGGCTTAGGAATTACCCAATTTCGTTAAACCCTAGATTAAATATTTTAAAGGAAAAGGCATGATATTTTAACGTAAGGTTAATTTTAAGTCGGATTGGCGAATTGGGCTTTAAGCAATTAAAATGTTAGCTACGAAACGCAAAGTACGTCTATTTGAGTGCTGACCGCGGTAACCCTAAACTATTTCATTCCCTAATATTTGTGCTACCCCTCGCATGAAACAACGAAACTCGAAAGGTTTTGGTGGTGATATAAAATTCACGACTCTATTAAGGCCAGACTATTTAATAATGTTATAATTGAATTCTTTACTTGGATAAGAGTACAGTTTTAGGTGTGTTTTGTTTTAATAAAATATTATGATAGGTATTAAACTGATATAGCTCCTAACTACATACCAATAGGCAATACGTAATGCATAGACAACAAGGTGACAATCATTATTCAGCTCTGAACATTATGTACCACACCCATACTAAGACTTAGGTATAATATTTTTATATTGTAATTAAGTATCGTTTTTACTCTAGGTTGGTACGACTAATATTATATATTCTGTGCTCTAGGTTAAAATACTAATTTTAGATTACTAGTCACAGGACAGACATAAATTATTGCATTTATCTATCGCTGTCTATCTCTATCACTCGCACACGAAAATCTCCCTTAATTCTCTCTATCCCACGACCGGACTTTAGTAAAATATCCACAATGAATCTACCACGAAGCTAACGCTTATTAATCCGTGGAAACATAATAACTCGGCACTTTTCCTTCAATTAGTGGTACAGCTAAGCCTTTTGAGCTGCGGCGGGGATTATACCCTGGACGCCCCCCTCCCACAATACCTCGTTCTGTAGAGGGGAGGTGGGAACAATACCTCGTCCTGGGGGGATACGGATAAGTTTACGAGTATTACAAACTTGTGATAATGATGATATTAGGAAAACAAGATTTTAATGTGAGTATAATAATTTTACACTAAAAGCAAAACAGATATATGTATTTAAATTAACATTATATTATTAAATCTTTTATCAGTAATTTACCCATCAATCCCCAAGCGGCACCCGGCTGTCGCATAACAATTGAAAATCTATTATGTCTTCGATTCCCACGATCGAGGTATTAAAAGACTTATAACTTCACAAAACATCACAAAAAATAAAAAAAGACTTCTGAACATTTTGAAGAACTTACAGAACACAAAAGATAACAATGGCCCCAAAACTCCAAATAAAGTTGTTGATGGATTCTTTTAATTAATTTCTCACAGAAATGAATTTCAAAACCAATAAACTGCCAACGAAAAGTTTCCTGCAATCCTGGTATATGAACTAGCGAAAATGAAATCACAAAAACATTTAAGTAGCGGCAGTCCACAAGCTAAGCGCTCTCCTTCAAAAACACGCTGTAGTCGACTGTAGCGCGACAAAATTCCCGTTAAAAATGAAAATTCCAATTATTTTCGAGCAGTGAAATATCTAGAGTGCAAACTGGTAATTAGTTTTTAGAGCACGAAACATTCAGCTTCTTTTACATATTCTACATTGACCATTGTTAACGTGATCAGAGTCCCACTACTATTTGGGATAAAAAGTAGTCCATGTTTTGTCCTAAGCTCGGCAGTAGTCGCGTTTTTTTTTATTACTATTATTAAATAAGGGGGGCAAACGAGCAAATGTGTCACCTGATGGTAAGCAACTACCGTCGCCCATGGACACTCGCAACATCAAAAGAGCTGCAGGTGCATTGCCGGCCTTTTAAGAAGGAATACGCTCTTTTCTTGAAGGTTTGCAGGTCGTATAGGTCCAGAAATACTGCTGGTGACAATTCGTTCCAGAGTTTTACAGTGCGCGGCGAAAGTTACGCGAAAAACGCACTGTGGAAGACGTGCAGTTGATCGCGCTCGAACAGTAAATTTTCCGATTAAAAAATCCTGGGATCTCCATTCCTTTCATTAAAATCGGTTTAGTGTTTTAGGCGTGAAGAGGTAATAGACAGAGTACAGACACACTTTAAATTTTTTAATATTAGTATAGATATTATGGATATTTAGGGCCTGTTTGACCACTTTCTGATAAAGTGCCGAATAGGCTATTCATAGCTTTTTTTATATATTGTTCCATACTTCATTTCTGTCAAGCTAAGTGGTGGATAGCCTATTAGCAATGTCCACACTGTGCACTTTCGTCTTCAATTTTCGCCATCTTCTTTCATTCAACTTTCGTATTGGCGCATTCAATAATTGAATAATTGAATAAAGACAGATAGGGCATGCGTCGCGGGCATGTCTCACGTTCGCTGTTGACTGTGCTATAGCGCATGCCCTTGATAAACAAAAAAAGGCACGGTGTGGACAAAGCTAATCGGCCCTTAACAGGAACTAATGGTGAAAAAGGGCCCTCCCTATTCACAACTTTTTTGACAGATTCTCCATACTTTATCTGTCAAGTTAAGTGGTGGATAGCATATTCGTCATTTATCAGGAAGTGGTGAAACAGGCCCTTAGTCAAATAAATACAAGAGATATATTTAATTTAAATATTACCTTCTGTATCTCCCGTTCTATCTGCGCCGCTCTAGCCACGATGGGTCCGCGCACCGCGTACTGGATGTTCAGCAGTTTCTGGTTCACGTTGTCTTCTGTCAGGCACTTCTGTTTCATCTTGCTAGCTGGATGTTAGAAGACGTACTAGGATCACAGAGCTTCGGGAGAGATCAAAAAAGTGCTTTACTGGAGAGTTCGATAAAAGTAGTTTCTTTTTTGTTAAGCTACCAGGCTCACAGAAACAACAGGTCGAAATAATAGTATCGAACAAAAACTTCGATATTTTGAAATTTAGAATAGTAATCGATTTTGCGATGACTATTTGACTATAACCGATGTACTAGCGCATTGTCTGCGAAATGCTCTAGTATTTATATTATGTGCTAATTTATACTGTGTGTCGGGCACTCGGGCCTTCCCGGCGTTTTCCTCGTCTTATGAGTTATGACCTGAGTGCTAAGATGTACCTAACAGTAAAAAGATCCCCGCCAAAGAGGTTAAAATATATTTGGTTATGAGATCAACATTGATTAAGTAATATTATTTTTTTATAATCACCATTTTTATAAACAACGACGCCCACAATTCCACTACGCAGTAAGCTAAAATTCACCTTTTTCATTTGTTTGAAATTGAAATTGTTCATTATCGAATGCAGGCTGCAGCATTAACGACAGCTACTGACAACAGAAATCTACGTAACGAGGCTTAAATAGTAAAAGCTTAGAAATCAGCATACATTTTATCCCTTTTTCAATGTACATTGTACATAGCATTATAGGAATGTGGAGCAGACTTAGTTAAGGGAATAAGCGAGGGTAGTTTCATTTTTGTTGGTGTTCGTTTGAAAGGCTTTTGACGGCAAATTCCGGCCGCACTACACACAGTATACACACACAGAATAAAAGAGCCGGCTTGATGGGCTTCACTATCAACAGTTCGCGTGAAAATACTATCGGCAAGTCCGTTTTGTAATGCAGATCATTTTAGTAGTTATTGAGAAGGTATTGCAACTTTGAACATGAGGTCAAGTGCAACAAGCTGACATTAAGTTTAAATGTGGGCGTTACAGTATTATTTAAAGGCAGTAGAGCTGTGGAGCAATGTTGGGGATGTACCGTTTTAAGTAGCTGAAAGGTTTAATAAAAACCGGCCTAGTGCGAGTTGGACTGTCCACTGAAGGGTTCCGCAGCAGCAATAAGGTTTATTTCTATAAAGTTAAAAGGTTTTTGATTTATTTTTATATTTTAGTTGATTTAATGAAAGTTAAATTATTAAGGTTTACCATTTATGACGTATAAAAAAAACTACTTGATAGATCTCGTTCAAACCAATTTTCGTTGGTAGTTTTTATAGTAATGTACATCATATATTTTTTTTTAGAATTATCATGCCTTTACTTAACTTTAGAAGTTAGAGGGGGGGGGGGACACATTTTACCACTTTGGAAGAGTCTCTCTCGCAAACTATTCAGATTAGAAAAAAATGATACTAGAAACCTCATCATAATATGATTTTTGAAGACCTATCCATAGACACCCTATACGCGTAGGTTAGACGAAAAAAATTTTTTTTTGTTTCAGTTACCTATAGGGACCCCTAAAATTTTTAATAATTTTTCAATTTTTGTAACAAAATCTTAATGCGGTTCACAGACTACATCTACTTACCAAGTTTCAATAGTATAGCTCTTATAGTTTCGGAGAAAAGTGACTGTGACATACGGACGGACAGACAGACAGACAGACAGACATGACAAATCTATAAGGGTTCCGTTTTTTGCCATTTTGGCTACGGAACCCTAAAAAGTAGTTATATCAATACTATTTACAATATACAACTGTATGTTTAAACAAAATCGCTACTAGTAGCGACATCTATTATGGAAGTAGCGTAACTACAGTATAATCTCTTTTTCACAATTATAGCTTTTGGATTGGTTAACACTTAGCTAGTAATCACCATCCCAAACTCCATAGTTAAGTGTCCCCTAGCGGCCTTTATGGAGACTCAAAAGAACTTTGATGGCACATATTAGCACCGAGCAAGTTTTTGTCAATTTATGTTAGGGGGCGGTGACGGAAACCAACAATACAGTGATTTCGATTTTTACCCATTGGGTGCGGAACCCTAAAGTAGCCATCTACGGGGATACCCAGACAGCTGATGTGTATATGTAGTATTAAATTACGCGGCGAGACCTTCCTTATCGCCCGCGGTACTTTACTCGTCGTATCCATCACTCATACTATACAATATACATACTTCTCAGCAACACTTGACTTTAATTTGTGTTTGTTACGCAACCTTTTGTGTAAGTGGTTTATTTGATACAATTGCTATGTAATTCATTTCGTAGAAATTCATTCTAATCCGTAAAATTTTCCCAGATAAATATTATCTTATGTCCTATATCGAGACTCAAAGTATCTCCATACCAAATTTCAGTAAAATCGGTTCAGCGATTTGAGCGTTCCTCAGACAGGCGTCACTTTCGCATTTAAATTATTAGTATGAATTAAATTAAAATTTTATCTTGCTTAATACCTGATCGTGGAAAAACCAGACACAATAGCAGCTTATCTATTGTTATCCCAGCCGCATGTGGCCGCTTGGGAGTTGAAGCATTGGGTATTAAGACGCTGACAACTGCCAATGACCTTGATCTCGTATCACTCTCGCACCTGTGTCGATTTTCATGCCAGAGAGACAGAGATGTGAAGTGTTCACTCGGTAGCGTGGATATATTTTTCGTTTGATAGAGGAAAAAATTAATATTATGGGAAATCTAGATGTCAGAACTGAAAATTAAATCCGGCAGTCTTTGGATTTTTGTAAAAGGTATCAAATAAACAAATTTTTAAAGCATAGATTGTATTATTACTTTAGTTAGAACTGTTTAAAGTTCCTGAAAGATGTGACTTTGGTTTTTTTTTTTTCATCCAGTAGGAGAACATTATTTTATTATTTAAATTCGACAAGCTTTTCCAAATATAATCAAAAATCACAACATATATTTTTTGTGCCTATCAATGAAATACATACGTCTAGAAAACTGCACAAAGATGTCGAATTGGCAGCTGCCTTCCCCTTAAGTGAGTTACATACAGGTCTTGTGTTTACTATTAGTTTCATCACATTAGGTACTACATGTTACTACTCCTTTACTGCTTCGTTGCGTAGAAATTAATTAGTCGCGTGGGAGTGCTACATTTTTTTCGAGATAAAATATCAATTTATATCCTCGAGACTTCTGGCTTTCTGGGTATATAATATAGATAGTGTATCGTATATTATTTATTTACAGTATAGCAGTACTGACGTAAATACCTACTGTATCCGCGAGCAAAACTGTTCTCGCTCGCGGGCAAACACCGCCACAAAACCCGCAATTTACAACCGACCCGCTGTTTGCTGCGATGATTGAAGTTTGCACAAGCCCTACATCCAATACTCTTCGCTTAAAAATACTTTTAAAGTGATTATTTTTACAAGCAAAGCATTTAAAGTATAAACGATAACCAGACTACGTATTTGTATCGGGAGGAGTTACTAGTGGTACTCGTTCCGATTCAAGGTCAATTCCACCCTCATAAAGTTATGCAACTGCTGTCAACAACTGACAGTATTTCCGTACCAATATCACCGGCAAATCCGCAAAAAGGTCGGCAACTTTTACGGTAGTTGCTTTCCGTGACCCGATGGCTCGTTTTTAAATTTCTTAAATAAAAAACCAAAATGGTTTCTGTTCTGTTAAAAATTAATATAAAGAGGTGGAATAAAAATAGTTTTTGAAAATCATTACCCTTCTACCCCTTACCCTTCTAGCTAATAGTAAAAGTAGGGATGAAATAAGACAACAACATAAAATTAACAATTAGTTTAATAATTCCTATTGATGTAATCTCTTCGTACAAACAAATTTTATCTGTGGATAGAATCACAAACTTTTATAGTGTAACGTATTACTACCTGATTGCTGATCTGAGCTGATTCCTAGAAAATGGTTACCCATTTTCTAGGAATCATCTTCAATTAATAAGTCGATATTTATTATTCTAACAACCAGAGTATTATATTTTAATGCTTGAATAAAAGTCATCATACTCACAGATAATCTAAAGTTTAAACCATTCTTCGTAGAATTTTATTACATTTTTATACAGTTTTTATAATAATATTCATAATTATTAAACAAAATTGACAAAATTACCTACAAGAAAATTAAACAATTATATTTTAATGCTTGAATAAAAGTCATCATACTCACAGATAATCTAAAGTTTAAACCATTCTTCGTAGAATTTTATTACATTTTTATACAGTTTTTATAATAATATTCATAATTATTAAACAAAATTGACAAAATTACCTACAAGAAAATTAAACAATAAAATGGCACTTCCTGGCAACAACAAAGAAAAACAAAAAAAAAATAATTTGACATGGCAATTATAATTGCCAACAACAAAAATGGTGCCGATCACAAATATATCACAAAGTTGCCATGAAACTACTGCCATACCCTTTTTTAAAGGTAAATATGGCGTTACTTACAGTAAAACAGCATATAACAAATAAATGTTTAGATTGTCGCTTGGATCAAAATGGCAGTGCCGTAATATTATGAGTATATTTTGTTCTTTTGAGCTCAGAAATATAATACGTCCCTTTTGTTTGAACTAATCTTATAATATAGAATTTGTAAAGAATTTAATGATTAAAGTATGTAATAACAAACTGTCTTGTGCTTTGTTCGTATAAAAGTTATAAATGCTGTCAAAACCACGCGCTGCCTCCTTCAATAATTGATTTTATGTATTTATAACAAAATACAACAACAATTATTAAAAACTACGATTTGAAAACGACACAAAATCACAGAACAATTTAAATTAAATGATGATACGTATATTAATATACAAATACTTATTAAGATAAAAGAAACAAATAGATTACAGTACACATATAAAACAATAAAAATATTCAATTTTAATACCATAGGTTTCTTGGCTGTCTTTTATAAACATATATCTTATTTGATAATAGTATTATGATAATAATCTGTAAACATTACAACTTAAGTTTTTGTGATACTCTGTACATAAATTAAATAAGGCTATGCAAAATGCATGTAGAAAATACTATTATGCCAACATTATTATATCATGTATGGTGATGAGTTATCCAGAATAATATTTCACCCCGGGAGCTACTACACTGTAACTATTCACCATAACAAAGTATCGCTGCACCTTGAGAAGCCAGAGTAAAAAATTAATCTAGGTAGGTGAAATGTTACCTCGGGTAACATTTCACCCAGGACAATGCGTCACTGATGCTGATGGTAAAGCTTCACTTATCATCACGTTTTACACAGGATAATGATAGTACCTGGGTAACGCATCACCGAGAGTTTCACTTCACCCAGGGTAAGACTTCACCCAGGACAACGTTTTTCCCCAAAATAATGCTTTACCTAAAATAACGCATCACCTAGGGTAAAATTTCACCCAGGGTAACGCTTCACCCCCAGCCGTCTTCACCCTCCGAGTGCACCTACGAGTGCTCCTTGGTGAACTTGGTGTGGAAACCCTTGAAGATGTCGAGCATCTCCTGCAGCAGCTGCGGCTGTGGCAGGATGGTGGTGCGGAAGTGGAACGTGCCGGGGCGCTGCCCGAAACCGGTACCGGGGACGATGCAGATACCTGGATACCGAAAATTTACATTATAGCCTATTTTGGTATAATATTTTAGTTATGTTATGTAATAAATATTATTTTGTAAATATTTTAAACTAGATGACGCCCGCAACTCCGTTGTGACAAAATTCGTTTATCGCGAGAAAACCGTACATTTTGTCCTTTTCCGGGACTCAAAGTATCTCCATGCCAAATTTCAGCAAAATCGGTTCAGCGGTTTGAGCGTGAAGAGGTGACAGACAGACAGACAGACGGTCGGACAGACAGACAGACACACTTTCGCATTTATAATATTAGTATGGATTAAATAGTAAGTAAATGTTCTATTTATATTTGTATTTATATTTTACAAGCAATTATATTGCAGAAACCTATACCGATTACCGATATATAATACCAGTGGTCTTGCCAAGTCTATTTTTTATACCTTCTCTGTGTCCCCTGGGGGACGAGTCGGGAAGACGAGTCAACGTCAACGTCATATTAACGAATGCTTATGTCAATTCCATACATTTTCATCGGCGATTCTATAACGAAGCGATAACGAAAACATTTTGGCACACGTCCCTGATCTACAATCGTATGATAGCGTTACTTCCCCGTTAATGTCCCACATTTACGCACTCATTATTTTCGTTGCAAGATGCAGTAGAAAGGTCGCTAAAGGACAAAATAAAGGATTATTTCACTAACAGATAGACAGCAAAAATACCTGTCTCCTCCAGCAGCCTGAACGCGTAGTACACGTCAGGCGCGAGCCCCTTCGACTTGGCCACCTCGATCGCCTTGGGTGGCATTTCGATGCTCGGGAACGCGTACATAGCACCCTGACAACATTATATGAGATTAGATTTAAAGCACGTATAGGTACTATTGAAGTAACAATATACGATTAAAAATATCCCCCCTATAAAAATAGGCTGTAAAAGTCGAACGTGCCGAGAATCGAGATTCAAACCCACGGGCCACGATGTAATAATTTATAGTTTGTGCGTTATAAGATGATATGGGTGACACTTCTCATATTCCTTGCTACGGATTTTTTTACAAGAAAACAAAAAATCAAAAAAAAAATTATATTCCATCTACAAGAACAAATGTTTCCTATAACTATAAATGAATAAAAATGAAAAGTTGCTAAATGCTAACTTATTAATATAAAATTATAAATATTAACATTGAAATAGGAGTATGAAATTATTGATACGAAAATATTTGAAAAATGTCAGATGCATGAAACGGAACTTATGCCGATAGAGATTGACACTGTCGAATCGAAATCAAATCGATAAAAAGTGCGGCCATCTTAAATCGAAGGCGCCACTCTAAAACGTCAGTATGAAATCGATAGTTTCGATTGCAATTCTTTTACGAAGTGATTCGATATTTTTAAATTATCGATTAAAATTTTTGGGTAACTTCCCTACTATTGTCAATTATAATGTGTCACCCATATCATCTTAAAACGCACAAACTATAATTGGAGCATTGGCCGATAGATGGCGTTGTACTCAGTAGTGTCATAGCAACTCGATAGATGGCGCTATTTTGAAACAGGATAGCGACATCTAGCAGAATTCTGAATTTTGAGTTTTTGTCACAGTTTATGAAAGTTTGTGCCGTTTCATATTCTTGACACTACGCACTATTTGCGTCCAAACACACTAGGCTGAATTACGCCGGCGTAAATTCCGCCGCGTTTACGCCGCTTTTTAAATGCATACAAAATACGGACGGAACGCGATGGACGACACACTATGGCGAAATTCCGTCGCAAGCCGAATTTCCGTCGAGCCGAGTCGAGCGTAATGTTCGGCAGCGATTCGGCGGTAATGTTTTGTATAGCAACACACTATACGCGACGAAATTATCAAAACCGAACATAGCAAATCCAACCTTAAGGGTCTGTACAGACGGACCGCATTTCAACTGAAATCCAACCGAAAAATGCAGTTCAAGTGCAGTTTGAATGCAGTTGATAATGGTTTGCAGTTCTATTGCAGTCGTGTCAACTGCATTCAAACTGCACTTGAACTGCAATATGCGGTTGGATTGCAGGTCGTCTATATAGACCATAACTCCAAAGGGTCTATACAAACGAACCGCATTTCAACTGCAGTTGAACTGCAATTTGCGGTTGGATTGCAGTTCGTCTGTATAGACCCAAAGCTTTAATGTACACATTAGGGTCTATACAGACGTACCGCATTTCAACTGCAATCCAACCGCAAATTGCAGTTTTAATGCAGTTGACACGACTGCAAACCAAACGCGCAGTCGGATCGCAGTTCAGTTGCAGTTGGCGTGCAGTCGTGTGAACTGTTTGGTTTGCAGTTCTATTGCAGCCGTGTCAACTTAAATACTCACTTACGCGCGCGTTCCGCAACGGAAATTACGCCGCGAAATTTCGGCTCTTCGCGTAATTTATGGTGTGTCGCATCAGACGTAAGCGGCTGAACGTAATTTCGGCCACGTAAATTACGCCGGCGTAATTCAGCCTAATGTTTAGCACTTGTTTTACGCATTTGTCTTAGCGAAGCTAAGGTTTGATTGATTCTTCATAGTATTACGTGTTAGGTTTCGAAGGATTTGGAGAGAAAGACCTGCTGACTCTCTTAAAGAGTTTATATGGGCCGAGAGTCGAGACGAGTGCCAGAACATTCCAGAGAATTCGTTTCCTTGTAGAAAATACGCGCATGTAATCGTACACCTAACGCCATCCAGTATTGAGTAAGGGATTTATGTTGTCTGTGTTCTCCGAGTGGTTCCACTGATTGACGCTAGCTGATGGCATTGTGTGTCCGTATCTGTAACAATAGTATTAAAATTACCTGGACATCATTACACTGGAAGCCGGGCATGCTGTTGAATGTGTCGACGATCATCCGCGCGCGCTTCTTGAGCGAGGCGAGCACCGCCGTCGTCTCTGACAGCCACAGGTCGTACGACGGCTCGCCCGGCGCGGGGGGCTTGGCCTGAAATAGTGTTATGGGTTTTTTGCTAAGCGATTGTCTTTAGGCGTGTTAAGAGTTAAATTGTATAGTAAATAGTGTTAGAAAGCAAGGGAGACCTTACTTAGGGTCGCATTATGTTTGATTCGTAAAAATATTTAAACAGCAAAAACTACAGACACAAAATCTTCGTCTTCATCTGGCATTATAAATGTTAACATAACATTTATAATGCCAGATAATATACAATTGCCTTAAATAGTTGCACACTGCGTAAATATCTTTAATCATGAACAGTTATTACCAGTGGTCGGCGTAGGTAGTGCCATTTAGGGTGAATGACCTCAATTGTATATGTTAACATGGACATACCTCCGGGATCGCGGGATAAAATCCCACGTTCCGAATTATCGCATCCACACATATGATATACAAATGATATATTTATTTGGATATAAGTAGTATATCGTAAAGCACTTTCAGGCTTGCCTGTGTTGCCTGCGAATGATCGCTCGGTTGTTTGCGTCGAATATTTAACGGTGCCACTAAGCGAATTCATTATTGTTTATTGTTGTTTAAATATATTTTAAAAGAAAGTCAATATTTGATAAACATTAAATGGATTTTTATAATTAAACAATCAAATTATTTGCAGGTAACACAGGCAAGCCTGAAAGTGATCTACGATATACTACTCAGTGGCGAAGCGTCCATATAACCCGATTCCCATCGGCTTCCCTTAGGGCTTAGAAAAATCGAATATATGGGCCAACGACATATTTATCTAATAAATATTTTACATACCTACTTAAAAAACTTTGAATTCACAATGTTATATGCAATAAATTTTTCTCTCACTTGAAATACATAGTTTGAATTAATAACTATCGCCTACAAATTTTAAAAGGCAATGCAATGTGCGGGCGCAGAGAATCAAATAAGCCGCAGGATTAGCGGCTTATTTCTCCATACAACGACAGTTCATAGTAAGCATCTGTCCTTTTCATTCCTGTGAACTGGTCGTCATGTTCTGTCTCGTTCTAGCACGCGCGATATATACTTGGAAATAACTCGATGCCCGACGAGTTATTACGGAGAAAGGTTAATTAGCGACGCACAAGTGCAAGCGAGATAGATGAGTCATGAAGTAAAATTGTTATGATTCGAATTTAAGAATGAATGTAGCGACATTATACTTTTGCTGGCGCGTAATACATTTTATTTTGGTAGGATTTTTTGTAATACGACTTTATTAAGAATGCCTTTAGCGGTACTAAATATGACAGGCGCGTAATACATTTTTATTTTGCTGGTTTTTAGATTGACATATTAATATGGCGGATAGTGTGTTTATAAACAACATGTCGTTTGTTTTGTTTTGTCGAATTTAAATTTTGTTTTAGCGTTAGAACTTAGAAGAGTGTCGTGAATTAAATTAATTTATATTGTGACTTGTGAATTGTGAGTCGTACGACGTAATCGTGTAGTTCGGAAAATATGGCATTAATTCAGAAAGACTGTTGTCTGACAGATTATATTTTGCTGTCGAAGGAAACTTTGTTTTCCAAACTTAGTTTTGAAAATTAAAAGCATGTCATTCAATTATAAATTACCAAAATTGGTAAGTAGATTTTTTACTCCGGCTTCCCTTCTCAAAATATTCACCCCTCGCCACTGATACTACTTATATCCAATTAAATATAATCACATTTCTGTTAATTTTTTACTTATTTGTTAATATCATATAAAACTTATAATTATGATAAATAAATAAAAAACTAACAAATTATTTCTTTATTTACGTTTGTCACAATATTTGTTGTTTAAATATCAAATTCTGAATGTATTTCCGATTATATATTATTTCAATGCGAATCCCAAAATCGCGGGATTGAGAGGCATGTCCACGTTATGCCGCGATTAACGAATCCCGCGGGATGGCACTACCTACGCCGACCACTGGTTATTACACAGTTAGTCCGGACAACAGCGTTTACCTGAAATGCTTAATCAGCGAAAATTTTGTTTCCTCGCACAGTTAGATGTAAATATTCTTATTATTAAGAGATTGATGCCCGTCTTCACCAACCGCTCTTAACGCTTAGTATTCCCTAGCAGCCTTTTACGGTCATGTATTCTTAACCATTTTTGAAAACCCTTATGTTTTGCCAATATTCTTAGGGTCTAAGGACGTAGGTGACACCGCTAGGGGACACTAAGGCTGCGTTTCTACTGAAGCGGAGCGGAGCTTAGCGGTGCCGAATTGACAAATCACCATGCTCGAAATCTTCGCTGTGTGTGTGTGGCACCGCTAAGCTCCGCTCCGCTTCAGTGGAAACGCGGCCTTAGCGTAAGGAGATGGTTGGTATAAACGGGCATTAGTCTCTAGCGTATATTACTCACCACACAATCAATAGCGATCTGTCCGGTGACGGCGGGACACAGCATGGCGGAGATGGCCTTGTACAGGTGCGCCTGGACCTCGGGCTGCATGTTGACGAGCTCCATCCAGCCGGCGCGCAGCCCGCACTCTCCCATGTAGCCCTTGCTCACTGACATGAACGACGCTAGCTCCACCTCGTTCACGTACGGCGCGCCCATCTCTACTAGCACCTGGAAATTTCAATAAACTTGTATAGACATTGAGAAGCATTTAAAATAAGAAATATAATAAGCTAATAATGTATACAGTAAACCCATTGTAATAAACTGAATAAAGTATTTGAAAATTGAAAAATTGGAGTAGGTATAAATCTAATGATTTTGAAACACTGCGTGAGGAAATATTCATTTATTTCCACTAAATAAAGTAGGCTTTTCACTTCTCTCAAATCTTATTGTAATGCAGCAACATTATAATACTATACGGCCGTTGGCAAAAAACATTTGCCACTTGATTTATAATGAAAACTCAAAACGCTTATTTAAACGCAAAAGAGCACGCCCAACGACTGAAGACATAATATTAACACGTATTAAAGTGTGCGTGTTCTCGATTCAATGGCACTGCTAAGTGACTTTCATCGTATGTTAATTGGCCGATTTCCATAAGAGGTATTATCTATGTCTCATCAGTCCCTCACCTTCTTGAAGGAGTGGAACTGACTGCCCTCGGCGTAGATGTTGTGCTGGTAGACTTCGTCTGCGAAGATGAACAGGCGGTGCGCGTGCGCGAACTTTATCACTGCCTCGATGTTCTCGCGAGTCAACACCTGGAAAACACAAATAGGTATGATGACAAGGTTAAAGGGTAGCGAATTTTGTTAAAAAATAAAGAAATAACGATAAAAAATGTGTTTCCAAAATTTCAGCTTGATAGATTTTGTTTTTTTTTTTTTTTTTTTGTTATGAGCCTTCAAAGTTGGATATTCAAGTCGTTTTTTTTTAAATTCTGTTATTACTTACAAGCGAGCTTAGTTCCTTGTCAGGTTCTAGCTACCTACCTGCTTCGGCTCTAGCTTAACTTTACATGAAAGTAGCTACCCTAGGGTTTCTCTGAGTTACCCACCTGTCCAGTAGGGTTTCCGGGGTTAATAACCACGAGCGCCCGCACGGCAGTGTCTTTAGTGGCGGCGGCGAGCGAGCGCTCCAGTTCACCGACGTCCAGCCCCCAGCCTCGCGGCTCGTCAAGGTAGTAGTGCACCTGCCGCAGCCCATACTCCGCCAGCGACGCCGAGTACAGCGGGTACTGCGGGATCGGGATCATCACACCTGCAAATATAAAGTAGAATATGTAGGTCTATAACAGCAGTCAGCATTTTTGTGTCTGGAAGTCAAATTATGTTAGAGACGACAGGCAGTCACTGCGTGAGGCCTCGTTGGGATGTACGAGTGTTGGTTTCGGGAGAATATAAGGCCAAGTTTATTATCTGTTGAATTCAAGGAAAAATAACGTGTTGAGTTTTAGGAAAAATTTATTGTACGAAGACATTATTCTGTATCATTGACATCATACTTCAAACATATTTTTGGATTACGAATACGAACTAAATAGTTCTTATTACAACATGCTCCCATAATCTAAATATATGTTACATTAAAATAAGTACATAACAATTATGAGAAAGAAAAAAGTTTAAATTGACAACCCTAAGAAAAATAACAAAAATATTTATAAAAATCTAGGTTATCAACCTTAGACTTTTAACACATCTGACATGCGATGTACGCCTTAAAGCTTTCGTTAAGACATCTGCCAAAAGATTCTCTGACGGAATAAAATTTAAAGAAATTATATTTTCGGCAACTTTCTCTCTTACGAAATGAAATTTCGTATCAATGTGCTTAGTCCGTCCGTGGTGGATTGGATTATATGCTTATTTTTGCGCACTCTGACTGTCACCAAAAAGAGAAACAGTATCTATCCTTCCACTTACCTCATAAACGAAGCGTCTAAGAAACACGGCTTCTTTAGCTCCAGAGCATAGAGCCATGTATTCCGCTTCTGTAGAAGATAGCGCAACCGTGGGTTGCTTCTTTGCCTCCCAGGACACAGGACCACCACCTAATATGAATACACATCCTGTGTAAGAACGACTATCGTAAGGATCATTCGCCCAGTCTGCATCTACAAATCCAGTCAAATAGTTACCAGTTTTTCTGTAGGTAATACTGTAATCTATTGTACCTTTCAAATACTTCAAAACTCGTTTACCGGCTTCCCAATGTGACTTTCCTGGATTAACATTAAATTGGCTAAGATAGCTCATAGCATACGCTATGTCCGGTCGTGTATTTATAGCAATGTACATTAAAGAACCTACTAATGCTTGATACGACCGACAATTTTCAAATGGTTCCGTTTCATTTCAATTCAACTTTTCTACAGCTAAAGGAGTACTAGCGACTTTAGCTGAACACAAGTTATGCTTTTCTAGCAACGAATTAATCATTGTCTTTTGATTAACACGAATAACACTATCTTTCTTAGTCACCGGCTACACGGTCAATTTTTCATCAATCTGATCCATCAATCAGGTACGGATTGACGAAAATTTGATCGTGTACAACTCGGATTGATGGATTGATAATATTTTTAATATGAACTTTTTATAACCATCAATATTCCGTCAATCAGATTGATGGATCAGATTGATGAGAATTTGATCGTGTAGCCTTTGACTTAGAGATATTTAAGCCGAGGTAAAAATTCAATTCACCTAGACTTTTAAGAGAAAAATATTTATCCAAGTCCGATTTGACAACGTCAAAATGACTTTTGTCCTTGTATAGAACTATAATGTCATCAACATATACGGCCATTATGACAACGTCATTACCAAACTTTTTCGTGAACACACACGGCTCCGAAGGAGTTTGTATGAAGTCCAAAGAAACTAAAGTGTCCTTTAACTTTTTGTTTTAAGCCCTTGGCGCTTGCTTCAGACCATAAAGTGACTTCTGTAAAAGACATACTTTATTATTTTCTCCTTCTTTAATGAAACTTTGAGGCTGTTCTATAAAGACCTCCTCTTCAAGGTCACCGTAAAGAAATGCAGTATCTACATCCAGATGTTGCATGCTCAGGTCCATCTCCGCCGCCAAAGCCAAAAGGGTACGAAAGGAAGAATTCCGTACAACCGGGGTCAACGTTTCGTTGTAATCAATCCCCGCTTGTTGTGCGTAACCTTTTGCGACAAGACGAGCTTTGTATTTCTTTACATTGCCATAGGCATCCTTTTTAAATTTGAATACCCATTTGCATGGAACTATTTTCTTTTCGGGTCTATCGACCAAAGTCCATGTTTGACGTAATTGTAGCGATTTAAATTCATCCTCCATAGCCGAATACCATTTGCTACTATCTACTGAATATATACAATAGCTTCTTGATAGCTCTTAGGTTCTTCCGATATACTATCAACCGAGTTAGCTAACCAAGTCATGAAGTCGAAACCAAAAAACTTAGGTTTCTTACGTACACGTTCCGGGTAACGCCTCTCTATCTGTACTGGCCCGTGCTCAGGAACATCAGCTTCTGATTCAGATGCATCTAGTTCACTAGGGACAAGTACATCCTCGTGAATGGTAGCAGGAACATTAGGAGCATCAACATCAATTGATTCTGGTTCAGCTACAACAGATTCACTACACACAGGTACATCGTTATGATCAATAGCAGTAGAATTTTCGAGTTCTATATTAGATACATTCACCCCTTGAAAACCTTTTTCAGGCGAAAAATCTGCAGATTTATTAGTCTTCAACCCAGTGACGCAATCTTCAAAAAATACTACGTCTCTAGATTTAACAAGTCTTCTAGGATTCGCAGCATCACGCAGAAAATATGAATGAGGATAATTTGAATATCCTACAAAAATATGTTCACTTGCTTTACTATCTAACTTATTTCTATGACAGAATAGAATATTTACAAGTGCTCTACAACCAAAAACCTTCAAATGACTTAAGTAAGGCTTCGTATTAAACCACCTTTCGTAAGGTGTGTCACAACTTAAAGCTCTGTGAGGGCTTCTATTTTTAAGATAGACAGCAACACAAAACGCGTCTTCCCAATAAGCTTTAGGAAGTGAACTCTCAGCCAACATAGAACGTGCCTTTTCTACAATATACCTATGATTCAGTAAATTTGTACCGTAAAGTGACCCTAGTAGGAAAGTTTTGGGGTAGTTCTGATTTTTTCATTCCATATATTTTTGGGGTGCTAAATCTGAATCTGAGGTTTGCGGACAAAATTTCGTGACGCAACATTAAAAAATCCGGAAAAAAAAGGGTTTTTTTTACTTTTTTCCGGTTTTTTGCTTAAAACTCGAAAACTGTTAACTTTTAGTAAATGGTCTGTTTACAGAAATTAAAGTACTTGAAATTTTAGTTTTTTTTAGTTGTAGAAAAATATTTAGTTTTTTTTTCAGACTAATCGTTCGGTTCGGACTCTTCGACTCGATCGGCTCTTCTTCGATAACGATGAGTCCTGGTTCTGCTTGTTCTGGAAAATAAAAGTTTAAAGTTAAGTCATTTATCAAGAAGAGATGAAGATTGCAAAATAGATTGTGAGATTAAACATACCTTCCGCATCTTACTGAGGTTCTTCGATGGCATCGGGTCCTAGCTTAGGGTCTGATTGCTCCATCGTCAGCGTCGGGAGTTGTTCTCCTGGAAAATAAAAAGAGGTGAGACAAATATCATATATCAAGGAGAGATGAATGACTACAAAATAACTTGTGAGATCCAACATACCTCTCTCTTTTTCTTCAGTTTCTTCTACGTCTTGTCTTGAGTGGAAAACCAGGTGACATTTATCAAATGACAGCATCCATAAAAATTAAATATTAAAATGTAAAAAGTGGGTTTTGCATAAACTGCTAAAAATTTACAATTTTCAACTTGCACTAGAAACCGAACGATTCGTCTGAAAAAAAAACGAAATACTGCCATTTGTAGAGAATTTTTTTTTACCAAAAGTTAATAGTTTTCGAGTTTTAAGCAAAAAACCGGAAAAATGCAAAAAAAACCGTTTTTTTTTAATGTTGCGTCACGAAATTTTGTCCGCAAACCTCAGATTCGGATTTAGCATCCCAAAACACATATGAAATGAAAAAATCAGAACTACCCCAAAACTTTCCTAGCAAAAATACAATATAACTGAACTACTATTAGTACGTTCGGCAACGCCGTTTTGTTGAGGACTGTATGGCACAGTTGACTGATGAATTGTCCTTTGTCCAAACCCTTTGTCGCTAAATGTTCCAGAAAGCCTTTATTTACATATTCTGTCCCATTATCGGTTCTTAAGACTTTAATTTGAGCACCTGTCTGCCTTTCAACTAGCGATTGAAACGCGCAGAATTTATCCTTAACTTCTGTCTTCGAAGAGATAAAGTAAGCAAAGATCATACGAGAATAATCATCAATAAATAATAATACATATTTATTACCTTGAAATGATGTGGCACTCATGGGTCCACAAATGTCCGAGTGAACCAACTCCAAAATCTTTGTACCCTTTTCGTAAGGAACTTGCTTAAAAGGTTTACGGGCTTGCTTACCTTCCACAGGCAATACAGCTTGTCTTATCGACAACAGTATAGTCGATACCGACGTCGCTATTCTGCAACTGGTTCATACCTATACGACACAAATGACCTAGCCTTCTATGCCATAAAAGAAATTTAGAGGTCGAGTCAGAGTGCACATCATAAGCATCAACATGGGGTTTATTGACAGTACAGTCTAATTTGTACAAACCACCACAAACTGAACCATGTAAAAGAGATTTACCTGTGTAATAAAAAGTTTTAGCATTAAAAGTTACACACATTGTTATCAAACAAAACAGTAAAACCAATTACGCACGGACCCCTAAAGGAGAATGCTGATGCAGCCACACGTGCCCGGTCATCGCCACCGCGTTCCTGCTTCTTCAGCATTTACCGCGTTTTGTAATTTGAATTGTTATAATTAATTTTCCATCATTCTCTATTCCGATCTCGAATCAATCGCAGACATTTTTGTAAAATAGTTTTAAGTTAGTTAAATAAATTTTAAGATAATTTTTGTTTTTTTTTGGAGTCTAGGATGCTAAAAATATAATTGGCGCAGTCGGTAGGATATTCTTGGGGCTACGAGATCGCGTTTTAAGAAGATTTCCGGAGCTCTAAAATCGACTCCGCGCGCGGTCGGTTAGCTCTCGCTTTCAAGCGTTCAACGAGAGAAGAACCTCATCATCGAGCGGCCGGGGCGTACTCAAACTTCAGTACAACTCAAGGAAAACCAGAGAAGTCGTCGGGGCTATGTGAGTACATTGATTTATTTTTCCATCAGTGTTGCTTTCTCCTCGTCACAATTTTCCGTCCCACGAAAAATAGTCCTGCCTCCTCCAGGCTTAAAAATCGTAGGCATAGTGTAGTTGACTCGAATCGTCAATTAAGTGAAGGCTCGAATAGCCCTTAAATAGATTTAAATATTTCAGATTCTCTTATTTTAAATATTAATAATTCCTCTGAGAGCTCGAATTGCCCTCAAGGAAATTTTTGCGAATAAGAATTAATAAATTCAGATAGTATTTTAAGTAATCAATTAAATTTAAGTATTAGTGTGTTAGATAGTATAATGGATCCCGACACAGTTTATAAGGCACTTCGCCCAGTCCCAGAATTTAACGGGAATCCACATATTCTCCCTAGTTTTATTAGAATTTGCGATCAAATTGTCATTAAATGTGTAAGTAGCGAGCCAGGCTACGAATTATCGAATTTATGTGTAATTAACGGCATCCTAAATAAAATTACTGGTCCAGCAACTCGTACTATTAATTCTAATGGCATTCCTGAGAATTGGATAGGGATTCGAAATACTTTGATTAATCATTTTTCCGACCAAAGGACGAGACCGCACTTTATAATGACTTAGCATTAAGTAATGAGACACCGCAAGAATTTTATGACAAATGCCAAAACCTTTTTAGCATAATAATGTCTTATGTGTGGTTGCACGAGACAATAGATACTACCGTGGAAGCTAAAAGAACTTTAAACCGTAAATTAACTTTGCAAGCATTTGGTTTAAAAGATACTCTCGGATCCCGTATTCGGTGTATGAGACCTGAAACTATTGAGAAGGCTTTGGAATTTGTCCAAGATGAATTAAATGTCATGTATTTGCAGCAGCGAAATAATTTAGCAACAGATCGATAACCATCATCATCATCAGCACCACACAACTCACATCAACGATTTACACAGCCGATGCCTAAATTTCCTCCTATGAATAATAACTTTAATTTCCCTAAATTTACACCCGGACCAAGTTGGCAAAAACCTAATTTTAATTCCCAATTTAATAATCATCAGCGCATGCCTATGCAACCAACGCGTACTCAGCAAATGTTCCGAGCATCGTTGCCTAACTATAATAGTGGTTTTAGGTTACCTAACAGGCAACCCCAACAGAACAATAATTCTGGCCCTAAGCCTATGAGTGGCGTTAGCCATTTTGTAACAAAACAACCCTTCCCTTCCCCAACCCTTTCCCAACCCTTCCAACCTAGAATTTCTGGTCATGATTGGCAGAAATTTGGCAACCCTCCTCCTTCTTATTATTTTAAGAGTAGAGAACTTAATTATAACGAATTTTGCGATTACAAAAATTTTGAATATGGTAATGATGATACTGATTATGCTGACTATTACTACAATACAGACTATGACTATAATAATGACTATTACGTATAAAATGTGAATTATGACTATGACAATCAGCAATATGAACCGCATGACTTACCACCTATTGAAGATAGCCCGTGCTATGAAAATAATATGCCTAGTACTAGTAGAGCCAGTCAACCGAGACAATCTCATAGTAGACAGAATCAAAATTTTCACCGGAGCCAAGAAAAGTCCGCACCAGAATAGAACTTAATTTACAGTCAAAAAGGGAATTACCCTATATTAAAATTAATAACCCCCCATTAAAATTACTTATTGATACAGGAGCGAATCAATCATTCATAAGCCCAGAAACAGTTGACAGATATTTTAGTAATTTTCCAAAAATGTATGACCCTTTTGAAGTAACTAATTCGAGAGTAACAAGTATTCATGAACATTCAATTTTAATTCCAAGTTTTCCTGAATTTAATGATAATAAGAAAATTAAATTTTTCATTTATAAATTTCATAATCATTTCGATGGTTTAATAGGTTTAGATTTGTTAGAAAATTGTAAGATTGATTTAAAGGACAATATTTTAGTTACCGATTGTGCAAAAATACCATTATTACTGTTACGGATACGGGCAGTTGTTTACCTGCGCGCGACAGTTGCGCGTACCTTCTAGAAAAGCCCGACCCTTGTTTATGTGAATTGTGTTACGGATACGGGCAGTTGTTTACCTGCGCGCGACAGTTGCGCGTACCTTCTAGAAAAGCCCGACCATTGTTTATGTGAATTGCGTGTTTACGTAAACAACCCAGAATAGAACGTTCCAGAAGGCGAAGTGGGCCATATAAAAGGTAAACAAGCCGGCAGTCGGGGCAGTTCGATCCGAGCGATCATCAAGGCGACTTCAAAAGTGAAAACAAGTGATCAATAGTGAGTGATTGTGATAGTGAACTAACGACTCGGCTACGACCTAGGACAGTGATAGTGCTCAGTGATTTGGATTTAGTGCTTAGTGTTTGGACTTAGTGATTTGTGTGAGCTAGTGTTTGTGAATAAAGTCTTCAAGAGAGTCACCAGGTCTTTCTCTCCGAATCATCGAACCCTAGCACGTAACAACTGGTGTCGGAAGTGAGATTTGGAGATGCCATTGACTCCGAGAGACGACTTCAAGGGGAGTGTCAGGACAAGGGCACAGCGAGCTGCTGCCATCGACTTCGAGAGAGGGGTTGGAGGTGGGGCTGCGGAGGCCACACCCACTGGGGACCAAGCTCCGCCCACTGCGGGGCAGGCCCCACCCGCTGGCCCCGCCCACCAGGCTCCGCCCACTGACCACGCCCCCCAGGCTCCACCCACTTCGGGTGAAGCTCCGCCCACTGGCTCCGCCCACCAGGGCCCGCCCACTGACCACGCCCCTCAGGCCCCGCCCACTCTGGACATGGCCACGCCCACTGGCTCCGCCCACCAGGCCACGCCCACTCAGGCCCCGTCGACTAGCTACATCCATCCTGCCACGCCCGTAGTCTCTACGGCCCCTCAATTGGAAAGCATAATTGAGTTAATTCAGGCTTTGCAAGATTCTCAAAGGGCAATGATGGAGGCACAAGACCGCAAGCTCGGCGCTATGCAAGATTCTCAAAGGGCAATGATGGAGGCACAGGACCGCAAGCTCGGCGCGTTGCAAGAGTCACAAGAGGCACATGATCGCAAGCTCGGCGCTTTGCAAGAGTTACAAGAACGCAAGCTCGGCGCTTTGCAGGAGTCACAAGAGCAACAAAAGGACCTCCAAGAAAAGGCGCTTCTAGCTATAAAGGATGTCAGTGACACGGTGACAAAGCTTCGGAAAGATGTCGATGTCATGGAAGAACGAGTTACCGGGCTAGGAGTGGATATGGAAAATGTGAAAACTGGCCTCACAGAACTACAGAAGTGGAAAGTGCGCCTGGAAACCACAGGAGTCCCGACGTCTAGTGGAACTACCGGAGTAGTGGTACAAGCGCCAAGAGTTAAAGTGCCACCATACGACGGTACTACTTCTTGGAACGCTTATCGTCAGCAATTCCAGACGGTTGCTTCTGCCAACGGATGGACTGACGAACAATGCCTGACCGCTCTCACTGTCGCGCTCAGAGGGCAAGCCTTATCGGTCCTGGAAGCACATACGGGAAATGGGTTCAAAGATCTGATGGAGGCCCTTGAATCCAGATACGGGGAGCGACACCTGGAGCACGTGTTCCGTGCTCAACTTCGTGACAGAGTCCAACGCTCAGGAGAGGGACTACAACAATGGGCGTTGGAAATTGAAAAACTGGTCAAGAAGGCACACCCAGAAGCCGATTCCAAGATGATCGACACGAATATTGTGCAAGCATTTGTCGACGGAATCAGGGACCTCGAGGTCAGAGCTGCAGTGAGGCTACGTCACCACACCTCGCTAAAGGAAGCATTGGCGCATGCTTTGGAGGTCGAGGCTGTTCGCCGTGACATACGACAGACCCATAAGATCCATGAGATCTCTGAGGAAGTTAAGGAGGTCAAGGCTCCCGCGAAGAGAAGTTTTGGAGCCATGTGCTACAAGTGCGGCGAGAGGGGCCATCTTCAGCTCAACTGCCCGCAGAAGGAGACCCAGATGGCAAGGATGAAAAGGCTCGAGGAACAAGTAGAGGAGCTGAAGAAGCAAGGAGCTTCGTCCCCTGCCCGGGATCAGGGAAACGAATAAAAGCCAGGACTAAGGGGCGAGTACTGGCTGACGCGGAGGAAGCCCCCATAACTGTTATCTCCCAAGCATGCAGCGGGAATAGTCTTGTGATTCAGGGGACTATTAACAGGACGGATTGCAAAATGACTCTAGACACAGGAGCCTCTAGAACGATAGTGAACCCAAATCTGGTAAAAGCCGCAAGAAGACACAAGAGGAGAATTAACTGTCGGCTCCTTACTGCCTCCGGTCAGCCAATACCCGTCCTGGGAGAAATGTCAGTTACGATTAATGTAGGGGGTTACTCATACCCTCATGACGTTATCGTGGCTGAGATTATGGATGATTGCATCTTGGGTTTGGATTTCATGAAGAAGTACAACTGCAGAATTAATGTCGCTGACGGAGTTTTCAAGTGTGGCGAAGAAGAAATTTTCATCCTTGGAGGCGCCTGCGGGAAAGTCGCATGTGTAAAGGAAGTCATTATACCTGGAGGAGCGGAAGCTAGAGTGCTGGTGAAACTACCGCCAGCTGGAAAGAAGAAGTCAAACAGATGCGTGTTGATCGAAGACACACCTACCAAGACATCAGCGCAAAAACTGATGACGGCGAGAACCCTTGTTAGTGGAAGCAGTAACGCTGTGGTCAGGGTTTTGAATCTTGGTGATCGCGAGATCTGCTTGAACAAAGGTGACGTCATTGGAAAGTGCGAGGAAGTTGTCTGGATGAGAAAGTGTAGTTCGATCACAGGCTCAGACTCAGCCAACAGCAGCAACTATGGAATAGTGACTGAGCTACTTGATGACTGCAAGAGTAATCTGACTTATTCGCAGAGCATGAAAGCTAAGAAGTTTTTACAAAGCCACGCGAATATCTTCTCCAGTCAGGAAGGCGACCTTGGAAGAACGTCGATGGTTCAGCACAGGATAGATACCGGAAGCGAGAACCCAATTCGTCAACGAGCAAGACGGATACCCATTGCAAAGGAAAAAGAAGTTGAAGGCCTTTTGGAGGACATGAGAAGGCATAAGATTATTGAACCGTCTGCAAGTCCGTGGTGCTCACCTGTTGTGTTGGTGAAGAAGAAAGATGGCAGCACAAGATTTTGTGTGGACTACAGGCGTCTCAATGATGTCACTAAGAAGGACAGCTATCCATTACCTCGAATCGACGACACTCTGGATACCTTGAGTGGCATGAAATGGTTCTCGACCCTGGACCTGAAATCTGGATACTGGCAGGTGGAAATTCATCCAAAAGACAAGGAGAAGACAGCTTTCTCCACCGGTAAAGGTTTATGGCAGTTTAACGTCATGCCCTTTGGATTGTGCAACGCACCTGCCACATTTGAGCGACTCATGGAGTGTGTACTGGCAGGCTTAGTTGGAGAGGCTTGCTTAGTCTACTTGGACGACGTCATCATTGTTGGCCGCGACTTCGAGGACCATTTGCGAAACTTAGAACGAGTTTTCGCCAAAATAGAGGGGGCCAAGTTAAAGCTGAATCCGAAAAAGTGTCGCTTATTCAGGAGTAAGGTCAACTATCTCGGCCATGTTATCTCCAGTGATGGAATCCAGACGGACCCGGAGAAACTGGAAGCAGTTCAAAATTGGCCAACCCCTAAGAACAAAACCGAAGTGCGGGCATTTCTCGGCCTATGCTCCTACTACAGGCGTTTTGTTAAGGGATTCTCGGAGATAGCCAAGCCATTACATCGGCTGACAGAGGATAAACGACAGTTTATTTGGGACGAGACTTCTGAAGATTCCTTTCAGAAACTGAAGAAACATCTGTGTGAAACACCAATCCTGGGGTATCCACAACCTGAAGGTCAGTTTATAGTAGACACGGACGCAAGCAACACGGCCATTGGAGGGGTGTTATCTCAAAAACAGGGTGAAAGAGAAGTTGTAATTGCATATTTCAGCAAATCTTTATCTAAGCCAGAGAGAAACTACTGTGTGACAAGAAGAGAACTCTTGGCTGTCGTAAAGACGCTACAACATTTCGGCAAGTATCTCATCGGCAGACAGTTTTTACTGCGAACTGATCACGCAGCGTTGAAGTGGCTACTGCAATTCAAGAACCCTGAAGGTCAAGTAGCTCGATGGATTGAACAGCTCCAGGAGTACGACTTCAAGACGGAACACCGCAGCGGAAAGGCGCATGGGAATGCCGACGCACTTTCACGAAGGCCGTGTTCAGAAGACTGCAAACACTGTGTTAAGCAGGAATCTAATGAAGTGACATTAAAGTTAACGAAAACAAGTCCTTTGGGCCCATGGGAGAATGATGCTATGAGGGAGGCTCAAGAAACAGATGACGACCTACGGCACATCATCACATGGAAGAAACGAGGTGACGAAAAACCAATCTGGAGTGAGGTTGCACCCACTAGCGCTGTCACTAAGGCGTACTGGGCGCAATGGGACAGTCTGATACTTCAAAATGGAATACTTTACCGAAAATGGGAGAAGACTAACGGCAGAGAGTTCCATCTTCAGATAGTTGTCCCAAGAACGAGAGTACCGGATGTTCTCCGTGAAATACACGATGGCGTATCAGGAGGTCATCTAGGTGTTAAGAGGACGTTAACAAAAGTGCGAGAACGATTCTACTGGTTGCATTGTCGAGATGATGTACAGGATTGGTGCCGCAAATGCACTACTTGCGCTGCAGTGAAGGGACCACAGACCAGGAGCCGTGGGAACCTGCGGTTGTATAACGTTGGGGCACCGTGGGAACGAATTGCAGTTGACGTAGCTGGGCCATTTCCCGTGACGGAATCGGGAAACAAGTACTTTATGGTCGTCATGGACTATTTCACCAAATGGCCCGAAGTGTTCGCCATACCAAACCAAGAAGCTACAACGGTTGCTTCTAAGCTAGTCGAAGAAGTAATATCTCGCTTTGGTGTGCCTCTCGAAATCCATTCCGATCAGGGCAGGAACTTCGAATCGCAGGTCTTCCAGGAAGTGTGCAGAATTTTGGGAATGCATAAGACGAGGACCACCGCGTACCATCCACAGTCTGATGGAATGGTTGAGAGATTTAACCAGACTCTAGAGAGGCATTTGGCGAAATTGGTAGATGACAGACAAAAGGATTGGGACAAGTATATACCACTCTTCCTTCTCTCGTACCGTACCGCCGAGCACGAGAGCATGAAAGCTACCCCGGCTTATGTCAATTACGGTAGAGAACTACGAATACCAATAGACCTCTTGACAGGAGCGTCACCGGGGGAACCAAAGACCGTACAAGACTATGTCTGTGATTTAAGGGAAAAGATGCACTACATACACGCCATGGTTCGGGAAAATGGGTTACAGTCAAGTGAGAACATGAAGACCAGATACGACCGGAGATCGAACACGAGCGGCTTCGAAGAAGGGTCACTGGTATGGCTGCATAACCCAACTCGCCGAAAAGGGAAATCTCCAAAGTTGCAGACCAAGTGGGACGGCCCATATAAAGTGGTTACCCGATTGAATGATGTGACTTACAGGATTCAAAAGCCACCAAGAGGCACATTCAAAGTGGTACACATAGACCGTTTGGCGCGCTATCATGGCAGTAACAACGATGCTCGGGACGAGCATCTCTAAGAGGGGAGTAGTGTTACGGATACGGGCAGTTGTTTACCTGCGCGCGACAGTTGCGCGTACCTTCTAGAAAAGCCCGACCCTTGTTTATGTGAATTGTGTTACGGATACGGGCAGTTGTTTACCTGCGCGCGACAGTTGCGCGTACCTTCTAGAAAAGCCCGACCATTGTTTATGTGAATTGCGTGTTTACGTAAACAACCCAGAATAGAACGTTCCAGAAGGCGAAGTGGGCCATATAAAAGGTAAACAAGCCGGCAGTCGGGGCAGTTCGATCCGAGCGATCATCAAGGCGACTTCAAAAGTGAAAACAAGTGATCAATAGTGAGTGATTGTGATAGTGAACTAACGACTCGGCTACGACCTAGGACAGTGATAGTGCTCAGTGATTTGGATTTAGTGCTTAGTGTTTGGACTTAGTGATTTGTGTGAGCTAGTGTTTGTGAATAAAGTCTTCAAGAGAGTCACCAGGTCTTTCTCTCCGAATCATCGAACCCTAGCACGTAACATTACGTTATCAATGCAGAAAACGTAATACAGACGAAATAATACCAGCAAAATCATCTCGTTTAATTAATATACCGATTCAGCATGAAGATGGTGACGTATTTATACCAGAACAATTAATATCTAACTGCATTATTCATGAATGTATTACAACTGTTACTGATCAGACTGGTGTAGTAGAGTAGAGAACATGACAGACCAAGACACTGTAATTTCATTTGACAGACCTATACGTACTATATATAAGTCCTTAGACCTATAGACTTATGTAACTTTGAAAGTTCATATACTGAACCCGACCCTGACAGAGTTAAACAGGTTTTAGAGAAGCTTAGAACTGACCATTTAAATAGTGAAGAACGAGTCAATTTAGAGACTCTTTGTAAACGCTATCCTGATATATTTTATATAGAAGGCGAACCATTAACTTTCACTAATAAAATTAAACATAGTATCAGGACTCACGACGAAAACCCCGTTTACACTAAAAGTTATAGATATCCTTTTGTACACCGACAGGAAGTTAGAGGACAAATTACTAAAATGCTCGAACAAGGAATTATAAGACCTTCTGACTCTGCTTGGAGCTCACCTATTTGGGTAGTCCCAAAGAAAGCTGACGCATCTGGTAGACAAAAATGGCGACTTGTAGTAGACTTTAGAAAATTGAACGAAAAGACTATTGACGACAAATACCCAATTCCGAATATTACCGACGTTTTAGACAAATTAGGTAGGTGTCAGTATTTCACGACCCTTGACCTTGCATCTGGGTTTTACCAAGTTGAGATAAATCCTGATGACATTCCAAAGACCGCATTTAACGTAGAGAATGGGCACTTTGAATTTCTACGTATGCCGATGGGACTTAAAAATTCACCATCGACATTTCAACGATTGGAGGCCATTCCTTAGAGGCCTACAAAATGTAATATATCTAGTATATCTTGATGACATCATAGTTTTCAGTACATCCTTGCAAGAACACATGATTAATTTAGAAAAGGTTTTTAATAGATTGAGAGAATCAAATTTCAAGATCCAAATGGACAAATCTGAATTTTTAAAACTTGAAACAGCTTATTTAGGTCATATAATTAGTAATGAGGGTATAAAACCGAACCCGGATAAAATTAAAGCTATAGAAAACTACCCTTTGCCCAAAACGACAAAAGAAATTAAACAATTTTTAGGACTTTTAGGTTATTACAGGAAATTCATACCTGACTTTGCTAGACTGACAAAACCGATGACTAAATGCCTGAAAAAGACTAACAAAATAACTTTAGATTCCGAATATATTAAATGCTTTGAAAAATGCAAAAATTTACTGACCAATGATCCTATTTTACAATACCCTGACTTTGATAAAGACTTCATTCTGACAACAGACGCATCAAATGTAGCCTTAGGAGCAGTATTTTCGCAAGGTACAGTAGGCTCGGATAAACCGGTTTGCTATGCTTCTAGGACTTTAAGTGACAGTGAATTAAATTACAGTACGATCGAAAAAGAACTTTTGGCAATAGTGTGGGCAACTAAATATTTTAGACCTTATTTATTTGGTAGAAAATTCAAAATTATAACTGATCATAAGCCACTTTAGTGGATTATGAACCTGAAAGAACCCAACTCTAGACTGACACGATGGCGACTGAAACTGAGTGAATTTGACTATACAGTAATTTACAAGAAAGGAAAGTTTAATACTAACGCTGACGCTTTATCCCGTGTACAAGTTAATAATGAAGAAATAGAATCACTTCTTCAAGAATGTGGTATAGATACAGCGATAAGGCCTGAACCATCAGGATCTACTACTGTAACAGCCCATACATCCGCTGAAAATCCCATTCTTGAAATTCCCATTACAGACGAACCATTAAATAAATTCCATAGACAGATTTGTTTGACTATAGTAGGTGACATTAAAAACACAACACAAACCTTTTGACACACATACACGAACACATATACAAGTTTCAGAATCTACATTAGAACAAGATGTCATAAACGCGATCAAAGAATACGTTAATCCTAAAATAAAGACTGCCATTAAAATAACTCCACCATTAGGTATGTATTCTATTATTCCCATTTTCGTCGTCTGAAGCGAGTGCCAAAGTCATCTAAATTGTTACAGGTACCGACTAATACTGATAATGACAATGACGCAAGCAGCAGACATAAAACTGAGACTTGACAATGGACCCGGACTTCTACCCTTTAAACTTGGCCAAGCCAAGCTGATTACTCATTATCATACCTTTATACAATATTTAGAACTTTCAGAATTAGAAAATCGTATTATCTCTATAAATGAACAATTAGATTATTTTAAAACTAAACTTGATAATTCAACTTTGCCTATTTATGAAATTCAAATAGATTATCTTTATACCAAATTGTTAAAAATAGATTCACAGTTAAAGACATTAGAACCAACTAGAGCAAAAAGAGGACTTATTAATGGACTAGGATCAGTTATTAAAGGACTTACAGGTAATTTAGATCATTCAGATGCTGAAAGATTTAATAAAGCTATAGAATTATTAGAAGGAAATAAAAATAAGTTGGTTTCAGAATTTAATGAGCATATAAGTGTTAATAAAGACTGGATGAAACAATATTCGCAAATTATTAATAATTTAGTTGAAAATCAGATTAAAATTAATGAAACGTTAAAATTAGTTATAGACAAGTATTATCTTATTGAAGCTAAATTTGCTGAATTCGCTCAATTGTTAGCTATTATTATGGAAAATACAGATGATTTGTATTTAGAATTAGTTAGAATAGAAAATATGTTAGGATTTATAGAAAATTTAGGATATATCATAAGTAGACTTAGAAAAATTTATAGTAGTAATGGGATCTTAGACATTGATTTACGAGAATATTACAATCTCATTCAACCAGGTAGTTATTTCATAGGTAAAAGAATAGTTATAATTTTTAAGGTTCCTATTATATCTAAAGATAGCTACGATTTATTTAAGCTTTCCATTGTTCCTAATAAGTACCAACAGACCTTTATACCTATACATCCTTTCATAGCAACCAATGGGAAATTTTTCATGTACTTGCAAACCGAATGCCCAAAGATTGGCGATTACCTTCTCTGTGAGGAAAGCAAAAACTATTATCAGCCAATCTATCTTCGTGGATACCTGCAGAAAACCCCAGCTACACCAGAAGAACCAAAAAGTAACCCCATATATGCTGTTCCTGAGAAATCTAGTCATGGAATTCCAGCAACATTTTCCCTCAACGTGCTCAAATAGTTGCTGCTCTGGGGGTGAAGGAATTACGCACGGACCCCTAAAGGAGAATGCTGATGCAGCCACACGTGCCCGGTCATCGCCACCGCGTTCCTGCTTCTTCAGCATTTACCGCGTTTTGTAATTTGAATTGTTATAATTAATTTTCCATCATTCTCTGTTCCGATCTCGAATCGACCGCAGACATTTTTGTAAAATAGTTTTAAGTTAGTTAAATAAATTTTAAGATATATATATATATATATATATATATATATATATATATATATATATATATATATATATTGGGAGTCCGGGCTGCTAAAAATATAATTAACCTTTATCTACTATCTTTTTAACGGAAAGCAAGTTGACATTTAACTTAGGTATATAGGTGACATCATTTATACTATTTACAATATTGGATTTAGTATTAGTATTTACATTACCAATAGCCTGACATTGAATCTCATCACCATTAGCAACAGTAACATTTCCGAAATTCACGTTTTTTACATCAGATAGCCAGTTCAACCTCGAAGTTAAATGTGTTGACGCACCCGAGTCAATGAACCAAACATCTTTCTTGTTTTCAGAGACAGCCAGCGCCGTAAGAGCAGTATTTTCTTTCGCTATTTCTTTTCTCTTACGAAGTGGACACTCCGGTCTCTTATGTCCAGGCTCTTTGCAGTCATCACACACTACAGGCTTCTTTTTCGTAATCGCCTTTCGAAACTTAGCTTTTAAAGCATCTTCTTGCTCTTCATTGCGTGACATTTCATTCAAAAGCTTATTAACCGACTTCCAAAAAACGAGGAGGTTATATGTTCGGCTGTGGATATTTTTTTTTTTATTTTTTTTTTTATTTTTGTATGTTCAACGATTACTCCGCCGTTTGTGAACCGATTTTCGAAATTTTTGTTGTGTTGTATTAGGTTTCACTCCAATTTGGTACCATGTTCACAAAAGTGGTGACCTGATGATGGGATCCATGAGTAATCGAGGGAACTACTCGAAATTTATATGGCAACATATGGTGATTTTGGTTTTATGAGAAGTATCCTAAGCATATGCTACCAAAACGCAAGATTTTGCACCGAGGTATACTATGGTTCCGAAGCTACTAAGAGAACTCTGGATTCCTTATAGATACAAGTTTGGGAGTTTAGGCGCTGTTTTAAGAACTGAAAGCATATGCTACTATGCAAATTACATTCATCATCACCATCATCATTACCATGTCAGGGTCACCAATGTCACCAAATTCAATCTTATCTCCAGAGCATAAGGCATACATTTGACATTACTTCTAAGAAGTTAAAGCTGCTTCGATAATCACTTCGCCGAGATATTCTGGAAAACAACCTAAATCAACCTTTTGCATTGCGTTTAACGTTCATAATACAATAACACTCTCTGCAGTCTCACTTCAATATGCCAGGGCCGCAGGGCTGTCAAGCGGGCGCGGGTGGCGCGGCGGCGCGGGCCGGGTAGGGACTATGTGCGCTGCGCCCGCGTCACGTGCGACAAGTCGAGCGAGTGCCAGTACTATTGAAAGTTGAAACTAGTCCGGTGACCGGCTACTTAGCACGTCACGTCACGTGTTCACTTCGATTTTTTTTTAATGTATTGTTTAAAATTATCTGCAGGCTGCAGCTGATATTATATTTTGTAAGTGTGACTGTAATAAGATACGCAGAATAATATTATACAGGTGTATTATTCTACTTATAGTACGCGATGGTTTACTCTGGTAACTAAAAAGAGTGAAATTATTATTTTTAACAAAAAATTAAAACCGACTTCCAAGGTAAAACAATAATAACATCCTTATAATATGAACTAAAAAGTATTAAATAATTATTCCTATCTAATAGTGCCTTTTTCCGAATTCGGCTAAAACTCAACTATTTCTGTACTCAATCTTCATAATTTTGAAGTCAGTGCCAGTTCCAAAAGTTTCAAATATTCTGTCAGAGAACAGAAGATTCATCTGGTACCGACTTCAAAATGATGAAGATTGAGTACAGAAATAGTTGAGTTTTAGCCGAATTCGGAAAAAGGCACTATTAGATAGGAATAATTATTTAATACTTTTTAGTTCATATTATAAGGATGTTATTATTGTTTTACCTTGGAAGTCGGTTTTAATTTTTTGTTAAAAATAATTTTTGACCAAGTCTGTGGTTATCTCAATATTGCTATTTTCGAGACCCATAATCATTGGATCATACTTCGCTGTGAGTCCACCTAATAATATTGCTGCCACTGAGGCATCCTCTATCTTTTTACCAATATCATCGAGGTCTTAAACGGTACTCAATACAGAATTAATGTATGTTTTCATATTATCGTAGTCAGAGAGACTCATTCGATATAGTCTTCGTTCTAGCGCAAGTCTACGTCCCATTCCACGGTCTTCGTAGGCATTCTTAAGAGAATCCCAAGCCTCTTTCGCACTTTGCGAACTACGGACATTCGTAATGGCCGAACCATCTAAACTAAGGCAAATTTTTGCCAACGCCTTCTGATCATTGCGTTTCTTAGTTATTTCGGGAGTTGCATCACCTTCCGGATAACCATTTATTGTCTCCCAGAGGTCCTCGTGGATTAGGTAGTTCCTCATTTTAAACTTCCATGCCGTGTAATCCTCGCGGCCACACAATTGAATGCATATAGGTAAAGTCATACCTGAGGATTTTCTATTAGTACCAAAATCTCCACAAGATCTTGCCATTATTATGTAGACTTCGACACTTTTCCTATTTCCTTTCTATTCAGAGCCTCGTGCTGATAACGTGTTGAATTCAAGGAAAAATAACGTGTTGAGTTTTAGGAAAAATTTATTGTACGAAGACATTATTCTGTATCATTGACATCATACTTCAAACATATTTTTGGATTACGAATACGAACTAAATAGTTCTTATTTCAACAATATCGAATATATTTTTTTATTGTTGCAACCCGGGGACTTAGTAAAGGTGCTCCCAGACAGGAGTTATATAACGTTAGATAACATTTTTTAACAAATTAAAACAAAAGACACGTTTATTTTTGACATGTTGTATCGTAAGTTACACGATGTTATAAAATGTTATCGTGTTACACAATGTTTGTAACGTTATGTAACTTCTGTCTGGGAGTACCTTAATGAGTGACTAGAGAGACTCCTACATTAACTTTCTCTCTAGCTTTTTAAGTAGATTAAAAATGGTGCAATAAAACCGACTATCCAGATAAAAAAGGCTATGAGGACCACAAAATCATACTCATTTTGGCTTATCTCTCTACGGCACTGTAAATTTATCTTTCGTTGCAATCTCTACACTGTAGGTACACATTGCAGTAAATATTTGATGTATGCGATGGTATTTGTTTCTCTCGTATGTTGCAACAAAAATTAAACATTATAGACATCATTATCTACAACATATTATCTACATATTGCAATGACTACAATAATATGTCTGTCGTCATGCCACACATTGTGTAAACATTATTACTGTCTGATAAGTATTTTGTTTGTCTATGGGCAAAATTACGCTTAATTTCATTATAAGTTTTTAGATATCTTCAAATTATTTTATGACTTGACTAGCAGAGCCATAATTATTGAAACTAAATTAGGTATGTCCGCTCAAAAAATTGCAATTGATTTCAATATTGCTATTATAATCTTTAAGACTCGGGAACGACTGCAAGAATTTGGCTGATTTGGCAAGTGAGAAATTTTAAAGAATGGCAAGTTGCGGTGAAAATGTAAAGTCGGGACATCTAGTAAAACTTAGTTTGTTAAGATTTACTAAACCGCTATTATTGTTTAAATTATGATCGTTAGTTAATGACGTAATTACTAATTATACTGTACACAATATAATAGTAGGGGAGGGGAAGAGGGGATTTCGGGAGTAGCTCTAGTGTGTCAGATTAAGCTTGTGTAGGCTTCCGACATGTGCCTAGTTATTACATGGTATAGAAATCAGATTTCTCACGTGGTGGGTTAATTTTTTTTTTTTTTAATATTGAAAAGTCATCCGATCTGTCAGATTAAGATAGGGGATGTTTAAGGTGAACGCAGATTTGGCCGCACCACACGCACCGCAGTCGCCGCATTCGGAATTCTTCATATAAAGAATGTAGAAGTTGCGAAGACTGCGGCGCGGGTAGGTATGCGAGCTTTTCTATAACTTCATATAAAGAATTCCGAATGCGGCGACTGCTGTGCGTGCGGTGCGGCCAAATATACCCCAAAGAAGCTTCCATAAAAAGCACTGACGATTCAAAGGCAAGGTACGCCTGTAGGGACATTTTAAAATATAAAAAAATAAACCTTCATATTTTCCTAACTAAACTTCGCAGATATTTTATTTTACATTAAACTAAATGATTTAGTCCTTGTTGTCTAAAATATATGTATAATTTACCTAAATAATCAATTTTCTGAATATATTTTCTCTTTCAAAACTTTAAAATGGCTGTAGTTTCTGAACCCACCGCTAAAAAAACGCCCTTATTATTTTTTTAACACTTTTACATAATGTAAAAAGCCTACTAGGTCTCCATGACGCTCGAGTGACTACACAAATAGCACCCTCCCCTCCTCTACTATAAAGTTCCATCAGAAATTCCGATCGATCATCGCTTGTCTAATGAGTTAATGACACATTATGGCTTTCCACACCGCTGTAAATAAACATAGATCAAGATAGATACCGCACGTCGCTCCATATATGAAAACGAGCGTGCTACTTTTTTCCTATCACTATGACGTACCGATGATAAGAAACGTGTCCATTATCAAGGCCAACGTTTCTTTTTGAATTTTTGCAGCTCAATACGGCACTTTTAGGCATTTTTAAAATTCCGCTTGACGTCCGATTCCGATAGCAGACCGAAGAACAGACTTTCGAAAGACGAGCATTGCTCGTCGTTTGGGAACGCGATATGGCACGCGAAGTACATACACATGCGGTATCTGTCTGATCTATGTCTGTGAAATAAACGATAAATTTTAGCAAAACTTTTTAGGAGAGTAGTGTATTATCTCTTAAAATAATCAAAGCGACATCCCGAATTACATTAGTTTGAAATGTACAGGGATAAAGTAGTTTTGAAATTATAGTAAAAGTAATACCTAACTGCTATTTCTTCTTATTGTATTATTTCAATATTTTATGCCTCACTGACGATGTAATGTGACATGAAAAAGTTACAAAATATTCTTATCCATAACCTAAGCCATTTACTACACAGCATATTAATAGTGAATAGTACTGCATTGTGTCGCACCACCACATTCGACCTTGGTGTGAACTCAAATCGCCAGTCGCCAGTTACACACCACAGTCCACAACACGATCGATATCACGTGCACCGGTCTGGGGTTAGCCCACCTTTAACATGTTATTACCGCAGGACGAAGTATCAGGCGTATTCTAAAGTCAAAAAGCCATAGTTTGTACAGCGAGTTTTTTCTTCAAAATGAACTATTCATAATGACTTGTTATATTTTAAGGCAAATTATAGTAATATAATATGTAATTTAAAAATTACAATTGTATTGTGATCATGGCGGAAATCAAGCAGCTGTCTTTTGAGGTAGGGAGTAGAAAGCAAGGCGTCAGGGACCGCGCGGCGCGCCCCTTCTACTTTGCAGCTGCTTGCAAGGTCATTTTTAGGGTTCCGTACCCAAAGGGTAAAAACGGGACCCTATTACTGAAACTTCGATGTCTGTCTGTCTGTCTATCCGTATGTCCGTCTGTCTCCAGGCTGTAACTCAAGAACGGTAATAGCTAGAGAGTTGAAATTTTGACAGATTATGTATTTCTGTTGCCGCTATAACAACAAATACTAAAAACAAAATAAATTAAATATTTTAGGGGGGCTCCCATACAACAAACGTGATTTTTCAAACATTTTTTGCTCGGTATCAATGATGACAATAAGTAGGCACTTGAAATTTTCACAAAAGTCTTAGTCATGTATGTGTACTTTAATAATTAATAATAATATTTAAATAAAATAAAATAAAAAATATTTAAATAAAAACATATTTTGTTCCGTATTCCAGGCCGAATTAACAAAATGGAGCCAAGCGCATCTAAATTAATTCCTAACATAAGTCACGCTAAACACTAATTCTTGTTACTCAAACGATGACATGAATCTAGCCAACTGATGGCGGACCAACTGACGCCACAATCCTGCATGGCGCTGTCGGAGATTTTATAGTTAAGTGATATACACGCGACAGTTGAAATCTTATAATATTATAGTGATCTCCAACCTGGCCGAGCCTACCTCCTTAGCTCGCTCTTCTCACTTATTTAAGGCTCCTAAACATAATATTCCCACAAACCAGCAGGCGTTAAGCGTCTCCCCGATAGACGGCTTGGCCGCGTGTTTGTGTCGTTCCTAGAACTCTCAAGTCATCCAACTGACCGCCACCGCCACCGCCACCGCAGGCCGCGTCTGTCTGGGAGACGCTTTAGGCGCCGATTCTACTCACACAAACACTAGCATGTGTCTAGCGGACTTACCAGAGGGTTTCCCATCGACGGGGTTACACAGCAGCTGCAGGCAGTTCTTGATGGCGGTGGAGGCGCCGGCGGAGAGGCACACGTCCTGCCAGCGGCTGGGGTGGCCGTCCCGCCGCGCAATGTACTCCGCCACGTGCTGCCGGATCATTTCCACGCCGTGCGACGCCGAGTACGCACCCACGGAGCCGCCGCTGTGGGGGTGACGACATGATATTAGGTTAGGTTAGGTTAGCAAAGGCACTCATAGTAAATACTAGCGACCCGCCCCGGCGTCGCACGGGTATAAAATATATAGCCACCGAAAAAATGATTAAAATGGATATTATGATCCTTCACATGGGCTACTTCTTATCTGTGCCAAATAACATAAAAATTGCTCCAGTTGTTCGCGCCAAACTCTAGCGCGACGTTGCCAACACTGCAGCGCGTGAGTCTGCACTCTGCGCTGTCAACTGTCATACGCGACACTGTGATGTGACACATTCCGCCTTAAACCGTTGTCCGCCTTAGACCAAGGTGACAGTGTGACTATCAGCTCGTCTCATCTCAGCTCACTAGGTATCTTCCTTCATTATATTCCCCAATTTCCCTTCAGCACAACGTCGTAGGGCGCTCGCCCCTACACCAGTAGTTCGCGAGATAAGCCCTTTCAAATAATTTCTCCCGTTTTTTTTTTACATTATCCTAGACTAATAAGTCTTAGCGTGATAAAATATTGCCTATAGACTTCCTCAATAAATGGGCTATCTAACACTGAAAGAATTTTTCAAATCGGACTAGTAGTTCCTGAGATTAGCGCGTTCAAGTTAGCCCTTTCAAATAATTTTCCCCGTTTTTTCCCCATTTTCCTCTATTTCTTCTCTCCTATTAGTCTTAGCGTGATAAAATATAGCCTATAACCTTCCTCGATAAATGGGCTATCTAACACTGAAAGAATCATCAAAATCCGTTAGGTAGTTTTAAAGATTAAAGGGAACAAAGGGAAAAAAACCGTCTTTGTTTTATAATAAGTATAGATGTATGGCTTGGCTGTTCCGTTATTACTTCCGACCAGAAACGAAATATACTATAGTCTTGGCAACATTTTACATGAAATGTTTTGGTGGGATTTGTTATTTTTTTTAAAAAATATGATGAATGGCAAGCTGCGACTTGCGTGATAACATTTTTAAGGCTGAATATTCGAATGTTTATTTTAGTGACGCTCAACATGCTGCTCGTTTGCAGCAGTTATAAACAATAATATTAATAGGTGTTAAACCTATTTTTACAGACTTAAACAGCAGACATTGCGTCATATCCTGATGTTTAATATCTGTGTAGCGGTACACGGTGTACCGAGACGGGGAAAAGTTTAAAGACAAGAAGTTATTTTCAAGTGTCTCTGTTTAGGACAATGCAGATTGACTACTTAATTGTCTGGCTTTTCCAACTTTAATAACCATGGGTTAAATAAGCATGTTCTTTGTATTGCACATGTATTTAGGCATTAAAAGTGCTACATACTTGTCATAATAATTGTGGATTATAACAACAAAACAGACAGACCGAGTCACCTAATGTAAGTGCGAACAGCGCTGAATCATTATACTAATGACCGGCGATAAACAGCCAGTTTGTAATGGAACAATTAAGTCTGAAGTCTGCTTATTAACCTTAATAATAACAATTGCTGTGAATAATTACTTTATTCTAAACAATTTTATTCTTAGAACTGTTAGAAGCCTATGTAAACCAGACCGCGGGTTTTATAAATTGTGTTATGAATACAAATACAAAAACAAAACTCTGTATTGTTAAAAACATAGTTTATGTTTTTTGGCTTTAATATTGTTTTCTGGAGCCAAACTTTGATTTCACTTGGTTATTTTGACTTTAAATAAATAGCAGTACAAACAGCGCACAATTCGCTAAATCACTAAATTTCTGAGATCAACCTGACACAACTTCTGAAATAACGACAGTTCGGTCTGATCGGGAATCTCGCTCGGTCGGAAGATTCCTTTCTGGCCACTACATCTATGCCACCATAACTACATAAGCAACTCACCCTAGACCGCTCATGAGGTCGCAGGCGCGCTGCTTCACGTCGGCGGGGAAGTCGCTGGTCTTGAGCAGCTCGGGAAGGATGGTGCACGCCAGCACCTACAATAGTTATGGGGTATTATTATCACAGTGGAGAACGATTGATAGTAGAGGGAAGCTTCTTCAGTTCTTCTAGTTAACTTCATCTTTTTCTGATAAATTGCAATGGGCTTTGGACACGATAGAATATTTCTTCGGCCAATTTTCCCACTACAACTTCTGTGTAACGTGGATCAACAACATAACCACGTAGCCCTTCTATGATCTCATGTGTGACGTATCGCGTAGGGGACATGCTTCTTGAGAACTAAGAATCATAATGTCCCCACTAAGAGCTCCATATAAGTCTGGTGCGATAAAAAATGACAAATATGGATTATGGTTGTTACCTGTCTGATAAAGGTGATGGGCACTTGTCCCATGGCGTGCGCATCTCCGATGTTGGCCTTGATCACCCGCTTGAACGGCTTCTGCGCGCCCTGTAGACAGAACACACGGTTAGTTAAACCAGCAAAGAATGTCTTCCTCAAAAAGACGTCCAAAAATAACGGAAGCCTTTTTGAAATAACTGGAACATGGCGTATATATATGATCAATTATACTATCTAAGTTACAACAGACTTCGTAGCTCCTTGGACATTATGACTGTTCAAAAACTTCCTCTAGATGCTTTAAGCGGTCCATTCACGGTGCCGCCATGCAGGCCTGCGACACCATTCACTATCCAGCATAAGCCGGCGGACGGCACGGCGGACTGCCATGCAGGATAGTGAATGGGCCCTTTTAGCCACCATCAAGGATTGCACAAACCTACGCGACCAAAGCGACTGCGAAGCGGTAACGACTACCGCGCGGCGGACGCTGCCCATGTAATCTTATGGCGCTGTGCACACCTGCACAACCGCGACGCGGGATGTTCGCGTCGGCAAGCGGAACGTGCGCGTCAAGTTGTCAGACGCGTGTTTTGAAGTATACATAACTAGACTTCTTTTTTAAAACCTTTTTTATATTATTTTCTACAACTCTTTAGTTTATGATTTTTTGATTTGTATACGTTATGATAGATTGTGTCATGATATTAACGTTTGACGGTTCGCACCGTAGTCGCGCAGGTGTGCACGGCCAGTTTCGCGTTGCAGACGCTCCCGTATCGCGTACCGCGACCCCAGTCACTGACGCTTAGGTTTGTTTTAAGCATCATACTCCAATTTATACGTACAATGCATTTAGATTTATTCTACCTCCAGTCTCAATAATCAATCTATGCACCATGCCAAGTAAAAGCCTATACTCACGAGTCACGACATGTGACCCAACATGTGGCCCTAGTCTCTCACACGTCACAATATGGTTTTCATTATGTGCCTACACAATTGCATTTCCTTCAACGGTACTTGGCAACTATATTTGGCAAATGCCCAGATATTTTACGTTAAGTTAACAGAGATATCAGAAACGTAGTCTACGTGACGTTAGACGTAGACCACGTGGAGAGATTAATACCTGGCAGGTGTGTCTAATAGGACAGTGGTAAATAGGTGTAATGCAGATTGCAGTAACTGCACTCATACTTAAGAACATAATATTATGGTATAATAGCTCAGGGGTTCCCAAACTGTGCGCCGTGGAAAGGCAAGAGGGGCGCCGCGCCATGAGTCGATCCTCCATCATTATCCGAAACCACATATACATATTATACAATTAAATTATAATATTAATTATGTAAGGCATGTAGATGATTAAATATTTGTTTATTACTATTTACCTGCTGAACCTAACTATAACCATTATAGGTATTAATTTTATGTATCTTTTTCTAATAGCTGGGTAGAGTAGGGCGCCGTGACAAAATATTTTACGTGTAACTGCGCCGCAGTCTGAAAAAGATTGGGAGCCCCTGGAATAGCTGATATTCATATAGCAGCATTGGATTTTAGTATCAGTATTAAGTAGAATCAACACTATAAATATGTATCAGTTATGTGTTTGGTTAACAAAGAGAGTATATTGGGGGACTAATATTTTTGAAAAAACGTTGTAATTATTCATGACAATAAAGATTTTTTATTTGTATTTTTGTATATTTAAATGTATTAGTGAGAGTGGCTAGGAACAGAAGCAAATGGAAACAGCTGGAGGAGGCCTATGTGTCACAGGACACGCTAATTACCAATCTAGAGCAAGACGCGACAACCTTGCTATGACACAATACAATAATATATAATTGGTACCAGCAGAAAGGTTAATAACATTGAGATCTCAATGGCTAATAATAAAAAAACGGTTGTCTGTAAAGCGCTTATTCCACTTATCCTAGCTAGGTTCCTAGCCTAGCTAGGATCCTAAATCGTTTCCGATTTAGTCAAGTGGAATAACATTTAGAAAGCTAGGATCCTAAATCGTTTCCGATCTAGTCAAGTGGAATAACATTTAGAAAGCTAGGTTCCTAGCTAGGATCCTACCTAGGAACCTAGCTAGGATAAGTGGAATAGGCGCTAAGTCGGTTGAACGTGACAACGTGCCTCTTTGTCGCTCGTTCCGCGCTCTCGCTTGCACTTCAAGCCCTTAAATGGAACGCCTCACAGCGAGGTAACGCCGCATGAGTCATGTTTTTTCGTGCGTGCAGCCGGCTCTATCGAATTATAAGACGTTATCACGTCAAAAAATGTATTAGTATTTATATTTGTTCGGTGACGGCCATGCTGTTACAAGTAGGTATGTAAAGGTCCTGTCCTCCATCAATCGTGTAACTGAATCCGACCACAACAGCAGCTATATTAGCCTCTGTTGCCCTAGTATATCGACTAAATATATTAACTTCCCGTTGTTCGCAATGGCAGTATAATTTTTATCAACTTCGCGACTACATTTTGCCAAGAAGGATTAAACACTGATAGAAGTTGCAACAGTAGGTATGGTACAGACATTTTTTTAATACTTAGAATGATGGACCAGAAAAATAATTCTTAGCTTTTATCTTTTAACCCATCAATCCCCAAGCAGCACCCGGCTGCCGCATAACAATTGAAAATATATTGTGTCTGCGATTCCCACGATCGAGGTATTACTACTTGCAATCTTAATAAAACACAATAAAAATTATTGGACCTAGCTTTGTTCAAGGTGACCTAGGACAAATGTGTTATCACTTATCAGTAAGTACTAAGTAGGTATAAAGTAATTATAAAGTGTTACTACCAAAGGTCACATGACTTGTGTCGTGTGAAACCTGCATTAGCAAACTATATTAATTTCAAAATCAAATATTTGCAAGTAACTTCCATTATCTATGATCATTTAACAATATTTTAGAGATGGTCCTATAGGAAGTTTAGTACCTATAGGAACAGATAATGAAATCAGGCGTTACTTTGCGGAAATTCATAGCTTAAAATCTTGTTTGTTATTATTTTTAGCAATATTCCGCGAAATAAATTTATTTCGCGGAATATTGCTAAAAATAATAACAAACTAAATTTTAACCTATAGGAACAATTTTCTTAATCATAAGAAATTCCTTTCAATAAGGAAAAGAGCTGCAGCTGCCAGCTGCTGCAGCTCTTTCCATATTGAAAGGAATTTCTTAGTTAACTTCTTCCTTATTAAAAAAAGGTTGGCCAGATATAATATTTAAAAATTTTGCAGAATACTGAACAGAAAACACCAAAGTTATACATACAAATGTTACATACATACATAAAACTATTTAGAATGGAAGCGTTTATTGATAATAATCAAGTTTGTTATTCAAGACTTGTCAATTGATGATGTAACAGCACTACAGCTGTTATGTACGTCTGTAACGTAGAGGCCCACTATACTCGTGTTGACCTAAAGATAATATGAAAACTGTGTTATTAGATTACTATGGACTAATGACACTAATTACTATAATATTGATATTACTATTGATTTTACTTCCTTATAGTAATCAACAGTAAACACATAATAAATGCAATGCGGTTGTGCTGAGTTTGCCGCTAGCTAGAAGGAACATGAATTTTATGGACCACCTAGTGTGAACAGTTTGCAGTATTTGTAAACAACACAAATTGCCAACCTGCAGCAAATCCTTCTAGTGTTCACTCTTTGAAATTATATTTTTCAGTGCGTTTTGTAATGTGTATAGTCTAGATGGACTAAAATTACACACCCACAAACCTAGATTCTGAGATTATTTCAGTCACTAAAATGAAGTCACACAAGCAATATAACAACCAATCAATACACCATAGAAATGGTTCTTCTAAAGACTAACAAAGAGACAGGCATAATCTACATTCTAATTTGTGAATGCAAAATGCATTCCCATGAAGGTCATTATTTAAAACTATTTAGTATACTCAAAATGTTGCAAAACAATACTGAAATAACTCCCAAGTAAGATAATAAGGAATTATTTATTTCCCTGTGCATTTCCAATTTATCAAGATCAAGATGATAATGATATACTTATAATGATTCAACCAAAAATGCATGAGTCACGAGTCTGTTACACATATTTAACTAGTCTGTGCAGTAACAGTATTCATTGCAACAAGTAGGCCAATTGTCCAGCGAAGTTACCACATAAGTGACCCAACACAAAACTGGCTTAACAAAATGTGGTACATATTATTTACTTTGGCAATGATTTAATAAATAAAATATTAAGTTCCTAATGTAGGAAACCTGTCAAAAGTAAATATGTAGCTTCAGCCAATATAAAAGGACTTTTAAAATTGTTTCTCAAGGCTTACAATTAAAGTAAAAGGATCTTTTTGACTAAGTGAGTAACAAAAGTTTAGACTTTTTGGGAACTTAGGCCTCTAATGTATGCTTATGTTATCCTGGTATACTATAATACCCAAGATTACATAGGAATTTTTATGTAATACAAATATGAGTTTATTTTTACTGCGATAATCTTGATAACAGATTATCTAATCTAATTATATAACTATAAGACTCACATGAAAGTGCAAACACTGTGAAAAGTCTTGATTAGATAATTTGATAGCAAAAACACTTGTTGCCTTAGATAGTTAAAACCAATGTAACCACACCAAGCATAACTGCTTGGTGTGGTTAAGATATTCAGTAACTATGCACATTAAGGCATTGAATTTTAGGATTTTGTGAAATACCTATTTATATTTGTAACAATTTGTAATGATAAGGAATTTCATCTCAAGATCTACAATTACAATACCTACATATTACCATAAGTAGTAAGTATATGATTCATATATTAATACTTCAGTCGGAATTTCCAGGAATTGCTATTGTAAATATTGTTGTCGCGATCACCGGTGCTCGCGCGGGGCCTGAAGGATTAAGTAAGTATATTAAATTATTTATTCTTCAATAGGGCATAATATTATGAGCTTGTTTATAATAACTATATCTTTTACTTTTAAAAGTGAGTACATTACTTGGTAAACTAACGTGTTTATTACTCAAATTTGATCAGGTTACAGCAAAATGTTAGACATACCTACGTGAATGCATTTCCTAACCTAACAAGCAATAAGAAAATACTGCATTCTAATAAGAACTACATAAGGTAAGTGATAAGTCCATATAAAATTGCTCCTACATTGTTCTTAACAAATTATGCAAGAATTATAACATTATCATGGTACTGTCAACTTTTTATTGATTACCTAGTAAATCTGAAGTTCAAGGTCAAACAGGACTCGCAATACAAACACAAGCATATAAGGGAACATACCCATACTACGTGACCCATTGAGGGGGGGGAGGGAGGTCTTCAAAATACTACGCTCGGTCACAAGAGGGGGGGAGGGGGTCTAGAGTTTTGTCACGTAGTCAATTTCGCCGAGAGAAACATCATACGATTTTTTTTCTCGCCATTTAATACTTGACACCTGGCATTTATTATGGTTGTTACATAATACATACTAATTTATAGTCAACAGCCAATAAAAAAATCAGGCACTGTTGTCACTTGTCAAGTATTTTGATGTTTGGTGAAGCTGTCAAGCTTGGTGATCATTTACTATATTCGGTGTTCAATTACAATTTGAACTACAGTCATGACTAAAATAGCTAGTATGTACCATCGAGTAAATTGATTCCTAGGTAGTTGACAGACCAACGTCATGACGTAGTCGGATCATGTCAATTCAGTGTTTATTGTGATCGGTCGGTGGGGTTTAACTTTAAAGCATAATATTTAAATTACTTTGGTCCGCCATCTGCCTAGAAATTTATTTCTCTGATTGTTCAATTGTAATTTTAGACTATTATTATAAATATTATATATTATACATAAATCTAAGTGATAATACTTAAGGGTGTGTATGTGTTCCTTGCATAAAGTTCACTGAGAAAATAGCACCGCTGAAAGACCAATTTTTTTTTTATACACTTTTTTATGGAGAAACTCATTACACTGGGGCGCTTGCTCATACAAAAGTGAAAAAAATTATGCTCATTCAGCGCTGCTACTTTCACAGTAAATAAGGAACAAGTACACATCCTAAAGTATTATCACTTAGTTTTTTTACACCTTGTATAGTAAGTATATCTTAAAAATTGGTGTCAAGCATTTCTTTTTGGCAAACTATTAGGTATCAAAATATTTTTGGTGATCGTTATTTTTATTCCCATATTTAATAAATTAATAATAATTATTGTAACATGCAAAGAGTCTTTTGTAATAAATAACTTATAAATAATAAGCGTAAATATGAGTTATTCTACTTACAAAATGATTAAAAATTATTCTTGTCAATACCATGTGAACAATTGAAGGAGGGGGGGGGGGGGGTGTCTTGGCATATACTACGCGTGGTCACCAGGAGGAGGGAGGGGGTCAAAAAATCTTAAAAAGTAGGTCACGTAGTATGGGTATGCTCCCTAACACTGAGTTGAGTGTTGACTATTGTACTTGTGAAGCTGAATAAAAGACTATATAGAATAATAGCTGCAGACTAATTAGTAAACTGTTGACAGGAAGTTTGTTTTGGCTTCATAACTGAGCATAGACGCCGACACTAAATTGCGACGAAGTTAAATCGCGAATATATCGACGGCGATCGATCGTAAATATCGTAAGTTGTAAAGTTACCTTTTCCAACTCCTTCTCGATTTCGGCGGCGCGGATGACGAGCGGGCCGCGCACGGCGTACTCCAGCTTGATGAAGTTGGGGTTCATGTTCTCGAGGCTCACGGCGCGGGACGCCATGGTTCGGTGCTTCACTAGGTTCGTCCTCGCCGCCAAATATGCCACGTCCGCGTCACTCCTCGTCGCACCGCCGCTCAGAACGCGACTGCCGCTCGCCACCGTGCGGCTTATCAACATCGTAATCGGTGACACCGCTGACATTATCGCCGAATCGATGACACTCCTCTTAAACGTCACTTTAACCCCGCACACCCGCTAAACACCTTGTAAACAATAAAAAGGTTCTATTTTTAGAAGATTTTTTAGAGTAACTTGTTGTAATTAACTTTTATACTATTTTCGGTAAAGTATTATTAAATAATGAAACAGCTGATTAGCAAAAATCAATATTTACGTTCGAGATGACAGCTGCTCGATTCGGATTCAAATAATATAATGAATGAATAATCAGCGGAAGATATTATTAGCGCTGATTGCTGTGACTTATGCCCGTTTATCTGATAACTGGTTACACAATTAGTTTAACACAACACAAATTATATAACATAGGAAAACAACATGGGACATGTTATTCGCCTTTATTATATACTCTTTGTTTAGCAGATTTACTGTGTATTAGTATTATAATTTTTACAAAAAAATCCTTATTGAGTTGCGATATATTTTGTTACAAACGTGAGTAATGAGTTTAGTTTAAAAGAAACAAACATTACCGAATTATTTTATAATTTTGGTGACAGATTTTTCACGATATTTTTCACGTCACTGTCTTGTGTCAATGTTTGGGAAGATGTCAATTTTTTTTTTAATTACAGGCTGAGTTCAAGAACTGGGAGAACGTCCACTGGAAAAAAAATGTTTTATGCAGGCACTTCACATGGCTTTTTGTATTTGCTATTGGATATTTGTTGTATTTGCCAACATTATTGATGAATACGCAAACAAGCAAATAAAGGCAAATACGACCTTCCACACATGGACGTCAAATACCAAACTTTTACTTTGGTCCAGTCAAATTAGGCTTAAATTAGGTAGGAACCTCGGAATTCGAGATACCCAGCTGTAAGTCTGTAAATATTTGTATATTGGCACCCTAAATGTTGTCTCAAAACCTACATATATGGTAGGGTGTGCGCAACTATTAAATTTCAAGGTCAAAAGGTCACAAATATCGGTTTTTGCACTTTTTTTGTAAACATTTCATTTCCTATGGGTTTTTTTTGTATTTGTATTTATAACCATGATGTAGAATACAAAATACTTTACAACTTCTGTTCAAAAAAAATTTTATACGGTGAACCGTTTCCGATAAAGAGGGCGGAGAGCGCGCGGTCAAAGTATCACTTCAGGTTAACCGGTGCCTCCGGTCGAAAACGCGCCATATTCAATGTGTCGCGACACCAGTGTCCGATCCTTTAATGTCGTGATGTATGGCATATTTCCTCAATAAATTAGCTCTCAAATTTTTTCTCTCTATCACGGTTATAAAATGGCACCCATTTTAGTTTTTCCCTGGCTTTCACACTAATCTGACTAATACTTCTCATGTAAATATCCTACGAATATAAAAACGGTCTTATTTAATAGCTAAACTTATGGACTATGCATACACAGGCAATACGTTATGAATTTCGTAGAATTAAACATAGAAAAACCAAAATTTAAGGAAAAAAAAGTCCTGATAGGCTGCAGATAATCGTTTCGCATTGCCCAACCCCACACCTGGGGTTCCAACTCATGCCCTATAATCATGTCCGATCCTTTAATGTTATGGTGTATGGCATGTTATTGACAAATTGGCTCTCAAAAATGTTTTTCTCTGGCTCTCATACAAATCTGACCAATACTTTTTAATAAAATCGTTATAAATTCTTAACTATCTGACTTAGAGCATAGAAGCAAAGGATTTTTTTAAGGCCCAGTAGTCCCTAAAATTAGCAGGTCGATGTCTGTCAGTACGAATATCGACGTAAAGCACATTAAAATAACATTCATATCAGCGCGCCTTGTACAGTGGCGTTTACGCGCTCGCCGCGTGCCTTGATAATAGAAAATAGGAGAAAAAACCTTTTGTTTTTAGTATTACACAAATCAAATATATCAAATCGTTTAGGTTAGGTCATGACAAATGTGCTACATCTTTTGTTTTTTCTAGAAAGTGTGTAGTTTAGCCATAAAATGATTTAATTATGAAAAACAGCGTTATAAGAGTCATCTTTGAGATTTTTTTCTATCGAGCAGAATTTTTCAAATTGTGTACTGATATACCTTTGCGTATAGGAAATTTTCTCAATTTTAAAACTGTACTTTTTTATACTTAAATAATGACATTTACTTTACAAAAAACATTATTTAAAAAACCCATTTTACGTAGTTGCAACAACCACTGCACCTTAAGATGAAACCTCTATATTTTTAAAATAAAAATAAAACAGTTTAATGCACTATATTTTTCACAAGAAGCCATTAATTAAAAAATACACAACATTTTTTCCTTAAATTTTGGTTTTTCTATGTTTAATTTTCGAAATTCATAACGTATTGCCTATGTAAGCGTAGTCCATAAGTTTAGCTATTAAATAAGAGCTTTTTTATATTTATAGGATATTTACATGAGAAGTATTCGTCAGATTAGTGTGAAAGCCCGAGAAAATCTAAAATGGCTGCCATTTTACAACCGTGAGAGAGAGAAAAAATTTGAGAGCCAATTTATTGAGGAAATATGCCATACATCACGACATTCAAGGATGGGACACTGGTATCGCAACACATTGGTTATGGCGAGTTTTCGACCGGAGGCACCAGTTAACCTGAAGTGATACTTTGACCGCGCGCTCTCCGCCCTCTTTATCGGAAACGGTTCACCATATAAATTTTTTTTGAACAGAAGTTGTAAAGAATTTTGTATTCTACATCATGATTATAAATACAAATACAAAAAAACCCATAGGAAATGAAATGTTTACAAAAAAAGTGCAAAAACCGATATTTGTGACCTTTTGACCTTGAAATTTAATAGTTGCGCACACCCTACCATATATGTAGGTTTTGAGACAACATTTAGGGTGCCAATATACAAATATTTACAGACTTACAGCTGGGTATCTCGAATTCCGAGGTTCCTACCTAATTTAAGCCTAATTTGACTGGACCAAAGTAAAAGTTTGGTATTTGACGTCCATGTGTGGAAGGTCGTATTTGCCTTTATTTGCTTGTTTGCGTATTCGTCAATAATGTTGGCAAATACAACAAATAGCCAATAGCAAATACAAAAAGCCATGTGAAAGTATCACACTTTGACCGCGCGCTCTCCGCCCTCTTTATCGGAAACGGTTCACCGTATAAAAATTTTTTTTGAACAGAAGCTGTAGAGAATTTTGTATTCTACATCATGGTTCTAATACAAATAGCAAAAAACCCATAGGAAATGAAATATTTACAAAAAAAGTGCAAAAACCGATTTTTGTGACCTTTTGACCTTGAAATTTAATAGTTGCACACACCCTACAATATGTAGGTTTTGAGACAACATTTAGGGTGCCAATATACAAATATTTACAGACTTACAGCTGGGTATCTCGAATTTCGAGGTCTAATTGGACTATTGATTTTGTTCACTTGCCTATTTGACTATTGCGAGGTACGGGCAGGGGGGCAGCCTGCCCCCCTCCCCTAGAAGAGCGATCAGTCCCTAAAATGCTCACGAGTTTTAATCGTGAAGCGGAGAGAGTTAAGTTATAAGTGGTGAGAGGGGAGGCATTCAATCCCAGTTCGCACATTCATATTTTGTTCTGTTGTGAGATTCCCATATGTTAACAATTTTTATCAAGCGAGGGTGATTTATTTTTCCTCGTCCACCCCACCTTGTGAAGCATGTGTGGGGTGTCGTTGGATAGTTTATTTTAAATATTATGAGTATTCAAAGATTGTGTAGTATGTCATTTCACTAAACTAAATCTAGTGAAATGTCAGAAACGCGGATACCGCCGAATAAAAATCGAGCCACTCATTTCTCTCGCTCGCTCTAGTTCCCACACGTGACACGGGCACTAGTGGGAGTGAAACAAATGCGTCGCTCGAGCTGGCGCGGCTCGTCTAGCCTGGAGACAGACAGACAGACTAACCCTTTGGGTACGGAACCGTAAAAACTAGGATAATCGAAGAGCTGGAGTACCTGTAGTACCTGTGCCTGTACAAGAGCCTAACCAAACTAGAGATCGACATGCCACCTTTACAAAAAATATTCAACTTGGTCGGCCGCTTCATTTGACGTCAAAAATCAAAGGTGTGAAGTATCTGATGAAGAACCCTCAGTTGGTTTCAACTGTTTGATTCAGAGATATTATGGTGATGCCCCCTCAGATTTGCTATAGTTGCATTACACGTGTGATAATAATAATAACTCCAACTCTGGTTTTGGTGACGGTGGCCGCTTTCGTTGAAACCAGGCCAAGAGTAATTTTATAGTGCCCAAGTGTGTGCGCAGTACACAAGAGCAATCTCTATATTCCTTTACTCGCATAGCCCGGTGGGACGGAAGACTGACACGACCAGCGAGAGATCAGGCGCAGGACCGACTTTTTACATGCCCATCCGACGCATGGATCATCTAACATCTTACTTGTCAGATTCAGATGTTAGATGATCCCATCAAAGTACCCGTGTGCAAGCGAGAGAAATGCGTGGCTTGATTTTTATTCGGCGGTGTCCGCTTTTCTGACGTTTCACTAGATTTAGTTTAGTGAAATGACATATCACTAGATATTTTTAGTAAGAAGACGTAACAAACAAGAATATTCGGCATCTACCGGGAGTTCGTGATATCCCTAGGGATATCGTGAAATCCCTGATATCCTCTTTTCCCTGCGACATATATAAATTATACAAAAATTATCAAAAACCAGCGGTACTATATCGCAACCCTATATTGCGCGTGGCCCGACACGCACTTAGCTATATTTTAAATACTTAACTCACTACTTTTTTTCCGTGGGATTGTCGGAATAAAAATATGTAGTAGACATTACTGTAAAGTTTCCTCAAAATTCCATCTCATAAACAAAATTCAAAGCTTGGGCCTTCGTAAAAACCTTTGATCCCTTTTGAGCCCCCCCCTCCCCCTTACATTCCTTTTTTCCAGTTAAAAAGTAGCCTATGTCCTTTCTTAGGCTCTAGAGTCCAGAGTCTAGACCATCTGTGGACTGTGAACAAAATTTTATTACAATGGGTTCAGTAGTTTTGGAGTGAAAGACAGATCAAAGTAGTTTTGGCGTGAAAGCAAGACAGACAGATCTATCATACTTTCGCATTTATAGTAATCTGTAATGACTTCTATTCTACATCCATCGCAAGTGGTTTGCAAACACCGAGTGATCGTGTACAGTAAACAGTTTTGCAAAAAGCGTGGCAGGCTAGTGTGTACTAAAGGCCAATCTTGTTGAGTTTTAGTAATTGCCTGTTTTCAGACAATGGTTTTTAATTATTTTAATTAGAACTTTATTTGCGTCACATTAAATAAAATAATATTAAATATAATGATTTTCAGTAAAGCGCTCTCTAGCGACATAATATAACGTAAGCTCATGGTTTAATTTCTGCCAAAGTGTCATCTAGAGGTAAGTAGCGTCAACATATACTATGCATATTGACGTTCGTTGCTCATAGATGGCGTTTGGTGTAAGTATAGTTTTTGATATTATTAACAATAAAAATAATATATGTAATTCTACCTACGAATAATAAAAACTAAATTCTACGAATAATAAAAACTATATATATAGTTATTATAATTTAAATTACTTAACTGTACCAGATGACCCAGTGAATTTTTATTTTTTTTTCCTCTTTATGTACTTATATAAAACTTTCCTGGACTTCCACGAATATTATAAAGCGGTCAGCGAAAGAGTTTGTTAGTTTGTTTGTTTGAACGCACTAATCTCAGGAACTACTGGTTCGATTTGAAAAATTATTTCAGTGCTAGAAAGCCCATTTATCGAGGAAGGCTATAGGCTATATTTTATCACGCTAAGACTAATAGAAGTGAAGAAATAGAGGAAAATGTGGAAAAAACTGGGGAAATTGTTTGAAAGGGCTTATCTCACGAACTAATACAGCAATTTTTCTGTTATTTGGGTCAGATAAGAAGTAGACCACGTGAAGGATCATAGGCTATTTATTGTAGACTAATTTGTCTGTGAAATATCTAATATACGCGGGCGAAGCCACCGGGAACGTCTGGTTTATAATATTTCAAGACCTTGGCTTATCGTGTTTCGATGTCCAATAATTTAAAATTAATATCATCAAAACCGTGTCCCGAGTCCTAACAAGCTTCTTTAGGTTTTACTTCTATTTCACGCTTCTTTCGTGATCAACCAAGTAGGTAGGTCTACCAACCTACTATTACGTCGACGCACGCGACTCGGGTTTCGCGAACGATGCAGACTGCCTTTGCAGCTGCTCAGACTCAAATCTCAATAGACTTCTTAAAAACAGAGAGACCACTCAAAGGCTGTCATGGCTTCTAGAGTCGTGAGTCTAATTTTAAAGACCTTTATTTGGTGAGTTCACAACAGAAATCAAAACAAGGTGTGTGAAAGAAACAAATGTGCTAACAGTTTTATATTTCATTTTATTATACAATATTCTCAATTTGATTTCACATGGAACTTACAATAAACCCAATACAAAAATATCTCCTCTTATTTATATTGACATTTTATACATTTATATAGTTATCTCTTATATATTTCATTCGTCATTGATTTAAAAAGTTTATGTGATGTAGGTCACTCACGAGGTGTAAAATTATATAAAACGTATCACGCACAGATAAAAAATTTGGACACAATGTACATGAGACACGCACATATTTACAAACATTATAAAATCGTTAAGCAATCCGTGGAGTCATACAACAAAACGTATCACAGAATCACCGTTAAGCCCCAGGGGGAACTAACACTACAATACTCGTGATGAGCGGAGCTAGCCTATGTGAGCGCGTCGTGTGACCTCCCCGTATGAAACCTTCCACACATATGGCAAACCGTCGTGATCGGAATATCGTAGACAATTTAAAACACAACATAGCTATATTTTACATACTCCTAGTAACGAAATAAATAAGTTATTCTCTACATAGTATTTTGCTTATTGTCGAAAACCTAAAACCCTACCGTCCCGAGGGACACAATTCCTAGCTTATGTACTCTCCACGCTCCCTCTCATTTACACTTTCATTTTAAACAGAACAATATCAATGGGAGCGATACAAATTCTTTATAACAACGATGTACACTATGATATGATATTTCACAACTTCAAGAAGAATACTGACTATAAGTACAACCGAAGCGAAAGAACGGGAAAAACAACGTAAAATATAAAACAATAAAATATTAAATGAATAACACGAGTTAGAATTATGCTCTATACAAATATCCGGCATCGTAGTGATAAAATATTATAGTGTTATACATGGACGTATAAAAAAAGGCGGACGGAGTCCCACCATACACAAAACTGTGTCCTTCAGAGTCGGCCAGCTGACTGCATGTACACGGTCCGCACGCACACATTCTTTCGCTAGTCTATACCATTTGACAGGTGTGCGTGGCCGACTCTGAAGGCATAGTTCTGTGTAGGTATAATAAGACTCCGTCCGCCTTTTTTTCTACGTTCATGGTGTTAAACGTGAAACACTCGCAGGAAACAATGATTCTTCTTAACAATACTAATTACATCTGCATCAGTTATAGCAGCTACTCCGAGGGACATTAACATCGAGCGCGTACTCGTAACAGCGGTAGTTTACAAATTAATCCTTCAAGCCCCATAAGAGGACAGGTGATCGCGACAATAAAATACAATAGCATTTCCAAGAATCCGCGATCGAAGGATTAAGCCAATCCGCTACACCTTGACTGCGCTCAGATTGGCCGATATCATTGCGGCTGCGCAGCCATTGGTACAATACTTACTATTTTTTATTGCATGCATTCTATTACGAGTACACGTTCGATGGGCATTACCTATGGGCCTGTAGCACCACACTATATACACTCATGCTAACTGAGTGCTCATAAATCTGTTGTCGTATAAAATTACCATAGTTTATGCACTCAGACTAAGTATTGTGATTGTTTTATGTGATATTAAGACTATCCGGGAGCACTAGAATTATTGGTCATTGTTACCCTAAAAATGTAAACAGAAATCTGATTGCACTGCTAAAATAACCTAGCGTCGGCTAACAGATAACGAAAAACAATTCTAAAGATTTATGTTTACACTTTTAAAAATTCTACTCAGATCTTATATCCATAGTTTTGGAACGGAAAACGCTCCGCCTGCAGTCTTGTGAAGGCGCACTGGACGCTGGGTGCTAGTAGCCCCGGCGCTAGTACGGCTGCTAGCAGGGCGGACGCGGTGCTAGTAGCGTCCAGCCCAGTGCTAGCAGGCGGGGTCCTCCCGCACGAGCTGCGCGGTGTCGGCCGTGGTCTCGGTGGCGGGGTCGAGCGCCCGCGGCCGTCTCGCCGTCCGCGTCTCGCTGGACGACGGCGAGATCACCGCCGAAACCACCTTCTGTTTCAACTCCTCTGGCACCTCGTAGATGCCCGCTGTGGAAAATATGGACATGATTAATAAATGGCACATTATTTTATGAAAAGGTATGCTAAAAGGCAGACAACTTGAATATAACAGGATAGTATAATATTATGTTTGGTAGATAGAATGGGAAAGACGTCCTGCCTCTTACTCTATACAATGAGGCTTATATGGCGCTATGTAGCCATCAGGTCTATAGCGGGCTCCACACTCGCGGCGCGAAAGCCTACGAAGGCCGCGAACCGCGAGTGTGGAGGGTTTCACGGCTTCGCGGCTTTCCCCGTCCGGTGTCGGTTTTTTGGCCCGCGCATCATCCACACTCGCTTTTATTCGCTGTCGCACACAATGTCAGAGCAGCAGCAACAGTGACTTCAACGTCCATTTTACTCAAATGCGCGAACGTAAATGCGAAGATTGCGAGTGTAGAGTGCCGTATTTGTTCGCGTCGTGTTCACGGCGCGTAGCGTCCGTGGATCGCGGACGCTACACTCCTGCCATAGCTATTAACTGTATTTTTAAATTTAAGCAGGTTACTCACGTAACGGCTCGACGTCCGCAGCGCCGCGCGTGACCGCCTCATACATGGGATTGCTGAAGTCCCGCCCCTTGCGGCCCTCGGACAGCGCGTACGCGTCCGCCGCCGCCGCGCCCCCCGCGGCCCCCGCACCCCCCGCAGGTGCCCCCGCCGGACCGAACTCCACGTTCGAGCCGGCGCGGAACGACACGCTCTGCGACGACGCCAGGCTGCTTAGAGCGCCGCCCTTGCCGCTGGAAGGTAATGAAATAACATGTTTGGTTCAAAGCACTTAGTAATCATCATAGATATAACAATATACAGATAACAGAACAATGTCATAATACTTTAAAGGGGGTGAATATGTCCCATGTATCGAATTCACTGTAAAAGTAGCAGCGCTGAAAGAGGCCTTTTTTTATTTTTGTATGAATTGAAGTTGGAGTTTCTCATAATAAACATATATAAGTCAAAAGTAACTCTGTCTGCGATGCTACTTTTACAGTGACCTCTATTACAAAGATACATCACTTTGTTTTGTTACACCTTGAAAAGTATTTTTAACTTTTAATTTCTCGACGCTCTGACCCCATACACTGAAGCATGCAGTATACTCACAAGGGCCTCTTCCGTATGACGAACCACGCGGAGGCCGCAGCCACAGCCAGCACCAGCACCAGCAGCGTCGGCACCAGCACCGCCGCGCTGCCGCCGCGCTCCGAGCCGCGCGCCGCCGCCGACGCGCACAGCGGGCCCGCCTGACCCTCCCGGCATACGCACTCCAGGGAACTGTAAGTAATATAAATTATTTTATAATTGTATTGCTTTAAAACGCTAAATTAATAACATATTTAATTTTTCTTCTTTGGGAGTGAGTTCGTGAAATGGGTTACAATGTGCAATATAAATAAATAAATAAATAAAATCTTTATTCCAAATTTTCAACATTACACAACCACAAATAAATAAAAATACAAAAGAAAAAAAGACAAAGAAAAAAAAACTACAAATATAAGCGATAATGAACGCGTCGGTGTATATTTGTGTTATGCCATGATGAACTTCAATAGCTTTCAAAGCTTCGCAATCATGATGGTAATCATAAAAGAGCCATCAGGCATCCTAGCCAATTACAAGTACACACGTCTTCTTTAGTCAATATGGCGTATTACTCACCCGTCCGGTGCGACAGCGCATGTACCGCCGTTGCGACAGGGGCATGCGCGGGGGTCGGGGCGCGCCGGCTCGGCGGGCGCGTCGCACGTCACGTCCGTCGCGCGCTTGGGCGGGGCCGGCGCGTCCGGACACGCGCAGCGCCGCCCAGCCGGCACCGCCAGGCACAGGTGCGAGCACGGCGACCGCGCGCACGCGCCGCGCGACGCCGCCGTCGCGTTGTAGCGCAACGGGTGGTATACTGTAAGGTAAAGTTATTTATCGTTATAGACATCTACAAATAATTATTTTATACTAAAAATAAACATCCTACTCTGATTAAGTCACTATTTTAAAGTTAAAGATTTCAAATAATTCCCGTTCTCCATTTATTTCGTCGTCCATAATATTATTATGGTTATATTAAACCAAATAAATCTGAATAGGAGCGCACCTTTGACAGCAGTAGGGTTGACGAGGTCGCGCGAGATGAGTGTGGGCACGCCCCGGCCGAACTTGTCCTGGCGCAGCAGCTCGCCGGAGTCGCGCGTCACCCAGTACAGCGTCGCTTCGAACACGTCCAGCGCGAGCGGGTGGCGCAGCGCCGCGCCGCGCAGCACCACGCGCCGCGCCGAGCCGTCCGCGCGCATGCACTCGATTGTGTTCAGCTTGGCGTCCGCCCAGTAGACGACGCCCTGCGCCGCGTCCACCGCCAGCCCGGTCGGGTGGCGCACGTTCTCCGTCACGATCGGGCGGCGCTTGCTGCCGTCCATCCAGGCGGTCTCGACCTTGGGCGCGGCGCCGGCGTCCGTCCAGTACATCTTGCCGGCGGGCGGGTCGAGCGCCAGCGACGTGGGCGCCTCGATGCCGGCGGCGACGAGCGCGCGCCGGTAGCGGCCGTCGGTACGCGCTACCATCACGCGGCCGCGCGGCTTGGAGCCGGTGCGCTCGGCCTCGGTCCAGTACAGGTTCTCGCCGATGTAGTCGACCGCTAGCGCGGTGGGCTTGGCGTTGCCCTTCATGTTGAGGTCCTGCGCGAAACCGGCCTGCGCCTCGCCGCCGAGCGCGCCGACCATGTAGGAGCGCTTGATGGTCTTGTCGTAGCTGTCGGCCCAGAACACCATCTCCCGCGCGGGGTCGTAATCGATGGCCTCGATGCGCTTCTCGGCGGAGACGACGTCGTACTCCTCGTTGCGGTCCCGCACGAGCGCGCGGATCTCCGGCCCGTTCGCGAACATCACCACCACCTCGCCCTCTACCACCTTGCACACGCCCGATAGGCTGTCCGCTAGCCTGAAGACAAAAATTATTTTATTGAATGCTACACAATAGCTCAATGTAATTCCTCAAAGGTAATTAAGAAACCTTCCGGGTACATGAGTAACTTTCTACATTGCAAAGTGGGTAGAAAACAATTATTGCCGTACCGAAAAAATTATTTTCTAGTTAAACGACGTTTTTAACTCACTTGAATCCCTCCCTACAGGAGCAGCTGTAGCTCCCGTTGAGGTTGTGACAGATCTGCGAGCAGGTGTGTTCGCCGGCGCACTCGTCGACGTCGGCGCAGCGCTTGCTGTCGGCGCTGGAGATGATGTAGCCGGGGAAGCATGTGCAGATGTAGCCGCCCGCCACGCCACCGGATATTGTCAAGTTCGTGCAGAGGTGCTCGCAACCACCTGGAAAAGTTACGAAGGTATTTAAAGGATGTTTTTAATTTCAGGAAAGAATATTATAAAATGGTAATCAATGCAGAAAAATGATCTCGGATAGTGCGAAAGCGCTCTTATTAGCGTAACGTCATATAATAAAGTGGCTTCACACCTTTGTCAACGGGCGAGCAGGAGTGTGCGTGATGGCAGCCGCGCTCGTCGGACGCGTCGCCGCAGTCGTCGGCCAGGTCGCACACGCGCGCGCGCGCCACGCAGCGGCGATTGGCGCACTGGTACTGCGTGAGCGGGTCGCACGGCCGCGCGCGCGCCGCGCACAGCGTCATGTTGTTCTCGTCAGACCCGTCGCCGCAGTTGTCTATGCCGTCGCACACTTGGTACCTAAACACGAATATTATGATTTTATACAATAGATAAAGGCTTAGGTTTTAAAAAGTTAAAGTTTTTTAACATCTGTCTATATTTTTATTATTAACTCATTTCGTTCGTTCTACAATCAGGAAACGTTCCACATAAATTCAATTTTCTGTCTCGTCTAAGAATAGGTTCTTCTCAACAACAAACGACCATACCTCGGCACACATCTGTGGTTGTCGCAGTGGAAGCGGCGCAGCGTGTCGCAGTTGAAGTTGGTGCAGAGCGCCGGCGCCTCGTCCGAGCCGTCGCCGCAGTCGTCCGTGCCGTCGCACAGGTCCGACTGCGACACGCACAGGTTGTTGCTGCACTGGAACCTGAATGGAATACTTGTTTTATGCCCGGTTTGCTGAGGTTTGTTGCTTTTAACTTTTCAAAAAGTTTCGATTCATGTTTTTTTAATTCCTATTTTTTTTTTAATCAGCATTGAGGCCTTCTTTTCACATTGTAGTCACAAAAATATAATTATGCAACTCTTCCCTATTATAAAACACGTATAGCTCACCTGCTCTCTGGGCAGTATCTTCCACCGGGGAATCTCGGAGGGCAGCCGATCTCGTCGGACAGGTCGCGGCAGTCGCGGTCGCCGTCGCAGCGGAAGTAGGCGGCGATGCAGTGGCCCGACTTGCACTGGAACGTGCCATTCTTGCACTTAAAGCCGCCACACTCCATCTCGTCGGTATTGTCGCCGCAGTCGTCCTCGTGGTCGCAGCGCCACCGCGACGATATGCACTTGCCATTCCCACACTTGAACTCGGACTCGGAGCATTCACGGTACTTGTGTTGGCACACGCCCTCCGCCTCGTCGCTGCCGTCGCCGCAGTCATCGGTGAAGTCGCACAGCCACTGCCTGGGGATGCAGCGCTTGTTCTCGCAGGTGAAGTCGGTCTCCGCGTTGCAGGACGGGCAGTTCTCCGGCAGCTCGTCGGAGCCATCGCGGCAGTCGTCCTTGCCGTCGCAGAACAGCCACTTCGGTATGCATCTGTAGTTGGACTGGCCTGGGCATCTCCTCCAGCCCGTTGTACAGTTCTTCTGTCGGCACATGTACGCCGGCTCGTCGGAGTCGTCCCCGCAGTCGTTGTCGAAGTCGCACATCCACAGCTTGGGGATGCAGCGGCCGTTCTTGCACGAGAACTCGGTGTCGGGGTTGCACGGTCTGTTGTGGCACATGACCGGGTCTTCGTCGCTGTTGTCCTTGCAGTCGGTGTCGCCGTCACACTTCCAGCTGTCGAGGATGCACCGGCCGCTCGATTTGCATTTGAACTCGAGGAGCGGGCACTCGTGGGAGCACTGCGCCTCGTCGCTGCCGTCGCCGCAGTCGTCGGTGCCGTCGCAGATGGTAGCCGCGGGCGTGCAGTTGGTGTTCTTGCATTGGAAGGAGCCGGCCCGGCAGTGCCGGACGGGGCAGGTGTCGGGCTCGTCGGAGCCGTCCTGACAGTCCTTCTCCCCGTCGCACTTCCAGAACCACGGTATGCACTTTTCGTCACGTCCGTTGCATCTATGTTGGCCGTCTGTGCAGTTGGCGATGCACGTTTTCATGTCACGAGCGAGGTAGAATTGGTTCGGGCAGGCGCACTTGTAGGTAGTCGCACCCTCCTCGCCGTATCCTTCGATGTTTAAGTAGCTGGACTCGTGCGGAGGTGCGATCAGACAGAGATGCGAGCAGCCCCCGTTGTTAGTTCCGCAGGGGTTGTTGTACGGAAGTTGTCGCAGCGGATGAACAACGTGAATGTCGTACGGCCTATGGGTGGTATTTCTAATTGTAGTTAGGTTCTCTCCGGAATGTTTGTTAGCCTTGCTGATGGCCTTGAGGTTCCAATCCGTCCAATAAATCTCGTCGTCGAAGAGACTCAGAGCGAAGACGTGGGGAACCTTGTTTCCGGATAGAACGACGTGCCTGTGTCTGCCCTCCAAGTCAGCGGATCCGATGTAATCCAAGTGAGCGTCGGCCCAGTATATCCTGTCCGTGAAGTAGTCGATGGTCAGTGCGTTGGGCCAGGCGATGTCGTCCTCCCAGTTCAGGATCGTGGTGAAGTTGGATCCGTCCATGCCCAGTTTTCCTATGTACGCTTGCAGATGCCACGACGTAAAGTACAAGTATCCGGTGCCCGGGTGGACTATGATAGCTCGAGGATCGGCTATTCCGGTCTTCAATGTTTTTCTTCTGGTGCCATCGAGCTCGGCGACGTCCAAGTTCTTCGAGTGCCGATCCAGCCAGTATATCTTGCGGCCGATCCAATCTATCGCGATACCCTCCAAGCCGTGCGAGTCGTGTCGTATGACGACTTCCTTAGTCGGATGCGGGTTCGAGTAGTCCGATCTATATATAGTTTTAGCGGAAACATCGGCGAAGTACATCTTGGTTTCCTTTATGTCAAAGTCGATCGCCACCACATTCATGAGGTCCTGGTGGACGAGATTGTATACCGAAGCGTCCGTGGACATGTTTCTCACGTAGTACTTGTTCGTGAAGATGACCCAGGCTGTCGTATTATCTTTCCTCTTGCACGTGTGCTCGTCGGCCTCCCTCTCATAATATTGCTCGTTACACTTGCAGTAGTAGGAGCCGGGGGTATTAGAGCAGTATTGGGAGCACACTCCAGGGGATTCTATACACTCATCGATGTCGGCGCAGGCCTTTCCATCGGAGAGCAGCTTGTAGCCGTGGTTGCAGTCGCAGTAGTAGCCGGTCAGGGTGTCGACGCACTTGTGTCCGCACTGGTGTATCTCGAGCTTGGCACACTCGTCAATGTTGCAGTGGGCCGGCTCGTCGGACTCGTCGGTGCAGTCCGGCACCTTGTTGCAAACCAGCCGGTTGTCGATACACTCGTCGTTGTTGCACTTGAACTGGCCGGCCGGACACGTTTTATTTTCTTTATTGCAGTCCACCTCGTCCGAGTGATCGCCGCAATCGTCCTCCCCGTCGCACCTAAAGTGATTTCTTATGCACTTAAAGTTTTGACACCTGAATTCCTGATCCGTACACTGCTTGTACTGCGTGTTACACTGCTTGCCCTCGTCCGAGCCGTCCCCGCAGTCGTTGTCGTGATCGCACACCCAGCCCTCGTTTATGCAGCGGCCGTTCTTGCACTGGAACTGATCCTCCGAGCAAGGCATGGGCGTCGAGCAGTGGTGGATAGTCGAGTTCTCGTCAGCACCGTCGATACAGTCGGGGTCGCCGTCGCAAATCCACTTCTTGGGAATACACTGAGCTCGACTCCAGAATTTGTTTTCCTCGCATGTGTACTCGGTCTCGGCGTCACACTTTCTCTCGTTGCACTGGTGTCGGTCGTCCTCGTCGCTGTTGTCGAGGCAGTCGTTGTCACCGTCGCAGATGTATATCCTCGGGATGCAGTTGCCGTTGTCGCAGGTGAACAGATCCCCGAAGCACGTTCGGCCCTCGGACTTGCAGTACTCCGGCGGCTCGTCGGCGCCGTCACCGCAGTCGTCGTCGCCGTCGCAGTACCAGGTGGCCGGAATGCATCTATGGTTGGGACAGCGGAAGCTGTTCTGTGGGCACGTCCGGAGCATACAATGCAGGGGATCTTCGTCAGAGTTGTCGCCGCAGTCGTTGTCCCCGTCGCACAGCCAGTACGGCTCGACGCAAATGTTTGTCTTCTCGCACTTGAGGTGGTTCGGCGGGCAGGTGGTGTTTCGGGGGCATCTCTCGTGCGTCTCGTCGGACGTGATGTTGTCCTTGCAGTCGTTGATCCCGTTGCACACCTGGGTCATAGGGATGCAGCGCGAGTTGAGGCACGTGAACTCGCCCTCGGCGCACGGCGGGTACACGCAGCCCTCCTCATCCGAGCCGTCCTTGCAGTCGTTCTCGTGGTCGCACTTCCAGGATTTGAATATGCACCGTCCATTGTTGCATCGGAACTCGTTGGGCGAGCAGGAGTGGTAGGCGCAATAGTTCTTTTCCTCGTCGGAGTTGTCGCCGCAGTCGTCGTCGCCATCGCAGGACCACATTCTGCTGATACATTTTCCGTTCGCGCAGAAGAACTTGCTGGAGTCGCACGTGATGTTTTTGGAGACGCACATGCGACCCTCGTTGACTAGTTTGGTGTTGTCGTCGCACTTGCACTCAACCGTATTGTTGGGGGCCGGGTGACAGCTCTGGGCGCAGCCGCCATTGCTTATTTTGCACGGGTTCTTCTGACACTTCTGCCTACTCGTGCTGTAAATGTGAATGTCTCGCGGTGAGTCCTCCAGTCGTTTGACCATCTCGACCATGTTCGCTCCGGTGTGCTTCTCCGCCCTATACACTCCGCGCAACTGGAGATCGGTCCAGTAAATGTAGTTTCTGAACACAGTGATGGCGAACGGATATATCGTTGCAGATATTAGAACCTCCCTGTTCGTTCCGTCCAAGAAAGATCTCTCGATTTTCTCCCTCACTGCGTCGGTCCAGTACAGCATGTTCTCGTCGAAGTCGATAGTCAAGCCGCTCGGCTGGGACAGATCCTTGTCGATGATAGCTTTTTTCAACGATCCGGCCATAGTCGTTCGGTAGATCTTTCCGGAGGTTCCAAATCTTCCCCAGTCGGTGTAGTACAGCGTGCCGTTGCAGGGGTCGACGACGATGGCCCGCGGCCGCTCGACTCGCGCGATCATCACGAGCTCAGTTCCGTCCAAGTTCATAGCGTATATCGAGTTGTTGGAGCTGTCGGTCCAGTATATTTTCTTCTGAGTCCAGTCGTACGATATTCCCTCGGGATTGATGTTCTTGTTGATTATGTTTTGAATACCGGCCGAATCGGGGTTCTTGGAGGACATCCAGGCGATTCTAGCCCACGGCCTAATCTGGGTGAAGAAAAGTTTGTTGTCCGCGTAATCGAATTCGACTCCGACGACATTGGTGAGATTGCCGATAGGCTTGAAAGGCACACCAGTCGACTTGGGGTCGAGGTTGACGGCGCGTATTTCCGTCCTCGTCGTAAAAACTAGGTACTCGTCGACGAGGTCACATTTTTTGGGGTTACTCGTCGAGATCTGCCCCGTGGCGCAGTCGCACCTGTGCGTGTACCCCTTGTTGGCCTCGGGCGGGTAGCTGAAGCAGAGCTGGTCGCAGCCGCCGTTGCCTAATTTTCGACAAGGATTGTTCTCGTCGGTGGGCTGGTTGTTTATATCGAATATGACGATGTCTCGCAACTTGGGAAGGTTCGTTCGGAGCTTCTCCGGCATCGACATGTTGCCCGGCAACTTGGAGGCCTTGTAAATAGTCTGCAGATTTCGGTCGACCCAGTACACGCTGCCGGTGTGGACGGCTATGCCCATGGGATTCGGGAGGTTCGAGCGGATCAGTTGGCGGTTGCCACCGTTGTACGATATCTTTTGAATCTGGTCGAGCTTGGAGTCCACCCAGTAGACGTCGTGGGTGAGCATGTCGATCGTCAGGTCCCGGGGGTTCGAGATACCGGAGCTGACCAGCGTCTGCCAGCCGGTGCCGTCCAGGTAGGACTTGCCGATGCGCGGGTACTGGCCGTAGTCGATCCAGTATAGGAGGCGCTTGAGCGGGTTAACCGCCAGCTCCTTCGGGGCGTCCATCGTGGTCTTGACGAGGACCTTCCTATTGGAGCCGTCGAGCCAGGACATCTCGATGTAGTTCTCGTGCGGGAAGACATTGGTGAAGTACAGGTTGCCGGCCACCCAGTCGACGGCGAGGCCGCGGACGCCGTTGCTGCCGATGCCGTCCCGAACGACGTGCTCGAGCTGCGTGCCGTTGGGCCGGATGCGGAAGATGCCGTTCCAGGTGCCGCGGTTGAACTCGACCCAGTAGATGTAGTTGTCGGCGAAGTGCACGTCGACGTGCAGCACGTGATGGCCGGGGCCGGTGACGGGCACCATGGCCTCGGCGCTGCCCTCCAGGCTGTACCCGCGGATGAGGTCGAGCTGCGAGACCACCGCGAATGTCTTGTACGGCACGCAGTTCACCTCGTTCTCCTTCCTGTAGCCGACGGAGCAGGCGCACACGCGCGACCCGCCCTCGCCCGGGATGCAGATCTGCTCGCAGCCGCCGTTGCTCTGCTGGCACGGGTGGTGGATCATCTTCCTCTTCTGGAATATCGTCAGCGACTTGAGGTCGCTCTCGTTGTCTAATATGATCTTGATGTTGTCGCCGTTGGGGAGGTCGGCCTTGAAGATCTTCTCGTGGCGCTGGTCGAGCACGTAGAGGCGCGAGTCGAGGACCGCGATCACCTTGGGGTAGGAGATGGCGTCGGCCTCGGTGAGGATGGTCTTGCGGTCGTTGCCGTCGGTGTTGACGCTGTTGATGCTGGGCGGGAACTGGGTGCTAAAGTACAAGATCTTCTTGTCGACGTCGATGGCGACGGCCTCGGGCCGCTCGATGGCGTCGACCAGGATCACCGGGCTGGTACCGTCCATGTTGACCTTGCCGATTTTAGCCGGCACGCCGAAACCGCCTTCGTCCGACCAGTACATTTTTCTGTAAGATAAAAGAATATTTTTTTAATTTTAGCATTTTAGCTACTGAGTAAGTGCTCACAAACATTATAAATATTACTGCAAATTAAATTTTAAATTTTAATTATTATAAGATTGAGATGTTGTGACGTCGCATCGCAGTTATATATACGAGCATTTAAATTGTATATTATTGTTTATTATATTATTATTATTCTTTTTATATATAAATTACAGCAAATGCACCACAAAAACTAACAACAAAGCTTACCCTTCAGTGGGATCCAGGCAGATGCTCTTCGGTCGCGATATAGATTCCCGTGTGCCGTCGTTCGCAAAGATGACAGAGCGGTACTTGGTCTTGCCGTCGACTCGCACCAGCTCCACATTACCGGCTGCACGATTTGCCATATAGAGATTACGGCCGAGCCAGTCGAACGCAATGGCGGATGGTGAGCCCACAACCCCAGGATCTATGCCCAGTAAGGGTACTCGCTCGCCGCCGCCGTAGGGCATGGTGTATATGGTGCAGTTCTCCTCGTCCGTGTCGGAGCCGGTGGCGCCCGCCTGCAGCCAGTACAACGTGTGGCCTTGACGATCGTAGTCCAGTTGCACACCGCCTGTGAAAAAAGTAATATGTTTGGTAAACTGTGTCAAAAAACATTATATTTTTTGGGTGAATGCATCCATTCAGATGAGAATGAGAATGCTTTTTACATGCAAAAAGTTGCTTTTATAGACATCTTCTAAAGTTTGAGTTGATAACTCAAAAATCGAGCTGGTGCATAAGACCAAGAGACGCCAGCTCGCTTTTTGAGATATTAAGCTTAACATATAATATTTCACCTGTTATGTTCTTGTTTCACATACCTTGAATTCCAACAACAGGCGGCAGCTGGCCGGCCTTTCCGGAGCCGTCCAGTGCGAGGTCCACAATCTGCGAACCCTTCAGCACCATCAGGTATGACGTTTCCTCTGTAAATACAAAACGAGTTTTGAACATGGTCGAAAATGTTGGTGTCATGAAATATAAATAAATTAGCTTCTAATTACTATTTCATTTACATGACACAAACGTAAGTTTTTTATCTTACGATATCGAAAATAGTATTGTCATGAAATATAAATAAATAGCTTCTAATTTATTTACATATTTAAGTATTTATCTTTAATTTTATAACACGAATGTTGTGTAATGAGGACGTACCTTCTGTGCATTTTCCGTCGGGCAGCAGCTTGTACCCGGGCTTGCAGACGCAGGTGTAGGGCTTGTCGGGGTCGGGGCTGAGCAGGCACAGGTGCTGGCAGGGCGCGGCGCGGCACGGCGACTCCTGCGGCGGCTGCAGCGAGGGGTGGTGCACGTGGATGGAGAGCGGCTGCGAGATCAGGTGCGACACCACCGTCTGGTTGGTCCCGCGAAACTTGTGCGCCGACAGCACGCGGTTCAGCTGCCGGTCCGTCCAGTACAGCGTGTCCTCGAACAGCGTCAGCGAGTGCGGGTGCAGCAGGTAGTGGCTGCCGGCCAGCACCTGCTGCCGCCCGCTGCCGTTGTAGTAGCAGAAGTCGATGAAGTCGAGCTTCGAGTCGGCAAAGTAGACGCGCTGGGTGGCCGTGTCGAGCGTGAGGCCATTCGGCCAGTAGATCTTGGTAGTTATGATGGCGGTCCGGCGCGTGCCGTCCATGCCGACGCGCTCTACGCGCGGGTTCTCGCCCCAGTCGGTCCAGAACAGCCAGCGCGCGCCGGGCGCCGGGTCCAGGCACATGCCGCGCGGCTGCGTGATGTTGCCGCTCAGCAGCGCCGTGCGCGCGCTGCCGTCCTCCTTTGCCACTTCGATACTGTTGAGCTTGCTGTCCAGCCAGTAGATGTTGCCGCCGACCCAGTCGTACGCGAGGCCCTCCACGAGATCCAATCCACTGGAGACGATCGCCTGCGGCTCGCCGCCGCGGTCGAGGCGCGAGATGCGCTTCAGCTTCATGTCGGACCAGAAGATGGTGCCGGTGTGCATGTTGGAGGCGGTCGCGACGACGTTCTCGACGTTGATGGGCACGCGCTCGAGCCCTTGCTCGTTGAGGTCGGCCACGAGGATGGAGTGGCGGTTGGAGATGATGAGGAAGGCGCTGGAGTGGTTGTCGGCCTTGCACGAGTGCTTGTCGGGCGCGAGCCGGTAGCCGGGCACGCAGCTGCAGAAGTAGGAGCGCTTGGTGTTGGTGCAGGTCTGGGAGCACAGGCCGGCGGGGTTGCACTCGTCGATGTCCCTGCAGGTGAAGCCGTCGGCGTCGAGCTCCTCGCCGCTCGGGCACAGGCACAGCGGCCCGCCCGGCGTCTGCTTGCACTCGTTCGAGCACAGCCCGGCGCGGTGCTGGCACTCCGCGAAGTCGCAGCTCGCTCCTAAAAAATTATCCTATTAGAGTGGAAGTATAGGTTAATTTAACTGTATACAGAACGTAACAAACGTTCAATAACGTACCTTCATCGGCGCCATTTGGACAATCCGACTTTCCATCGCACACTTGCGTAATGTTGACGCAGCGGTCCGTCACACCTGGACACGACCACTGACCCGATGGGCACCTGCAAAAATTATAAATCCATCGAATTCTTGTTGTAAACAATTGAAAACAATAAGCAGACAATTTGACACAAAAAGCTATGCCCACTTAGGGCTCCCACACAAAACTGCGAATTCGCATCGCGTCGCAAAAATCTGCAACAAAACTCATTCTAATGACATTGCGATGCGATAAATAACAGTATAGTTAATGGAATCAGGCGTTACATTGCGGAAATCCATAGTTTAAAATTTAGTTTGTTATTATTTTTAGCAATATTCCGCGAAATAAACCTCCGCCTTCAAGTAAATGAGTCGAACGAACAACGTCTGTCAAGCTTGACGGACGTTGTTCGTAGAGTCCACATCCTGAGGATGCTCCGGTGTTGGAGCGAAACGCGTGTCGAGGTTTTCAACCTGCATGGTGGTGAGGGGCCTTGCGCGGATTTGCCAACATTATTGCTTGTGTGGTGGTGGTGTTTGCATGTTCTTGCATACGAGTGTACGCATAGGCAGTGTGGGAGGAGGAAGGTGCTGTACGCATGCCTATGCGTGCACTCACTCATTTACTCTACTAAAGGTGGAGGTTTATTTCGCGGAATATTGCTAAAAATAATAACAAACTAAATTTTAAATAACAGTATGTTGCCGTACCGGAACGGCGGCGGCGTGCAGGCGTGCTGCGCGCCCTCATCGGACCCGTCACCGCAGTCGTCGCGGCCGTCGCACACGGCGGCGCGGTACACGCACCGCCCATTGTCGCACCGCACCTGTCCCGCGCCGCACGCCGCGCTGCCGCACGTCGCCGGCTCATCTGACAGGTCCTCGCAGTCGGGCGTGCCGTCGCAATACCTGGAAAATAAATACATAATATTAAAAACTGTAAGATATATTAGTAATGCTAACTCAAAAGTAAAACATATATATATACTCATATCTATGCGCTTTGTAATCAGAATTTACAATGTTATAACACAGCTAAGTTGCATTTTAATGAGTGATTTTACATACGCTCGATAATATAATGTTTACTACGTTTGCATTTCCCACTTTATTGTTTTTCTCATGTTAGCTTAGTGACTTGGTATGGAAAATAAAATGTACACATACCATGTCCGTGGTATACAGAGACCCGAAGCGGCGCACTGGAACTGTCTGTCGGCGGCGCAGGCGTGCGGCGCGAGCGACGGGCAGCCCGCCTCGTCCGACCCGTCATTGCAGTCCGGGATGCCGTCGCACTTGTACGCCTCCTGCACATTATAATACGACAGATTATATTTATTGCTAAAATGTACTGTGATCAAACAAGTAAGGCTGGTTTTATCGTTAAGCGTTTCGCAGCGCCGTTGGAGCGCGCGCGTTCGAATGTGTAACAAACGAACGGACATACGGCGCTGCTCAAGCGCGCGACTTAGAAAGGCAATTATTACCCCCATACATCTTCGAACGCGCGGCGCTCCAACGGCGCTGCTGAAACGCTTAACGATGAAACCAGCCTTATTATGTAAAAAGGTGCCTTATTATGTAAAAAAATTGACGTTTAGTTGATGTACTCTAAAAGTATCTGTATGTATTTTGAGTTTAGCTGTAATTGTCGCTCTTTTATAATAATTTAATTATGTATGTACCTCTATTTTATAGCTTGGAAAAATCACCCTCCCTTTTAGGTTGGCGTAGTTAGCTTTGCAGGTAATAACAACATTATATTACCTGCACACACTGCTTGAGGTCAGCGCACTTAAACTGGCTGGCGAGGCAGGAGACGGGCGGGCAGTCTGCCTCGTCCTGCTTGTCGAAGCAGTCGTCATCGCCGTCGCACACCCACGACGCCGGTATGCAGTGCCCGGTGCGCGGACACGTGAACTGTAATACGGGTGAAAAGGCCATTAGCATTGATAAAATAATATATGTTACTAGAGCTACGATAGAATAATATAACGTAGTTTAACAAACCAATAAAAGAAAACTATGCTTTAAAGTAAAATTTGATTTTGTGCAAATATTTGAAGCAAAACAACATGCAAATATCCTCGTCCTGACATGACGAGCATCTCTTACGCAGTAGCTGACAACTTTTCAAGTTATTCCAGCATCAAGTGTTTTGGCCGTTAACGTATCACAAAAAAACCCGAAGTTGGAAGTAAGGAATGAACACAAAACTGCGAATTCACTCGAATTCGCATCGCAATGTCATTTTTATTGAGTTTTGTTGCAGATATTTGCGATGCGATGCGAATTTGCAGTTTTGTGGGAAGCCCTAAGAAAATACCTGGAAGTAAGCGCAAGTCTTCTCGGCACAGTGCGAGCCTTCGTCGGAGTTGTCGCCGCAGTCGTTCTCGCTGTCGCAGCGCCACGACGCGGGCACGCAGCGGCCGTTGTCGCAGCGGAACTGCGCCGCGCCGCACGTCACGTTCGCGCAGCCCGCCTCATCCGAGAAGTCGCCGCAGTCGTTCTCGCTGTCGCACTTGAACGTCGCCGGTATGCACCGACCCGACTTGCACATGAACTCCGACGCGCCGCATGTTGTCTCTGTAATGTGGAGGTATGTACGTTAATTTTTTTTGGCCTCTTTTGCCACATGCAAAAATGTAGGCACGATTTTAAAATAGTTTTAAACACAATCTCACACAAACAATGACCGGCGGTCGATTGTGTTCACGTTCTCATTTATACGATTTTTTTAAATGATTTGAGTGAACGAATATAAGCACTACAATTACATCTATAGCACAAAGCTAGCTGAAGAAGTTTTTAAAGATTAACCAGATACAAATCAATATAACTCACTGGTACAGTTTTGTTCTTCGTCGCTGTTGTCGAGGCAGTCGTCGTCGCCGTCGCAAACCCAGCTCTTGGGTATGCAGCGCTGGTTGTTGCAGGTGAAGTCCCAGGAGTTGGGGCAGGCCTGGACCGGCGGCTCGGCACCGGGGTCCGGGATACACGACGTGCCGTCCGGGGCGAGCTTCTCACCGTACGGGCAGCCGCACCGCACCGTCAGCAGCTCCGTGGCGTTACGCGGCACGGCGAAGCAGAACTTCTGGCAGTTGCCGTTGTCGCGCGCGCACGGCTGCATCGGGTCGACGCGCTGCACCGCCTCGCTGTACACCTTCACGCCGTACAGCCGGTTCGTCTGCGGCTCGCGCACCACCACGTCCTCCTGCTCGCCCGTCAGCTTGTGCAACCGCACGATCGCGTCCAGCCGCCAGTCCGTGATGTACATGAAGTCGCCGTGGATGACGATCGAGAACGGGTGCCGGATCAGCCGCGAGTTGACCGTCTGGACGTCGGTGCCGTCGAGCCGCGCGTGCTGCACGTGATCGAGCAGCGCGTCGCACCAATACAGGCGGTCGGCGGCAAAGTCGATGGACAGGCCGTTGGGCCAGCCCAGCGTCACGTTGGCGAACACCAGCAGCCCCGTGCCATCCGTGTTCGCGCGGCTGATGTTGGCTGGCCGGTCCCACTCCGAGAAGAATATGTAGCCCTTGTTGGGGTGCACCACGATGGCGCGTGGCCGTTTCAGGTCCTTCAGCAGCGTCCGCTTATACGTCACATTCCGCGTCGATAGGACGTTTAAGGTGCCCTTTCTGGAGTCTATGTAATACAGGTTCTTGGATGCCCAGTCCACGGCAAGACCCTCGACGCCCTCGTTCTGCGAGGCCAGGACGATCTCCTTGGTCGTGCCGTTTCGGTGCACCCGGTATATGACGTCCTGCAGCACGTCCGAGTAGTAGATGTGCTCGTCGCGGGCGTCGAAGTCGAGCCCCACGAAGCGCGCCCGCCTTGACACCACCGGGAGGATCGCCTCGCTGAACCCTTCGATCACCGGGTTGAGAACCTTGCCCTTGATGAACCTCTGCTGGGAGTACATGAGGAACTCCTTTATCACATCACAGTTTCTGAAGTCCGCCTCGAGTCGGTGGCCGATGTTGCAGGCGCAGCGGTAGCCGAGGCCGCCATTTTGTAAAGCCGTGACAATGCACATCTGCGCGCAGCCGCCGTTGTTGTTGCCGCACGGGTTGTTGACGGAGGTCTGCTTGAGGGAGTGCACGACGGTGAGGGCCTTGGGGTCGCGGAGGTCCTTGGTCTTGTAGACGGCCTGGATGCTTGAGGAGCCCTCGTACTTGTCGACGGAGCTGACGCCTTGCTTGGTGCCGTCCGACCAGTACACGCGGTCCTCGAACAGCGCCAGCCGCGCCGGGCTGGGAACCTGCAGGAGATACATGAGTTACGTGATTAAATTGTTAGGATATAATACCGCGTAAAAATACAACAACAGCAAAATACAAAACACAACACAGAAAAAGATAAAGACATAAAATATTTCATGATTGTAATTTGTAACGAGCGCTTCGTAAATCGCATTGAATATATTTTTGTATTGAATATTAGCATGAGACACCTCCATCACAAGCAGTCTCACTGCTTCAGTGACACATTGAGAAGGATTTATTATTATTACTTAACTTTAATTTCCATATACATTTTCTATCAAACTCTTCATGTTATTAAAATTAAGTAATAATTAAACTCCATGACATCTCCAACGTACCTGCGGTCCACGCAACACCAATCTTCTATGTGCCCCATCGTAGTCAACAGTCTCGATGTAATCGAGGAGCGCGTCGCACCAGAACACGCGTCGCGCGATGGTGTCCACCGCGACGCCTGACGCCTTGTACGTCGCCTCCGTCACTATCGACTGCATGTGCGTGCCGTCCATGTTCGCTCGCACGATCTAGAACATAATATGAGCAAATAACAATATCTGTAACCAACAAATAAGCAAGATTCAATCTTTTGAAAACAAAAAAAAATTGGTGGTTATTGTTCTGAACTTCTGACTATTAAATAATAATCCATAAAAGACATTAGAATATTTTAGAGCTATACTCTGCAAATATATCACTGGATATCAGTACAATGTAAACACGTCCAGCTTGCACGAACTATATGAAAGCTTGTTTTAATCAAAGCCGGCTTCCAGTAGTTGACACCTGCTACTATAATATTATAATCTTTGTAAGTTAGCTACCAATCTCGATTATTCGAAGATTATTGGATTGTCGCGTAATTGTAATGTTATCGAAAGAAAATTGTATGAAAATTATGACTTTTTGCTTCCAAACCCGATAACGTTACTATCAATATAAATTGCATCACACTTGCGATCAAGTAACATCTGGCATATTGAGAATCACCTCACCTGGCTACCGTCAGCGACGAACATGAGGCCGAGCGTGGGGTCCAGCGCGATGTCGGCGGGCCCGGTGAGGTTGGAGCCGAGCACCACCGCGTGCCAGCGCCCGTCCAGCTCCAGCACGTCCACCTGACACACACACCATGTATTGATCAGCTGACAAATATATATGACAGCTATATCACAGCTAAGGCCTATAGCATCAGAGATCAGAGAAGATTTTCGTTCCTTGCATTCTTAATTCTTATATTACAGCAGCTGAGTGATGACATAATTTTTTTACTGTGGTGTACAGCTGTACTATAATAATAAAATAATAAATGCAATAAATGCTTGTTTTCATATTCTGTCCTTGATACTCTACGTGTCAATTCTTCACATTTGAATAGCAAAACTGATTTTAGTTAAATTTGGTATGGCGACAATTTTGGGTCCCGGAAAAGAGTCCGTGAGTAAGTTAACGTTTATTTACCATTTTCTGGAGCTAACCGAATTCAACCCTTCACTTAACCCGATTGGATTTTTCTCTCCACAATCCTCAACCCTTTACTAAGAAGTTCCACCCACCTTCTGTCCTAGCGCATCAGCGACATACAGCTTGTCTCCGACCCAGTCCACGGCGAGCGCGACCGGCGCCCACGACCCGCCCCCCGACACGTCCACGCCCCCCGCCCCCGCCGTCACACCGCCTCCTGATAGCGGCTGAGAGTGAATCTGTGGAGAGAGAAAGGGATATTAGTACATTTTTCAGTAACTAAATCGTTTAGAGTTCACGTAATAATAACGGTAAGTCTAGCCGCTCTTCTTTCTTTCGATCGTGCAAAAATAATTAGTATTAATAGATGATGAGTTCAGGAACAAATGTCGACATGGTTCACGACTTTGCTTAAACTACGTACTCGCAAGAAATCCGTATGATTGGTCGATCGATCGGTCTAGGCCTAACGTCTACTCAAAACAGGTCTGGCAAATCATTCCAATCAGTTTACTCACTTTTCTAGTCTTCAGATCGGACCAGAACAGCAGGTTGCGTCGGTAGTGGTAGTCGAGTCCAGCAGCGGCAGAAGCATTGAGCTGCGGGGAGGGGGCGGGGGAGGGCAGGTCTAGTCTGAGCACGCCGCGTGCGTGCGCTAACGCTAGCCACGCCCCCGCGCCGCGCGCCTCGCACCGCGCGCCGTTTGGTCCAGCGGGTACGTAGCCCGGTGCGCACGCGCATTGGTAAGCTGGAAAACGAAAATGTTATTTTTTTTTTACATAAAATATATTCTTAATCATAATATACAGACACATTTTATTTGAACAATTTACTCGTAGCGGCCTTGATTAAGACTACACGCTATTATTTGATAAACATAACACGAAACGATTTACTTCATAATGATGTGTGAATTATTTATACACACACCGGCATATTTAGCGGAACATAAAAAAAAAAGGTTTGATATAAGTATCATATAAGGTTGCTGGCTGGTTTATATGTCATTTAATTTAAAAAATAATAATTTCAAATTAGGAAAACAATTGAACATCACATTTTATGCAATTGTTTTAATTTTATTCGAATATACCTTACGTAGAGCGAACTTCGAGTATTTCTCCCTTCTGAATTTTATTTAAATTTTTCATTCAAATATTGTTTTTTTGTAAAAAAAATAATCTTGTATCTTTTTGGAGTTGAGGACTGAATTATGCCTGACTTAGCCCCAACGGAGATTGCCAGGGCACTCGAAATGCGAAGATTTGGTCTAACATACAGATTAATAGCCAGACATATTCGTCAATCGATTTCAACGGTCCATCGCAGTGTCAAACGATTCAGGGAGACCGGCACTTATGTGAGAAGAGCAGGACAAGGCAGAAAAAGACGCACTTCGAGTAGGGATGATCGTTTCATTCGGCTTCGTGTACGTAGGAACCCCCGTTTGACGGCCGTCCAAGCCCGACATGAGTTAGAAGCAGTGCGGGGAGTAACCGTAAGTGAGCGTATGGCACGAAGAAGGTTAGACTCAAACTCAAACTCAAACTCAAATTTTTTTATTCAGAATAAATTTTTGCAAATATTTTCTGAAAGTCTACATGATGCCTACCACCGGTTCGGGAACTAACCCGGCGAGAAGAACCGGCGTAAGAAACTCGCAGGGGGCCCACTTTATTTACCAAAAAAAGTGAGAAAAAATTTTTTAAAATAAAGTTTACAATGCTGTAACTTAAAATTATACATTGTCAACATACATACATAAATGTAAGTCATAAAATAATGTAGAAGTAGCCTTGCAAGCAGCCATCCTACTCCCAAGATGTGCCGTCGTTTATGAAATCATTGACCTTATAATAGGCTTTGGCACACAAACGTTCTTTGACTACTTTTTTAAATTTATTATTAATGGAAAGATTCTGAACGTTTTCTGGGATTTTATTGTAAAGGCGTACACATTGACCTTTAAAAGATTTACTAACTTTACTAAGTCTGATCACCGGTATTTCTAGTTTATACTTATTTCTAGTGTTTCTTCCGTGACTGTCACTTTTGGTTGTAAATTTACTAAGATTCTTTTTAACATATAAAACATTATCCAAAATGTATTGAGAAGCAACAGTTAGAATACCAATTTCTTTAAACTTTTCTCTCAGAGATTCAAAAGCTGACATTTTATAAATTGAACAGAAGAATAGAAGAATCTGATTTGGGTTCATTTGTGGCCGCCAAGGCTCCAAGGCTCGAGGTAAATCATCGTAGAAGCAGGTTAACTTTTGCTCAGGAACATCGACTTTGGAATGCGGACCAATGGAGTAAGGTATTGTTTAGTGATGAGTGCAGAATTCTCTTAAATCAAATTGACGGCAGGCAAAGAATATACAGACGCAAAGGAGAACGTTACATTCAGACAAATTTTGAAACTACAGTTGCATACGGTGGTGGATCAATAATGGTTTGGGCGGGCATTTGTTTGGGAGTTCGCACAGACTTGGTAGTGATTGACAGAGGGAGTCTGACTGCGGACCGCTATATCAGAGAAGTTTTAGAAGAAAATGTCGTACCGTTTGCCCCATATATCGGTGACAATTTTGTTTTAATGCAGGATAATGCTCGGCCGCATACCGCTCGGGCAACTCAAGCTTATCTTAATGATATGAATATCACTGTTATGGAGTGGCCGGCGAGATCACCGGATATGAACCCAATAGAGCACGTTTGGGCCTTGCTGAAAAAAAAAGTTAAGTCAAGAATTCCAGCTCCTGCCAACGTGGGTGAACTGCGAATCGCCGTAGTTGAGAAATGGCGGAGACTATCCCAGGAGACCATCGATAACATAATTCTCAGTATGCCTAGACGGTTAGAAACTTTAATAAGAGCACGTGGAGGAAATACGCGATATTAATCACCATTTTTTTTAATTTAATTAATTGTTATTTTAATAATAATTTTCACTTTTCCCGGTTACATGAAAAGTTCAAAAATGTACCATTTTTCACAAATAGCCTTTACTCGCAAATTTTGTTCATAATATGATCTAATTTTAAGTAAAACAAATGAAATTTTAAATAGCAAAAGAAGTGTAGTAAGTAGATTTTAAAATAAAACCATATTTTTTAAATTATGGACCTTTTTTTTTTGTGTTCCGCTAAATATGCCGGTGTGTATAGATCCCTGATACGATCAAACGACCTGGGTGTGCGAGCACATAATTGTTAAAAAATTGTGTTTCAACAACATTATTTGACAAGCATCGTTTATTATAACGAATTTATGACTATAGGTTCTAACGCCGGCACTGGTTTCATTTTGCGTGACCATTTCTGTTCCCGATAATGTCATCCAAGCGCCATAAGGTCGTTATTGGAAGTACGTACTAATGTACGATACATATAATAAATATTATCATGTCTGTAGGGGGTATTCTATGTATATTGTATGAGTATTGTGCATAATATGTTATGGATATTTTATAAATAATAATGAAAAACACGTTATGAAGTGATTTAGTAAAAGAAAAAATATTTTCTTGTACGCGTGGTAATTCAAATATAATCTTCCATACCTATGGATGATTAATCAATCAAGAACAAATCAAGAAAAACGAATAGCATATCAGCTACGACACGAATTTCGCGTTATGGCCTTTTTGTGTTTGCCAGAACGCGTCGTGGCCGTTTTCGTTAGAGCCACGACGCGAAATCCGCGTCGTGGCTGTTTCACTGTGACCACAACGCGTTGTGAGCTATTTTTTCGCTCACTGAGCGATTTCGTTCTTTGAGCGTAAAACATATTATAATATGTAAATGGCAGTATGGCCAGTCATCAGGTTGAAGTACGCGCGATTATTTGCGCCCAGTAAATATTCAATATAATATTATTATCTCCGATTATCATTCCCGTAAGGGATCTCCTAAATGTCCCTACTTTTGTAATCAGTTGATAAACGATCGATTGTAAAAATGCAAGTTTTAGCATAAAACAAAACTTTTACCATAGAGTAATAAATGGTCTCTGTTTTTACTTACATCCCGGCGTATTAACACACAGCTGGTGGCAGACGCCCCAGTCTCGACACTCGTCGCGGTCACCGCACGTCTTGCCGTCCGCAGCGAGCGCGCGTCCCTCGCCGCACGCGCACGCCCCGCCTGTAGGCGACGCGACGCACTTCTCCGCGCACTCCAGAGCAGGGCAGGACGCCGTTGCTGTGGATAATACATGTTAGCATACCCATACTACGTGACCTACTTTTTAAGATTTTTGGACCCCCTCCCTCCCTCCGGTGACCACGCGTAGTATATGCCAAGACCCCCTTGTATTACAACAAATAGCCAATAGGCTATTTGTTGTATTTGGCAACATTATTGACGAATACGCAAACAAGCAAATAAGGCAAATACGGCCTTCCACACGTGGACGTCAAATACCAAACTTTTACTTGATTTTGTTTACAGTGCGACAAGGCTTTAAATGAACGTTGGTGGTGGCACTGCTGGAGAACTGTCAAAAATGACGTTTTGTGTGATGGCAGCGTTGGTTCCTTTTTTCGCCACGTTCGTTTAAAGCCTTGTCGAGCTGTTCTATACGTAGTATCTCTTATTAGTCTGTGGCTGTACTTGCCTATTTGACTCTTTTGATGTGTGTCAAAAACCGACAAAAGTGTATTTGGTATTGGTCATATTTGTCAAATAGGCAAATAAGGCCAATACTTGTCAAACATACCGTCTACACATGGTGATTGTTTAGCGAATACATCAAATACGCAAATACAAATAGCCATGTGAAGTGCCTCCATTATACCCAATAGTTTGCCAAAAAGAAATACTTGACACCAATATTTAAGATATACTATACAAGGTGTAACAAAATTAAGTGATAATACTTTAGGATGTGTACGTGTTCCTTATAGTGAGTTTACTGTGAAATTCGCAGCGCTGAATGAGAAAATTTTTTTTCGAGTGTCTCCAATCTCCATACAAAAGTAAAAAAACTTTTTTTCAGCGCTGCTACTTTCACAGTGAACTCTATATAAGGAACACATACACACCCTAAAATATTATCACTTAGATTTATGTATAATATCTATACTAATATTATAAAGCGGAAGAGTTTGTTTGTTTGCTTGAGCGCACTAATCCAAGGAAGTACTAGACACTAGTATATGTATAATAATAGTCTAAAATTACAATAGAACAATCAGAGAAATTAATTTCTAGGCAGATTATGGACCTAAGTAATTTGGTCGCGTTTAAAGCTTTATGGTTAAGTTACTCTACAAACAGCCGGAATTTCATAATCGGAAATTCATATTATGACGACCTCCGTGGCGCAGTGGTGAGCGCGTTGAGCTCAAGCCGGAGGTCGCGGGTTCGAGTCCCGCCGACGGAACAAAAAGTTTATAAAGTTCCTGGGTCATGGATGTATATTAAATATGTGTATCATATAATAAAAATCTTAAATATATGTATGGTATAAAAGTATTAAATATATTTCCGTTGTCTGGTATCCGTAACACAAGTCCTTCGGGTACTTAGCACGGGGCCAGACTGACGTGGTGTGAAGCGTCCATAGATATTATTATTATTATTATTATTATTATTAATTCAGAAAGACCGGAATACCATACAATATCAGTACGCTCCACACACATTCTAATTTTTTCAGATTATGAATTTCATAGATCGATCTGTAAGAATATGAATTTCTGATTATGAAATTCCGGCTGTGTGAGGCCGGTCTTAAAGTTAAACCCAACATGAGCCGACTACATGACGTTGGTCTGTCAACTACCTAGGAATCAATTTCCTCGATGGTACATATTAGCTATTTTAGTCACGACTGCAGTACAAAGTCAAATTGTAATCGAACACCAAATATAGTAAATCATTACCAAGCTTGACAGCTTCACTAAACTTCAAAATGCCTGACAAATGTCAACAGTGCTTGTTTTTTAATGGATGTTGGCTATAAATAATAAATAAATGCCAGTGTCAAGTATTAAATGGCGAGAAAAAAAGTTTCGTATGACGTTTCTCTCGGCGAAATTGACTACGTGACAAAACTCTAGACCCCCTCTCCCCCCCTCTCGTGACCGAGGGTAGTATTTGAAAAGTTTTCGCTTGACTTGATTGAAACGCACTCCGCTTTTAACCACGTTTGCAGTTGCAGTCTTCAGCATCATTGTATTCTCGACGTTTGAAAAATGTATTCATGATACGGACTTTGAACAAAAAAATATTAGTTATAATTAGTTCAACTCACAACAAGCCGCCTCCTCATCAGCGCCATCATCACAATCTCTATTCCCATCACACAGCAGCGTCCTCTCAATGCACTTCCTGCCGCCGGCGTCGCCGCGCGGGCACAGGTACTTGTTGTCGGGGCAGGCGACGGCAGTGCAGTTGGCCTCGTCGCTGCCGTCGGCGCAGTCCCGGTAGCCGTCACAGTGGTAGCTCGCGGGGATGCACAGCGCGTTGTTGCACCGGAACTGGCCGATGTGGCACGCGGGGAAATCTGGAATAGGTCGGATATATTAACTTAGAGCTATCAGCTACCTATATATCTGGATAGTTCGCTATGTGATAACTGTGCTTTGTGTAGATTTATGGGCAATTTAGCTGAATGACAGAGATATTACGCTAGGTTGTGGTCTGGCCCTTAACGGTATTTTGAGGTAATTGTGCTACACGTCCACAGTTATTTCGCGTCTTACGTCGTCAGCTTAGAAAGCTTTATGTTAAACTAGCTATTGCCCGCGACTTCGTCCGCGTGGACTTCAGTTTATAGCGCGCGGTGTCAACAAAATTGGTGTCTTTAAAAGCTTTTTAAAACCCAGGTACCCCTTAAATCAAAATACCCAAAAACAGCTGTGCAGTGTGCGCAACTGCATCTAATATTTCATTTTTTTTTAATTAAACTTTATTTATACCAAATTTAAAGCTTATTTAGCCCCCCATTACACAACTTTAGCTTTACCCATAAACTATAGTTTATCATTGGTAGGTAAGGTTACGTCACTGGCCACTGCATATTAGATAAAGTACTGAGTAGTGAGTTATTTAATAATAATAGCTCCCACACCGGTTTCGGTGACGGTGGCCGGTTTCACTGAAACCAGGTCAGCTACGCAGGAGTAATAAGTGTGTGCGCAGTACACAAGAGCACTCTCTATTCCTTTACTCTCATAACCCAGTGGGACGGAAGACCGACACGACCGGCGAGAGATCAGGCGCAGGACCGACTTTTTACATGCCCATCCGACGCATGGATCATCTTACTTGTCAGACAATCAGGTGATCAGCCTACATTGTCCTAACCAAACTTGGAAATATCATGTAACATGATTCATGTTTCCAACGCGGGAATCGAACCCACGACCTCCGAGTCAAGAGCCGCGCTCTATACCACTAGACCACGGCGGCTTTGTTATTTAATAACGTGTATAACAATCGAAAGAATCGAAAAATACGTTTGAACATGGTACCACCTTTTATAGAAAGACTTATGAGCAAGCGATAGCGCGATGTAGGCGACTCTTAGCGCTATCTGTTATGATTTTTTGGAACTAACTTATTTTTGACAAATTTACGCATTTTCACCCCCTTACAACCCTTTTTTCAGTTAAAAAGTAGCCTACGTCCTTTCTCAGGCTTTAGACTATCTGTGTACAAAATTTCATTACAATCGGTTCAGTAGTTTTGGCGTGAAAGCGAGACAGACAGACAGACAGAGATACTTTCGCATTTATAATAATATTAGTAAAATATTAGTAAAATTAGTAATTAGTAATATATTAGTAATATTAGTAATTAGTATATTAGTATATTAGTATTAGTATAGATTAGTGACATTTCACCCTTCTACTTCGATATGCTTACGACATACAATTCATCGTGTATCCAAGATACAATAACGTCACATGATTCTGGACGCTTCAAAGCACATCGAAGACGAAGAAATGTATTGTGACCACGAACCTCCATTATACAAGTAGATACGCTGGACCAATAATACCCAGATGTATTTTGTGCCTTTTTGAAGCGGAATCAGCTCCCCCAATGCGAGGGGAGAGAACTAAATCTGACGTAACTTGCAAATGGCTGCTCCATCGCTATTGGTTGTAGAAACCACAGAAACCATAGTATACCATGGTAGAAACGAGTATTAGTTCCAAGTATTCCCACTACCACATACTCATTTTTACGTCAAATTTAGTTACTATCCCTCGTATTGGGGGAGCTGATTCCGCTTCAAATAGGCACCAAAAAAAGCTGTCATTTCAAATTGTATCATTAATCCTTCAGGCCCCGCGCGAGCACCGGTGATCGCGACAACAATAGAATACAATAGCAATTCCTGGTAATTCCGACTGAAGTATTAATCCAGCGTACTTGTATAATGGAGGTCAGTGATTGTGACACATACACGTTTGATTCCTTTCCTAACGCTAATCCATACTAATATTATAAATGCAAAATTGTGAATGTCTGTTTGTCTGTCTGTCTGTTAAATACCTCTTCACGCCCAATCCACTGAACCGATTTTGCTGAAATTTGGTGTGGAAATACTTTGAGCCCCGGGAAAGGACACAGGATACTTTTATCCTGAAAAAAAGTAAGGTTCTCACGCGATAAACGATTTTTAGCGGGCGTCATCTAGTAAATAAGTAACGTATATTATAAGTACGTACTGCAGTTAGCCTCATCGGAGTTATCGCCGCAGTTGTCGGCGTGGTCGCACTTGAGCGCGGCGTCGATGCAGCGGTCGCCGGCGGCGCAGCGGAACTGGTCGAGGCGGCAGGCCAGCGCCTGGCCCGGGCACTCCGCCTCGTCGCGGCCCGTGCGGCAGTCCAGGTAGCTGGGGGCATACAAAGTAATATTATAATAGGCGAAACCTTAGCTTAACTTCAGTAACAAAACATTGGCCGACTCTAGCCCAAATGTCTATTTTCCCCCCGCGGGTTTAACAGCCTTGGCCAGTGGCTAAAAAGCAGACAGAAAGACAGACAAGCACACTTTCGCATTTATAATATTTGAAAGGATACATGATTTAGCAAACGCAGGATATTATAGAAAATCTTGATTTCTACCTCACTACCTCAATTTTATGAGATCCCAGGGTCAGTAAGGCCGTAATAAATAGTCAGTACTTAAGATGCGACCCGGTCTCAAGACGCGGTTCGGCTCTGTGATTAGTCCACATTTTGATAGCCAACCAATCACAGAGCCTGAACCGTGTGCATCTTGAGTACTGACTATTTATACCAGCCTAAGTACGGTAATTTCGTTTTATTCATACAACAACGATAGGTACTTCAAAAATGTTTCCTATGTTTATGTAAGATCTAATCAGAGTTTTACGTAAATATTGTTACGTGCTAGGGTTCGAGGATTCGGAGAGAAAGACCTGGTGACTCTCTTGAAGACTTTATTCACAAACACTAGCTCACACAAATCACTAAGTCCAAACACTAAGCACTAGATCCAAATCACTGAGCACTATCACTGTCCTAGGTCGTAGCCGAGTTGTCGGTTCACTATCACAATCACTCACTATTGATCACTTGTTTTCACTTTTGAAGTCGCCTTGATGATCGCTCGGATTGAACTGAACTACCGGCTGGACTGTCTTCGACTATTTATACGGGCCGGATCGAATCTCAGAAAATTCCGGAACATCCCAGAATAAACCCGATATGCGTAAACAAGTATAAGATATTTCTAGAAATTACTCGTAGGTACACCTAGCGCCATCTAGTATCGAGTAGGGGATTTATGTTGCCTGTGTTCCCTTGGTAAGTTTCACTGCTTCGTCGCTAGATGGCTCTGTGTGTCCGTAACACTACTCCCCTCTTAGAGATGCTCGTCCCGAGCATCGTTGTTACTGCCCTGGTAACGCGCCACGTTGTCCTTACAACTCCTGGTCTGCGGTCCCTTCACATCAGCGCAAGAAATACATTCGTGGCACCAATTCTGCACATCATCACGCCAATGCAACCAGAAAAATCGTTCTCGCACTTTCCTTAGCATCCTCTTGACACCTAGATGACTCCCTGATACACCCTCATGTATCTCGCGGAGAACATCTGGCACTCTCGCCCTTGGGACAATTATCTGAAAATAGAACTCTCTACCGGTAGCCCATTTCCGGTAGAGTATTCCGTTTTGAAGTATCAGACTGTCCCATTGCTCCCAGTACGCCTTAGTGACAGCGCCAGTGGGTGCAACCTCACTCCAGATTGGTTTTACGTCACCGCGATTCTTCCATGTGATGATGTGCCGAAGGTCGTCATCTTTTTCTTGAGCTTTCCTCATAGCATCATTTTCCAAGAGACCCAAAGTATTTGTCTTTGTTTTTCCGCTCCGTGCCTGGGAGGTAACAGTTATCGGGGCTCTCTCCACGTTGTCCAATACTCGCCACCTAGTCCTGGATTCTATTCGTTTCCCCTTGTCCCGGGCAGGGGACGAAACTGCTTGCTTCCTCAGCTCCTCTATTTGTTCCTCGATCCTTTCCATCCTGGCCATCTGGGTCTTCTTCTGCGGGCAGTTGAGCTGAAGGTGGCCCCTCTCACCGCACTTATAGCACATGGCTTCGAATCTTTTCCTTGCAGGAGCCTTAACCTCCCTGACTTCCACAGCGACCTCGCGGATATTATGGGTCTGCCGTATGCCACGCCGAACAGCCTCGACTTCCAAAGCATGCGCCAATGCTTCCTATAGCGAGGTGTGGTGACCTAGCCTTACTGCAGCTCTGACTTCTAGGTCCCTGATTCCGTCGACAAATCCTTGAACAATATTTGTGTCGACCATCTTGGTGTCAGCTCCTGGGTATGCCTTCCTGACGAGTTTTTCAATTTCCAGCGCCCATTGCTGAAGCCCTTCTTCTGAGCGCTGGACTCTGTCACGCAGTTGGGCACGGAACACGTGCTCCAAGTGTCGCTCCCCGTATCTGGATTCCAGTGCCTCCATCAGGTCTTGGAACCCATTTCCCGTATGAAGCAGTGCCTCCAGGACCGACAAAGCTTGCCCTCTGAGTGCAACAGTAAGAGCGGTCAGGCATTGCTCCTCCGTCCATCCGTTTGCGGTAGCAACAGTCTGAAATTGCCGACGATAAGCGTTCCAAGAAGAAGTGCCATCGTACGACGGCACCTTGACTCTTGGCCCTTGTGTCACTCCAGTGGCTCCACTAGACACCGTAACTCCCGTAGTTTCGAGGCGCATTACTCTCTTCTGCAGTTCAGTGAATCCGGTTTTCAAATTTTCCACAACCGATTCTAACCCGATAACTCGTTCATTCATTGCGTCGACCTCTTTCCGAAGCTTAGTCACCGTGTCACTGACATCCTTTATGGCCAGAAGCGCTTTCTCTTGAAGGTCCTTTTGTTGCTCTTGAGACTCCTGCAAAGCGCCGAGCTTGCGTTCTTGTAACTCTTGCAAAGCGCCGAGCTTGCGATCATGTGCCTCTTGTGACTCTTGCAACGCGCCGAGCTTACGGTCCTGTGCCTCCATCATTGCCCTTTGAGAATCTTGCAAAGCCTGAATTAACTTAATTATGCTTTCCAATTGAGGAGCCATTTGAGGGGCCGTAGAAACTACGGGCGATGCCTGGTGGCTGGAGCCAGTAGACGGAGCCCGGTGGGCGGGGCCAGTGGGCGTGGCCTGAGTAGTCTGGTGGGCGTGGCCAGTGGGCGGGTCCCGGTGGGCGGAGCCAGTGGGCGTGGCCACGCCCAAAGTGGGCGGAGCCTGGGGGGCGTGGCCAGTGGGCGGGTCCCGGTGGGCGGAGCCAGTGGGCGGGGCCTGTCCCTCAGTGGGCGGAGCTTGGTCCCCAGTGGATGTGGCCTCCGCAGCCCGTTGCGCCCTTGTTCTGACACTTCCCTCGAAGTCCTCTCTCGGAGTCAATGGCATCTTCCAAATCCCACTTCTGACACCAGTTGTTACGTGCTAGGGTTCGAGGATTCGGAGAGAAAGACCTGGTGACTCTCTTGAAGACTTTATTCACAAACACTAGCTCACACAAATCACTAAGTCCAAACACTAAACACTAGATCCAAATCACTGAGCACTATCACTGTCCTAGGTCGTAGCCGAGTTGTCGGTTCACTATCACAATCACTCACTATTGATCACTTGTTTTCACTTTTGAAGTCGCCTTGATGATCGCTCGGATTGAACTGAACTACCGGCTGGACTGTCTTCGACTATTTATACGGGCCGGATCGAATCTCAGAAAATTCCGGAACATCCCAGAATAAACCCGATATGCGTAAACAAGTATAAGATATTTCTAGAAATTACTCGTAGGTACACCTAGCGCCATCTAGTATCGAGTAGGGGATTTATGTTGCCTGTGTTCCCTTGGTAAGTTTCACTGCTTCGTCGCTAGATGGCTCTGTGTGTCCGTAACAATATTATATTTTCTTACCCATCACATTTCTTTTCTTTCGGTATGCAGGGTCCCTGCGAGGCGGCCTTGCCCGCCGACGCGCCCTCTATACCGCACTGGAAGTCGTCTGCCTGGCACTTGCGGTATGCTGGAAAGTAACAATACAATTATTGTAATGGCGTTAAACAGGTTAAGGATAAACATTATCCTAAAAATAATAATCGGAATTCTTTAATAGACGTAGTTGAGAATGGGATTTGGATGAATGAAAAAATTATAACTTATAAGAGAGTCTCGAATCACCCAACTAGCAACAGTTTATTGTGTTACTGTTATACTGCATAGCCGACTATGATGTATCTTTCGAAACTTATGTTGTCATAAAATCACAACATCAACATAAGTAAATTATAACAATAAATAACACAAATTCGGAACATAACCTTCTCCAGATTATTCATCTTATTGATCATATACGAAGAAAGTTATCCCAGCAAATTCAGTACCTATTCTACATACCTAATCTAATACCATTGGAATACTCAACACTGTGAACACATCAGTCGCGTACGAAGTTCTAAGTAAAGCTATTAGCATAAACGCTGCGCCGCGACGCCGCGAGCTAACTTGTTATTGAATACCCAATGTCGTAATGAGAGTGAGAGACGACAGGCATCGTTAGCCTTAATATGTAATTAAATTAATAAGTTTGTATAGGTCTACCAGAATCTGATGGCAAAAAGTGAGAAAATAAATTGACTAGCAATACCGGGGTAAGAGGAATAAAACATTTTCATCCTTTTTTATTCCTTTAGCGGCTTATTTTGTGTGTGAAACATGAAAATATAAAAATTTATCCAATGATCAAGGATATTTTTTGAAAATCTGCTGTCAAAAATTGCCATCAGATTCTGGTAGACCTTAGCTTATTTTAAAAAAGATATGTTTTCTTCATCGTCATACTTAATTGGTTCCTTGGAGCAGTTCTCTTAGGGGTCAATGTTTTAACAAGTAAATTTTTTGCCATGAAAAGAAGCCTTGTCATGCCAAAGACGGTTCGCTTACGGACAGCTCGCTTACCAATATTTTATCATGCAGAAGTTGTAGTTATAGACATTGTGTCCTTGTTTGATACGTCTGAAAAGTCGCTTGACAACAACAATAACATAATAGTGTCTAACTATAACGAAAATTAATATTATATTATGTAGTATAAGTAAAAAAGAATATCTATTACAAACATGAAAATCGATGGACTAGTTTTAAAGCATAAACGTGATTTCATAAACTAATACCAATAATACTCTAGTCTACATAAATTCTCATAAAGTCACGTTTTAAAATCTAATCTGTATAGCACACCGCCAGATACAAAGACTCTAGACTGTAGTAGAGTCATAAATAAGTAAAAAAGCGACTCTATTTATAAGCTGGCCTTTGTTCGGAAGAATCACGTCGCGGATTTCGGAAAATGGAGTTTAGAAGTTAATCTACTATGCATTAGTCGGGCGAGTTACTCACATTTTAATAAGCTCTTAACAACCCCGCTGTTTATAACGCTTATAAACTACGATGGTATTTTCAAGTAGGAAAGTATTTTGTGTTATTTTTAAAGGCATTTAATGTTCATACTGTAAATATTATTATGTAACATAATATAAAACATAGGATCTAAGCTCATCATCAATCATCATCACAGTTTAAGAATGTCCCTTCCTCAGATTTAAGAGTTTTCGTGGTTGGCTACGGTCGATCCAGGCAAACATAAGAGTTAGTCGCAGCGGTGGGAATGACTAAAAAAATTTGGTCCCAAATATAAATTAAATGTATGGTTCTAATGGGATACTTTACGCGGAGACAAGAACAAATAATTTCTTAGTATTTTCCGGCTTCGAAGCCACAAGACATACTCTCAGACTATATCTGCAAATTTTCTTTTAGAACTACTAGGACTGCAGAAATATTAAGTGAGTATTAAATACTTTTGAAAAGCCGTTTTAATATCCAATCAGCGTTGTTATTGCTCGTGAAACTAGGAGATGATGAGCACGCTGTAAAAACTAAAATGAATACGCAATTACTGGGTAAATGGAAAGTGGACGTCCAGTGTCATACATGCCTGGTATGTTAAACACATACACACAGTATGCGACAGTGTACACACATGCAAATGTTGTAGAAATTGAGTTAGTGATGCGAAACTCGGGGGACGATGTCGCTTTCGTTACCATATTCATTAAGACAAAAGAAAATTAAGACAAATTAAGAGTAAAATGTTCAATAATGTTAATAGCATGCCACGAGTGGGTCAATTCGAACCTCTACCACAGGCACAAATAGGACCGGAGGGCGGAGTGTAATAATAGCGAGTTCTGTTTATGTGAAGAAGTTAGGCGGAAGCTTCAAGGGGTTTGAGGATTTTAAGAACGCAAGTTAAAAATATCAATTTAGTCTGGAACTTGAAAGGCTCAGCTCAGTCCTATAAAAACATTAGAGAGAAAAATAAATATGTCCTCTTGTTTTCACTGTAAGTATACAGTATCAACTATCATCTGTACATAAATATAAAATCTAATATTTCCTATTATAAATAAGAACATACAGTAGCGCCTACTATTTTTTTTATTTCTATCAAATTCAACAATATTGCGTCTCGAATAGAAGTGTCCAAATGGCTCTCGTCCAGCGACTGGCGCTGTAAGTTCGGCGATAACATTGGTATGCTCAACAAGTAGCTCGGAGTTTTAATGGCGGGCAATTATCACCCCCCGCCCGCCCACCCCTCCCCGTGATAGCTGTGACGTCCATACCACAGAGTAAATAGAGCCAGGAGGTGAATTTGTGCACGAGTATTAATGAGGCTTGGGAGCAAAGAGCAAACGGATAACCGGATGAAAAGTAACCACGGCCGTCCACGGATGCATCACCTCTGATGTTGTGAGTACGATATCAGAGGTGATGAAGTTAATTGCCGACTAAAGGTCGGCATACGCCTCTTCACTGGCAGGTTTTTAGCCATTGCACCGTGCTTTAATTCCCAAGTCTATTAAAGACAAATAATATTCCCGAAACATAAGGAATCAAAATAAAAGGTTCTACAGCATCATAAATATCATGTCGTCAAGACTCGAGCAACAGCATAAAGTAAAGCTTATCTTCTGCTTTTTCCTCTGTAATACTTTTGTGTCGGACAATAGTGTTTCGCGACTCTGATAATGGCCCTCATTTATTCGCATTAACACAGCTGAGAAAATATCAACGACATGAAAATGCAATATTTCAGCTAGACTAAGAATAATAATCACGATTATGAAACTGTCTATACTCTATAGCAGGTATGGCGAACCAATAGCACGCGTGATCACATATATATAGTATCGAAATATGTCACAAAAACCTCTGCATACTAAGTACCAAATTAGGCAAATTTTTAAATACGCACCGAATCACAAAAAAATAGTGAATGGCCATTGAGATGTGAATGGCACATTTATGACTTCTTCAAAAGGATTTCTTCAGGAAAGGGTACGTTGATACGAAAAGGCTCATTGGCAATCATGGACGAAGGTATCGTACACGTAATCGCCTGTATTTGTCCATCATCGATCCATCAATGGTAGGAACTATGCGTACATGTCAAAACTGACCAATGACGCATGAGCCTTGTAGACATTTTGTCATTCGCACTGACGGTTCTCTACAAACACGACGATATTAGCGTGCGACATTAGCATTTTCCAATAAATCACAGTTTACATATTCATTTATTTTAATTAAAGTTCTCGCCTGTTAATTACACCAACCGTATGCATAATAACTCTCATTAGTCCTACCACTATGACGCTTATTATTGTGTTTTAAAAAGGATCAAGAGATCATTAAATCAGGCTGCAAATTAGGAGCTGTCCCAGCCTGAAATTGGGGGGAGATATTTTGGTGGGAGGGGAAGGGAAGGGGAGTTAGGTTAGGGGGGTCCCGAATAGACATTATAGGCATACGTCGAAATAAAATACATACTAACAATCCAGTTGTTGGTTATCCAGTCAGTCCCTATGAACACTGGTCTCTGTGTATAGTAATCAAATCTCAAACAAAGCCATAAAGATACAAAACGGGACAGAATAAAACTTGGCTGATTCCAATAACTACAACTATACTACAGCTAGATATTTTCGGGATATCATTCTAACAAAAAACAAAGATAATGTTGAAATAGAATCGTAGAATCAAATTAAAAAGAATCTACGGGTTTCGAAATGCTGTCAGCTGCAGCTTACAATAAGTCGTCGATATGCTTGAAAAACAGCGAGATACAGCTCGAACGCAGCTCAGCTGAGCGGCATAACTCAGCGGGCCGCCTGTCGCCGGCAGCTGAGTCGCATTATTATTTGTTCAGTTTTTTAATAACACTCCATCCGAAATACATTATATTGGTAATATACCTACTTTTAGTTTATGCGAAATAAGTAATACTGATAAACAGAAATTATGTCTGCTTATGGATTAGTGTATGCAGACGTTCTGATTACACAACGTTTTGTTCTTGTCTGATAAGTTAGAAAAATCTCTTGACATACAAAGACAGAAATATATGTATATCTGTAACATAATATAGCGATCAATATAGATAAGTCTTGCCACATTTTATTTTGACCAGGAAAACAAGATCATTAAAGGAAGAAGGGTCGAAAGATAATAAGGCTACACAACCAGATCGCCAGTTTATCTCTTGTTGATTGATTTATTTTCAGACCTTTGCTATAAGTACTAATGTCCTATTGTCACACAAAAAACAATTGGCAACCGTGTAACATCCATATTTTCATTTGCGAGTGAAATAGGTCAATGGACGAAATTATCTCTATCCAGTGATCAGACTTTAGACGTCTAGTTTGATATAAAGGTGTGTACTCACTGCAGTCGGCCTCGTCGGTGCCGTCCACGCAGTCGACGTGCATGTCGCAACGGTGGTGCGGCGGGATGCAATATGTACGGTTCCACACGTACTGTCCGCACGTCAGCTCGCCCGGCTCGCACTCCGGCGCCGCTGGAAAGTGGAGATGATGATGAATACATTAATCCATATATATAATAAAAATGCGAATATGTCTATCATATTATCTATTTCTTCTTCATGCTTCAATTGCTATATTATATTATGTAGAACAGTTATTATGCACCAATTTACGGTTACCGCGCAAAAACCTGATTGCGGCGAAACGTCTATCATAAATCAATATTCCTCAAATCTTTAGGTACTATATAATTTAGATAAAATTATTCTTAAACATTCATATATGTATTAACAAATAACAATCAATTGTTAAAAGTAACCCTGAAAATACCTGAAGCTCACTATAACGATTTTAACATCTCAATTTTATTTACCAACAAACGGGTTAATGCAAAGAAAATCCCGGAGTAGCCCAAAGTATTTCATTAGCACGTCGTTACCGTAATTTATGGCGGCGTCACATCGACCGGGGCCGGGTAAATAAGACCGGGTCGTAATGACCCACCCCGGGTCGTAATGACCCAAACAAAAGGCCGGATAAATATTCGCAGCACACGGGAGGAATCAATCGTGGCGCGTCGTTAGTACAAAGAGTGCGATCAATCTTCCGCGAGCCGCCGAAACGCGAGTGTGCAATGCTCTTTACGTTTTTTTTATTGAGATTTCGAGATGATAAGCGATTCCGCATCAGCCTGAGAGGGAGTCGCACGTTGTAATGAGAACTTTAAATTAAGAAATAAAAAACGGAGCTATTTGAATTCGCTAGTTGCGAATGTAGCTGATACCAAGAGAACAGCAGTTGCATATTGTTCATAAGGTTCCGTGCTAAAGAACCTGCGGGGCAATTCCTCTCAATCAATTCACAAAATGAATTGTCAAAACTGTCAAACTCACGAATGTCAAATTAGTACGAATTTAGACCAATTGAATTGGTCAAATTCACGAATGTCAAATTAGTACGAATTTAGACCAATTGAATTGGTCAAACTCACGAATGTCAAATTAGTACGAATTTAGACCAATTGAATTGGTCTAAATTTGACATTCGTGAGTTTGACAGTTTTAACAATTCATTTTGTGAATTGATTGAGAGGAACATTTTAGCCCCGCTGTATTGATACTGTTCACAAGATTATTATTTTTTTGTTAACAGCGGTGTCCCACTGCTGTGCAAAGCCCTCCCCTCCTTTCCACAACTTTGTACCCTTCGTTGTCTAATCAAGTTAATATTAATTATTTAAGATACAACCATAATTAAAGAAGGATATAAAGAAGAATATACTTACGGCACGACTGGAACTCATCTTCGCCCTTCTCGCAGTCTCTTTGGTAGTTGCACACCCACAGTGCCGGGATGCACTTGCCCTCGGGGCACCGGAACATGCCGCTCGGGCATATTGTGTCGCCTGCAACAAACGACACGGTTAGATCACGCGACACGAGGGAGAGAGAAAGAGGGGGAGAAGACAACTCGCAACTGCCTTAATACGTCGATCGTGGGAATCGCAGACACAATATGTTTTCAATTGTTATGCGACAGCCGGGTGCCGCTTGGAGATTGATGGGCTAAGACAGCGAAATAGCTGGAAGCCTCTCCTGTTAATCTTTATCAGTGCTGATACTTTCTCAGTAATCTCTGTACAGGGTGTAACAAAACAAAGTGATAACACTTAACAATATGTCAGTTTCCCCGTTTAGAGTTCACTGTGAAAGTAGCATCATGTTGAAAGGGCCCATTTTTTCTAAATTTTGTATGGCTATGGCGTTAGGGTTTTTCTAATATTTCTATTTATCTATTCTACAGTGAGTTTAAAAGTAGCAGTATTATCACATACGTTCTTATAGAGCAAATAGTCCAGTAGTTTAAAAGTGGCTTGTAGATCGTAAGTTCGATTCTGTAAATAGGCTGTGTTTTACCAATATGTACATCGCACTTTCAACAGTGTTTGCCCACTGTCCAATACAAAGCAGCCTAACTAGTAATTACGATGCCACAAGGGTTAAAATGGTCGACCTTCGTTACCAACACTTCAACTTACAGCTCCACTCTTGTTTACTTAATAATATAAATAACTAGCGACCCGCCCCGGCGCCGCACGTCCTTCACGTGGTCTACTTCATATCTGTGCCAAATAACATAAAAATTGCTCCAGTACTTCGGGAGATAAGCCCTTTCAAATAATTTTCCCCGTTTTTTCCACATTTTCCTCTATTTCTTCGCTCCTATTAGTCTTAGCGTGATAAAATATAGCTTACTATTTATTTATTCAAAAGATACACCAACAACATAATATTGTGGCAACATTCAAGACAACTAGATGACGCCCGCAACTCCGTTGCGCCAAAATTCGTTTATCGCGCGGGAACCGTATATTTTTCCGGGATAAAAAGTATCCAATGTCCTTTCCCGGGACACAAAGTATCTCCATACCAAATTTCAGCAAAATCGGTTCAGCGGTTTGGGCGTGAAGAAGAAACAGACAGACAGACAGACACACTTTCGCATTTATAATATTAGTAAGTAAGTATAGTATGGATAGCCTTCCTCGATAAATGGGCTATCTAACACTGAAAGAATCATCAAAATCCGTTGCGTAGTTTTATGGCGGCTGTACACACTCGCCGAGACCCTCGGCCGAGACTGCTCTCGTCGAGAGCATGCCTGTACACACTCGTTCTAACATTTGAACTGAAGACTCACGAGACTATGGACGTGGAAATTGCTGCCGCAATTTTTTTGTGCGGCAAGCTATTACATTTTTTAAAACATTTACTATTAAAAGTAATCCCACCAAAACATTAAATGTAAAAGGAGCCAAGCAAAATATTGCATAGCTATGCAATACTTCTGTCGTCAAAAGTTTTCAGATCACATTCAAGCCAAGCCTTCAACTTATTTTGTAATTGAAATCAACATTCAGTGAATGTATCAATAGTTTTCTTCATTTTAAAATTATTATAGTGGCTCGGCAATGAGCACATAATTATTAAGAAACAAATATAAAACTGCATATTTGGATGAGTTCATACTTATACATACGGCAAGCGCAAAGTGGTTTTTTAGTTTATCGTAACGACGCATCTGGTCGTCCCCATATAACTACCCATATAAATCCAATTAGTCGCTGATTATTTCTCTAGCGCTCATTGCCAAGCCACTATAATAATTATAAAATAAAGAAAACTATTGATACATTCACTGAATGTTGATTTCAATTACAAAATAAGTTGAAGGCTTGGCTTGAATGTGATCTGAAAACTTTTGACGACAGAAGTATTGCATAGCCATGCAATATTTTGCTTGGCTCCTTTTACATTTAATGTTTTGGTGGGATTTCATTTCTTTTTTTGAGGTTTTTTTCTTTTCAGGTCACGTTAAAACTATTCTACCATATTAACAAAGTCTTAGGGCAACATTTTAAACTTTCGCGTTGCATTATAATTAAAACTTATTATTCGGGACTTAACATGTCGAGGGGATTAAGAAGGCGGAAGGAGAGAACGAGGTATCCGAAGGTGAGCCGTCAAACAGCATTTTTACCATACGTCAAAGGCGTAACGGACAAAATTGGAACAGAACTGAGAAAATACTCCGTTACGTAAAATATTACAAGTACTGCGGTCACCAAAGGATTCCTTACCTTTCCAAACTCCTGGGGTTTATAAAATAGACGGATTTAAATTATGTCCAGCCTGGAATCCAGTGATTAATAAGTGCAAACCGCGTGTATCACCTTTATCAATAAATGTAAACCCGGATACAGTTAGTGTTGTGTGTCGCACTAAACACGTGTAAATATACTGGAACACAAATGTTGGACAACTCGAGGTTAGTCGAAGATCAGACGGCCGGTGCGGCCCGGTGCAAACTAAGGGTTGGACCTCATCTGGCAGCACGGAATCACCTTTTCCCGTCGCCTTTTCTCTTTTTGTCGCTTAGAACTGCCATTTGCTAGACTGAGACAGAAAGCATAATGCGATAGCACGCGGTGGAATCCTCGAGGCTATCGCATTATGCTTTCTGTCTCAGTCTAGCAAATGGCAGTTCTAAGCGACAGAAAGAGAAAGGGCGACGGAAAAAGGCGATTCCGTGCTGCGAGATGAGGTCCAGCCCTAAGACGTCGCGCTCCTGCAGTCCCCTCGTGACCACGGCCGTTACAACACGGCCAAAACGTCGAGAAAATGTATGTACTCGTAGTAGCACTACTATTTAAATAAATCGCGTTAAGTCCCGAATAATAAGTTTTAAAAGTCTTAAGACTTCGCTGTCTGTCTGTCACCAGGCTGGATCTCGAGAACCGCAATAGCTAGATAGTTGAATTTTTCACAAATTATATATTTTTACTGTCGCTATAAAATAGAATAGTCCTATTAAAATAAAATAATTTAGGAATGGCGGGTCTCGTACAACAAACACGTTTTTTTTGCTTTTTTTGCTCTATCTTAATGGTAACAGTAAGGTTTTTGGAAATTTCAGAAAATACTCGATTGTATTTCAACTATAATAAATAATAAAAATTAAATAAACCTTTTATTTAAGGGTGGCTCCCATACAAATTTACGGTACAGAACCCTATCTACACCAGTCCGACTCGAACTTGGCCGGTTTCATAATTTTTCCTTTCATTGTGAATAAATACCTATCCGGGTACCAAATTTCAAGGTTTTAAGTCTGCTAGAAGTACCTTAGAATTTTGATGATCTGTCAGTCAGTGATAAAACGTAACTTTGACCATCCGTAACTAGAAAACTATTAATCAGAATATAATGTAATTTGGAGGTTAAGCTAGTTTTAATACTTGCTCCTAGTCATCGAAATTCAAAATCTCTAGCTTTGTTAACATCGAAGATAAGGAGGGTGTGAAATAGCCGCGAACCGCTTCGAGAAAAGTATGGTACGGCCGTGCCTTTGCTAAAAAGCTTGGCTGGGGCACTGCCGTGCCCCCAGATTTGTAAGGTATGAAGAAAAAGAATATATTGTGTCGGACCACATTATAATCCACATCTGTTCATAAATACTGTCAGCAAGCAACTAATTGAACGAGTGTGTACATGGCCCCTCTCGTTTACCTCGCGAGAGCCAACGAGACCCTTTGAACTCGGGCCCAAAAACCGACAAGCCACCGAGAGCGACCGAGACGAGAACGAGAGTTCGAGGCGAGACGAGAGCGCCCTGTACACACTCGCACTCGGCCTGGTACAGGCATGCTCTCGACGAGAGCAGTCTCGGCCGAGGGTCTCGGCGAGAGGCTCTCGTCGAGTGTGTACAGCCGCCATTAAAATAAGTATAGAGTATAGAATAGATATAGATACAATGTCTCCTATACGGGTTTGAGTGGTGGTGGTCTCATTAAAAGCAATCCAGCAAGCAGGAGTATTTTATAGTAACCAAATAATATGCGTACAACTCAGGGGATCTCTCTACATATAGTAACTCTCGTAAGTGGTAACCATGTCGTAACTCAGTGGTACAGTTTTACAACACGACTGGAAATCAGGCGCAGGACCGACTTTTTACATGACCAATGACCATCCTAAGTATTTATCATCTTCTTTGTCACATTAATCAGCTTGCCTTCCAAATAAGTAATTATATATATTAGTCTTCTTCTTCTTCTATATATATAAAACTCAAAGGTGACTGACTGACATGGTGATCTATCAACGTACAGCCCAAACCACTGGACGGATTGGGCTGAAATTTGGCATGTAGGTAGATGTTATGACGTAGGTATCCGTTAAGAAAGGATTTTGATAAATTCCAACCCCAAGGGGTTAAAAAAAAGGGGATGAAAATTTGTATATAATAATACTTCTTAACGCGAGCGAAGCCGCGGGCAAAAGCTCGTAATATATATGACTAAAACGCTTATTACATTTTATTTTCACCAGAAGAACATAATCGTTAAAGCAATTAAGGAAGGGTCAAAAGATAATGAAGTCTACATGCAGATCAGATCACCAGCCGACTTCTCGAACATGTGAATGTTTTTAACCGACTTACAAAAGGAGGATTATGTTCTTTTAATGTTCGTTCGCGGATACCTTCGCCGTTTATGAACCGATTTTGATTTTTTTTGGATATATATTTCGGTTCAGTTTTTTTGTTAAAATTGTTATTTATTTTTTGTAGGGTTTGTTACCAAAGAAGTCTTTTCGATATTTTCGACCCACGTTCGGGCGAAGTCGCGCGGGTCAGCTAGTTTTATATAATCTAAAGATTGGTAATTAATATTTTTAATATATTACATAGGTGTAATACATAGATTATGTTTGGTCTATTGTTCACATCTAACAACTTAGAGCATGTGTTCACCGCTCATTACGTGCACAAAGCCGCGGCCTACAAAGGTACGTGATTTAGAATTTCCACGGGCAAAGGGTAGCTATTGTGCTTTGAGCTCTTTGCTATAACTGTGAATTAGTAGTTATTAACACTATAGTCTATATATTTAAAACAAAGGCTCTTCTTGCTGCCTGTTCCTAATTATAATATGCATATGTCTTTAAAACCACGTAACGAATTTTGCTGCAGTATTTAAAAATATTGTGATTTGTACCCACGTGTAAAGCCGGGGCGGGCTGTAGTCATTGTAATATAAAGTACTACAAGTTACAACTTCCAGATGATGCCTATGATGATAACTAAGTTGCGCCAAAATTCTTTTATCGTGCAGGAACCGTGCATTTTTCCAGGACACTTTACAAGATCTAAAACTATAAACTAAATTCAAAACTCCACGTTAATTCATACTAATATTAAAATGTGAAAATGCGTCTGTCTGTCTATCTGTAACCTCCTCACGTCCAAACCACTGAACCGATTTTGCTGAAATTTAGTATGGAGCTACTTTGAGTCCCTAAAAAAATATGTACGGTTAACGCGCGATAAAAAAAATTGGCGCAACGGAGTTGCGGGCGTTATCTATCACCTAGAACAGCTTTCCCAACGAAGTTTCCCTGTTGATATTAAGAGGGTTATACACTCGTAGTCCGGCGCGAAGAAATGACAATACCACTGTATCATTAGCGACCCCAAACTTTATTCAAGGCTGGCTCATTAACCCTCATACCCGCCCCCAACACAATATGCACCTTATCACCGGGTCATAAATCTCACTTTCCAACGCGCTTATCGCAAAGAAATGTTTCCCGACCTCAAGAGAATTAATTTAACGGACGGTTTAGATTTAATTGCGGCTATCGGACATCTTAACGGCGATTTTTGTAGCTAACTCAGTACCGACACCAGGTTATAAATTCGCTTAAGCGTCATTAGTATTAAGTAATGTTGGTTTTAAGCACTAAAAGTAGCGCGTAAAAGTAATTACAAGTTTTAGGTTCCTAGCTTAGAGTTGATAAAACGTTGGTCTTTAAAAGAGACTGATGAAACTACGCTATACTTTGTACCATCGAGGAAATTGATTCCTAGGCACTAGGCAGTTGACAGACCAACGTCATTTGGTCGGATCACGTCAATTCAATGTTAAATGTTAATTATTGTTATCTGTCGGCTGGGTTTGACGTAACGCGACCAATCTAAGCAGGACCCCATCGGCCTAGTAATTAACTTCTCTGATAGTACATATTATGTGTCGTACAAACAGACACGCATACATACAGACACATCTCACATTTAATACTTTCAAAGAAAAGATACTATAGACATGCTCAAAAACCGGCCTCGCATGTTTGAATTTCCTTATTAATTTTGCTCCTCTGTATATAATATTTAAAAAATTAAAGAATATGGCCCCAAAATATAATTTTCAACTCTTCTTTGTTATTACATAGAACAGCTGTGGTATTCCACAGTAATATATTGTGTGGTATTATCATAGAAATAATTTACTGAAAAATTAATTTTATCCGACATAAAGAGCGTGATTCGTCCGACACGTTGTCTGTTGTAAGTCACGTCCGTAATGACACCCAGGTGATTAATTACCACGATATCGCCACGTGGTGGTGGTGGTGTGGTGGGGACACGTGATCTACGTGGTACGTGGTAGGTACAAATTATATCTGCATAGTTAATTTATTTTTGCGTCTTTTATATTGTAGAGGCGTTGCACATGCTGAGTTTATTCCGAGATGTGATTTTGACTTAGACACCGAGTTTTGTCATTTAAGGATCAATTAACATTGTAACTTGACGAGAAAATGAATACATTTTAAATAAGTTACTTAAAATGTACATTATTTACTATACATGAAGATACACATTAAATTGGCAACCTAGCCGTTCGCGGTGTCAGACTGCCTGTTTCAATTTTAAAAGGCTCATTTAAAAATAGTTTGCACCGCCTCGTCACGTTGCATCGGAACTAACCATGAAATCCATACTAATATTATAAATGCGAAAATGTCTGTCTATCTGTCTCTCTGTCTGTCTGTTACCTCTTCGCGCCCAAACCGCTGAACCAATTTTGCTAAAATTTGGCATGGAGATACTTTGAGTCCCGGTAAAGGACATAGGATACTTTTTATCCCGGGCGTCATCTAGTAGTAAATACTTCAACCCACTCTGATAAAATTTGGCAGTTTCAAAAATTATATAGCGACCTAGTAAAACGTACGGTGTCTATAGGATTTCATTTTGAGCACGGCAAATGAGAAGTCGAATACATTCCACCTTCGCACAATATCGAATTACAAAACAATAACAGCCTCGTCCGACATCGACATCGGTCCGGCCCGGCCAGTCCGGACCGTCCGGACAGGCCGGACAAAACGAACAATCCCGGACAAAATGAATTGTCGTCTGCCGCGGGATTGTTTTTAAATTTCGTTATGAGCCAGGGCTACCAACCGAGATTACCTATTAACATTTTATGTGAAAATTGAAAATCACTTTGTCGCTGTCATGAATTTAAGTAGAAAAATATATATTACTAGAGGACTCCGTTGCGCCAAAATTTATCGCGCCGGAACCATTTTTTCGGGATAAAAACTATCCGAGTCCTTTCCCGGGACTCAAAGTATCTCCATGCGAAATTTCAGCAAAATCGATTCAGCGGTTTAAGCGTGAAGAGGTAACAGACAGACAGACAGACAGACAGACACACTTTCGCATTTATAATATTAGTATGGATACTAGCTTCTGTCCGCAGCTTCGCTCGCGTTAAGTATTATTATTAATTAGGTATCAAAATCTCAGCCCGATCGGCTTAAAATTGATAAAGTTTCATACAAAATTTCATCCCCTATTTTATCACTTGGTGGTAGAATTGATGAAAATCCTTTCTTAGTGGGTGCCTACGTCATACCATTTACCTGCATGCCAAATTTCAGCCCAATCCATCCAGTGGTTTGGGAAGTGCGCTGATACATCACTATGTGAGTCAGTCAGTCACCTTTGAGTTTTATATATATTCAGGTATTCTTAGTCATTTCCTCGAGCTTTCTTCCAATTGACTCAATCTTACTCCTCGAAATTACGACATTAATTGAATAAACGTCCTTGAATAAAATAATTTCTTAATAAAAAAAAAATCAGGATTGAGATTGAGTCGAGTGAAGTCTCGAGGAAACAACTGATTAAACGGTTTAACTAATTAAACAAACATTAATACTAATCTAATCACACCTCATACATATTAATTGTTAGAATCGGATCAATAGTTGAGCAGCTACGATGGAACATACATAATATACTTCCAAAAGTATAACCCTTCCTTTAAGCTTCGCAGTTCGCTATGTCGGGTAAACATGATACGTAAAATCGAAATACTACAAACATTTTTAACTAATTAAAGATTTTGGCAACCCTACTGACAAGGCGCTCTACAGACAATGATGAGATGAGACAGACAATATTTAGGTCGAGAGTGAGCGAAACGGGAGACGTTGGACGCCGCTGATAGCTAATTCCACAAATAAAAAGCTCAAACCTTTGTTTGTGTGCAGCCGAGTGCAATATGTCGCCTGTGTTACAATACTTCATGCGATTTGTAAAGAGGAACGGATGGACAGTTGTATTTTGCTTCAAATCGTCTTAAAAATAAAATCAATCCATCCTAATCCATACTTACATACTAATTGTCTACACTTATATACTATACTTTCATACTGTCCGTCTGTCTGTCTGTCTGTTACTCTCTCTCTTTTACTCTCTTCACGCTCGAACCGCTGAACCGATTTTGCTGAAATTTGGCATGGAGATACTTTGAGTCCCGAGAAAAGACATAGGATAGTTTTTATCCCGGAAAATGTATGGTTCCCCCGCGATAAACGAATTTTGGCGCAACGGAGTTGCGGGCGTCATCTAGTATTATATATTATGCGAAAGTCTGTATGTCTGTTACCTCTTCACGCCCAAACTGCTGCAGCAATTTTGCTTAAATTTGATATAATACTACTTTTCCGAAAAGAACATATAATACTACTTTTCATACCGGAAAAATGTACGGTTCTCATGATAAATAAATTTGGCACAACATAATCTAGTCATAAAACTATAAACACAGTAAATATAATACAAGGTCCACTTGGTATGAATTTCTTCATTTAGGATACTCATTTTATTTTTAAAAGTTATTAAAAGCTCAATTCACAAACACAATTTCCCGGAAACGCTCGATCTATTTCCCGGAAACTGTTTTGAACTAATTACTTGCTACATTTCACTACGGCTTTTATTAAAAAAAGTTGCTTAAACATAAAATTTTGTATTTTAATATTCAATTAAAATTTTTATATAAAAATTAAAACTACATTATACAAGATGTTTGTGTAAACACCGTTGGTCCTTGAATACATCAAATGAGCCCGTCAAAAGGAACATTTTTTTTCTATGAGAACAATGCTTTGAATTAAAAAATATATATTGTTAAAAAGATGACACTATGTGGAAAAAACTCACTTGTAACTCAAATGCTATTGCAGATAAAAAGGAAGTAAATAAAAAAATTGTTAGTCTCGCTAACACTCGAGAACGGCTAAACCGTTAGGCTAATTTTATCCTTTAAATTTTCGTGGAAGCCCAGCTCATATTAAAAGCAGTAATAAAATTCATACAATGAGGTGATCGACAGCTCGTTGTGTGTGGGCGCTACGCGGCTACGGGCCCTGCTACGCGGGTGCTACGCGCTACGAACTCCCGTCTACGTCGGTGCTACGACGTAGAGCTCGCGAGTTTCAGAATTAACATAATATTTTCATTTCAAATTCAATTTTCTTCTACTAATCTTATATATAAAATTCTCGTATCACAATGTTCGTTCCCGTACTCCTCCGAAACGGCTTGACCGATTCTCATGAAATTTTGTGAGCATATTGAGTAGGTCTGAAAACCGGCCAACATCTATTTTTCATACCAAAAATTATCTTATATATAAAATTCTCGTGTCACAATGTTCGTTCCCGTACTCCTCCGAACTCTCTCATGAAATTTTGTGAGCATATTATTGAGTAGGTCTGAGAATCGGCCAACATCTATTTTTCATACCAAAAATTATTTATATGGCAAAACAATATCATCTAATTCTAGACTCTAGGGGGCAAGGCCAAATTAGCCTCGAAGAAGCTTGGTGTTCTTAACAGAGCGAGACAGTACTTCAGTCCGGACCAACGCCTACAACACTACAAGGCGCAGGTTCGGCCTCATATGGAATATTGTTCTCATCTCTGGGCAGGGGTGCCAAAATACCAACTGCTCCCTCTGGATCGTATCCAACGAAGGGCTGCTCGAATTTTTGACTGCCATAGTGTTTCAAACAGCTTGGACCCCTTAGAATTACGCCGAGGTGTAGCTTCACTCTGCATCCTCTATCGGTTGTATCACGGGGAGTGCATCGTCCCACGCGAAAAACATACCATCCTCATCACCTTGATGAGTGGCAGTCTTCCACAGTGCGTTTTTCGCGTAACTTTCTGCCGCGCACTGTAAAACTCTGGAACGAACTGTCACCAGCAGTATTTCCGGACCTATACGACCAAAAAAGAGCGTATTCCCTCTTAAAATGCCGGCAACGCACCTGCAGCTCTTCTGATGTTGCGAGTGTCCATGGGCGACGGTAGGTGCTTACCATCGGGTGACCCGTTTGCTCGTTTGCCCCCTTATTTAATAATAATAAAAAAACGTTTGCCGGGTCAGCTAGTATATTATAAAATTCTCGTGTCACCGTGTTTGTGCACGAACTCCTCCAAAACAGCTCAACCGATTTTAATGAAATTTTGTAAATTATGTACATTCGTTAGGCCTGAGAATAGGTTTTTATCTACTTTTTATATTGATACTAGAAATAATTTATATGGCAAAACAACGTTTGCCAGGTCAGCTTATAATATTATAAGTGCGAGGGTGAATCCGTCTGTCTGTTATATCTAAGATGAAATCGCTGAACCGGTTATGCAATATTAATATTATTGAGAGTTTGTTACGCCGGTTCTTCTCGCCGGGTTCCCGAACCGGTGGTAGGCACATAGTTTTAACGTTCAGAAAGAATTTTGTAAAAAATTAAATCTAAATAAAAATTATGTTATATGATTTGAAATATTTTGAGTCCCGATCACAGACATAGATCAAGATAGATACCGCATGTGTATGTACTTCGCGTGCCATATCGCGTCCCCATACGACGAGCAATGCTCGTCTTTCGAAAGTCTGTTCTTTAGTTTGCTATCAAAATCGGACGTCGATCGGAATTTTAAAAATGCCTTAATGCCTAAAAGAGCCGTGTTGAACTGTAGAAATTAGAAACGTTGGCCTAGAATCTAGATAATAGACACGTTTTTTATCATCGGTACGTCACTGCAGTAGGTAGGAAAAAAGTGACACGCTTGTTTTCATACAAATAGAGCGACATGCGGTATCTTTCTTGATCTATAATATGTCTGTGGTCCTGATAAAAAAATTCTCTCCTAAAAATTAACAAATCCCTCGCAAGGCCAAAACACATACTGGAGTTAAATCCAATAGCAATAGAGATGTTACTCCAATAATATAGTTATATCAGGCTATACTGTCATCTTCGTGTTTAGGAAAGAGAAATAATATTTTTACAGACGATTTACCACAACCCAAACTAAGTTGGCCTTACAAAGGCCAAAAAAAATAACCCCACCAGAAACAATCTAAAACTCCAAGTAACTGCGACGACTCAGGTAATTTAAACTTGTGACGTGGAAGAATAACGCGTCATGCTATCAAACTACTTTGCACCCCTCTGAACCCCTCATCGAACTCTTTGCACCCCTTAGCTCCCTTCGGCAAAGGATCAATCATATTGTAATAGGAACGAAACAGAATTTTCTTAAAATACCAAAAATTTGCGATGTGAAACTTGTGTCACTTTTTTATTGGTGCAAAGAATGATTCCTGTGGGATTTTTATTGTAAACAAGTGAGTCAAGAAATCGTACGAGCCTGTTCTCCCCCACCTTCCTTCCAAAACCTTCTAAGACTTCCCGAAACCCCCTTAAAGTCCCCATTACCCCCCGAGATTTGCCGACGTTTTTATAAAGATTATCCCGCAGCTGGCGCGGTTGTGAGATGTTTTATAATATGTCGCGACGCGCGGTACCTTGGGGACACATTACGGTAAGAAATATTATATTATAATAATATACGTATATTTTATATCTTTAAATATTGGTCGCCTTCGTGGCGCGGGGATATCCCGCGGAAACGTAAAAGAGAATTCCTCGAAACAATAAACTTTACAGAGCTAAACTTCTTTTATTGTATTTCGAAGCATATTCAATTCAAATTAGCCTTTCTGAACCATTACAAAGGTATTTCTCTGTCACTTACCTTCTAATAAGATTTTTATTTTGGTACGCACATACTTTTAGTGCCAGAAACGGGCATAAGGCAACTGCAACGAGGTTGCGGGCAACATTTAGCCATATTATCTCATAATAAAACCTACTACTACGTATAGATCAGTTAACTAAAGCTGGCACGTTCACAGTGCTGTCACTTATGAAATTTCACTATACAGTATGTTTAAAAATATAATATATTGTTTGCATCATGATAAAAATTATCGTATAATCTGCGTACGATAATAATATGCTATCGTACATCGTACGTACGCACAAAATTATCGTATGTGCACGATAATTATCGTACGGTTCCGAACGCTGGCCGCTCGCCGATCACACGTTACCGACTTGTAACATCAGGCTGTATTTATAAACAGTAGCATGAGAAAAATAATAACTGTCCCCTTCACGCTCATAAGATAGTCCGCGCGCGAGAGAGACGGGCAGACTTTTTATGATGCGTATGCAGTACGACGTCACGCCACGCGCTTATTCACAGACACTACACAAGCGCAATGTTTAAATGTGTTGATCGTGCCAGCTCTTGTTAACTGACCTGTAATCCTCAGAACGTTATTCACATTGTTTATCATACCGTTAGCGTGTGACGGCACTCGTCAGTTAGCTGTCATTTAAACCTCAGTTAGCCGTCGTTTAAGCCCAATTTCAAATCCTGTTTAAGCCGCGGTTAGCTTCACTGTAACTGACAGTTATGGCCTAATAACGATTGACATGATGCGTTGGGTATGTTTTGTTCTTTGTTAGTGAAAATTATAAATCCATGAAATAATAGGATGCGGGCAACTTTCATGCGAACTCCGCGCGCGTGCGATAATACGCATGATAGAAAATTCGCCCAGCCAGCTTCTGGGAAGAGGTATTATCCCGGTAAAATATACCGTTTCCATATTGTTATTGAATTTGTGAGCAGTTAGCAGATACTAGAGTTATCTATAGAGGGCGTTAGCCCGCAACTCCGTTGCGCCAAAAATTTTACTAGGATAAAAAGTATCATATGTCCTTTCCCGGGACTCAAAGTATCTCCATACCAAATTTCAACAAAATCGCTTCAGCGGTTTGGGCGTGGAAAGGTAACAGACAGACAAACACACTTTTGCTCTTATAATATTAGCATGGATTGTAAAGGGTACAGTATGTTACTATACTCCATAGTACTATGTAGGAGTGGGGACTCCCCCGTCGTATATCACTTAAAGAATCATCAGGGGCAGTGTTTCGACGATAAATAACGTATTGTATTCGAAGCGCGCAACCGAGTACGGTCAGATAAAAAATATTTCAAAATTAGTAACCAAAAATATATTATTTGTAGTGATGCGCCGAATAGTGATTTGGCCGAATAACCGAACACCGAATATTATTCGGTTTAGCATTTACCGAACCGAATATTCGGCCGAATTATTCGGTTTCACATTATTTTGTTTTGCCGCGTAAACACGTTCTATCGTGTACCCTACGTGCTGCTTGCTGCTGGCTAGCTCAGAGCGAGCCGTCTGGGCTATCACGTATCTCGCGAGCGCAATGTATCGCGATTATTGCGCAATAATCGCAGCTCGCTCGCGCTCCAAAATCGCAGTTTCGCATCACATAACAGCCAAAACAATACGATAGCAATCGAGCGACAGTACTCCCTCTGTCAAACAATCAAGGAACTATAATTATTATTGCACTTAAATCGCTAAATTTCCTTGTTCTGTTTTGTTTAACTTTTAATATAAAAAATCCTTCATATTAATTTCTTCTCCATTTCATATGCAAAGCCAAAAAAATATCATACTAATTCATACCAATATTATAAAGACGACGTGACGTGACTATTTGACGTGGGAGAGCCATGCTTCGGCACGAATGGGCCGGCTCGACCGGAGAAATACCACGTCCTCACAGAAAACCGGCGTGAAACAGTGCTTGCGCTGTGTTTCGCCGAGTGAGTGAGTTTACCGGAGGCCCAATCTCCTACCCTTTTCCCTTCCCTATTTCCTTCCCGACCCTCCCCTATTACCCCTTAAAAGGTCGGCAACGCACCTGCAGCTCTTCTGATGCTGCGAGTGTCCATGGGTGACGGAAGTTGCTTTCCATCAGGTGACCCGTTTGCTCGTTTGCCCCCTTATTGCATAAAAAAAAAGAGAAAAGATTTGTTTGCAATGGATAAACTCAAAAACTACTAGGCTGATTTTAAAAATTATTTTACTATTAGACAAGTATGTTATCCCTGAAGTGACATAGGCTATGTATGTCCCACGGGCGAAGCCGGGGCGGGTCTAGTTTTTAATATTATATTCGGTAACTAAGCCGAATAATTCGGCCGAATACAAATAGTGGAAAAGATGCCGAATACGCCGAATACCGAATACCAAACGAATATTCGGCGCATCTCTAATTATTTGGTTACTTATTTTACCGATAATACTTAATAATGCTTAAGTTTAAATTCCAGGTGGGACAAAATTACACGATATTATTAATAATTGTTCTACTCGTATTTAATCAAATCTTTTCCAAATAAAGTGAGTATAAAGATACTATTTTAAATTTTTGAAGAAAGATATATTTATTTTTGTGACTGTACCACCTCGAGAACATTATGGTACCGTTTTGAAGGTAACGAGTATGAATGAAAGCGGTTCGTTGTATTGTAATAATATTGATGACATCACCCTCCCCATCTCCTTCACACTCCTGCGCTCCTGGTAACTTATTGCAAATATATTTAAACTTTAAAGCCTACAAAACTGTTTTAAGTAAATTTGTACGTTTAAAAGCTTAGACTCAAAGTTAAGGAAAAGAGCGTCCTGTATTGCACACACATTTCACACTGTAAAAATTACCCTTTCGTAGCGGGCTAGATTTTAAATTAAACTGCTGCCTTACTCCCGAAACTGATATCAACTTGATACGAGTCTGATTTCGATTTCGTTTTTGATGTCTGGTGCTCCCACACCGCCGTTAGAAAATGTTTGCAAACATTTTCTAACATAAAAACATTCACTAAAAAATGTTGTCAATTGTTACATTTTGTCAGGAACTGTTACATGTTATAAGTGCTCCTACACTAACAAAAAATGTTTACTAACGTTAACTAACATTTTATAACATTCAAATCTGGTATTAGCTCACTGCATACCCCGTCGTCCTTTATAAAAGGTTTACAAACAAAAGGTATCACAATATGTTTTATTTTGTAATAATTTGTTTTGCTATAATTTGTTAACTTACGTTTACTAAACATTTTCTAAAACGAAAACATTTTTAACATTTTTTAACATTTGTGATTAAATGTTTGCTAACAAATGTTTACTAACGTTACTAAACATTTTCTAACTGCGGTGTGGGAGCACCATGAGTAGCACTGACCTCCAATCTTGTATATTGGAGGTCAGCGATGCGTAGGAATTTCGGAACAAAATCGTATCAAAATCGAGATGTTGCCATGGCGTCTTGTCAACGTCGTTATAGCAACGTCGATTATTATAAAGGAGCAGAAGGTTATATCGAAAAACAACGAAGAGTCATAATATTAAATACTTTCGTTACCCTTTTAAATCATAAATTCCAAATATTTAAAACACGATGAAGAAAAATAAGATTCAAGGCAAAAATATTAACTAAAACAAGTCCCCATTAGTATAACAAACATAAAAAACAACAAAACAAACGCAATCGAATAATAACTACAGACGTTAGCAAAAACATAATCATAAAAGTTGGAAAATTATTTTTGGATACGAAAAGTTTGGTGAAATAAGAAATTGAAGAAAATGGAGGATGACTCTAATTAAAGCTTTATCGGATTGTAACTTTAAAATGTTTATAAAGCGCTAAATATAAACTTATATTATATTATAACGTCGAGGAAAAGTATGTACTCGTAGTAGCATTACTACTAGAATAAGTCGCGTTAAGTCCCGATTAATAAGTTTTAATAAACCTATGTATGTAGGAATTGCTCCTATTTTTACCCGACTACGGCGAAGCAAAAAGGAGGGTTATGATTTTGGCCTGTATGTATGTATGTATGTATGTATGTGGGTATGGATGTTTGTCTGTTCCCTCGTAACTTTAAAAGTACTTGTTCTATTTAGACAAATGAGGTATTATTGGAAGCGTCTTGACTGTCCGCTAGTTATAGGCTACATGACTTTACGTAAAATTGGCTATAGCGCCATCTAGGTCACTTAATGTATAGAACAAGAAAAATTTTTTTCCTGACTATGTTGTGTGGGGTATCAAATGAAAGAAATTTGTTAGCACATTTCAAATATATAAATTTTATTAGCTATTTCCCACGGGTTTGCTTGCAATCACCTGATTATTGCATGAATTCATGATATCACTTCAATACAATATGAAACAACATTTATTTTATATACCAAACCCCCCTGCGCCCCCCCTCCCTCCTGAATATGTGTAGTCGCGTCGTTAATGTTGAGTTTTAATTCTCCTGTTTTAGGAACAAAGTTATAAATTGAAAGTGAAATTATTGTACCCTAAACTAAACATACTTTTTGAGTATCATTTGATTACCGTATGATACCTGTACCCTCGGCCGGAACTCCGCCCGCCCCCCAAGTTCCGGCCGGCCGTTAGTGTTGAGCGTGTTTCTTGAGATACAGCTTGGATATGGACAAACGGACAGGAATTTTATCTTTGTGATCGGGTCTCGTTTTTACTCTTTGAGTAAGGGACCATAAAAAAGAGAAAATTATCCATCTCCGTTATTATGCTATGCTAACCCGGACGAAGTCGCGGGTGACAGCTAGTGAAACAATAAATAACTATTCATTTGCTCACTAGAACCAAATAAATTGTAAAATATTCTTAATATGGTCGTCGATCATTTCGATTCGATCAGATCGATTAGGGATATGGAAATGTTTAAAGGATAGCCGTGGTCGTATGCCACCTACTATTATAGCAAAACAGATTCATTGTAGATAATAAATGGGCATACATACGACCACGGCTATCCTTTAAACATTTCCATATCCCTATAAACTGTTTTCTTGTTTCATACTTTTTAGAGCGCGTTTTAGTAGTCGGGTTTTAGTTTTTTAAACTTTATTTTTATATGTGTCATACATTCGCGACCAGAAAACAGTACGTCACAGATGTTTGCTGCATTTTATTAGTACTTTCCCGGTACTCAAAGTATCGCGTATCAATTTAGCGGTTTAAGCATGAAGAAACAAATAGATTGGCAGAAAAACACACGTTCATATAGTATAGATTTTTATACGTCACTTTTAATTTCCGATATGAAAGAAAGTACCGAATAGAAAATAGTGTTCTAACTTCTGCTACTAATAGGATCCCTAGACTAGTAGTATACAAGGTGTAACAAAACTAAGTGATAATACAGGGTGTGTATTTATTTCTTACGTAGAGTTCACTGTGAAAGTAGCAGCGCTGAAAGACAATTTTTTTTTCACTTTAGTATGGGGGAACTCATTACGCTGGGGCGCTTGCCCATACAAAAGTGAAAAAATTTGCTCTTTCAGCACTACTACTTTCGCAGTGAACTCACTACAAAGAACACTTATTGTATTGTTATACCTTGTGTACTTTAGTAGATAGAGCAACACAAACACACGCCCATCGGACATACCTCGGGGCCGCAACTTTTTAACAAAACTCTTGACCATTCGGCTCTTGGCCATCCTGTTTCGTCCTGAAAACAACAACCTCTTTAGACTTATGTTAGCTTAGTGATATAACCAGGCTTTGGATAGCTTACGTTGTCACTTGTCACTGTAGGTGTAGTTTTTGTTTTCGTAAACTCTTCGCTTGTAGTTTCTTAAGGCGACGCCTTGATAATTTGGCTGTAGCGATGCCGATTTTTCTCAGCAATGACTAAAGCTAAGAAACTAAAGTTCATTGTCAGTATTCATCATGTCTTTGTCTTTGAATTGCCCATAGCATAACACGATTGGACAACTTTTATAACACAGAATTATCAATCGAAAAGACCTCTGTAAAAAAAGGGATTCCTATTTTTCCAACAGAGGAGAGTGATTTAAGGTTCCAAAATTTGTACATAAATTGGTTGAAGCATACACTTTAATATGTGCATAGCTTATATGAAATGTATTTATGGTTTTTAAATTACGCGACGAAAACCATTTTGTTGCTTATGCCCTTTCCATTTTTTGCTGTTCCATTGCTTGTTTTCTATGAGAGGCCGGCCCGGCCTCTCATAGAAAACAAGCAATCTAAAACATATCCAACACGGTTTCTTACTTTAACGCGGCGTCACCTTAAATGTTTTGAAAATATTTTAAAAAATACTAGCAAAGATTAAAAAACAACAACAGGTCGTAGTCTGGGCGTGCCTGCTACCTGCAGGACTGCGCCCCGCGGTAGAAACAGAGGGGAATATTACTTTCTTTCCTACGACGCGCTGGCGGGCTGGGGGGCATCACGTCACGTGTTGTTTTTTTTTTTGTAAAACGCTACTAAAAATATTTTTTCCCCAATGGCAAAGTGGTCTTTGTGGTAAAATTTTTTGTCAAGTTATAATTTTTCACCCGACTGCGTCAAAATAAAAGATATTGTAGAACATAGTTTATATTTGGCAAAAACTTCATAAGAGTTTGAGCTCGCGGTTTCATTCGAAACCAGTCAATTGGCATTAAAGTTATTGAGCGTTTCTCGAAAAAATTGTACCATTTTTTAGAAAATATTATAAAATAAAAATTTGTTTGTAAATGTCTATAAAATTTTAAATAGGGGTTGTTTTCAGATATGAAATGTTTATAAATAAGAAAATCTATTATTAACTATTATACTATTATACTATTTCCTATTTTGTTACCTTTACTAGATTACGTAAATTCAAGGTTGAATGTTATCAGTAATTTTATTTGATTAAATGGGATAGTAAAACAAAATTTAATTTGTTTTTAAAATATACGTTACCGCTCAAAAGTAACAAAAAAGGAAGTAACAAAAAAAGTTAAATAAACTTTTCAACTTGTATACTCATACAACTAAAACTAATACTCGTTTATGATTTGACTTACGAAATCAAAATTGGGAGCTTTAATAGATCTAAAGGCGAAATAATAATAATATTAGAGCTTACCTGCGTTTCTTGGGTAACAAAGACTGGAAATTTTTTGGACCACGTTCGCGCACGTGAAACGTAAAAGAAATATCAAAACGAAAATAAGATGGATACCGAGCTTAACAATTTTGCTACTATACTAAAACATATTTATACCAAAAAAGACTCCAAAATTTAAAAAAAATATGGTCAAAGAGGAACTTTTTCCGCGATACAATAAAAACATTATTTATTAAATAAATTTGTTCTAATACGACCAAATATTCTTTTTAAATAATTTATGGTCTTGCAGCCCTAAATAAATACATAATTTCCTAGATTAGACCGATTTTCAGAATATTTTTATAGTGAATAATTTATTAATCTATACTTATTATAAAACAAAGTCGCTTTTTTCCCTCATGGGACATTTGTTCCCTTTAATCTTTAAAACTACGCAACAGACTTTGATTATTCTTTCAGTGTTAGTTAGCCCATTTATCGAGGATGGTAATAAGCTATATTTTATCACGTTAAAACCAATAGGAGCTAAGAAATGGAGGAAAATGTGGAAAAAACGGGGAAAATTATTTGAAAGGGCTAACTTGAACGCGCTTATCTCAGGAAATACCGGTCCGATTTGAAAAATTATTTCAGTGTTAGATAACCCATTTATTGAGGAAGGCTATAGGCTATATTTTATCACGCTAAGACTAATAGGAGAATGTGGAATAAACGGAGGAAATTATTTGAAAGGGATCTCGCGAACTGCTGGAGCAATTTTTATATTATTTGGCACAGATAATCGATTTTGATCATTTTTTCAGTGGCTATATGTATATTTTATACCCGTGCGACGCCGGGGCGGGTCGCTAGTATAATTCTAATTTGTAGATGTTTTTTAGTGAATTTATTTAACTTACTACGTATACAATTTAATAGAAATGGGTAATGGTCTATCTTATTCATAGAAAAAAATATTTTAAAATGGGACAAAGATTTAGATAGAAAGTACAATTTTTTTGAGAAACGCTCTTTTGTGAATTTGCGTTTGAATACTCAATAATATATTAAGTTAGAGGAGCATAATAGTTACAGTCTTGCGTCTGGCAGCTGTGCATAAAAGGAGTTCTGTTTATAACACCTGTGAATGAAATTTGAATATTATGTTTTATACAAAAGATTTTGTTTCAGCTGTGAAAATATTATATTCAGCTTTGCTTTTCAGATCATATCAATGTAGTTAGCTTTGCAATTTCTTTTAAAAATGATACTATGTTTATTTGTTGGTTTATTGGGTTATAATGACGAATGTTTCACGATATAAAGAAAAGCAAGTACGTTGCAATGTTAATACTATATTATACATAATATCGATTATCGATATTGTACGTAGAGATCAATAATAATATTTCTGCCTGCATATTTTTAAGTTCTATATCTACCGGAATAATACCGGATGAAGCCCGTAACTCCGTTGTGCCAAAATTCGTTTATCGCGCGGAAATCGTACATTTTTTCGGAATAATAATTATTTATGTCCTTTACTGGACCACAAAGTATTTCCATACTAAATTTCAGCTAAATCGGTACAGCGGTTGGGGCGTGACAGGTAGCAGACAGACAGACACAATTTCGCATTTATAATATTAGCATGGATATGGATTTTGTATGTTGACCCTGAACCTACCACTACTAAGGCTACCAAAATTGCGCGAGACAGTGTGTAGTGATACGTTTTTGGCAACTATAATTGTATACATACGTCCAATACTTTCTTTAGTTTCGCTAAGCAATCTTAAAGTTGTGCGCAGCGTTTAATCAATTGTACATTATCAATAATATGATCACGAGTGACGCGAGGCCATGTGTGTTGGGATGTAGGTGATAGTGGTCACAACTTTGATCCTATCAATTTGGGTGTGATGCGAGCCACTGAGTCGGATGAATCTCAAGTTTGGAGTGTCTGGCCGTAAAGATAGAGTGACCTGTGTGAATTTACAATTATATTGATGTCCTGGTTTTGGAAAATGTATTGTGGCATATACTTTGATAACTATTAAGTAAATTTTCTGTAAGTAGCCTATTATGCCTTGAAAGACATTATCAATTATTATCATTGATTTTTGCGATTTTCCGTAGAAAATCCTGGATGGTGGTAGGCAACAGAGATAGAAGAAATAAAATATACCGGTTTGATGATTTTAAAAACTGTATTACTAAATGGTTTATTTTTGTTAAAATGTCAAGTTTTTTTATAAATTATAGTCAAGCTGTGGTTAAATTTTTTGTATCAGAATATATCTACAAAATCACGTTGTATTCACGTCCTTGTGTGATTCGACCCTAATAGTCCTCATATTAGGGTCAGGTTAATATGTCCGTGTCGTGTGTCAGGTCCGTCAGGTGCGACCGTCACAAATCCCTCAGCTGGACCCTCGTCAGCTTCCCTACGACATCTGACTACGTGGTGGAGTATATTAGTCAGTCTAAATTATAGTTGTGTAATATTTAATGGTAATATGTAGTAGAGACCGGTCGGTGGCTGAATTATTTATAGCATCGACCATACCATATAAAATATTACCACATAGAATCATAGCTGATATTATGTGAATGTCTTCCTTACCGGCGACCACTCGCCTATCTGGATTTCTTCCCTAAACAAGAAGACACTACGCATAATTAACACTTTACAGAGTTTGAAATTTTACGAAAATTTAACAACTGGGACCTGGGACTAATTTTACATGTATAATACGGTCTCTTGTGTGTCAACTATGTTGGCTATGTTGGAACATTTATACGAGCGTAATTCGTCAGCGGCTAATGACTCCCCGACGGCTGACACACATGTATCAGGAGAATAGAACTACCGAGGGGATGTTTTAAATTTATATAGAAAATTCATAATACTTAATACTTTTGTCATGCATTAAGGCTCCATTCCACCGCGGCGCACGCTGTGCACGGCTACGCGCAGGCGTGGACGTGCACGGAGACTACGTGGGTCAACGTTTCCACTGCAGCATACGCTATACTAACACGTTACCACAGACTTATATCAAGATTAGATACCGCATGTTTATGTACTTCGCGTGCCATCGCGTTCCCAAACGACAAGCAATTTCAATCTTCCGAAAGTCTGTTCTTTAGTCTGCGCTCCACCGTTATCGGAATCGGACGTCAATCGGAATTCTAAAAATGCCTAATTGTGCCGTATTGGGCTGTGGAAATTCGAATAGAAACGTTGGTCTAAGTAGTGGACACGTTTCTTACCATCGGTAAGTAATTTTGTTATTCAATCATGTGTCCTTTATTTTAAAATCAATTATTTAATGTTAATCGTGTGTGGTTGTAGTTTTTACCATGAAATCTACGTAACTGCGTGTGTAACACATGATTCATAATACATTGCCGATTTAGTTAGAAAAGTGTAGAGCCCGTTCTGTTTGTCCGCTATTGAGTGCGCAATGGAAATAAAACAATTGATACTTTCACTCATCGCTTAGTTTCGAGGTACAGTCAATTTTCTCATTTTTCTGTCAAATGAAGCAAATAGTGTTACATACATATTCTCGATTCTAATTAATCGATCGACATGAAACAGAGGAATGATAATGTTCGCTTTGGGATATTTTGTGACTATGGGATATTTTGTGACTCGGTAATAAGGTACAGTAGGTATGAAAAAAGTGGCGCGCTCGTTTTCATACAAAGGGAGCGACATGCGGCTTCTATCTTGATCTATTTCTGTGGTGTCCAGCGTTGAGCTACGTGTGCACCATATTCGAGCAAGCTACGTGGATCAATTCGTGCGAAGCGTGTCCGTGGGTTGCAGTTGACACAGTCACATATATTTTCTTACATAGCGAAGCTTGACGCACGTGCGTAGTCTCTCCGTGCGCCGCGGTGGAATGGAGCCTTTATACTCACTGGTGAGACAGCTCATTAATTTTATCAAAATACTAGCTGTCTCGGTAAACGTTGCTTTGCCATAATATTATATTTGATATATTATTTTGTTGAAGTGACTAAATAAGTATGTCACCATGGCAACGTCGATCGCTGTCCCGTCGCGCGGCCGTCGCCCAAACAATGGTGCCGTCAGTCTCAGGTAGTAATAATTTACTATTATTTATGAATAACAAATGCACTTATCAATATAATATAAAGTACCGAGTAGCCGATTCTCAGACCTGCTGAATATGCATATAAAATTTGGTAAAAATCAATAAAGCCGTTTCGGAGGAGTTCGTGGACTAACATTGTGACACGAGAATTTTATATATAAGAAGATTAATTTGCATATAGTTTGCAAGGAGCCAAATTCGGAACTAATGGTGGGGTTTATTTTAAGAGCTGTGTAATGTGTATCCATGCTCCATGGGATATCACCCGAGTGGCAAAATATCCTTTTATCTAGACATTCGTATACTCTGTGATCACAGCCGAGATGTTTTATTTTCAACTTGGTGTTAGACTACTTACTGTGAAACTAACCGTTCCAGTATGACATATTATTTTATGTTCTTACTAGACGTTCCGCGCGGCTTCGCCCGCGTAAATTAGATATTTCACAAATAAATTAGTTCACAAAAAATAGCCTATGATCCTTCACGTGATCTACTTCTTATCTTTGCCAAATAACAGAAAAATTGCTCCTGTAGTTCGTGAGATAAGCCCTTTCAAATAATTTCCCCCGTTTTTTCTACATTTTCCTCTATTCCTTCGCTCTTGTATATGCGTGGAGGCCAAAGGAAGATCTTCCGACCGAGCGAGGTGGTATGCTCGGTCAGGCCGAAGCCCACGTGATACTTTTGAGCTGTCGTATATATACCGACGCGCTTAGAAAACTTCGATAGCGCGATGCAGGAATGTTAGGTTAGGTTAGGTTAATTTTTCAAATCATACCAGTAGTTCCTGAGATTACCGCGTTCAAATAAGCCCTTTCAGATAGTTTCTGTTGGAGTGTGAACGAAAACTATTTGGAATTCATATTTGGAATTTAGAGGAAAAAAATTTTACTTGTCAAGAAAAATATTCGCCCTGTGACATAATAATATTGTACCTAGCTACGTCCGTGTGTCTGTGTTATTTTGTGTTTCTTTCAATAATATGATATAATATCTTTAGTCCCCGCGTGTATCATTTCATCAGTTTCCCCCGTTTTTTCCACATTTTCCTCTATTTCTTCGCTCCTATTAGTCTTAGCGTGATAAAATATAGCCTATAGCCTTCCTCGATGAATGGGCTATCTAACACTGAAAGAATTTTTCAAATCGGACCATTAGTTCCTGAGATTAGCGCGTTCAAACAAACAAACAAACAAACATAATATTAGTATAGATAGCTATGAGAGCAATTCTGAAATCGTGGTGCTATCAGGTTATCTAACTCTGTGCATGATTTTTAGGGTTCCGTACCCAACGGGTAAAAACGGGACCCTATTACTGAGACTTCGATGTCTGTCCGTCTGTCTGTCTGTCTCCAGGCTGTATCTCAAGAACGACTATAGCTAGACTTCTGAAATTTTCAAAGATTGTGTATATCTGTTGCCGCTATAACAACAAATACTAAAAATAAAACAAAGTTAATATTTAAGGGGGGCTCCGATACAAGGAACGTGATTTTTTTTGGCCTTTTTTGCTTGTAATCAATAACGGTAGCAGCTAGGCACTAGAAATTTTCACAAAATCCTTAAATATATTTGTACTTTAATAATTAATAATAAAATTAAAATATAGTAAATATTTAAGGGGGGCTCCCATACAAAAACATATTTTTTTGTCTACTTTCGCTCTATACCGGTACGGAACCCTTCGTGCGCGAGTCCGACTCGCACTTGGCCGATTATTAAAGGTTTCAGGGGTTTTTTCACGACTTTAAAAATCTATTAACTTTTTAAATTGACTAACGTAATAATATTATATACTATTCTATTTTTTTTTATCCAATTTTATCTGCAATCAGTTTGTAAAACTATAAGCAGGTGAGATGTAGGTTTTGGCAGGTAGAGTGCTTCCACCACCGTGGACAGCTTACTCATTATTCATATTAAGGAACATTAAAGAATGTCCTTCCTTTTCAGGCGTTTATTATAACTTCGACTAGACAGAGGCAGAGAGGATGCCAGGATATTCGGGTGGACCTCCAGTCGTTTTTTGTACTTCTCTGTGTTTGCGTGAATTTCTTCCTTTATTGTAGGTATATTTAGACTGTTATGAATCTCAGTGTTTGTGACAAGCCATGGGGATTTGGCGATTGTTCTGAGTATCATGTTTTGCATTCTTTGGAGTTTTAAGATGTTTGAGTTACTTGTACTCCCCCATAGTTGTATGCCGTACATCCATATTGGTTTCAGAATTGATTTATAGTTAATCAGTTTATTTTCTATTGACAATTTGCTGTTACGGCCCAAGGCCCAGAGAAGGTTTTTGAATGTGATGTTCAGTTCGTCCCTCTTGCTTTTTATATGTTTTTGCCATGTTAGGCGTCTGTCTAGGTGTATGCCCAGGTATTTAACGCCTTTTTTGGTGAGGGAGAACAGTGTTCTCTAGGAAGACGGGGGGACAGTCCTCTCTGCGCAGCGTGAAGGTGACTTGCACAGATTTTGTAGTGCTGGCTTTTATCCTCCACTTTTGGAGCCATTTGGTTACTGAATTTAGTCCATTTTGTATTTTTTCAGATGCCGTGACGGGGTTATCGTTCGTCGCAAGAATTGCTGTGTCATCAGCGTAAGTAGCAGTCTCGGCTTCATGGGATGTTGGGAGGTCATAGGTGTATATATTATAGAGTATAGGACCTAGCACAGAGCCTTGAGGTACTTCTGCGTTTATTTTGTAGAATTTGGAGGTGGAATCCGACTCTACGACTTGAAAAATTCGTTCTATAAGATATGATTATAGTAAAAAGTAATAGCTATTAGGTAGGCACTGCTTAATTTTACAAAGTAAGCCATCGTGTCATACCTTGTCGAAGGCCTGTTTGATGTCTAAAAACACTGAAGAGACATATTCCTTATTTTCTAGCGATTTTATAATTATCTGAGCTACCCGATGGACTTGTTCAATTGTTGAGTGCTTCTGTCGAAAGCCGAATTGATGATTTGGGATAGTGTTGTTATTTTCTAATAAGGCTAAGATCCGTTTTGAGAGTAATTTTTCAAAAACCATAGATTGGATGGGCAGAAGACTTATTGGTCTATAGGACGTCACCTCGTTTGCTGGTTTTCCGGCCTTATGTATCATAAGTATCCGGGAGACCTTCCAGTAGGATGGAAAGTGTTGCACTCTGAGGATACAATTGAATAATGAGGTCAGAAACACAATAGCTTTTCTTAGCAGTTCCTTCAGGACTTCAGGTGCCTTTTTAGTTGTCAGTCCTTTAATAGTGCTCTCGCACTGATATAGGTCTACTATTCTATTAACTACACTTTTTGATGCCTCTTAAACCGGGCATTAGTAGATCTTTAAAAATCAGTTTTTAAGCTGTTATTAATATAGCTTTAAGGATATCGAAAAACAAACCTCTTGTAAACTTAACAGTTTCCGAACTATCTTACCACATTCTGTTGCAAGTAATCCATATTATAACTCCTTACACTATATAAGTTACCTGGAACAAAAAAGTTTAATTAAATATGAGAATCAACAAAATATTATAAGGTAAGAAATAAATTATCATTAAGGTATCTAAGGCTATTGGATCCCGTTCCTTTTATATCCAAACCCCATTTTCCCCAAGGTAACTTAAACAACATATTATTGTATGGGAGACAAAAGATCGCATTTTCATCAAAACATTACAATTTATGTTTTTGGATCCGTAATGCGTTAAATTTAATTGAATTTGTGAGTGACAGTACCGTATTGTCCAGTGACAGTGTATTGTATAATATGTTTTGATTTGACGACCCCCGTGGCGCAGTGGTGAGCGCGTTGGTAGCTCAAGCCGGAGGTCGCGGGTTCGACTCCCGTCGACAGAACAAAAAAAAATTAAAGTTCCTGGGTCATGGATGTGTATTAAATATGTGTATCATATAATAAAAATCTTAAATGTATGTATAGTATAAAAAGTATTAAATATATTTCCGTTGTCTGGTACCTGTAACACAAGTCCTTCAGGTACTTAGCACGGGGCCAGACTGACGTGGTGTGTAGCGTCCATAGATATTATTATTATATTATTATTATGTTTTGGTTGCTTAAACATTTTGATCACTTTCATAAAAACTTTTTCCATAAAGAATATTTGAATTTTAAAGAATTTGAATTTGAAATCTCCCTCTCTCGATAAAATTAAAGCAAGCACTATCCTACGTCGGTTTTCTAAGAGTTAACGGTATCGAAGCATACTGCTCTCAGGCCATTTATGCTTGGCGTTTCAAGGGAAACTCAGGCTTCAGATAATATGAAATGTCTCACCAGGAATACATGAAAAGAAGAGAGGTTTTGATTCACAGAGTCTTCGACAAACAATAATTATTATAGAGATCAACTACGATAACTTGGCGCGCCCCTCCAAATGACTGTTTCAATGTGTGTATTCACATCCTTATGAAAGAGTTTGTATGTAGTAAGTATTCAACCAATCACAGTACACGTAATATTTCACTTATTGTCACTCATTACCAAGATTTGTTAGTCAACTAATCATAACTAGCCTACCGCGCAAGACAACGCACTTCAAACGTTTTGACAACGCACTTCAAAAGTTTTGAATTTTGGAGGGGCGCGCCATATTATCGTAGTTGATCTCTACTGTACCATCGAATAAATCGACTCTTAGGCCAATGTTAAGCCTCGTTATTTGGTTGCTTTATGTCAACTCAATATTAATCGTGAATCGTGATCTGTGATCTATAATTATTGTGAGTTTGACATAATGTGACCAAATCGCGTAGGTACACCATCAGGTTTATGAATCATTTTTTTCTACAATACTTAGGAGATCATTGAAGATGTGGGACTTGAACAGAAAGTGGTAGACACAAATAAATTAAATTGTAATAAGAACCAGTAAACGAGCAGACGCATCTCCTGATGATAAGGAAATTGACTACCGAAGAATTTGATATTGAACGCCGCATTCAACAATCGTCAACGAACGCAACGCCAACATTGTCATTAAAGAACAAAGCGAAAGTTTTGGATAAGGTCAGAGGGCATGCGTCGCGGGTATGCTTCACGTTCGCTGTTGACAGCGCTATAACGTATGCCCTTGATGAACAAAAAAAGGCACAGTGTTGACAAAGCTATTGTACAAAACCAATCTAGAAAAAATATTTTAATTTTGATAATAATTTGCCACTGCCAACTCTTTCGTCCTAAACAATGAGATATGTAGATATGTAATGTACAACAGCAGCTATAATTTCGTCGCCAGCGCTGGACGGTTCGTTAGCTATAAGCCGTTCACACTAATTTTACCTTTAACATGACCTCTATGCCAACAACATAAGGACCACAGAAGCTCGAGGTAACATAATTTTGAACAAATAGACGGGAGAAGCGACCGTATTATCAAATTTAAATTCCGGCTTATGATTTTCCCCCGCTGCCTTCAATTATTATTATTTACATTTTAAATGATTGATTTTAATTAATAAGAATGATAATTCCTTGGCTCCGGATTGAAACCTATAGTAGATTTCATTTCGGGACCTCATCAACCAATTTTTCATGTTTCTCATAACGTCTTGATTCTTACTATAGTACTGGTAAGACTAGAAAATATTACTCATCGTATTTAAAAACGGGAAAAAATACATTTTGAAAACGAACGAAATGAACGATTGAATAAAGGTATGCTTATTCGGGCAAGTTTCTGGGGAACAACTGCCAGAACAAAGTAAAGTGGTCGCTAATGACCTTGTTATTTTAGAAAATGTTTTGCAATTATAAAATGGTGAAATTTTATAATCACAAAACATTTTCTAAAATTAAAGCGAATTGTCTAAAAAGCCAATCATTATTGCTAGTCTTAAGCCTTAAAGTCTTATTTATAAGCGCTATATAGCTGTAAAGTAGCACGTTTCAATCGACAGTATGCAAATTGGTCTGTAATGGCAAAGTCAAACAGTACGGAGTACGGAGAGTGCGGAGCAACGACCGGTCTCTAAGGTTTGAGAGATCAAATGTTATTCCCCTTAGAATGAGGCCACACTACTCCATCTAACTGCGGTCGTTACATCGTCGCAGCTACCTGACGCGATTTTACAAACATATTTCTGCTGTCTATAATAGCATAGTAGGTCTCGTTGGTTCCAAACGCCCTCAAAAACAATACTTTAATAACTCGATCGTGGAAAAACCAGACACAATAGCTTATTCTATTGTTATCACGGCCGCATGTGGCCGCTTGGGAGTTACTATAACTATGCTACTGACGGCAGATTTTATGAGTCACATCAATGTGTTGGTCAGACGCGGTATTTAGTCAGAACAACAGACAAGACAAAAAGAGCACGAAAAAAGAATAAAAACAAGGTCTAACTCGGACAGAGAGCCGCCCGGTTTCAGGACCTACTTTATTTTGTCAAATTGCATCAGGCTCAGCCAACACACCACGACTGTTGACTTTACTTTACCCGACCAAAGAACCTAGGTCCACTACTTGAATGATTTATCTCATTTTACAAGACACTTAAAAATTATTGTATCGCAGATTAATATCTCATTAATTACATTTTATATCTTGTGCTCGTTAAGCCGACGCGTCAAAATAATTTCATTAATTGCCTAAAATTGTAACTTTGTGAAACACTCATTTTTCTTTGGAATCTGTTAATTTAATCAGCTTTAATGCCGGAAAATTATAATTTAATACCCATTTAGGATAAGGCAGCCAACAGAGAAAATTATGGATGGATTAATTCCGATATTTATGCTAATAATATAAATTCAAAACTGTCTGTCTGTATCACTTAAGCAGATTTACCACCTAACCTATTTTAAAGAAGTATTGTATGTCGGAGATTCTCTCCCTGGCAAGAATACACGATAGTTTACGTCATGGAGATATGTAAAGTTGCCGTGCGACAAACGCATATATTTAACAAAAGTCATTGTAACAAAACGAAGATCCCAATTCCTACCCAAATGCACTATTGGTCAATATTTATTGACTTGGAAAACCCGAGGTAACTCGATAACTGGACTTGCCATTTCCTAGTAGTTCATTTAATTATTGTTTGGAATAACCAGCCAAGTAAGAGTCGGACTCGTGGACGAAAGGTTCCGTACATGGCTAAGAGGACAATGAAAGTATGAATTTCATTCTGAAATCATGAAATCTATTGATTTATGATTTTTCGAATAAAAATAGTGTTCAACCCATGTTCAACCGGACTTTTAACAAAAAATAAATTTTAAAGGTATCGGCGGTCGGGGTCCCGATACCAGGGCCACAGGACGCAGAGGGAGTAAGGGACACAAGGGGACACAGTATTTCACTCAGCTATTTACATAGCACATTGTCCTGCGGCCATTGTGCCCATTGTGCCTCGTCGGGAAATACTGCCCGCACCCGGGAAAAGAATAAAGATACTTCTGATTTAATAGTAACTTTGTCAATAATATAAATATTGAAAAACACGTAATTTATTAAAATAATGAAAATGTTATGAAATACCATAAATAAAAATTCTGATGCCCTGACAAAATAAAGGATTACTGATACAGGAGGTTAAAACTGTATTTATTAAAAGAATCATCTTCAAGTTCATCCCACACAAAATAATGTACCTCAAAATGTCAAAGTACAAAACGACATAATAATATCTAGTTACAAGCCCTACAAACAAAACATATAGCTAAATACATATTTCATTCACGCTGCACCTAAATTGATGATTGCTGTAAATAATTGAGCAAAAGCCGTGAGAGGTCTACCGAGAATTCTAGGACGCTTCAGCGCGCTAATGACTGCCTCAAGGTCCCGAAATGTACCAGGGACACAGTAACGTGCAGGAGGTTCATGTAATTTTAGCAAGATGTAGTTGCTTCAGTGCACAATTGAGCCTTAAGGCTTTAGTTATGGTCCCAAAATGCACCAGGCACACGGAGACATACAGGAGGTTTTCAAGCAAATAGTTTAAAATTAAAATGACATTTCTCATATTAATAAGGGCTTCAGTATTTAAAACTAAATGGGAATGTAATATTGTTACATATATGTATTTGAAAAACCACGGTAATATAAATTGACATTTTATATAAAGTTTTGTGGCTCGTTTCATCGTTTTGATTTTAGATACGACAGTATATTATGTATAATACATAGTTATACCAACAAAAATGAAGAGCTTAGTGCCTACTTATGTTAAATCCACTCGCAGGATAATAATTTTCCGACTTTCGAGCGTAAAAGTTGCCAATAACTAGTTCAGTATGCGCCAACTTCGGTGTGTAGATCATCCAATCATAAGTTGTTCGCTGCGTTGTGTGGAGAACTTCATACTCATTACGTATTCTACATTGCGGATTATATCAGAGTTATATTACCTCTGAAAGCACCTCTATGGCAAATAAGGGTCGCATTTAGTTCCCCAAAATTAATGAAAACTAAACGTAAAATCAGAGAGAACATTATACTGAATTATTATTTGCGTAGTATGTTGCTCTAGCGACAACGTTTGTGAAAGAAAGGCACTATTTAAAAAATATAAGTGCCATAGAGTAGTTTCGTAGTATGACAATTGACAAAGTATACACTGCATCGTGAGGTTTAAAATTTAAATTGACCGGTCTCAGAATGCGTTTCGAAGAACTTTTTACTTCTGTAAAGGCTCGTCCACATTTGTATCATTTGCGCGATCAGATCTCCGTCGCGATCATCGGGCCGTATCAAGTATGCGTATTATAGTGTGGACGTCTATTACAGGGCGTATCATGATACGGGTATCATTTTGATACGCTTCGATAATACGCGACGGAGATCTGAGGAGATCTGATCGCACAAATGATACAAATGTGGACGAAGCATAATTGGTCTGAACTCTCCAAAATTCAGAAAGATTTAAAGGCCTTTCTTTCACTCCATTATTTGGAAAACTAACGTCTAAATATGACATCCCATTTACGTTAATAATGCCACGTTCAGTGGTTTTAACTTTGATATGTGTATAAAACAGTACTTTCAATATACTTTCTCTTAGCTCTGTAATAATCCTCGTCGCTTATTCAGTAATATAAGTTAATGAATATATTTCCAGCGGATTTTAATCCCGTTGCAGCTTGCTCAGACCGGCGCGGGTCGGTGCAGACCGACTACAAACGACCGTTACATTCTTGGTTCTACGTAAATCGGTCGGGTTGTATCAAGTGTAGCCGACAGATCACGACTAATACTGACTTGACATAAATAGAGCATACAAAATCCGTCATTTGCTCGAACCGATTTTTTCAATGATACGTTGTATATGGAGAGCATATTATTATATTATGGCAGAACCATGCCAAAAATATACGACTAGATAAATACCACGGTGTCACAGAAAAACGGCGCTTGTGTGGCGGCGCTTGTGTGGTATTCATTGTGGTGTTAGGATTTCGTAATTTCCAAAGACAACGCAAACGCACTGCTCTAGCATTGCAATTTGCAAGTATCCATTGCGGTAATCGCTTACCATCCACTACTACTTTTTGTAGCATTTCTTAACAAAAGTGTCTTGCAGTCGGTCTGCACCGACTTAATCCTTCTCTGCTAAGCTGTTTCTGCAATGCCCTCCAGAGTTCAAGCCATTATATTTTACTGTAATAGCTCGAGTCTACTTGGGAAACTGCTAGCGAGCAGAATATTATCTGATCGAGAAGAAAATTGGCTGCGACAGACGTACAGGAGAATCGAGCATTTAGCAGATCAAAAATATATATTTTTAAGCTACAAATAATAAAAAAATATTCGTAGTTTTTAAATTTTAATTATCTTCGACGATTTAAAAAAAAAAGGGTAACGAGCTTTAGAGATTTATGTCGATGGCTCTCGTCTCGGAGGTCGTGGGTCCGATTCCCGCGTTGGAAAATTTTGTGTCCAAGTTTGATAAGGCAATGCAGGCTGATCAGTGATCACCTGATTCTTTGATAAGAAAGAACATCAATGCCTAGAGGGACATGTAAAAAGTTGGTCCTGCGCCTGATCTCACACCAGGTGTGAAGGTATTACGCACACAGTACTTGAGCACTATAAATTCACTCCTGCTGCGTAGCCAGAGCTGGTTTTTATGAAACCCCTTCACTGTCACCGAAATCAGTGTGGGAGGCATTATACATTTCATTTTCGATTACAGTTAGAATACATAGTAATTCCATGAAATGTTGTTTCGTACTAATTAAACACACGGCAAGGTGATTACTGATTGTAATTAAGAAATAATAACTGCTCTTAATTTTGTAATTAATTGCTACCAAAATAAACGCCTACTTATTGCTGAGTTATAATTTCATTACTTTCATGAGAGTAAGAGTCTGGTACAGGAGATAAATGATACACGACTCTAGGTTCAGAAGTGAGTGATTTATTTCTCGCGTAACTTCCCACACACCAGAGCCCAAGGGCCCCGGGTGGGAAACCATGGCCAGGGGCTATGCGCCTCTACATGGGAAAATACAGTGATTTTTAAATACCGTTTTAGGAAAAACCCCCGCGACGGAACGCGGGGAAAATCATGGAAAACAACAAACCCTACACGCCTGACCAGGCCACAATCGTTCATCAGACGCGGCAGGTTAACCAGTGGTGCATGCGGGCCCCTGGCCGGGACCAGAGGAGCGTGTATGAGTCCACTCCCGCACGCACCACACTACCACGCCTGCGGACCAAGCGACCCGGGAAATGGGTGAGGGGAAAATACTTCCGACCCCCGGCCTTTTTTATTATTGGCGGACGGGGGGGAAGTTAAGGGGAAATGGGAAAAGGGAAAAGCTTCCGAACCTCGGCCTTTTTTATTATTGGCGGACGGGGGGAAGTTAGGCCATGGGGACGATGGTTACGGAAAATCGCGGCCATCAGGCCCCAGGCGGAGAAGAAAAATACGCCACAATAGTTGCCGGCGCAGGGGAAAAGGGGGGGGGGGGGGGGAACGATCCCACGCCGCGGTGCAGTCTCCTCCTCTTCAAGGGTTGAGGGGCGGAATATCCGCTGTGTCCTCAGGGACGGTGTCTCTGGGGAGTCGGTGTCGGTCCGGCGGTAGTGCGTGCCACGGCGCCAGGTTGGCCAACTCGGGTAGGCGTGAGGCGTCCGCTCGCGCAAAAAGACTCTTGGAGAGTTGCGCTACGAACGCCTCTACGCTCTCCACGCGCAGATCGCGTGCGATGGTGTCGTTCCTCACGTACCACGGAGCTCCGGCGATTTGGCGTAGCACCTTGTTCTGTACTCTCTGCAGCGTTCGCTTGTGCGAAGCAGAGAGCAGATGGTGCCACGCTGGGGCTGCGATGTCGATCCTTGTTGACAGATAAAACAACTCGCACTTGCTGCGGTAGTCTGTTCAGCCACTCGATCTTGATGCCGTCTTCAGTGAGCATGTTTCCGGCGAGTTCCCGCATTCGTCGTAGGAGTTGACTGGGTTTTTGGTCTCCCAGTTTTAGTTCACTGAGTAAATGTTTAAAGTTTGTGACTTGCGATTTTCCGTACACGTAGAGTAATCTTGTCTTGATAGCTTCGTATTTTCCTTTTTGCGGGGGACTCGACAATATGTCCGTAAGATGTCGCAGATCGGTTGATTGTAGCTGGCCTAGGACGTATCGGAATTTTTTGTCGTCGCTGGTCTTCATCGGCAGGACGAGGGCTTCAAATTGGTTGAACCATAGATCAGGGTATTCGCGCCAAAACGGTAGAAGTCGAGATTGCACGGAGATGGCGGCCAAATCGATGGAATTGACGTCGTTGCTAGTCGTAGCACTCGCAGCTGCAGGTTGTTGAGGTACGGGCACAGCTTCGGCTTGATTTTCCATCTTGAAATAATTTCTGTAAGTTTTCTTATAAATTTCGTCTTCTTTCAAGCGCTGGTATGCTTGAGGATGGTGTTCTTCTTTTCGGGGTCACCACTTGTAAGAGTCTGGTACAGGAGATAAATGATACTCGACTGTAGGTTCAGAAGTGAGTGATTTATTTACAAATCTTACCGCTATATATACAAAATTTGATAAGTTAGAGTGAGACAATATAATACACAAAGATAGAGACAAAATATGGCACATATGAAAGAGACAAAAATTGAGAGGGAAGATATAACACCGTGTGAAAGAGATAAAAACTGAGAGGGAAGATCTTGAGAGGGACATGTGTGAGCGAGATGAAATCAGTGAGGGAGGACATGTGAGTGCCTGAACCTCAGCAGATTTGGACCCGAAGAAATGTTACCACAATTTATTTATCGACAATACCTCTACATTATTTTACTTCCAATACATTTGTCTTATAAGTTGATGAGTTTGTATCTGCCTATGTCAATGTAGCTCCTAAAAGGATAATCAATTATTTGGGTAAAGATAATTGAGATTGCTGTCATGTTGTCCGGTCACCGGATAGAGACAAAAATATGCGAAAATAATATCTTGTTTTAACGCTCTACGCTCACGTTATGTGAGCCGGTTATAATATTTTTGTGCGTGTGAGAGAATGAGACACAAGCAGCTTAGCCACACCCAAAATTCTATCTCACCCGCGGCCAGACTTCATCGCATGTATAGAATAGACCATGGGTCACCAATTAGTTTTGCTCGGAGTCCATTTTAAGAAATGAAATGACCTTCGCGGTCCACACTATTTGTAAAAAAAATTTACATATCAATGGGAAAAGTGCCAATTTTTCTTACTTGTTTGGAATGAAATTGGTGCAATTGACATTAAATCCTGGAGATGTTCATCAGTAAGTCGAGACCGAAATTTATTTTTAACGAAGTTCAGCTTCGAAAATGCATGGTCCGCTCACAATGGGTCGGCGGTCCGGATGCGGACCGCGGTCCGCCATTTGGTGACTCCTGGAATAGACCATAGAGAATAGAATAATATTTTGAATCTACACTCTAAAACGGCCTTTCCCAAAGTGGGCGATAACGCCCCCTTGTGGGCGCTGAAGGTCTAAAGGGGGGCGCAGCGGTGTGGGACCCAGAAAAAAATGGGGGCGTTGCGTTGAGGCTTCGGGGGTGACTTGTAATTTCATTTTATCTGGATGCATTTTTAAATTGAAACAATGGGGGGCGCTAAAACATTTTTTTTTTACAAACTGGGCAGTAGACAAAATAAGTTTGGGACCCTCTACCCTAGAATAATTCTCAAGACAAATAGAACTCTAGTATGCTAGAAGGCAACAGATAAGTAAATCTCAATTCTCTCTCTCCCAGTCCCATATTATTGCGTCTGTGTGTACCAGGGTGACAGAAGTCGAGCGGGGGTAATTAGGTTGTTGTCTCCGGCATTAGGGGGGAAATCACATTTCTCTGAATGCATCATCAAAGCTATGGTAATTCCGACGTGGCTATTCGTCCGGCTTTGTGTTTGGTCATTTTATTTATCTATCAAAATCTATAAATCCACACTCATAAATGCGATCGTGTGTCTATCTGTATGTAACCTTTTCACGCCCAAACCACTGAACCGACTTTGAATTCTGTATGAAGATACTTTGAGTCCCGGGAAGGGTCATAGGATCCTTTTTTTGTTTTTCTCCAATTCGCTCTAACTTTTTATTTTTTTTTTGCTAGATTATGTATCGGACAACGGAGTTGCGAGCGTCATTTAGAAAAAAAAATTAAAAGTAACGAATTGGGTCAATTACCGTGTACATCTGTATATATTCTGGGAATGGGCTCGTTTGATGACATTAGATGAGATCTAGGAACGTGCGTCCCGGCACCGGCGATACGTACACCGTAAATACTTAACAAGCCTCGTTCGTGACACGTGACTACGAACAAATATCGCTTTTGGTAAAGAAGAAACGAGTTACCAGAATCTACAAGTTGAAATTACTATAACCTGCGGGGCTAAAATGGTCGCTTTGTTGAATCATGATATGAATCAATGATTCAATTCTTTAAAATCGCAAAATGCAACTCTGCTTGCAATTTATTTCTGTATTTTTGTACTGATTTGACATTTGTCAGTTTGACACTTTTGACAATTCATTTGCTGAATTGATTGAGAGGAATTGCTAAATGTTACCATTTTAGCCCCGCTGACTACGAGGGCACAGTCTGTCAAAATGAAGCAGACCACTCATGTCTAAACCATAAAGTTAATATATTACCTTTATGGTCTAAACATACTATGCCGAAGTTCCGCGGCGGAAATTCCGCGTGATTACGTCAGCAATGTCAAACGCATATAATATGACGCGACGAAATTTCAGCATAGTGTGTCATCGGTAATTTAAAATACATTGCAGGCGGAATCATGCGGAAATTCCGCCGCGGAACTTCGGCATAGTGTGCTTAGACACTTAGCGCCTGTTTCACCACTTCCTGATAAGGCTATTCACCACTTAACTTGACAGATAGAGTATGGAGAATCTATCAAATAAGCCTATCCGGCACCTTATCAGGAAGTGGTGAAACAGGCCCTTAGACTGAGATAACTGCACGTGAGTAACAGTATGAAAACTCTGTTTGCGTAGGTCCCGGTCTATAGTTGTATTGTATGGTTCTTTAAACGTGTTTTAAAGGGGTATGGTAGTAAAAGATTAATAGCTATAAACAGTAAACATCTGCCGTTTAACTGCCGTTTTACTGCTCACACTCAAATGTATGCCCGCTACCTGCAGTAGCTACGCAGCTATAACATGGACACTCTGAGTGAATACAATGTGTGATAGAGGTTCTGCAGAAACGGCATAATAATATTATGACTTTATGCGTGGGAGAGCCATGCTTCGGCACGAATGGGCCGGCTCGGCCAGAGAAATACTACGTTCTCACAGAAAACCGGCGTGAAACAGCGCTTGCGCTGTATTTCGCCGAGTGAGTGAGTTTACCGGAGGCCCAATCCCCTACCCTATTCCTTTCCCTACCCTCCCCTGTACCCTTCCCTTCCCATCCCTCCCATATTACCTTATTCCCTCTTAAAAAGCCGGCAACGCACCTGCAGCTCTTCTGATGCTGCAAGTGTCCATGGGCGACGGAAGTTGCTTTCCATGAGGTGACCCGTTTGCTGGTTTGCCCCCTTATTTCATAAAAAAATGACGTTTTCTATGTGCCAGATATAGACTAGTAGACCTTATTTGGTTATCCCCTAATACCCATCCATACTAATATTAATAAATGTAAAAGTGTGTCTGTCTCTCTGTCTGTCTGTTGCACCTTCACGCCCACACCGCCGCACGGATTGGATTTTCTAGGTATGGAGATACTTTGGAACACGGGAAAGGGCCCGATACTTTTTTCCCCGGAAGAATGTGCGGTTTCCGCGTGATAAACGAATCTTTTCTTTATGAGCAAACCGGTCACCTGATGTGCAACTACCGTCGCCCATGGACACTTGCAACATCAGAAGAGCTGCAGGTGCGTTGCCAGCCTTAGAGGTAATACGATCTATTCTTGGAGGTTTGCAGGTCATATAGGTCCGGAAATACTGCTGGTGACTGTTCGTTCCAGAGTTCAGTGCGCGCGACGGACTTGCGGACGTCATCTAGTTACATTTTAACACCCTCCCTGCCATGGGATCCGCCGGCGACCCCCAATAATTCTTGTGCAGCAAGCCAATGCACTTTTGTAACTATTTTGTCAGGAGGCCATGGGGTCCGCCGGTAGCCCCCAATATTTTTCTTTCAGCACGCCACACACAATTTGCATAGTTTTAATTAGCACGCCACCCTGTAATTAAGACAGTTAAGCCGCCGGCCGCCCCCACGGCCTGCCGCGGTCGACCGCGAAACTCGTCTCGCGAATCTTGTTGAAAATCCTATTGCTGACCATCGTAATCGTTACCAACAGCTGCGCTTGCAAGGCAAAACACAAGTGTTGAAGCCAAAAAGCTCACCAAAAGACAAGCACTATAATATGCCTTTTATGCCCTACTTATCCTAGTGTTTGTGCAGAGTGTTTCGCGACAATACACGTCACAGTTATGTTCATAAACATTAACATGTGTTTTTCTTTCAATAATTTACATAAATAAATACATAAATACTTTATTTATGATGTTTTTGTTTATAATATTCTCAGCCTCGTAAAACACATATTCATCCTACAGACTTCATTGTTTTTTTAATTTGTAGCTAAGTTCACGCTGACGCCATTACACAAATTAGATTTTCCGTATCAGCACGCCAGTAGGTATAAAATCAGTTTAAATTTGGGAGGTCAAGGCGGATCCCACGGCGTACCGAAACATTTTTCCCACAACACAACCCCACGGTCTCCTGAAACAATTTTGTCTTGTAATTCTCGGCCTGCTAAATTGCAAAACTTGGGGTACGCCGGCGACCCCCATGGCCTCCAGAACTTAAAAGTCATTATATATTGCCGGCAGGGAGAGTGTTAAAGTTTAAACCAGCGCGGCGTCTCTTTAATCTATATCTATATATCTATACTTATTATAAAACAAAGTCGCTTTTTTCCCTCATGTCAGTTTGTTTCCTTTAATCTTTAAAACTACGCTACGGATTTTGATGATTCTTTCAGTGTTAGATAGCCCATTTATCGAGGAAGGCTATTCTATACTTATTATAAAGTCGGCCAAGTGTGAGTCGGACTCGCGCACGAAGGGTTCCGTACTGTTATAGAGCAAACATAGACTAAAAATTGTGTTTTTTGTATGGGAGCCCCCCTTAATTTTTTATTATATTTAAATATTTTTATGAATTATTAAATAACCATATATTTAAGGCCTTCGTGAAAGTTTCAAGTGCCTACCTCTTATCATTATTGATTACGAAAAAAAAGGCCAAAAAAATCACGTTTGTTGCATGGGAGCCCCCCTTAAATATTAATTTTATTTTTATTTTAGTATTTGTTGTTATAGCGATACCGGAAATACACAATCTGTGAAAATTTCAGAACTCTAGCTATAGCGGTTCTTGAGATACAGCCTGGAGACAGACAGACAGACGGACAGACAGACGGACAGACATCGAAGTCTCATGAATAGGGTTCCGTTTTGACCCTTTGGGTACGGAACCCTAAAAACAAAGTCGTTTTTTTCCCTCATGTCCCTTTGTTCCTTTTAATCTTTAAAACTATGCAACAGATTTTGATGATTCTTTCAGTGTTAGATAGCCCATTTATCGAGGATGGTTATAGGCTATATTTTATCACGCTAAGACTAATAGGAGCGAAGAAATAGAGGAAAATATGGAAAAAACGGGGAAAATTATTTGAAAGGGCTAACTTGAACGCACGCAGAAACTACTGGTCCGATTTGAAAAATTCTTTCAGTGTTAGATAGCCCATTTATCGAGGAAGGCTATAGGCTATATTTTATCACGCAAAGACTAATAGGAGAATGTGGAAAAAACGGGGGAAATTATTTGGAAGGACTTATCTCGCGAACTACTGGAGATTTTTTTATGTTATTTGGCACAGATAAGTTGACCACGTGAAGGATTATAGAATATCGATTTTGATCATTTTTTCAGTGGCTATATATTTTATACCCGTGCGACGCCGGGGCGGGTAGCTAGTAAGCTATATTTTATCACGCTAACACTAATAGGAGCGAAGAAATAGAGGAAAATGTGGAAAAAACGGGGGAAATTATTTGAAAGGGCTTATCTTGCGAACTACTAGAGCAATTTCTATGTTATTTGGCACAGAGATAAAAAATAGACCACGTGAAGGATCATAGGCTATCGATTTTAATCATTTTTATACCCGTGCGACGCCGGGGTCGCTAGTTTTTACTATAAATATTTGAGTTTAAAGTGTTGTTTAAAGTTCACAATAGTTAAAAATCTTTATTTTTAGTGAAATACTTTATGATATATTTAAATGAAGCAGTTTAAGCTCAGGTGTAACAAAGGGAGCTTATAATATGAAGCTCGATATTAAAAATTGGGAAAGCCCCGCACGAGCTTAATGGAGGCTTTAGCGGTGCATAAAAGTTCAGGCGAGCTTCCTGAAACCATTGCGTTTACGGGGGGTATCCTAATGAATATCAGAACCTCAATGCTATTAATTTACCTTGACTTTCAAAATACTTTTATTGCTATAAAAACGTAGCTATGTCTAAATATTTTCTAGATGATTTTAGAGTTTAGAGTTTAGTTCAGACGATGGAGGTTGGTTCAAGTTTTACAATCATAGGAAGCATAAATTAATTTTTGAAGACAGAGCTTACGACATAAGTTATCAGCACTACTAATATAATATATACACACCGGCATATTTAGCGGAACACAAAAAAAAGTTCATAATTTAAAAAATATGGTTTTATTTTAAAATCTACTTACTAAACTTCTTTTGTTATTTAAAATTTAATTTGTTTTACTTAAAATTACATCACATTATGAACAAAATTTGCGAGTAAGGGCTATTTGTGAAAAATGGTACATTTTTGAACTTTTGATTTTCACCGGGAAAAGTGAAAATTATTATTAAAATAACAATTAATTAAATTTAAAAAATGGTGATTAATAGTATTTCCTCCACGTGCTGTTATTAAAGTTTCTAACCGTCTAGGCATACTGAGAATTATGTTACCGATGGTCTCCTGGGATAGTCTCCGCCATTCCTCAACCACGGCGATTCGCAGTTCACCCACGTTGACAGGAGCTGGAATTCTTGACTTAACTTTTCTTTTCAGCAAGTCCCAAACGTGCTCTATTGGGTTCATATCCGGTGATCTTGCCGGCCACTCCATAACAGTGATATTCATATCATTAGGATAAGCTTGAGTTGCCCGAGCGGTATGCGGCCGAGCATTATCCTGCATTAAAACAAAATAGTCACCGATATATGGGGCAAACGGTACGACATTTTCTTCTAAAACTTCTCTGATATAGCGGTCCGCAGTCAGACTCCCTCTGTCAATCACTACCAAGTCTGTGCGAGCTCCCAAACAAATGCCCGCCCAAACCATTATTGATCCACCACCGTATGCAACTGTAGTTTCAAAATTTGTCTGAATGTAACGTTCTCCTTTGCGTCTGTATATTCTTTGCCTGCCGTCAATTTGATTTAAGAGAATTCTGCACTCATCACTAAACAATACCTTACTCCATTGGTCCGCATTCCAAAGTCGATGTTCCTGAGCAAAAGTTAACCTGTTTCTACGATGATTTACCTCGAGCCTTGGAGCCTTGGCGGGCACAAATGAACCCAAATCAGATTCTTCTAACCTTCTTCGTACCGTACGCTCACTTACGGTTACTCCCCGCACTGCTTTTAACTCATGTCGGGCTTGGACGGCCGTCAAACGGGGGTTCCTACGTACACGAAGCCGAATGAAACGATCATCGCTACTCGAAGTGCGTCTTTTTCTGCCTTGTCCTGCTCTTCTCACATAAGTGCCAGTCTCCCTGAATCGTTTGACACTGCGATGGACTGTTGAAATCGATCGACGAAGATGTCTGGCTATTAATCTGTATGTTAGACCAAATCTTCGCATTTCGAGTGCCCTGGCAATCTCCGTTGGGGCTAAATCAGGCATAATTTAGTCCTCAACTCCAAAAAGATACAAGATTAAATTTTTTTTACAAAAAAACAATATTTGAATGAAAAATTTAAATAAAATTCAGAACTTGAATGAAAATGAAAAATTTAAATAAAATTCAGAATTTGAATGAAAAATTTAAATAAGGTATATTCGAATAAAATGGAAACAATTGCATAAAATGTGATGTTCAATTGTTTTCCTAATTTGAAATTATTATTTTTTTAATTAAATGACGTATAAACCAGCCAGCAACCTTATATGATACCTATATCAAACCTTTTTTTTATGTTCCGCTAAATATGCCGGTGTGTGTATATTCTGTAGTATCAGTAACTCCGACTAGGATAATATAAACCTGATGAAGTATAAATAAACAGTTCCGCCAATACCAGGGTAGCAGGTTTACACAGCAATACCAAGGCGATACTAATACACGATATCTTAGTCTGTAGCACAGGTTTGTAGTGTTCGAATGCAAGTGCAACAAGGACCGCTTACTCCAAGTCAAAGCCTTGAGGAATGAAATATCTTACACTCCTAAATAGATAGCAAGCTTGAAGCTTTATATAAGCCGTGAAAAACTTTAAGGTTGCGCGAAAAATTAAAGGGTAAGGTTCTGAATTATGATGAAAAGTGAGAATGTATTTATGAATACATAATATATACGTGTGTATGTGTGTGTGTTCAGTGTTCAGGCATCAAAGGGCGTCATTTCCGGTATGTGCACTCGTTACTTCTTGTTCACTGCTCGCTGCACATGATATAATATATTAATATGTATATAGCGGAAATTAGAGGTTAGGATGTATAGCAGCGAGAACATTAGACAACGTTTGTACTTTAACAATACATATTTTGTAATATGGTCTAACTAAATTCCTTTGAAAAGCGTAGCAACTAGCATACTTATCATTACTTATGGACATAAAAATAGGAGGGCCCTGATTCTCGCGACCATGCTGTCTTCGAGTCTTGAGAATCGTGTCGATCTGACCAGACTCGTGAAGACGCGAGAATCCACAAAATGTAACGTCAGATCGCCGAGAAAATGCTCTTAAGCATTTAGTGGGGATGGAGGGTCCTATCCGCAAGTATGTGGGTCTCTGCTACATCCCAATTCGGTAGTAGGCGCCATAGTCTCGACGTACTCTAATATGCGCTTTGGGTGGGTCGCGGGATCGCGTGAGCCTACACCAAGACTGCCGGCGAGCGCCTGCTACTGCGCAGGCTCTGTGGTCGTACCTGCCCGGCTTAGCTAGTCCCAGCGCCGAACGCTTTGGTTTGGCTAAGCGTTCCCTAACTTGGTGGAAGTCCGGTCCCTTGTGAGGTAGACCGGCGGCCGTGGAGGGAGTCCTGTGTTAAACAGATTCAGGATATCCCTCCGTATACCGTTTTAGTGGGTAAGCTCAAAGTCGGAAGTCCCACATACCCCCGGGATGCTTCAGCTTAACTGAGGCACATCCCCAACCCGGGGCTCTGTGGTCGCGTCGTCAGATCGGCCTGCGACAGATGCGACTGGATCAATCGACCTCCCCGTATTTGAGGTTTATGTAAATTGGGACCATACTTTAAAACATCCATCAATTGATGCAGTAGCAGTGCACAGTGATGTCGGAAGCGCGGACCATAATGAGAGTCATTACCGTGATGACAGTGGCCATCATGACGGACAACATAGCATGTCATTATCACACACATATTGACCAATCATTACTATAATGATAACTTTATTTGTTTAATTTTGGTCCAAATTGTGGATATTTGCAAGTTTTTTTTTTCGTAGAATTTATTCGTAAACGAGTCATGTTAGAACGAAACCAACTTTTAAGGATGCATCTAGTATGAATTATGATTCTAGTCTATTCCCTAAAGCCTATCGTAATACTAAAGCACAGATAACTACTAATATAAGAAATGAAAAACTTTTTGTTCGCAATGGGGATTGTCCATTTTTTTTTTAATTTTGCTTAAGTGATCGTTTTTCTGTATATAAAGGAAAAAAATACCCATTAGTTTAACCTTAGTTTGACCTTCAATGGCGTTAAATTAGCAATAAATTCGACTAACATTACGTTTCGAACTTTTGGTAAGCTTCTCGTATCAGCTTTCACATAATGAGAACTTGCATTTGACGAACCAGCCATTATAAATAAGATTTAAAGGAAATTTAAAACATACTGCAGAGGTCAATTGGCCGCCGATGATGACGTCAGAGCGAAACTTTAAAAATTTATTGAGAAAAAACTAGCCAATGAATTTCAAATTATTTAATTTATATTCTTAAAATACCCTATTTTAACGAAAAAAAATATAAAAAGTACATGTGATTTTTTTTGGACAGTGCCCATTGAGATCATAGACCAAAGCCGACCTTTAAAAAATTTAGCTCGAATTTTTACGTTCTTTTAAACAATTATTGTTTCGCACTATGTAAAAGCTATGTTATCTATGTACTATATTATGATCTATAGTAGACTAGACAACCAGTAGGTAGGTACTCAGGTAACAGTAAGTACTGTATACAATTCGACTAAACGAGAGTGAAGTCCGATACCGTTAGTGACCGACTTAACCAAACCCGTTGTGGTTTGACGACACGAGCGACATTAACTATACAATGTTTCGTTTCATCTAAATGTTAATAAAAAATTTAACGACAAGTTAACGTGCCATTTCATTTCGTTTTTGTGATTATAAAATTGGTAGTATTATAGCCGCCAATACCGAGTTTCGTCGGTTTGGTTTGCATTGTCTAAAGTACATAATTATTATAACTCCATCAGTAGGCCTAGGCCCTAGCACGGCGACCAGTGGAAATGTGAAAGTATAGACAAACTGTGGACATAAACTTAAGGTGCCGTTCCGATCTTTTTTCGTTTCGAAAAATTCAATAAAAACGCCACTTTATGACAAACTAGTCAAAAACTCACTGTGGAGATAAACTTAAGGTGCCGTTCCGATCTTTTTTTGGTTATAAAAAATTCAATTAAAATGCCACTTTATGACAGACTAATAGTCCTAAAAATTCAAATAATATCCTACTTTATGTCATATACTATAGTCGTGTCATGAAGTGGAATTTTAATTGAATTTTTGTTGGTCGCGATTAGCCGCGGTAAAGATCGGAACGACACTTTAAATTTATGTCCACAGTTTGTCTATACTTTCACATTTCTACTGTGCTAGGGCTACAGGTATTGGAGTAAAGTCTGGACACAGGAATCAGAATAGGGAAATATTCGGCCATTGACATATTGCTGTCTGTCTCTTTCGCTGAGAAAATTAGTTTCATATGTTTTGATCCACTTTTTTGTGAGGATACCCTCATTTTCTGATACGTGTGAAAAAGACGCCATCAATGGCCGAATTTCTCTCTGTTCGGCGACCGGACATTAGTTAGTAAAATGCGTTGAGCAATATGCATTGTGCAACGTGCATAAGAGAAAGTAAAACTTAAAAGAAGCGAATCGAAAAGTAAATTTCATAATTAATTTGTTAGTGTTAATGACTTACAGGTGAGAAAGTTGATAGCAATTATATTTTCAGAATAGTATTAAAATTAAATAATTGGATTTTTTGCTATAAATTATAACATGACAAATGGAAATATTTTTTTAAATTTATATTATAATACTTATTTAAAGTAATAAACTTTTTAATAAATATATTTTTGTTATACCTACTGTTTTATTTCAAAGCAGCTTTAAATACTAGAAAGGAAACATAACTCCCATATTATTACCGTTTTGGTTCCTTTCGAACTGTCATGTAACGTCAACCTGATACCGCTCAAGGCCACCGAAATATTGCAAATGTATTGAAATGCGTACGGTACACATTTTTCACAAGTATCCCTTAATTGGTCGCGTGGGGCGTTACACACCCCAAAGCAGTTTGCATACTCATAACATTTTGAAATTTGAATTTACTGCGCTGGTTTTTTAAGTAGCTTCGTAAATAAGCGTAACGTGCAGGATTCAGTTGCGAGCGGCGCTCGGAGGTAGACGGTTGAGATTGGAGAGCGCGTTTGGGGTGCTCGACACCCCAGGTGACTGTAAGCGTAGTCCAAATTGCCGGTAGTTAATTTTATTATTTAGTTTTTAATCATTATATTTTGACAATTAAATGAATTTTAAAAATTGTAAATGTTATTTTATAATATTTACAAGGTTATATTGGCCAATAGTGGTATTTTTTCATATTTTCAATATCACAGGTATCAATTCATATTTAAATGTCATTTACAAATCTAAAATTGACTCCAATATACTCCGAAGAGTATTTTTGAAGCGATTGGCTGTCGATTTAGTTAAACCTCATCAAATTTCAAGAGCAGGCATACCCACCCACAAAAAACGACAAAAAAGGCGTCATCGAATTGAGGAGCAAGAATCTTTTTCTGAAGCTGGAAGATCACAGTCATACAAAAGGTGTCATTATTGTCCAAAAACGAAGGATAGAAAAACAAAGACTGGTTGTTATAAATGCCATAAGCATGTGTGCAATGATCATATGATTGAAGTCTGCCAAAATTATGAAGAAAACTAGTAATTAAATAAAATTATTTTTAAGTTTAAAAATTTTATATCATTGTTCTAAAAATAAGTATAAAAGTTGATTAGGAAGTAATTCATATGTTCCTATCAATAAAAGTCTGATTTTGCACGTATTTTGTATTTTATTTCAATTTATTGATTGGGGTGCTAAACACCCCACGCGACCACTTTAGCAACTTTTTAGGCGCGCCTAATTAAGGGGTATTGTAGAATGTAGAGCATGTTTTTTGACGGAGCTACTTTTCCTTAGTTTTTATTATTCGTAGGTTTTGCACCATCATAATATCATAATATTTCAAAATAGAATGACTTCTAGAAAACTGTTTAAGTATAATATTATATTCTTCTACATAAATATTCAAACATTAATATTCCCGTTTTATTCTCTAAAACTTTAAGCTGATTTAAGAGCCCGTCCTCTCTTTCTACTGCTCTCTTCACACTCACGCCCGTCTTTCATATGCCAGGTGAAAAAGGACGATCGCCAAGTTAGCGGGCAGATAGAGGTTTTCTGTTTTTAAAGGGTTTTTTATATTGAAGTGGTAAAAAGTAATTCCAACACTTTATAGACGACTTTCTCAACAGTACATTGTATTTTTTTCATACCGTTAAGACGTCAATACAATCCATAAGCAGGTGATATTCTAAACCTTTTACAGCAAAAATCACAAAACTGTCGCGGGTTTGAGTTGGATTATTTAAAGGTACTTAAAAAAAATAAAAAATCTAGCTCCAACACTATATTATAATTGAAATGATCTTACATGTTGTGCATTAAAACTTATAGAAATACTGTATTTTAACTGTTAAAATATCACGTCTGTTAAATGAGCGAAATCGGCAAAATTTCGTATACGGACTCTTAAGAGACTTTACATTTTATTTCGAAAAAGTATTCTGTCAATGTTACTGTAACAACTTATATTATAGGTTACTGTCAAAACTATATTCTAGTAGCGAATAAGAATTTTGAAACGAAAGAGGTAACAAAAATAATAAAAAAATCCACACACGGCTTATAGATAGAAAAATTACGTACATTATATTACATAATATCTAATTTATTATAATGAAAGTAAATAATATAACCTCCATAACTCATTTTGCTTCATTCGCAAACTAAATTAAATTATTATGATATGTTCAGGTAGACATGATATTGTTGAGGCAGGGTTACGTTGTCATACAATATTAAACCTTTTATGTTATTGTATAAAGGTATATTAAATACATTAATGAAATACATACAAATCTACAATTCATACCATTGCAAGAAAAGTAAACTTTTTGATGAATAAAACCTTCTTAAGCTAAAGTTGACGAACAGGCATAGATCATAGATTCATACACAGTCACGATGTAAAGTTCCCTCTCCATATTTGAATTATGGTTAGCCATGATTGAGAAGCTGTTTATGCATTCATAAGTCGACCACGGGCCATCATTGCCAATCGTAATCACTTAGCTCGAATAACTTAGAACTTAGAACACAGCTTAGATCGGATAACTTATAAGTTACAACTCAGTTGTCGAGTTTGCTGGCCAATACTTCCATTTTAACTACGCAACTGCAATCCTCAATATAATCAGGCATTTAACTAAATTACTGTCTTTGTAAACGTTCGCTAAACACTTGTCCAATCACAGACGTGAGCGAGGGTGAGGCGGCGCGGGGGGCGGGGTACTATTAGTTCCGCCGTTGGCTTTGTCAAGTGCAAGGACAGTTAGCAGTTTACGTAACATTTCACTTCATTAAACTCAAGGTTAAAATCGAATTAACTTTACACAGAGGGCAAAAAAGTAAGTTTTTTAGACTTTACATTCCTATAGTCCGGTCGTAGGACAGGGTGAAGTACATTGATATAGCCGCTCGCCTCTTCCACTCGCACTATTGGTATCTCCTTTCAACTCACACGTTTTGTGCAGCAGGATACCAATATTTTCGTTGTACGTGTGAAGAAGACAAGCAGCTGTAGATCAATAGACGATATTCTTCTCCTCGACGAAACCAAACGAACTCCGTTGCGCCGAACTTAGTTTATCGCGCGGGAATCGTACATTTTTCCGGGATAAAATGTATCCTATGTCCTTTCCCGGGACCCAAGGTATCTCCATGCCAAATTTCAGCAAAATCGGTTCAGCGGTTTGCGCATGAAGTGGTCAGACACACAGACAGACATACACACTGTCGCGTTTAGAATATTAGTATGGATGTAGTACCTATAAACAGCTATTTTGTATAAAGTCTTACTAACAGAGTTCAACATGAGGTTGTTGTCATTACTTGGTACTACTAATATTATATATTTTGTGTCATTACCAATAATTTCAGGTAAGTACTAAATTTTATCAATATTGGTTCAGTTCAAGAAATGTTACAAACAATCAGACAGACAAATAGATACTCCTTTGCATTTACTATATTAGTATAGAATGGATAGATCTATAATATGATACATATAACTATATCTTTATTGCCAAATTACGTCTTATACACTGTTCTCTACCATCTGTCTTAATACTCGTAACATAATTGTCAGTGCTAATAGTCCATGTATAATAATTATGTACTTAATAAGATTGATGTGACGTACCCCGCCGGTGTGTACATAGATTTCTATATTGTTTAACAAGAAATTAGTACGTTATGGTGTACGTCGTAATCCTTCTTGCGTTTATCACGGAATGTTCGGGGTTGGGATAGATTTAAAACAAGAGATGACAGAATATTCCTGTATTGCATGGATCAGACTATCACTAAAATGGGATATGAGATCGAGTCACGCGTGCTATATGAGATGTCGTCGTGGACTGAACTTTAATACATTATTCGAAAAGTTATTCAAAGATGCAGAGTTGCATTATTACCTAAGTTGCATAGTAGGTAATAAGGCAACACACGCTGTACGGGCATTGACCCGTACACGGAAGAACTGTATTTTTTTCGAAAAAGTAGCATAAATGGTAAACGAGTACTTAACCACTGCTAACTTCATCAAAATGAGTCCAGAACTCAGGACTCAGGAGTGATTGTATGAATCAAATACTTACATAATTTTATTCCAAGTATTTTTTTCTACAAAATCTTTTCTGAATCAGAATGAGTAAAACATTCCTTTAGCTATGTAGAGAAAATAGCTTTACGACTATAGTCTGACTTGTGTTTGACACAACTTAAAAATACTTACAGTATGTCATGATTGCAATTTGCAGCAATAATAAATGAATTGAATGTTACCTGAAACAAAATACAATTAATGAATAAACAATATTAATGACAAAATTAATGGCTACAGTAGTCAAAACATGAGATTTAAAAGCAGCATGGGTAGCATAATACGAGAAAATATACAGTATTTTCCGCAAAAAATACCAAGAAAAAAAAGCTTTATTTCTTCTGAAACAAGAACTCTTCCTACACTTTTTCCTTCTTAGAATACCTAAATGATTCTCTAATGGAAATTGTCTCGTTCTCTAACTAAGGTTTAAATTAATAAATAAGGTAAGTTTAAATTATGTTAGCAGTTAAGGGATAAGTTAAGTTTAACTACTAAATTCGCATTCAATACCCGGATAACATGAAGTAGCAGCAGGTTGATCAGTGAGACAATGAGATTAAGCAGGGGGCAGCCACGTCGGCAGAATACCCATTGTCCGTGCAGCTGGTATTATGTCCTGATTGAGTCTGGACTAGGGCTTCATAAGATGATAGGAGTTAGAGACCAGCAGCTACTCGTAGGAATTATTGTATTAGCTACCTATTTCATGACAATGCCCTAAAATTAGGATCTAGAGATTCTAGACATAGATTTTAAATACTCTGTGTTTATATTTGTGACTGGTCGACAATATTATAACTTGGCATAATATTATGGACCAAAATAAACAATTACCAACAACTATATTCGTCTGTAATTGTCTAAAATCGATGCCAATATCAATTATGGTTATTCATCGTGAAGTTTATATTGTAACTGTAAGCCTAAACGGTCCCATTGCTAAGCATAGGCCTGCCCCAAAGACTTCCATCTTTTTCTCTCTTGCATTACCGTAAAAGTTCAAAATTCGATAATTTTCCACTGTCATGACATTTCATGTTTAATTTATTTCAATAATAGGTATATAAGTACATGAAAAAAGTAAAAACTCTAATGAATTTTACAATAAACGGATAATAATGTCGTGAAAGAGTTATAATAGTTAATGATAATTAATTATAATGACAATAGTATAGCGTGTTAGCACGGTGGTTGGCCGCTAACGGTGTCAAGAGCGAGCCGGTCACAGGACTAGTTTCAGTTTGCAACTTACTACATAACTCAAATAACTCAGAAGGTAGATAATTTCTTATTATGTTCATTGTACAAGTAACAAGATCTATATTGATCTACGCCAAAGTAAGTAAATCTAAATGCGAACGTGTCTGTCCGTCTGTTGACTTTATTTCTCAATTTCTTGACACTCAAACTGCTGAACCAATTTCAATTAAAAAGTACAAAGATGCTTTAAGTCCCAGAAAAAACAGGAGAGCTTTTATTTATCCGGAAAAATCCATACTTCAATACTAATATTATAAATGCCAAAGTGTATCTGTCTGTCTGTCTGTTACCTCGTCACGCTCGAACCACTGAACCGATTTTGCTGAAATTTCGCATGGAGATACTTTGTGTCTCGAGACAGGACATAGGATAGTTTTTATCCCGGAAAAATATACGGTTCCCGCGCGATAAACGGATTTTGGCGCAATGGAGTTGCGGGCGTCATCTAGTTGTCTATGTGTCTGTCTGCCTCTCTAAGTTCAAACCGCTTGAACGGTTTAGGTAAAAGTATGGCGAAACGTCGGACTGCGGCACGTTTTATTCGTCATACGATTTTCAGATCAAAAAAACGAAGTTTTGTAGAATTGTAGACTAGTAGTACATAATATTATGTAGTAACTTTTCATACTATGCCCCATCTGTCTATATAGTATTTCTCTATGGGCCAAGAATGATAATATTATAGAGTCTTGAAATGTACCGAATTCAAACCGACCTCTTAAAGGGTTTGGGTAGGGATATGTTAAGTTTAATCAAGACTTAATTTATTCCTGTTAATATCGCGGTCCTGTGCGTGATCGACCGATATAATTGCCCTTTGATCTCTACATAACCTTTACATAACTATAGTCGAATAATATTGAACCTTATTAACAAGGTAGTAAGGTTGACGTGACCGGCTGTTGACTGTACACCTTTGAGTACACAAATTAGCGAAAATAGATTAATGAGTACCGTCTAGGGTCGTCGCGTACGGATTAAGTTTGGAAACGCATTTTTAATTTGACGGGCTTTTCAGCGAAAACGAAAGATTTTAGGAGTGACCGCTTTATCCGCGTTTTCCTTTTTTTGAGATGGGTAAAAATAAGTTAATCACTCAGGTATCAGGAAATGTATTTTTTTATTATGATTAAATAAGGGGGCAAACGAGCAAACTGGTCACCTGATGGTAAGCAACTACCGTCGCCCATGGAAACTCGCAACATCAGAAGAGCTGCAGGTGCGTTGCCGGCCTTTTAAGAGGGAATACGCTCTTTTCTTGAAGGTTTGCAGGTCGTATAGGTCCGGAAAAACTGCTGGTGACAGTTCATTCCAGAGTTTTACAGTTTTTATTCTGCTGAACTGTCTAAAATGCTGTCCTGATGTATCTTCCAAACACGACTGGCGAGAGATCAGGCACAGGACCAACTGTACATGCCTATCCGACGTCGGATCATCTTTCATGTCATACAATCGAGTTACCAGCCTTCATTGCCCTCACCTACTTGGAAACAACATTTTTCCAACCAGGTCTAAACCACTAGACCACAGAGGCGTTCAAGTTTGGTGAAGTGGCAACCCTAGCGCCTCACGGTTAACGTACATTTGCATAAACCGTAGTTATTACGGCCCGTTACGGTTTAATCATACGTACAAGTTGATTAGTTACAACTTACAACTCGTTTACATCCAGAGCGAGACTCCACAAATTACATATAATATAATGTATCTATCTCATGATTCTCATGTGAAATTGGTTTGTGACCTTTTCTTTTTCAAAATCCTACAGGAATCATGTATTGTCATCTGTCCTGGGATAAAAAGTAGCCTACGTCCTGCGCCATAGTCTAAACTCTACATTTACACGAAAGGTCATCAAAATCGTTCCAATCGGTCAGGCGTGACGCCATGACTGGTGGAATTCGAATTGACAGAAGGCAAGGATATCAGGACTTAAGCACCGCTTAATTTGAGCTTAATAAGCATTTGAGTTTTCTTAAGATTATTTGTGGTCCATGAGCATGGGGTACCAGGGTCACATAGGACGCAGGTGTTTCGTAAGACCATAACAAAGCGAACCAACCAACCCAACAATCGATACAGCGTTTGTATTGTAAGTTGTAACAGTACTCGTCGCGGGCGCAGCCTGGCACGGACTGGTACGGCTCTCGGTAGCCGACACACACGATTTTAACACCTATTCACATGAACTTTAAGTTGAAATTACCTCGACCGGTTCAAGTACCGCCAGCCCTATGTTTTCCATTTTCAATTATAAGCCAATAAAAATAAAACACCAATTCCTTTGGCTACCTTTTCACAAACAAGTTAGAGTTGTTTTCCGATGACGCAATGCATTTTGGACTCTATGTTTTTGTATTTACGCGTTATTGTTCAAGGGTAAGAGGAGGACTTTGATTTAGCGAGGATGTGTAAATTGTTGAGATGTCCGAACGTCACGACATTATAATATTAGAAATAAGTAATAACTCATGGACATTATGGAGAAAAACATCTAATGATAAGAATCTTGCTGTTTTATCCTTACTATAATTATATTTGAGTTATTTTTTGTTCAAGGAAAATTCGAGGTTTCAATCTCATATTTATTTCCAAAAGAAAATATCAGCTAATTGTGATTAATTTGAAAGATAAAGAAAAAAACAATATTGCAATAGTAGAGACCCCCAAATCAAGGCATGAGCGAGCTGATGATGATGAATCCATACTAATATTATAAACGTGAAAGTGTGTATGTCTGTCTGTCTGTTACCTCTTCACGCTCCAACCGCTGAACCGATTTTGCTGAAATTTTGCCGATTACTCAAAACTAGTCCGATGTGGGATATAACACGAATGTTTAACAGCATCCAATTATAATATTAGTAGTACCAAGTAATGACAACAACCTCATGTTGAACTCTGTTAGTAAGACTATACAAAATAGCTGTTTATAGGTACTACATCCATACTGATATTATAAACGCGAAAGTGTGTATGTCTGTCTGTGTGTCTGACCACTTCATGCGCAAACCGCTGAACCGATTTTGCTGAAATTTGGCATGGAGATACTTTGAGTCCCGGGAAAGGACATAGGATAGTTTTTATCCCGGAAAAATGTACGGTTCCCGCGCGATAAACGAATTTTGGCGCAACGGAGTTGCGTGCATCATCTAGTATATTATATAACTCAAAACATTATCGATAATGCAGCTTTCAAAGCTTGAAAGTTGAAGTAGATCAAAAATTTTGATCTACTTCAACTTTCAACTTTGATTCAAAATCGTTCCCTCCGAAGCTACGTTGGTCGTTGATGTCACAGACAGACACACATACATGTTAAACTATTACAACGTTTTCGTAAGGCTTCAAATAAAATTGTTTGTTTTCAGTTGAGAATACAATCTAATACAATTTTGTTGGGTTTAAAAAAGGTATTTTCTGAACATAATAACGATAACGGTAAGTGAAAGTGAAGATTGGGCAATTTACAATAAAAATTGGTCTCTCGAAAATAAATTGATAATAATAGACACTTGGCAAAGTTAGCTTTTTATCCGAATACAATGAAGTGAAAATTATTTTGGCAGTTATGTTTACGTCTAAAGGTCAGTCCACATTGCAACGTGAAAAGGCGATGCCTCATGCGATGATTATTTTTTAACCGACTTCCAAAAAGGAGGAGGTTATATATAATGTTCGTCTGTGGTTTTTTTTTGTATGTTCAACGATTACTCCGCCATTTGTGAACCGATTTTCAAAACTTTTATTTAGTAGAGCCATTCGGCAATTCTATCTATTACATCACACGTCAAAATAAGTATTGCAACATCTGCAGTAGTCGCTGTTATTTTGTAACATCTGTATCTAGTGCAAACGCAAATTTTCTCGAAGTCGGAAGACTATCCAGAAATGATAAAGAAAGAAGAGAAGTCAAGCGACAATTTTCTCAGGTGGTAGACCGTGAAGTTAGCCGATATTCGCGAGTCGACGACCGTGACCACGCGTGGGCATATTATGTATGTGTGTAAATCTGTACATATATTATGTATATATATATGTGTATCAGGTAGCCCCTAGCGGCACAGTGGCAGCAGTATTGAATAACAAAGGCTTTACGGGCAAGTGGTGCTAGTCGAAATACGTACTAGGATAACATGACATAGATACAGTTTGTACGAATTGTATTTGACACAGGAACGCGGGTCAACAACGAAAGTAATTGTATCAAACGCGGCTGCAAGCGTTGTTACCCCAAAGGCCCCACTTTTGGAATAGTTTGGGGCCATTTCGACATTTTAGGTATAATATGCTCTGAGTTTTAAGTTTTTCAACTTCTCATCAAAAGCAAATCTTTAAAATATAAGGCCGCGTCCCCATCAGACACGGCGCGGCGCCGGCACCGTGTTACGGCACGACGCCGCCACCGTGATACGGTACGGCGCCGCACCGTGACACGGTGCCGTAAACGGTGCACCGCGCGCCACTATTCTGATGAAACTTCCGAACAAAAATTGTGTCCAAACTTGAGGCATATGAAAATATGTACATAATATCAAAGTCGCGTAATGCAAATATTGTCATATATACCGAGGAAGATTTGTCTTTAATAAATAATAGATAAAATTTCCTCAGTTTATTTTTAACGGACTTCAAAAAATATTTAATAATTCGTGATACATATCCAAATAAGCATGTTCGAGCGCGCCAACAGCTAAATATTGATGGAATAGGTCAGGGGTCACCAAATAGCGGACCGCGGTCCGCATCCGGACCGCTGCCCCATTGTGTGCGGATCAGTAACAACAAGAGAATAATTCTTTCGCGATCCATATCCAGACAAGCACTCTCGTTCGAGCGCAAATATCGACCGAATAGGGACGCACCTTACGCGGTACCGTGACACGGTGCGGCGCCGCGCCGTACCGTATCACGGTGGCGGCGTCGTGCCGTAACACGGTGCCGGCGCCGCGCCGCGCCGTGTATGATGGGGACGCGGCCTTAATCTTCTTGCCCACGACCTTTCGCGTTTAACAGTCTTCCTACAGAGTTTGCGCAGTCCAGAATAAATAATACACCCAGTAAACAGCTAATTAAGTTGGACAGACAGACGCCTGTGTACTTTGCGAGATATATATTTACATTTCAATTTTCAAGGGCTTGTACTTGGAGTTTACGAAAAAAGGTAAAGTCGCCTATCCGTCTGTGGGACTTTAGTTCTTTAGAAACATTTTTAAAATGCTATGGTTCCAATTAGTTTGCACAATATGACATAATAATCGGCCAAGTGTGAGTCGGACTCGCGCAAATCGGAAATCTCGAAAGTGGTAGCTAACAGAGATAAAAATGACTTTGACTTTCAGATGGTCCTAAAATATTATGGATTGTTTCATTTGTAGCACAAGGTAACTCTAAATTATATAACTAATAACCTACAAATATACAAAAAATCAGCTGGTTAGGGTTCCGTTTTAGGGTACGGTAGTCAACCAAGTTTTGTTGATTATTGTAGTGGATTAAATACATTTTTATTTTTTAAGATGATATTATGCATAATTTAATAATTTTAGCTTATGATTAGAGCAAAAGCGGGAAGGTAAGATGAAAGGTTTTTCTAAGGAGAACCAGTGTTTATTAGTACTTACTCGTGTTCAATAATAGCACATTCCGCAGCTGGTAATCTTAACCTAGCCTAAACTTAACCTAACCCAACCGAGATACCAGACTTCAGACTACATAACGTGTGCGCAGCACAGCAGCACAAACTGGTTTTATTGTTTTGATTGATTTGGAAGTTTAGAATGATGCATTAGCATTTAGATAAACATAAATAATAAATAATTATTAAGCAATATAGTTCTATGCGATCACATTATTTCGCATTTAATTATTTTCTAAACTAAATGGAATACAATAATCCTTCCAAAGCAAATGTTATTTCTAAATATCAGTACTTTCATTTGACACTAATTTCATCAGTGGTCGCCGATAGCCCAAATGTAAATGATACTCCTTTTTCTTCTTAGTAAATACTGAATTGTAATAATTATGTTTTTTCAGTCGTAACGACAAAAGGGACATTTCGCTAATTAGGCCTGCGCCCTTCTGAGATTTAGGAACGTTAACATTCTAATTAGGGCCTAACTTTGTTTTGAAAAGGTCGATCGTTACCACGATGTTTTACGGGCAAAGTACTATCAGGGAAGTTGATTCCTATGCAGACGGCGGACCTAAGTCATGTGGTCGGCTTATGTCAATTCAATATTAGCTGTGATCGGTCGGCTGGGTTTGACGTAACGCGACCAAATTACTTAGGTCCGCCATCTGCATAGGAATCGACTTCTCTGATAGTACAAATAACTGGTATATATATATATATATATATATATATATATATGTATAGCAGTAATTGGACTTTCGATAACGTTAAGAATACGCAGCAGCCGAGTATTTCTGCTAACCTTTTCCTGTTAGTTGTTACTACGACAAACTTTAAGCCTGCTCAAACACACTTTCATTATAAGGTGAGTGTAGATTAGAGTAAGGTGGAGTAAGGTAAGTAGAGGTCACGGGCGATAGTGCAGTTCATTGACCCCGTGATAACAGCCGCCGTATGTTGTGAGTCATAAGTCATAAGAGAATGCGTTGACAAAATATTATGTCGAGGTCTAAAAAACAAGGTTCTGTCTTTTACACTCAAACCGCTAAACAGAATACAAGAAAATTCGGCTTGGAGATGCTTTGGTAACCAGAAAAAAGGATAGTTTATACAGAAAATGTACGGTACGGTTCCCACGCAATAAAATAATTTCAGTACGAAAGAAATTTCAGCATCAACTATCATTAAAAGTAAAATTATACGTGTGTTTTAAGCATATTTAGATAATGAAATGACTATATTCTATTTTCATATACAACTGTACGATTTCTTAGAAAACACCAAAAATAACAAGACTAATCTTCAACTAGTCTCTGACTACGAGCGAACTGTCGAGGGCACTCGAGTAAAACGAAAAATAATTTCCACAAGCACCTTGTTAGCGTTCCCTTATCTTTTGGTACCTCAGACTGCTCTCCACCAGGATTACAGACAGGAGGTTTATCGCAAAGCCTTCGCGGAAACCACTTTGCGAAAGAGTTGTACTGGGGTGGAGGACACACAATTTTTTGCTCTGTTTAACTGATAGAGTCGAGTCTTTTAAAGTTTTATGTTTGAAGGTATAAGTTTTCACGTTATCTTTTTGACGTAGTAAATAAAGTCTGTGTCTTTTCTGTGTTTATTTAGTTCTTGTGTTCTAAACGGATTTCAATGGAGTTCGGTATTCGTAAAATTAAATGTTACATAATCATTAATATAATAAACTCCCATGAAAAGCTCCCTGACCTCGCATTAAAATAACTTGAACTTGTATTTTGCTCCAGTACAAGTACCAATGGCAGTGACGTGGCACAAAACTGGTCTCGCTATCACTAGGGCAGCAGATGTTCGTAGGGCATTTATCAGCGAATTTGTTTCCTCCTCGCGGAGTATATTTGCCTGGTAATCCCGCCAGCCAGCCGCGAGACACGCGCGACAAGACAGACAAAGTTAGGGGCGCCTCGACGAGAATCAAGATAAATTGATTATTTCGCGACAGTACCAAGATGGTACGGTCCACCTAGTTATGGATGAAAGAAAATTAGGCATCCACAAAATATTGCGTGAGACGTTTTTGACGATTGTTTTAATCCCCTCCCCCTATAGTAATACTTAGCTCTATGCCCCACGGCCCACCTAATCTCACGTAAGATTATGCAAAAATATATAAGTACTAGATGTTCCAAGCGGCTTCGGCCGCGTAATTTATGAATTTCACAGAAACCGTACATTCTGCAAAAATAGTCTATTTTCCTTCACGTGGTCTATTCTTTATGTGTGCCAAATAACATAAAAATTGCTCCAGTAGTTCTTAAGATAATAAGCAATTTCAAATAAGTTCCCCCGTTATTTCCACATTTTCCTTTATTTCTTCGCCCCTATTAGTCTTATCGTGATAAAATATAGCCTATAGCCTTCCTAGATAAGTGGGCTATCTAACACTGAAATAATTTTTCAAATCGGACCAGTAGTTCCTGAGATTAGCACGTTCAAACAAACAAACAAACTCTTCCGCTTTATAGATTTACTGGCTGTACCACCCCCGCTCCGTGGGACCCCCCTCTAGTCCGTAATTGATTATATCAAACCTTACGTAATATTTCGATTTATTTTCTTTAGCCTGTTCTTAGTCCTTCAAAGGTCCTACATTTCTTAATAACAGGACAGCTGATAGTGTATTAATGTTTCTCGGAAAGGCGCTATAAGGCTTCATGATATTAAGCCGGTCGTCAACTACTAATAAAAGTAAACGCCACCTCATAACGCTGCGCCCCTGATATCACACGCTGCCTCTCGCTCTAGCACATACACCCTTGTATATCTGGGTCCCTGTCGCACGCTGTTATTTTTTATAGACTGCACCGAGTGGCGGTAAAGGCACGCAGGTTCGAATCCCATTGTACTTTTATCTTGTCCAGGTTCCGTCACGTCGTTACGGAAAATGCCCTCATTTTCACATTCTACTCGTACAGTAATAACAGTACTAGCATTAGTGAAATTACCCCAAAAGCAGCATTATGCTCTCAAAATAGCCAGTGTGCGGTAATTTCTAAACTATATTATAAAGAGGAAAGAATTACTGGACCTATTTTGATGATCGTAAAATGTAGAGCAAGTATTACGTACATTAAAATACGAATCCTGACAAAGTCGCAAGAAACATCGAGCTGTGGTTTTCCTAACTGTCCATACTTCCGTACTTAATATTATAAATGCGAAAGTGTATCTATCTCTATTCTCTCTTTCTGATAGCTCTTCACACCCAAACCGCTGAACCCATTTTGCTGAAAGGTATGGGAGAGAGACAATATTAAGTATCCTACGCCCTTTCCCGGGACTAAAGGTCTATCTTTAGTCCCGGGAAAGGGCATAGGATACTTATTATCCCGGAAAAATGTAGGTACGGTTCCCACGCGATAAACGAATTTTGGCAGAAGGGAGTTGCATCACTTGCAGGCGTCAATCGTCATCTAGTACATACAATATGTACATTATATACATTTAAAACATATTATTATTAAGAGGGATATATAAGTCGTCCCGGACGTGTCGGCACTCAATTCGCATTCGGAGAGCAGCTCCTAATTAAAATCACCACTGATAGTGGAATAATTGCATTAGCAATTTAAAACTACCCCGCGCCGCGCACCACGAAACTTCGCGCGCCCACTTGTATTTTAATCGTGGTTTATCTCGATTTTATATTTATTATTTTAAATGTGCAGGAATAAACAAAAATAGTTATGAGTTAAAATAATAGCAAAGTGAATATCGATTAGATTACAATTTATAAATATCTGACACCCATTGCAATGTGTCTTATCAATCTGTCTGATTGTCCACTACCTCATGACCTAAACTTCACTTGACTCGGTACGGAGATACTTTGAGTCCCGGGTAAAGAAATAGCGTAGTTTGTACTGGGCCGGCAACATCCTAAGGTGGGCCTAATTCACCACTTCCTGACAATGTGCCGGATAGGCTATCAACAACTAATTTGACAGATTCTCCATACTTTATCTGTCAAGGTTGTGGATAAACTATCTGGCACTTATCAGGAAGTGGTGAAACAGGCCCTAACTATTGTATAAGTTTATTATCCCGACTCTAGCGTAAACCAGATAAGATAAAAATCTCCATATTATACAATCTACCTGATACCAGGGTGTGAGGTGGGGGCAGGAGGTTAACAAATGTCAGTCACAAATCACGGCGACGTCAGCGCCACGCTATTCAAATAACCCTAAATAGTTTGAGATAACATCTGTCTCTTGTACGTGCTCCTTTCAAACCGAAAAAGGACAAAGGAAAAGTTAAAAGTAACTATTCTCAGAAACACTTGAATTTCTAAGATAAAGAAAACCATATAAACTACACTGTACTCGGCGAAACATGGCGGTAGCGTTCATTGACACCCTGTCAGAACCGCAATTGACAATGGACTAGGAACATCTGACACTTCATTTTCAATCGCGGTTTATATAGAAAATGACAAGTTTTTGACAGGGAGTCAATAACCGCTACCGCCATGTTTCCCCGAGTACGATATAGTCTGTCGAAAATAACATGAATACATTCGCTTGTATGACGTAGTCCTTCTGAAGAGAGTTCAATCCATAATAATATTATAAACTAATACAAAAGTGTGTTTGTCTGTCTGTTACCTCTTCACGCAAAACCGATTTTGCTGAAATTTAGTATGGAAATACTTTGGGTCCCGAAAAAGGACATAGGATACTTTTTATTCTGGGAAAATAATTTGCGGGCATCATTTTCCCAGAATAAAACGGTAATTTTGCCGCGACTTATGTGTAAAATTAAGGTTTTTAGATTAAGGGCTGAGTGTGTAAGGTTTGAAACTTGGCTCTACATGAGATCTCACTACTTTTTGACACCTCGAACTATTATGTTCTCATCTTGGCAGCATTTTTACATGTAAATAAATGTTTTTTGGTGGGATTCTATAATTCATAGTCACATTGAAAAATAAAAAAAACGAGTTGCACTCCGGGAGTGCCGGCAGAAGTGAAAACTTGATTATTAACGTTGTGCATTGTTTTTTTAACCCATTTTTTATGAAAATCGATTTAAAAAATAATAATAAAAAAAGATCGTTGACAGACACTTCTCGCGACAGTTGTCTTGCAGGTGGAAACGCGGCCTTAATCAGCGCGTCTGCTAAAGAACTCATTTCCCCGACTGTACATTTCTGCTTACCACAATTTTCCCCGACTGTACATTTCTGCTTAGCACAATTTTCCCCGATTGTACATTTCTGCTAAACAACTCATTTCCCCGACTGTACATTTCTGCTTAGCACAATTTTCCCCGATTGTACATTTCTGCTAAACAACTCATTTCCCCGACTGTACATTTCTGCTTAGCACAATTTTCCCCGACTGTACATTTCTGCTAAACAACTCATTTCCCCGACTGTACATTTCTGCTTAGCACAATTTTCCCCGATTGTACATTTCTGCTAAACAACTCATTTCCCCGACTGTACATTTCTGCTTAGCACAATTTTCCCCGACTGTACATTTCTGCTAAACAACTCATTTCCCCGACTGTACATTTCTGCTTAGCACAATTTTCCCCGACTGTACATATTTTCTGCTACACAACTTATTTCCCGACTGTACATTTCGTTCGAGTTCGACACAAAACACTAGGTACTCTCCAACCGTCTTACGCTTTTTCTATGGTTTTTCGATCAACACGAAAATCTGACGCGAGTTTCACAGTTTTTACCCATCCCACAAAAGTGCTCAACGCCGCTAAAGAAGTTTTCACTTCATAAAAAACAATACGTATATTATGTGTATTTTGCACAATAATGAGTTAACTTACGGCATTGCAAATATTCTAGGCGTCGCTTATTTAGTACATACCTGTAACAAATAAAAAGATAATTAGTAAAACAAATACTAGGCTAACATCAAAATCAAGTTATTGCATTGGTTTAATTATAAATTAGTCAACACGTTAGGTTACAATCAGACCGCAAACCGTTGGTTAAATTAACCGGCTAGCTTAAAGTAAATTGATTAGTTAAGTACCTGGCTACTTGTTGCTACTTGCTATGGTTTTATTAATGTTAGAACATAATTTAACAGAACATACAATATAAATTTATATCCTGAGTTTTGGAATCTTTGTACTACTTAGAAGCTTGTTTTTGTTGTAATTTGAAATCGGCTTATGCGGAAAATTTTTATACGCGGTTAATTATTTCGTAGAGCCACGGATTTCATAAAAGTAACTAATATGTATAAAATTTGACACGTAATCTAAAGTGTTATAACTTATAACTCATAAATTGCTCAGTGTACGAGTGACCTAAGTCAACTAACCCTATAATGGTCGGGGCAAACATCGTCTGCGGGGCGCAGATACAGCGAACAATTAACACGCGGTCGTCGGGGGGTTAGCTACTGTGAGGAATGAAGATACTAGGGGCCTTACATGCGTCATTGCGCAAATAACCTGTACGGCGACGTTTTTGGAGTAATCATAAAAAGCGTAATAAAGCCTAGATAGAAAGTCGAAAAAGGTGACGTTGTAATAATATTATATATGCAGGCTATATTCCCAAAGTGTGCTCCGTGGAGCCCTGGGGCTCCGCAAAGGTCTTGTGGGGGCTCCACGAGCGATACATATTATATTGTTGTGAAATATCAGACAGATAGAGCATGGAGACAATTCATTTAAAAGACGAAACATAATTTTTGGGGGCCGACACAAGTCGTCGCTTGCCTCTCTAACTGACGTAACTGACATTGAGCAAAATGTTCAGGGCAAGCTTTATTCGGTTTATGGTTACCTAAAATCGGAGGCTCAACGTTTATCAGCGTGAGCAAAATAAAAAACTGCCTGTACATTGATCTTATAGAGTACTTCGCGCGGGTATAAATTTTATTTAACTATTGTTATTATTATTTGAATAATAAATGTTCAAAGCAGATACGTCTCTTTGAGAGAACTTTGTTTTGTATCAATGTAAATATGTTTCAATCCAGTGCTGTAAATCAGCCTTCACAAACGGCCGCTGAGGGTCTAAACAGACGGACCGCATTTAACTGCAATCCAACTGCAAATTGCAGTTCAAGTGCAGTTTGAATGCAGTTGACACGACTGCAATACGACTGCAATAGCAACTGCAAACCAAACGTGCAGTCGGATTGCAGTTCAGTTGCAGTCGGCGTGCAGTCGTGTAACTGTTTGGTTTGCACTTCTATTGCAGTCGTATTGCAGTCGTGTCAACTGCATTCAAAGTGCACTTGAACTGCAATTTGCAGTTGGATTGCAGTTGAAATGCGGTCCATCTGTGTAGACCCTAAATCGGAAAATTATTTATGAATACTCGTAATATTTTTAAAAACCCTATCCAACGATGGGGTGGACGCGAAAAAAAAATTCATCCCCGCAGCCCCGCTTGATGTGGTAGCGAAAGTAGGTACCACAAAAAAATGTTTTTTAAAGATTTCATGTACCATTTTGTCGGCATCATTAATATGTGAATTCGTGCCAAATTACAGCTTTGTAGGTCCTATAGCAGTGGTCCCCAACCTTTTTTCATGCGGGCCACAAACATGTTTTGGTCTTGGTTTCGCGGGCCGCAACAAAAAATTTTTAGGGTTAAAAAATAACATTCTTAAAAATTAACGATTTAAAAGTGGAAAAAATTTAACGAATATCACATAGACTTTACGTTATTTTGCCGGTGGGCGTGAATTTTAAAATTGTTTAACATCACGCGGGCCACAAATAAAGTACCGGCGCGGCGCGGCGGGCCGCGGGTTGGAGATAGCAGTCCTATAGTCTCTGAGCAAAAGTATATTTTAAAACTGTATAGAATTTCAAGTAAAAAGAAAATATCAAATGTAGAGCACACAAGACTGCTATTTCAGCGCAATTGCCAGTTCTTATAGGATTACCTACGCACACTTTTGAGCACGAAAACAGGAGCAATTTATGGTTTTGTGATGATCAAAGTATAATTTAAACTGTCGAGTTGATATTCATTGTGAGAGAAGAGGAGGGGAGGAGGATAGGGGACAGGGGTGCGTATCACACGTCCTAATAAATCATCCACTTTTCATCCAATCCATGTCATGAGTCATGACACGTCAAAAGTGTGCCAATTAGGTATTTGATAACTGCTATCAGAGACATGTCACATGAGTGTGAGTTTTTAACCGACTTCCAAAAAGGAGGTTATATTATGTTCGGCTGTGGATATTTTTTTGGTACTTGTGTGAACGTTAACAGATACATTTCGTACTTGATAACGCCCGTAACTTCGTTGCGCCAAAATTCGGGAACCGTGCATTTTTCTGGATAAAAAGTATCCTATTTCCTTTCCCGGGACTCACAGTATAACTATACCCAGGACTATCGGTTTAGCGGTTACAGCGTGAAGAGTTAACAGACAGACAGACAGACAGACAGAAAGTAAAAATATATTATTATAAAACATATATTATAATGTTAGTGTGAATTATGGATGGCGTTAAAAAGGACGCTGTTTCGATCTTTAATATAAATCAGTTTGAGCGTTTACGTTGAGAAGTGATAAAAACTGCCACTCAGCCCTTTAAGGCCGTTATAAATAGTCAGTACTCAAGATGCATCTCGGTCTCAAGACACGGTTCAGACTCTGTGATTGGTTGGCTGTCAAAATTTGGACCAATCACAGAGCCGAGCCGCGTCTTGAGACCGAGATGCATCTTGAGTACTGACTATTTATACCGGCCTAAGAATGTAAAATACCAACTGAGAGAAGGTAATATTTTAGTTGCGAATGATCCAAATCACGTTTTGTAGTAGCAGACAAACTCTGACACAATATGACAAAAACAAAAATTTTTGAATGCCACAGCGGAAAAAGCTTTTCAAGTTTTATATCTACGTTACTACTCCTGCGTTCTCCTATCAATGATATTCTCGTAAGGATTATATCAGAGCAATTTACAAATCAAGAATTACGCCAGGGGAAGTATAGGGCTGCGGACTGCGGTCAATTGTGACAATTGTCGTGTCCGGCTACCAGGATCATATGAGTACTAGTGACCCATCGTAGACCAATCGGAGAGTTTTACAGGCTTCCAGAAATCTTTCCCTTTAGACTTTAGTTCTTTGACTTTCGGTCATTGCAACTTTGTGCTGTCTCCCGCTTTTAGGCCGCGTTTCCACTGAAGCGGAGCGGAGCGGAGAGGAGCTTTAAGCGGTGCCGAGTTGACCAATCAGTAATCGAAATCTTCGCTCCGCTTCGCCGTCATTCCGCTGGATAGCACGATTGGTCAATTCGGGCACCGCTAAGCTCCTCTCCGCTCCGCGTCAGTTTCCACTGACGCGGAGCGGAGCAGAGCCTTAATGGGGAGGGAAAACTGAATACTTTCTACTCCTCCTATCTTCTTCTGATTAAGTTCGTTGCGGGTCCCAAGACAGCTTTAGCATGTCCCTCGGGCTCCCTGAGATCATATCAAAGGGTTTTCGTAGTTGGATACCGCTGTCGATCCTGGCGACACAGGAGATACAGTGGTGGGAATGTGTATGGGAATGGGAATGGGCCAAAGCCCGATAAAGAGGGTTCCAGAAATGGTTACGTTAATCATAAATTAAGGGTCAATTCACATTGCAACGTCGCGAAGCGTAGCGATGCTTTTTTAAATGAGTAATTTAGGAATAGACATCACACTTTACAACTTCGCTGGCGGCAAGTCTATAAATTTAATGTCTTTTTAAGGGTTCCGTAACCAAATGGCAAAAACAGAACCTTAAGAGCCCGGGTTACCCTCGAAATCCTCATACATACGTAATACCAAAATCATTTCGTCATACGAAAATATTTAACATGTTTGAGTTATTTTTCAAAAAATATTTTTTAGAGTTGAAATATTTTGTAGTAAATTTAATATTTATGTATATATTTTTTAGTGTTTTACTCTATTTTTTAGTGTTTAAATATTTAGTAGTAAATTTAGTATTAAAAAATTATACACAAAATTTTTTTTTAGTGTTTAAATATTTTGAAGTTAATTTTTGTTCAGGAACCTAGGTAATTACTATTTTAAGCTGAAAAATAACTCAAACATGTTAAATATTTTCGTATGACAAAATGATTATGGTATTACGTATGTATGACAATTGCGAGGGTAACCCGGGCTCTTAAGGATTCGTTATGTATGCCTGTCTATCACTATGTCTGCCCGTTCGCATTTGTATGTCAAGACTCAAGGCACTTTTATCTTGTGTAGTAAATAAAGTTGTGTTCTGAATAAAAAAATGCATCGCATTCGCATCACCTCGTCATGTGTAATGTGACTGAACTGACTGACCCTTCTTCGTTTCTGCGATCTCATAGTACTCACAAGGACCAGGCTAGCACGAGTCGGGTGGAGCTGGTGGCAGGAAGCGGGCTATTGTTCTCCACTCAATCAGTCATCGGGTATTGACCGGTCGGAATGCGCGCTCAATGACAGTTCCGGCGAAGGGAGCTCTATTGGTATCAGATTTCACGGCATAATCTGGCGAGCTCCGAGGAATCGCAGGACGAGGTACCTCGCAAATCGCAAAAATAGCAACGCACTAGGAATGCCGACAGGAGTGATAACAAAACAGCAAATGTGCGTTTTCGGCGCACGCGCACGGTATAAATAAATAAAAAAACGGTATAAACTCCTACACCATACGCTGGAGGTGTAAGCTTTCTTTATCTTACGAGTCAGGTCATGCGCATTTAAATTAAACTTGGAGTTCGCTTATGATCACGTTCAAGGGCGCGTATTTACCTGTGTCACGCACTAAACTACTTATGACTCTAACCTTAGGTCCTACCTATACTAAAAAGATAGGCGCGAAATTCGTACTGAGAGGACGAGCACTATAGGTGATACCTAGCACGATGAAATATATATCTATGAACTTCGATGACATCGCAAAACAAGTCGCAGTAAAAGCTAGTTAGGGTTCCGTACCTAAAGGGTAAAAACGGAACTCTATTACTAAGACTTCGTTGTCTGTCCGTTTGTCCGTCTGTCCGTCTGTCTATCTGTCTGTCTGTCTGTCTGTCTGTCTGTCTGTCTCCAGGCTGTATCTCAAGAACCGCTATAGCTAGACTTCCGAAATTTTCAAAGATTGTGTATATCTGTTGCCGCTATAACAACAAATACTAAAAACAAATTAATATTAATATTTAAGGGGGGCTCCCATACAACAAACGTGATTCTTTTAACCTTTTTTGCTCGATATCAATAATGGCAACAGGCAGGCATTTGAAATTTTCACAAAGGCCTTAAATATATGTGTTATTTAATAATTCATAATAATATTTAAATTAAATAAAAATTTAAGAGGGGCTCCCATACAAAAAACATAATTTTTGGCCATTTTTTGCTCTATAACGGTACGGAACCCTTCGTGCGCGAGTCCGACTCGCACTTGGCCGATTTTTTTTTTCATAATATATGAACGACTTTCAGGGTCCTTATATCACTGTAACCCCCCGGCGCCCGCCCCGGTACGAAACACCCCGACATTTCATTTCTTTCAATTTCGCTGCCGTTCACTTTTATTAGAGCAATCGTCGCACACATTAAGCAAATGTCGCTTCGGATTACACATGAAAATTGTTTATATATATATTATGTTGAGCAAAAATGTAAATTTTGCGTTTTTGTTATATCAAAAGAAATATGTTTAACACTCTCACTGTCAGCAATATATAGCATGGTTACAATTTAGCAAGCCATGGAGTCCGCCTGCGGGTCCCAACGATTCTGCTGCGGTAGGCCGTCACTCAAAATGAAAATATATTAAAGCAGGCCGTGGGGCCCGCTGGCGTCTAGTTAAGAATGCTTTTAGCACGCCGTGGGATCCGCTGTGACCCCCTAAATTCAAACAGATATTTCTACTACAGGCCTGCAAATAAGCAAAAGATATGTATAGTATTGGCTTGCGCATACAGTAAGCTACATGTTGAAAAAAAATCATGTCAATCGGAGCAAAAATTATATTTCTGTATGGCGGGGAAAAAATGAAAAACAAATAAAAGTTTAAATTGACAAATCTTTATTATTTTAGTTCAAAAACAATAAAGAAATCTGTACTGAGGAAAAACATTACTTTTGGCTGTGTTTATTGGCAAAACAAGACGCGCAAACACTGGGATTCGTTGGGCAAGTGAGGAATTAAGTCTACTTGTTTTTTTGTGAGTTTCTTGGCCTGTACGCTTGTTTTGCCATCTTGTTGTAATACACTTGCGACGTACAAGTCGATTGCGATGGTCAGTCAAAGGGTTCTTTCCGAACTTCTCTTCTTCTTCGCAAAAAAATCCCGAAAGTGCAAAAGCGCGGCAAAAACACGCACGCAGCAAGCCGAGGGGGCGCGGCGGCCAACTAACGGCCTGCTAGTTAAATTCTCTAAAATTACAAGCGGCGTGGCGGACAAAATGTTTTGTCGGCGACCCCCACGGCCTGCTGGTATATTTCTCTAAAATAAAACTGGCCCCTTGCACTCACAAACTTGGGGCCCGCCGGCGGATCCCATGGCAGCGAGAGTGTTAAAACATGAGTCATGAATGAAATTTAAACAGGAATGAATAAAAAAATAAAATTTATAAACACGCAGGTCCAATCAAAAACTTTTTTTTAAATCATTTAAAACAGCCAAAATCTGGAAAAATGCAGGGAAAACACTTGATTTTGCGTGAGTAATAAACTTTTTCATATATTTACTATTTATATATAAAACTAGAGAATGTCAATTTCATACTTATAGGTATGCTGTAGGTACTCGGCGTAACATGGCGGTAGCGGTCATTGACTCCCTGTCAAAAACTTGTCATTTTCTATACAAAGCTGAGATTGACGACATTTGACACTTCATTGTCAATCGTGGTTTATATAGAAAATTACAAATTTTTGACAGGGAGTCAAAGACCGCTAACGCGGACCGCCATGTTTCGCCGAGTACAGTATATTAATATTAGTTCTATAGCTATAGAAAGTAGAGACATCCTACTTAAAAATGTAATAACACACGAAAAGCAATTGTAATATTTTCTTGAGCGAATTCTACGGGTGGAATGCGCAATTATAACTGACATAAATTGTCTCCTGGCTGCTCCTGCCCTCGGTGGTTATTATAACATTCCCGTATAAGTAGCTAATGCATAAGAAATTTCGCTAACGAGATGATCCAACTTGATTTACGTTGAAATTGCTAAGAATTTGCTTTACATTTCATAGAAAAGTTACGTTAAAAATATTAATTATTAAATTCCAAGTTCATTCATATTCCCAGTAGTTTGACAAAAGATAATTACAAAATAAGTAATATTTCTAGCAGTATTCTCAGCATTTCGTAATTTCAAATGATCCAGCAATCGCTTATCATGGATTGAATATCATGTTATGTCTTTACTCTTTAATCATTCTTCATGATGAAAATAGTTAACCATGTCTAACGAGTAACGGCTAACTTCAAGTTTCAACACTTCGAGAACTTCAGTAGGTCTAAAGGAGGAAAACCATTGTCGATATTCTTGCGAACTTCTATCCGCTTATGATACCCTTGTCAGGTGTCACCCGCAGCGCAGCGGTTAACATTAGCTGATAAGTGATAACAACATGGGGGCCGGCCTTGTAGGACGGTTAAGGCCAAATATACAGAATATGGTTTCCTTATTTACGATGTATATTCTTTTGAGGAAGAAATAAGAAAGATGTTGCACACGAAGCGGATCGGATTACGGCTTACGTACACGTTAATATGTTTTAGTCCTTGCTTTGCCAGAGCCGATCCGTTCGTGTCGATGAATTTTATTTCTTCTTAGAAAAGATCGCTTAGGGCGGATTCGCTCAAACTGAAGTAAAATTTTACTCGAGTATAAACTGTCTCCTAATAGTAAGCTGGTTTTGCGTTTTTCCAACTTCTAATTCAAGAATAAGATAACACGGGAGTAAATATTTACACGGGCGATTTTGAAGGAGTGGCACAACAAAGTGTCAACTGTCACGGTCATATACAGTGTCATTGTGAACTATAATTGACATTAATTTTTATTTCATATTCTTCGAGTAACTTGGTAAAACGCAAACGAAGATATCCTAGAGTAAATTGAAGGAGAATTATTCTCATGATAGTTACAACTTACACTCGTGTGACTTCAAGTTAGGTCGAACTTGAAGTTACACGAGTACTTTATTAGCAATACTAGGCTAACCATAAGCCGTCGACAGTTCATCACATTGACACAGCCTCGCGAGTCGCGCGTCAATGAACTTGCGTCACGAAGGAGTGTTCAGTGAACGGGATATATTACTTTCTATGCCAAATTAATACTAACTTTAAGTTCGCAGACTTGGGTTAATGTTGCTGGTCCTTTACCATAGTAAGTTTAAAGGACAAGTAAAGGGAAAATTGAGGCGTAAGGGCTGGTCAAATTAATAGCCCCACTTTGGAGTTCAGGGTTGTTTATGGACTATTTTCATGTATCATGTATGAAGCTTCTGTGGCGGTGCAACTTGTCGTAGTGTCGCTAGCAACGAAATATAAAGAGATAGAGCACAAACAAACTTAAACGGAGAGACGAGTTAGAGCTATATACATTTTGCTGGTGGCGGCCACTGCTTGCCCCCTCATAATGTCCCGGTAACTAAACACAAGCTACACAAAATACATTAGGAAATGTCCAAAAACCACAGTAAAAAGAGATGATTTTGGGGTAGTACAGAAAGAAAAGCATTTCGGTTACAAAGTTAGATAGATATTTTTCAGGTATACCTTTAAACAAATAGGATACAGAAATTGCTAAATTCTCTCCCACGTCGTTTGACGTGCACCGTCACCGAAACCGTGGCGAATATGTGATTGATGTGTGCCGATTGTTTTTGCTTTGTGTGTGTCTGTCATCATTTGTAAATTCAAAATGGACGTCGTTTGATAGTGATAAATGGAATATGAAATTAGAAAAATATACGAAACCGTACGGTTTTTCGCAATAAAGCCTATGCTAACCAGTGGTAAATTTTATCAAAATCGACCCAGTACTTCAGAACATGCAATATCTAGTGTGGTGAATACATATTAATATACTCCTGTGGAAAACCTAAAAAGTCGGGAATTAGCCACGCAATCCTGACTTGGAAACATGACGCAATGATTCTACTCCAATTTTTTGTTTGCAGCACTTGTTCAGTAGTAGTAGCCTGTTATAGTACTCAGTTCAGCCATATCTCAAGTAACCGATATTACTATCTTTTAGCTAATACTACTTCCTACCCGACTGCGACAGAAGCACGAGTATGTTTTGAGAGTAGTTATGTATAACTGTTGGGCTTTGGCGTGGCGCGCTCTGCAGCCTGAACTGCGGGATTTTAGCTTGAGAGGTGTCGTTAGATTCAGGTTTACTATGATAGTCTTATTACATCAAAATGTTAGGTATTAAAGCTATTCCATAGCTTTGAGCGCGAGCTTTGAGCGCAGCGGCCGAATCAAGAAATCCCGTAACTAAAATAATTCGGCAGACTTCGGCACGGTGTTTGTGTTCGTGAGACTAGACGTATGCGTGTAGTGGTGTGCTTAGCAGCAAGTGCTGTTAACTGCAATAGCTTTACCGCGGCAGACCCCGAATGCCAAACGTATTTTTCTTAAATAACCGTTTTCCCTATTTACCCAGTCGTCAATCGTCATAAGAAGAAACGAATCTCTCGCATTCAAACGTCAAAACAGCTAACACGATATATCAAGTATAAAAACACAAGAGCATATTGTGCGGCAGATTCCGAGCCGAGTGAAAGTTTCCCACGGCGCTTGCGACACACACACACACAGCGATGAGCGATTGTACCGGATAGCCTTGCGGGGCTAAAGGGTAAAGGTAGGCCTAAAGTGGATCTAGAAATGTCCTAGCATCCTATACCTAGTTTTGACGTTCTCTGAGTTCTCGCAGCATAATGTCATGTTGGCCGCAGCTGCGTGCTGAATTCTGTTACGCGTAAACTGTGCATTTTCTTGGGGATAAAAACTATCATAATATTATGTCTGTACCCCGCGGTATCTCCTCACCAGAATAACTTTAATAGTTAAAGCGAATAAAAAGACAGACAGCCACACTTTTACTATTAGTTCAGATATGAACAACGGACATGGCACGGACTATTTTCAAATTAACTACGATGAGAAATAGCATCTTAACATGTTTAACGTAAAACCCCCGCCATCCAGAATCATAAACAACATATTAGTGGAATATCTCCACTAATGACGCGGTAATTCCCCGGACAATTACCGTCGGGTAACCCCCGGAATGGAGGGTCAATGACCCGTTATCTGGGAATCCTATTTGTCCAAATGAGTCGCGTGCCCGAAGGATGTTATGGCCTGATTCGAGCTCCAATTAAGGATCTCGAAATTTGACAAGAAAATCGATGGAGTACCAGGATCACAGAAAGATAGAGCATATGGTTATTGACATTTTCTAAAGTCATTTGCCAAATTAATAGTGACAAGTTGGGCCATTGAACTATAGCTGCAGTGTATAGATCAGCAGGGCAATCGCGTTATTTTTAAACTTTTCAATTCAGGTTCACATCTGCTTTGGTTGTGGTTCAGTTACGGTTCGGTTCCGCTGCGTCTGAACAAATTTCAGTATCGTGCTAACGTTCCAACCGTAACTCAGCCTTAGATGGAACTCGAACGAAGCGCAACGTTTGACCTTTAGACAGACATTGCAGCGGACCAATCAGCGCCCTTCTGATTTAGTTTTGATTGGCTTAAATATGAACAAATTTTTTCCGATGTGTTAATTGGTCAATTGACAAATTGTTTATTTACATAATATGGATGAATATGACACGGGTGAAGCTGTGTTGGTAGAACTTATGAGTGTAAATGATTATTACTTGAAGTTTTTAATTTACGTAGTTGAATTCATAGTATTGTTTTACTATAATATGTATTTTACAAACGCCATATAATTGTTGAATAGTGACTTGTGAAAAAATTAGAAAACATTTACGTAAAGAAGTAATTAGTAATGTCAAAATTCAATTCACTTTATAACAAACTAAAATAGTCCGTAGCTATGATATGTCCGTAGTGTTATTTTACAGCTTTGAAGTAAAACATAAGCTTATATTATAATTTGATTATAGCTTATGTTATATTTTTCCATCGATTTTCGTCAATTTAACACACCAAATTAGGAAACGTTTCAGAAACGTGCGAGTAGAAGTAGCATTGTATCAACTTTTTGTTTTGACAGCGTTTGCGCTCGGGCTGAGTTTCAGTAACGTCTCAACTAGCTGTCAAAACGTTAGCGCGACACCGAATCGTTCCAAAAGTCGATCAACGTCCGAGTTTCATTTGCGGTTCAGTTGATAAAATTTAGCTTATAATATAAAATTTAGTTAGAAATATATACACACCGGCATATTTAGCGGAACACAAAAAAAAGGTCCATAATTTAAAAAATATGGTTTTATTTTAAAATCTACTTACTACACTTCTTTTGTTATTTAAAATTTCATTTGTTTTACTTAAAATTAGATCACATTATGAACAAAATTTGCGAGTAAAGGCTATTTGTGAAAAATGGTACATTTTTGAACTTTTCATGTAACCGGGAAAAGTGAAAAGTGAAAAGTGATTAATATCGCGTATTTCCTCCACGTGCTCTTATTAAATTTTCTAACCGTCTAGGCATACTGAGAATTATGTTATCGATGGTCTCCTGGGATAGTCTCCGACATTCCTCGACTACGGCGATTCGCAGTTCACCCACGTTGGCAGGAGCTGGAATTCTTGACTTAACTTTTCTTTTCAGCACGGCTCAAACGTGCTCTATTGGGTTCATATCCGGTGATCTCGCCGGCCACTCCATAACAGTGATATTCATATCATTAAGATAAGCTTGAGTTGCCCGAGCGGTATGCGGCCGAGCATTATCCTGCATTAAAACAAAATAGTCACCGATATATGGGGCAAACGGTACGACATTTTCTTCTAAAACTTCTCTGATATAGCGGTCCGCAGTCAGACTCCCTCTGTCAATCACTACCAAGTCTGTGCGAGCTCCCAAACAAATGCCCGCCCAAACCATTATTGATCCACCACCGTATGCAACTGTAATTTCAAAATTTGTCTGAATGTAACGTTCTCCTTTGCGTCTGTATATTCTTTGCCTGTCGTCAATTTGATTTAAGAGAATTCTGCACTCATGACTAAACAATACCTTACTCCATTGGTCCGCATTCCAAAGTCGATGTTCCTAAGCAAAAGTTAACCTGTTTCTACGATGATTTACCTCGAGCCTTGGAGCCTTGGCGGGCACAAATGAACCCAAATCAGATTCTTCTAACCTTCTTCGTACCGTTCGCTCACTTACGGTTACTCCCCGCACTGCTTCTAACTCATGTCGGGCTTGGACGGCCGTCAAACGGGGGTTCCTACGTACACGAAGCCAAATGAAACGATCATCCCTACTCGAAGTGCGTCTTTTTCTGCCTTGTCCTGCTCTTCTCACATAAGTGCCAGTCTCCCTGAATCGTTTGACACTGCGATGGACTGTTGAAATCGATCGACGAAGATGTCTGGCTATTAATCTGTATGTTAGACCAAATCTTCGCATTTCGAGTGCCCTGGCAATCTCCGTTGGGGCTAAGTCAGGCATAATTCAGTCCTCGATTCCAAAAAGATACAAGATTATTTTTTTTTACAAAAAAAACAATATTTGAATGAAAAATTTAAATAAAATTCAGAAGGGAGAAATACTCGAAGTTCGCTCTACGTAAGGTATATTCGAATAAAATTAAAACAATTGCATAAAATGTGATGTTCAATTGTTTTCCTAATTTGAAATTATTATTTTTTTAATTAAATGACGTATAAACCAGCCAGCAACCTTATATGATACTTATATCAAACCTTTTTTTATGTTCCGTTAAATATGCCGGTGTGTGTATATATGAAATTACTAGTATGAGAAAACATATTGATAAATATAAATATTAAATTACTTGTTCCATAATAATATGAAATTAAATATACGTTAGTGACTTGACATCTAATCTTTTTGTAGTGGCAAGAAAACTTTGACGTAATTATACTATTGTTATTATTAAAATATTGACACTTTATTAATTTAATAAAAATCGACATCGTCGGAATGCTCAGTCTAAAATGTCTTAAATCTAAGTTAAAACCCAAAAACAATATGCCAGTCTTTGCATTTAGCTCACTGACAATAAGTAACTGTACTATACAAAATTCGTCTGTCAAAGCATAGATGCAATAACAATAGTAAAGTAACACACGAAACCTGACGTAACAAGAAAATCCAGGAAGGTAACCTAACTGATCACTTATTTTACGTACTCGCACTAAAGTAATTGTAAGTCGCCGTGACAATATTTTTAGGTAATATACAATACACAATAATATAAATATATAATACACACTAGAGTGTGTTTTGCAGATCTTTGTAATTAGTATAAAACAAAAATCAACATAATATTAAATAATGTGAAAAGCTTAGAAAATACCACTATAATATTATAATCTACATAATATTTTACTTCAAATTGCTGTTGACAGACTAAAATCCACGTTAAAACTGACATAAAGTGATAGACATAGATAGCTGCTCGTTGACGTAGAAGCGGCGCGGCGCCCCGGGCGCGCACAGGTCGGCGCTGCTGAGCGTGCGGCGCACACGGGCGGCGCGTAGCAGCTCGTCGCGCAGGTCGCGCCGCGCCAGCCGCCCCACGATGCGCCGCGCGCGCCGCTCCTCCGGCGCGGTGGCGTCGCCTGTAGGGGACCGCTCCACTGCTCCAAGTCGCTCGGCGAACACTATGTCGGCGCTACTCAGCTGTACACCTAATTTAGCCGCCAGGACGGTGACCGTGTGTACCGTGTTTTCCACCAGCAGAGCCTCCTGATCTCTGTCGTTCAGCTCAGATTTGAGCTGCGAGACCACCTGCTCTAGTTCGGCTACTTTAGGCGACGATGTCTTCTCGATCAATTCAACTCTGCGTTCAAGGCCGTCGAGCCGCTTGAGTACTTCTGTTCGCCACTCCAGCATCTCCTGGCGGTACTGTCGAAGCTCCGTCATGTACAGAGCCATCTCTTTACGCATCTCTATTACGTCATTAAAGTCACCCGGGTACCAATTTTGTGAGGGCGAAATAAATGTGCTTGAATTGACTGAGATGCGCCCAGATAACTCAGCAGAGTTTTTCTCGTGTATTTTGTTGCTACAGTCATCGCAAGACCAGTCTTTTAACTCACCCGTATCCGTATCACCGTATCATCATCATAAAAAGTCCGGAACATAAGCTACACGTGGCGGCATCTGGCGGCGAAAGGAACCTAGCGCAAACTTTGCATTTATTCATCCTTAAAAATCAATTGAATTGCCAAAAAAAATAATATTGAACTGAGTCACGTAGTACACTTACACAGATGGCGCTTTTATTAACAGGATTTATCGATTTTAATTTTTAAGAAAAAGTCAAGTTTTAATTACTAAATAGTCAATTAAATTATTCACTGAACACAAATCTCACCAAACACCTTCACTAATTTGTTTATAAAGTACAATAATAATATTAAGACAGCGAGCGTCTTATTATTACTTAACGCGCGAAATTCACTAAAAGTCACTGTTTTTGCAGTTCAAGGTTAAAACTTAGATTATTAATTTTTAGAAATGAACACAATAACACCTTTGGTCCTTTTGTTCTTTGTTCTTTATTTATTATGTTGTTTTCAGGTTTAGTTTTAATATTATTTACTTTATTCGCGAGATTTCACTGTATAACTATTTTTTTCGTATTTTTAAATACGGAGTGAAACTGAAACGTTGTTTATCGTATGGCGCGCGCCTCTTAATTTATTAATATAATATTGTCTGCCTATATTCATAGGAGAAGTCAAATCGGGTCACCTAATTTTTATAGACCGCCGTTAACGACTCGTGGACCCCCATTTTTTTCCACACAAGCGTAGACCCCTATCGGGCTCCCGTGGACCCCATGGGGTCCACCTGGACCACTTTGGGAATCAATGGTCTAACCTGTGTCTTAGATGTTGCAACGACAAGGGAAATACTCAATACAAGATCTGCCTGTCTTGTCACTATCTTAATATATATAAATCTCGTGTTTGTCCTAAATGGACTCCTAAACCACTTAACCGATTATAATAAAATTCGCACACCATGTGCAGTTCGATCCAACTTGAGAGATAGGATAGTTTAAATCTCAAATTTTAGTCGCAATTTTATTTTATTGCAAATTATTTGTCTATAAAGAGCGACCATTGTTTATGCGCCGCGGGTCACGGGATAGCGATGGACGTTGCCATGGTGACATACTTATATTTTAGTCACTAATTCAATAAAATAATACGGGTGATATACTTAATATAATATGGCAAAGAAACGTTTGCCGGGACAGCTAGTTGTATATATAATTATGGCAGACAATGTCGGCAAACCTTATTTCCCTATATTAATTCCCTGTTTAATTACCTTTATTAGGGAGGCGAGGTTGAGGAAGTAAAAACAGCCATGTTTTTTCTAAGTCGGTTAAAAATGTAGCCTCAAACATTTATTGGCCATTTTCTTACACAAACCAGAGAGTTTTGGAGTAGCATAACGTAGCTAACATCTGGTACTCGGCAATAATATGTGCTCTTTACCAGACCCCACTCCATTACATTAGCGAATAAGGCTCTATACACACTAGATTATCTATTTTAGTGTTTTACAAAGCTAGATTGGAAAACGTTCTTTGCCGGGCTTTAGTTTTATTAATATTTTAAATTTGAAAGTGTGTCTGTCTGTTACTTTTTCACGTCCAAACCACTGAACCAATTTTGCTGAAAGGCATGGAGATACTTTGACTCCCCGGAAAGGACATAGGATACTTTTTATCCCTGCTAAATGTACGGTTCCCGCGCAATATGCGAGTTTTGGCGGGAGTTGCGGGCATAGATGATGTAAAATCATAAAAAACTTTAAAAAGTTTCAACTATACATTTACTTACAACTATTGTGTATGTGATGAATTCTATTCACTCCAGTACACATAGACACACGGTACATCCAAAACCAATCAGACAGCCATCCAAGCGAGACTGAAGTTTGTTCTCTAACTTTTTTTTATTCGATTCATTCGCTTACTTTCAAACGAAAATATAGTAGCAGTTTTTACGCAAAACTCCGCATCGCTTTCATTTGAGACTAAAAAATAAATATTGCACTCAGTTTTTACAGGTTCTAGAATCTTTACTAAAAGGAAACTTTCAGGTTTAAACTTTCGATAACAAGTCTTCTGCGACTTTACGAGCGCAAAATACCGCACGAGCCGTATATTTTTCCTTTGTGAAAACTGGCCTATATCATCTTTATCTCTGTGCCTGAATATATAACTGAAAATGTATTAAAATAAAAAACAACATAAACAATTTTAGAGAACTCCCGTAGTCATCATCATCAGCCTATTGCCGCCGTCCACTGCTGAACCTAGGCCTCCCCCAATGAGCGCCAACCATCCCGATCTTGGGCAGCCCTCATCCATCCGCTGCCAGCCAATTTCTTTAAATCGTCGGTCCACAGTGCTGCGGGACGTCCTACACTACGTTTGCCTAAGCGTGGTCTCCACTCTAACACTTGTCTGCTCCATCTACCGTCTTCCCGTCTGCAGACATGACCAGCCCACTTCCACTTCAGCGTGCTTATTCTATGTGAGATGTCGGTGACTTTAGTTCTCTGGCGAATGACTTTATTAGGAATTTTGTCCACCAGAGATACTCCCAACATAGCTCTTTCCATAGCACGCTGAGCAACCTTAAACTTGTGAACTAGTCCTCCGGTGGTAATTATAAATTTTCTCTTTGTAATTTCTAAATGTTTTATCCCTTTTCCTAGCTACGATGCTATAGACAAACAGACGCACCTGTGACCTATGTAGTGTGATATTAATTGTCTAAATCCCCATCTATTTAACGTTGGTTAAAGTAACTACTCACAAAGGTTTAATTAATCTCAGTTAATTAGCTCGTGTGGCTTCATCGGTAATTAATAAGCTATACGAGCTGCGATACGGCAGTTATAAACGCTCAGGTAGCGTTTGATAAGCTATCAATTAATTTTAATCCATCCATACTAATATAATAAATTCGAAAGTGAGGCTGTATGTGTGTTACCTCGTCACGCCCGAATCGCTAAGCCGATTTTGCTGTTTGGTATAGAGAAACTTTGTGTCCCGGGAAAGTACATCTAAAATACTTTTTATCCCTGAAAAATACGGTTCCAGCGGGATAAACTTTCTGCGCAACAGAGCTGCGGGCGTCATCTATACTGTACTCGGCGGAACATGGCGGTAGCGGTCATTGACTCCCTGTCAAAAACTTGTCATTTTCTATACAAACAGCGATTGTCAATGAAGTGTCATCTGTTGTCAATCGCGGCTTTGTATAGAAAATGACAAGTTTTTGACAGGGAGTCAAAGACCGCTACCGCCATGTTTCGCCGTGTACAGTATAGTAATCTTTACAGGTCTGAATTTTTCAACTCTCTAAAAAACCCTATATTTTTCAGCGCTAACAACTATCCAATGTTCACGTTTATAGTATTACTACAATAAACGCTTTTAGCGCTGAAAAATGTAGGGTTTTCATTATCTAAGATGAAGCGCTTATATCATAGACATCTGCAGAATTTACCAAAACAATTTAGCAGTTCAATTTAGTTTAGCGAATGTTTAGATAAGTCAGGTACAAGTGGGGAATAGTCGTAATCTAAGTTCAGTAATTGAGCGGGTCTAGTAATTGTGTTATTAAGTTTTAATTGTCCAATAGTTTTGGAGATTACTGATAGACGTTTGGGACAGACTGTTACTTTGATAGTTTTAACTTATAATTGGTAAGTAATACCTGAGCATGTTAAATTTATTTACGTAACTAAATGACGCCCACAACTCCGTTGCGCCAAAATTCGTTTATCGCGCCGGAACCGATTTTTTCCGGAATAAAAAGTATCCTATGTCCTTTCCTGGGACACTAACTATCTCCACAAATTTCCACAAAATTGTTTTTTTTTTTAATGAAATAAGGGGGCAAACGATGGAAAGCAACTTCCGTCGCCCATGGACACTCGCAGCATCAAAAGAGCTGCAGGTGCGTTGCCGGCCTTTTAGGAGGGAATAGGATAATAGGGGAGGGTAGGGATGCGAAGGGAAGGGAATAAGGGAGGGTAGGGAAGGGATTAGGGTAGGGAATTGGGCCTCCGGTAAACTCACTCACTCGGCGAAACCCAGCTCAAGCGCTGTTTCACGCCGGTTTTCTGTGAGAACGTGGTATTTCTCCGGTCGAGCCGGCCCATTCGTGCCGAAGCATGACTCTCCCACGTATAAAACGTGGTTCAACCGTTCATCGGTTTGGACGTGAAGAGGTAACAGACTGACTGACACACTTTCGCATTTATAATATTAGTATGGATTACATGATCGTTCACTTTAACTAAGAACAATTTTTTTTAAATAATATATATTATGTTTTATACTTTTATTTAACTATTTTTTGTACGGTAGCAACTAGCAGTAACATACAAACAAAAAATATATGCCATAAAACCTTATTAGAGAATTATTAATAACATGTTACCTTTAAACTGCACAATAAATGAGCTGCGGTCACTTTGATCCAAAAAACGCAACATTAAACCGAAGTAACATTCAATATTAATGAGACGTGAGCTGCGAGGTCCAACAATGAACAACTGGGAAGTTTGGATTAAAATGGCATTTAGCGAAGTCACCAGGTGGTCAGGAAACCGCCTGGGGATAGTTAGACAAGTTGCATTCGAAAATTTCAAATAAAGTTGCGAGTAAAAGAAACTGGATCAAAATCGGCGCACCCATTTTGACGCTACGATGCCACACACAAAACCAGAAAGACAGCTATTATAATAGACATAATTATTATAATATTATGTAAACTTATAACATCCTCTGTTTTAAAAAGTTTGGATTTAACACAACCGCAATTTGCAAGCAATCATTAAAATATGGTAAGTACTTCACTTGTGTCTATTAAAAATAATTTTTTCTTTCTTTCTTCTTCTTTCTTCTAATTTAATAACTAGTTTAGCAGAAAATGTCCATTCACCGAAGTCACCACATGTTTCCATATAAATTTTGAGGAGTACCCTCGATTGCTTATGGATCCCTTCACCAGGTCACCATTTTTATAAATATGGTACCAATTTGGGATGATAACCTATGTACCAAAATAAAAATTTTGAAAATCGGTTCACAAACGGCGGAGTAATCGTTGAACAATAAAAAAACGAACATAACACCTCCCCCATTTTGAAAGTCGGTTAAAATTGTAGCCTATGTGCTATTGTGATGTTTAAGCTATATTACTGTAAAGTTTCATTAAAATCCGTTCAGTAGTTTTTGTCTTAAAGAGTAACAAACATCCATACATCCATACATACATCCAAACTTTCACCTTTATAATATTAGTAGGATTCCATGAATGCGGCTATAAATGTAACAAGGCGCTTGGGAGCCTTAAAATATGAAATCACGTACATTTTTAACCGACTTCCAAAAAACGAGGAGGTTATATGTTCGGCTGTGGATTTTTTTTTTTTTTTTTTTTTTTTTTTTTTTTTTTTTTTTTTTTTGTATGTTCAACGATTACTCCGCCGTTTGTGAACCGATTTTCGAAATTTTTGTTTTGTTGTATTAGGTTTCACTCCAATTTGGTACCATGTTCACAAAAGTGGTGACCTGATGATGGGATCCATGAGTAATCGAGGGAACTCCTCGAAATTTATATGGAAACATATGGTGATTTTGGTTTTATGTGAAGTGTACTAAGAATATGCTACCAAAAAGTCAAATATTGGGTCAAGGTATACCATGGTTTCGAAGATGCTGAGAGAACTCCTGACTCCTTATAGATACACGTTTGGGAGTTTCGGCGTTGTTTTAAGAACAGAAGGCATATGCTACTATGCAATTTATATTCATCATCATAATCATCATCATCATCGTCGTCATCATCATCATTACCACGTCGTGTTAAGGTCACCAATGTCTCATGGCACAGACTAGATAATAGTACAAGGCATAGGTATGGATACACTAATAATAATAATTATGTACTGTATAACAACACCTGTTTATTTAATACATGACGGCGGTCGGCGCCGTAGAGGCGACGGCGTCGCCGCCGCGCGGCGCATGGCGGCAGACGACAGATCGAATCCTTTACTAACTACTTTATATACAGATCGAATACTTTATTAACTACTTTATAAAATTTAAATAGACAAATAGAATTGAAATAAAGTTATTGTAAAAAGAGCATTTAAACAAAACAAAGTCATTAAGAGTCTTTTTAATTAGTTATACTTATTAATCGATAGATGGCGCACTAAGTATCGATTTGAATTCTTTATTACAAGAACAGCTGTCAATAATTATGATAATATTAAATATTATGAGTAGCTACGCTACATCCTATGCAAGTTTATACAATTTTTTATCTGATAGATCCTTCGATCGTGGAAAAACGAGACACAATAGCCTTTCTATTGTTATCGCAATCGCCGGTGACCGCTTGGGGCTTGAAGCATTAAAATTGTTAAATTACTTAGCACAATATGTTCACTTCACTGATAATATATGATTTTGTGAGTGTGAGTTGTGACTCTTGACAAATTGTAATAAGATACGTAAAATATACGCGAAGGTTTACCTACTAGTGTAACTAAAAAGAGTGAAATTATTATTATTTTTAACAAAAAATTAAAACCGACTTCCAAGGTAAAAACAATAATAACATTAATATGAACTAAAAAGTATTAAATAATTTCTACTATCTAATAGTGCCTTTTTCCGAATTCGGCTAAACCTCAACTATTTCTGTACTCAATCTTCATAATTTTGAAGTCGGTGCCAGTTCCAAAAGTTTCAAATATTCTGTCAGAGGACTGAAGTTTCAGCTATCTGGTACCGACTTCAAAATTATGAAGATTGAGTACAGAAATAGTTGAGGTTTAGCCGAATTCGGAAAAAGGCACTATTAGATAGTAGAAATTATTTAATACTTTTTAGTTCATATTAATGTTATTATTGTTTTTACCTTGGAAGTCGGTTTTAATTTTTTGTTAAAAATAATAATTGATTTCCTACTTCGCATTCAAAATCGTCGACTACATCTAGTCTAAGTACCTACCCAGGTCGCCCCGTGACCCCGGGGTCGCTGGCGAGGAAAATTAGTTTGTGGCGGGATTGTTTTGGCCAACTTCGCTATTGCCTAATGGTTTTAGTTGGCGTGGTTTTTTGATCCGCGGCCTCCGAGACCCACCCCCTTTTGATACGTATTAAGTGATTATGTGGCGAAAGGGTTAACTCGAAAGTTGAAATGAATAGCGTTTTGTCACAACAAAAAGTTTATGTGACTTACAATAATTAGTATAGTTTGTACATTTTCGATCGAGGGTTTAAAATAATACAAGGGTAGTTTTAATAATGTCATTTCTTTGTATATCAGTGTAAATGTGAGATGTTTATGTCTATCTGTGACTTAGGTATGTGTACAGCTGTACACATACCTATGTCACAGATAGAATCCTAAAAGAAGGCCCGATTTTGGTTGCAATTTTTTGTTTCTAAGTTGACGTGATTGTGAAAATTCAATTGTCATTATTAAATTTTTCGATTCGAAAAAACGATTTTTTTATATAAAACAATCATTATATTATGAACATTTAAAAAAAAAGGAAAAATTACGAGTACATTTAGGTACAGAGTAAGGACCTGTCTAGTGGTGGTTAATATAACGTATAGCTGAAAAAAGTAGCGCGCTATTTCTTCGCAACGAATAGCGCGCGCTATAAAACTATGCACAAGACGCTACGTTATAACGTATCGTGCGGTCACTGACCTAGCGCGGCGCCGCTCGCGCTGTCGATCGGGCGCGAGTCGCGACTTTCGTTGGTTCGTTGCCGACTGCCGTATCGTTTGGGCCCAAATCGGGTGAATTCGGCTGTTATAATTTTTTCAGTGTTGCGTTGCGTGCATAGGTAAATTATAATGTTTTATAATCCCTGCTGCGAAGAGCACTGTACTGTAATATAATGGTAATTTCCGTTCCATTTGAATGTATTTTTTCTAAATCTGGATACGTTATTATATTTTTAAATGTAAGTAAATAAAATGTTAAAAAAGATCTAAAAATAATTTAAGTATATTACCAAAAAATAAAATAAATAATTAAAAACCATTTAAATAACTCATAAAAAAAAGAATTATACCTATATAAAGCGATTCCCTTCAATTTCAATATAATATTATTATACAATTATATTGTATCATTTTAATTTAAATATTTCAAACGTAATAAAATTAACCAAATAAATAATAATGCATTCAAACGATTATATTATTCTAAGTTATCTAACATACACGTTATATTATATTAAGTCACCCACCGCGTTATAATCATTATTAGCGAAAGAATTCAATAACGTCGGTAGCTTTACAACGTGTCCAATCGACCGTTATAACGTATCATTCGTTATAGCGTAGCGTCAAAACTAGCGCGCTTGAAAGAATCGAGATTTCATTCGTTTTAACTGTTATAAGTTATAACGAAGCGTCAAAACTAGCGCGCTTGAAATTCGTTATAACGTAGCGTCAAAACTAGCGCGCTTGAAATTCGTTATAACGTAGCGTCAAAACTAGCGCACTTGAAATTCGTTATAACATAGCGTCAAAACTAGCGTGCTTGAACGAATCGAGATTTCATTCGTTATAACGTAGCGTCAAAAATAGCGCGTTTGAAAAATGTAGCGTCTAGCATCTAGCGCGCTATGAAAATATAGCCGTTAGGAACACCACTGGACCTGTCCACTTCCTGATAAAGTTCCGGATGGGCTATCCACAATTTTTTTTACAGATCCTCCATACTCTATCTGTCCAGTTAAGTGGTGGATAGCCTATCCGGCACTTATCATGAAGTGGTGAAACAGGCTCTTAGGCTGGTATTTCAAAATTTCCAGTGCTCTTAATTTTCCTTCGTTCTGAATTCAAAATCTTATTCCAGCCTATCTTAAAATCTGAAGTTTTCCCGAGCTTTAATCGCTACAACTTCACTAATGTCTCACACAGTCTGGCGTAACGTGTGCCATTATACAATATGGTAATTGGTCATATTAAAATAATGTCTACAATCTACAATCTGATGAAATATGTGTCTACCTACCTATATTTATGTAATCCATATAAAATATGTTGCCTTGACACTTAAATTTCTGAAACGATTTAGATAAAAGTCGGTGTGGAAATACTTTAAATCTCGGGCTAGGAACGTTGAAGAGCTCCCGCGCTATAAACGAATTCGGCGCATCGAAATTACGAGCAACAAGTATCTATAAGACAAGGGGAAAACTCTTTCTCTACATTTTGGGCTGCAATTCTACTCCAATACTCTATTACGTAAACGTAGATCAAGAAAAAGGCTCTATTTTTCTTATTTCTAACCATGAAAACAATTTCTCCTCACAATTAAACTGCTATAAACTGTTCGCAGTTGGAGAAATGAAACATAAATGAGTATAAGTTTTAAACTTAAATTACTTCTGTCAGCACTAGGGGCGCAGCGTCAAAGTGGAGGTTTTTATTTATAACTGTCATGGCGCGGGCGCTGGCCCGTGCGTGACATGTAATACTGGTGTCTGTGGAGTTTGTTTTATACAAATAATTAATTGAATGCTTCTAGTCTGGAGTCTGGACTATATTCATAATTGTTTTTGCAGCGGTTGTAAGGTAGGGGTACAGTATAGTAGTAGATAAACTACGCCGCGCCGGCGATCTACATTCTTACTGACTCTGTGTCTTACGAAATTTCGATCAGGTCACGTGTCAGTGATCAGCGTTGACGCGAATTAAGAGTCCGTATACGAAATTTTACCGATTTTGCCGAAATTGCAAAGGTTCGCTACAGAAATATTATTAGGTTTTTTCCCCTTATTAGACTTAAAAAATATATATATTAATTATTAGATTTAAAATATACTTAAGCGCGGAAAGCCGACTCGAACTTACGGCGAGTAATATAATGTGAGATTTAGGTTGTTTTGAATCGTGTTTTTTTTGGTACAATTTGTTTTTTTTTCTCGAATTGGATAGAATTTAATCTATAGATTATTTCTGTCGTTTTCTTTTTATGAATTACAGCTCCAAGTTGCCGAAATTAACAGCAATTCTTTGCCCATTTTCTCTAAAATTTTGCCGAGTTACATATTTTTTTACTCAACTATTTCATATTAAAGTGGTAAAAAGTAATTCCAACATTTTATAGACTACTTTCTCAACAGTACGTAGTATTTTTTTCATACCGTTAAGACGTCAATACAATCCATAAACAGGTGATATTCTAAACCTTTTACAGCAAAAATAACAAAACTGTCGCGGGTTTGAGTTGGATTATTTAAAAATACTTTAAAAAATAAAAAATCTAGCTCCAACATTAGATTATAATTGAAATGATCTTACATGTTGTGCATTAAAACTTATAGAAATACTGTATTTTAACTGTATGTCTGTAAAATCAGCGAAATCGGCAAATTTCGTATACGGACTCTTAAATTAACTTGAATTAAACGATTTTACCCACGCCCCAAAAAGTAAGCAACAAGAAGTTCTCACTTAAAAAATAGCAAGTCCTCAATCCGTGAAGAGAACATTCATGAGCATGCAGAACTTCGCTGATAAAACATCCATTCAACTTATGTGTTCCTGGTGGCAACTTTCCACGCTAATGTAAGTCTGCGAGTTATGATTAAGTTTAAAGTGTAAATTTTAATCCTGTGTTTATTGCGTTGTGCAGTTGTGGGAAACTGTGCCTGTGCAAAGTTGTGCGGAGTTGTGCAGTTGTTGTTGTTGTTGTTGCACAACTAGACAAATCAAGTGTAACTTCATGAATCATGATATGCAAAAAAGTAAATCCTTAAACTTTTGGCACCCAATTCTCTCATAGATGCAATTTTAGTTTAATTGGCAGACAGAAAAACAAACATTTTTGTATTCATATTTTTAGGGACTGTTTCACCACTTCCTGATAACTGCCGAACAGGCTATTCACTACTTGACAGATAAAGTATAGAGTATCTGTCAAAAAAGTTGTGAATACTGAATAGCCTATTCGGCACTTATTAGGAAGTGGTGAAACAGGCCCTTAGTATAGACCAGGGGTTCCCAAGCTGTACGCCGCGGCGCCCTGGTGCGCCGCGTAAAGGCAAGAGGGGCGCCGCCGCCGTGAGTCGATCCTCCATCGACCATCACTATCCATAACTCAATTATAAAATAAAATTATAATATTATGGATTATACAAAGCATGCAGAAGAATAATATTTGTTTATTATTATTTACTTGCTTAACCTACCTACAATCATTAAATGTGTTCATTTATGTATCTTTTTGTAATACCTAGGTAAAGTAAGGCGCCGTGAAAAAATGTTGACTTGTAAGTGAGCCGCAGGCTGAAAAAGATTGGGAGCCCCTGGTATTGACTATATTCTATGATATCAGCTCAAAACTCTTTTGATGTCACCATGTCATGTATTTTTTCGCGTTTTTTGTCATTTTTTCAGGTTAAAACTTCGCTAGAGCGTTTAATTAGAGTTTTCGCATTATTTGCTCTCGCATTACCTCAACAATGCTGTCGCTTATCACAGTTTACCTCTGATAAAGAGATTTACAAGTAGCACACCACGACGAAGTAAAAACCACCCTTTGTTCTATAAATATAAGGTTCATAGTCCTACATCAGCAAACAAACGCAGGTTAAACTTTCTTATTGTGGATTTTATATTTAGAAGAGATCGTGTGTGTTTTCTTTTGTTTTGTAGGAACATGGAGTTGTTGAAAAGGCAGATTTTTAACGCGTTTGACGAAACACTTGTTAACTCATAGTCAACGCTCTGACTTTTTGAAATCTTCTCAATTTACTAGGCTGAGCATAATAATTGTAGTATAAGTACGCAAGGATAGAAATACTGACAGATTTCAGGCATAATAATGACAGATTTACGTGGTCAGTCTTTGTCTATATAAACTCCGAAGAAACCATCCTAAACGTGTTGGAGGTAGATATGAGCGCCGCGCCGACGCGCTGTCGTCGCCGCGAATTCTCACGACGCGCCGCCGCCGAAGAAAAAGAGCGACGCGCCGCCGCGACAACAATAGAATACGACGCTAGGCGCCTCGGAGGAGTCACGAAATATTTGTTCGTCGCCAGGCGAAAAATTGCAAAAAATGACACCGCACTGAATCGGTTAAATAATTTCATCTAACAATATCCGCCATGACACGGTTCTCGAAGTGAAAAGATTTCACGAGTCTCTGAGGTGGCGATAACATTCCGCGAAAACGGCTCTAATCCTCGGATCGAATCCGTGGCGGAAACTATTTCACTCATACAAAAGAAATGTCACTACTATGAAAATGACATCAAAATCGAAAAGTATTCACATAATATTATCTATCTATTACAGTGTGATAATATTATTATCCAATTAAAAAAAAAAGAATATTACCAAGAACATAAACTCATTGTATTATTTCTTTATTGCCCGGTAAATAAGTGACATTTATGTTGGGTTATTATCGTTATGTGTTCTATTCACTATTGTTCTCTAAATTGGTTTTGAAGAAAGTATAGTTAATATACTTTCTTCAAAACCAATTTAGAGACTATACCATAGTAGGTCACTACAAAATACGATCTATTAAATGGTTTAACCTAATAAAGCGTTTAAAATGTCTTTAAGGAAAAAACATATTATCACTAGACATTGCCCGCAAGTTCTTTGCGCCGAGATACGAAAACCGTACATTTTCCGGTATAGGTAAATGCTAACGGTAATCAAAGAATCCCAACGCCCTTCTAAATTACTTCAGCGGTTCTCTTAAAATTTCGCATTAATTGTAATATCAAAGATAGATAGATGTAGATCATATATTTCAGCAAAACTTTCCACATTATAAATGTAAGCTCCTAATAATCCAAATATGGCTTTATCGCTATTCCACATTAGATATTAGCTATTATAAAGGATCGTTACCATAGCAGCTATAATACCTAAATATAATATTTCGGCGTATTGTATCATACCATTTGGGAATACCGGATGATAATCCATCAGTTATCGAATCCCGATCCGGCTGTTAGTTAATGGCGGCCGGGCGTCGCCGGTCTTATCCGGTTTTAACCGGTTACCGCCGGATTTATCCGGCCCTATCCGGTTTTGTTCGGATATATTTATTTATTTATTTATTCTCTTTATGTACAAAATTAAGACATAATATTTATAAAAGTGACAATATAACATTGGCGTACTTATCTCTTTAAGAGATCTCTTCCAGCAAACCATAAACAGAAGTGGATATAAAATGGTGTAAAAACAGGGCAATGTACACTAAAGACACAACATTTAAACTAGTACAATAAATACATAATACTAACACTTAAATCCTATAGCTAAATATATCTCGTCCGCGGGGTATTAAATGATGCAGGTGACTGCACATGACAAAGAGTATTGGAAATACTAACTGATTTAAGCTGGAACTGAAATGTCATGTTGGTTATGAAAATAAAGTCTGTAAAGTTTTTACTTTTTAGGCATAATACTTCTGTAGACTGCAGGCTTAGCATGGTCACCAAAAAAATGGTTTCTTTCTACGGAAGAATAGACAAAGTGACAGATAAACAAAAGAAATCCGCCATTTTGTCACTAAAATCTGTCAGTATGTCTATTCTTTTCCGATTCTTATGCTGTCATGCTTAAAGCCTGCAGAAATTAGTCGTGTTACTATTTCTTGACAGTAGGTTCTGACTTCTGATTATTGTCTGATCTATACATAAAGGGAAATTCGACAATTATTGACTTAATTAGCCTTGTGTTACTCACAAACGCAGGAAAATTTTGAAATATTTGGCTCCCATTAAACTGAAAAACTGATACCAATATTTTTGTACGCGTGTGAAAGAACAAAGATTTTTAGGTAGAGAAAAAATCCTACGAAAACCCTGTTTTAAACGAAACTAATAGGCACCTGTTGGCCGCTGCAAAGCAAATGTATTGGTTGTCAATACACATTGTATGGAACGACTCCATGGATACTCGCACCCTCATACATTCTTATTCCACACAAAGCAAGGATAAACGACGAAAAGGATACAAGGATAACATAAGTATAAAGGAATGCTAAATAAAAGATCCTTTGAGAAGCTTCTATTTTATTATTTTTCACTGTCTTTAACTGACTATCAACAAGGAGGTTGCGTGTTCGGTACTGTTTATCTGTTATCAGTACTTCACGTCTAAACCGCTGTCGACTGCAGTACCGTTGTGTGTGAAATGAAGATACTTTTAATCCAGGAAAAGGCCATAAGATAGTTATTAAGATAAAAATGTACGGTTCCCGTGAAATTCACGAGTTGCTATAGTAGTGCATAAATAACGTTTTGAAACAGAAATTCCAGCTTTTTATACGTAATATGGAAGCTATTAGAAACAAAGCCTTATAGCTGAAGTAAACATAAACGGCTGAACAGTTGAACAGTTGAACACACGACACTAACAAATGCACCCATTCCTGTTATCCAATATGTTCCCGTGGGCTATACACTTGTCAAACCGAAACACGCTCTATATTTATCTAATAGAGTCGATTATACAATATCGCGTTCAATGCAGTTTGTATTGAACATAATTTATATTAGGTTTAGCTCGACGTGTCTTTATCCGTTTGAGAGAATACACCGCAATACGCACAGGTTCTAGCTCACAGTTCTGGCTCCTATTAATTTATGCGAGCCTGGTATGTTATGTTTATTGAACTAGAACTCCTTAGCAAAACTCGTCAGCAATGCAAGGCTGTTTAGTCAAATTGTATACGATCTCAATTGGTGAAGGTAGAACTTCGCCGACAATATTATCGAATGCACGTTTGACTAAAAGTAAAGTGTCTGGTATAAATATTACATTTTTAAGTATTTTGTGAATTCAATATGTTATTTAGAATACTTATCATATTATGAGAAAAAAGAAAATAATAGAATAGTATGTATTTTGACCTGACAGCCAAAGAAACTCATCTCGGTTTAGACTTTAGACTTTACCCATGAATGTTATTGTTATAACTTATAACACCTTTGATAGAGCTTTATACCTACCAATAAACACGAAATAACAATTCAATTACACCCACCAAACAACTGAATGGAATAATGTAAAAAGTTAAGCAATAAGTATCTGTAATTTTGAAGCACCGAAATTCAATACTAAAGAAATGTAACTGTTGACGTAAACTTAAAAAAAAATAGTTTCATGAAATGCTACCATCAATATCATCCATGCCATATTACTATGGATAATAATTAATAATATTATGATTTATGAATGAAAAAAAAACCTAAACGAACGAATGAACTTTTGTCATCGGATTTAGTTTATACGACTAGATGGTTGTCAAAAATTTGCAATGAAATAATATTATAATATAATATGCACAGAGGGAGAATAATTCGTTACCATTCCTACATATTTTGTGAGATTGCACTAATATCTTTATTCTTGAAGCACAGTCAGAACTGTAGATGTATAACCGCCATACTTAGAGACATTTAATTATGATTAACCTTCAATTTATGAAGAGTTTGACAGATAACGTATGGCGTATAACGTATTGGCTTATATCAAAATTTTGAATTAATTACAATATTTAAGTAATTGATGTTCCATTCTGAGTGCGGCAGTTAGAGTTGCCATTCCTTATCATTGTATTTCGATGTTCCGAAGCAATGATACCGACCAAACCAGCGAATAAATCGAGGATATTAAAAATTGTGAGCCCCGCGAGGTGTTGTAATTATATCCTATTTCGATTTATGAGTTAAGGCGCTATATTGAAAGTAATTTTACCGCAAGGGCAATTTTATACTTAATTTGTATGACTATAAAGTCGTGAATACGCTGCGGCCAGAAGCTATCGGCTCGCTCGGAAAACATGCGAAAAACTTAATTTTAATTATTTAAAAAATAACTAGGAGTATTTAAGCAAAATGCTTCAATACGATTTCGAGTTGCAAAGGTGTCTATCAATTAGACTAATTTCCTACAGTACATCTATTTTTCGTTTAAAAATAATCTTCATATTTCGTATTTTTAAGAGGTCATTTCGATCGAGAAATGTATCGAGGCAAAATACATTAATCGTGTATCTGGTTCTTCTCAAACCTAGATAAGGCTATGAAGATATGTATATCTCATTATCAGATTTGTAACATTTCTGAGGGTCCTATAGTATTACGTCAAAAAGGACAGCTTTTTCAATATAGCGCCTTAAGGCGCCATATTTGTCCGATATGCAGGGTGATGACAGATTAAAACTTTTTAAAGAGATATACAATACATATTATACATACCAGCTATTTTAAAGTTTTTTTGGTGTCATAAACCATTTCAAAAAGCAAAGTTTTCGTCGGAACCTCAAAATAAAATAAAAATATTAAAAAGAAATTAGTATAGGTGATCCTATAGGATCACCTATACTAAAAAACTTTGCTTTTTCGTGGATTTCATCGCCACCTCTTGACAATGGGTTGTGGGACTAAATGTAGAGTATATTCTTTAAAATAAACAAGAAATTATCAAAATCGGTCAACTAAATAAAAAGTTATCCGTCATCTTACAAAAATATTTTTTGAGAACCTCCTCAGATTTTAATCGGTACTTAAAAGGCCACATTTGTTTAGTTGTTTACAACGATTGATGGATTGTTTGATTAATGGTGTATCGACAACTTTTAACGCAATTTACAACAACTTTCATTATAAACAAAAACAATTACCCAAGTAATTTAAGTTAATAACATTATCTCGGTACATTACGCCTCCATACTGTATATTAAAACAGGGGATAAGAAGTAGATTACATTCATGTTAATCTGGGTGCACGGTAGTGCACCCGCCGAGACGAGCCAAGCGAAGCGCAAGGGCACTACCTACCTTTTCTCGAAGTGTTTCGCCGTTTTTTTGAACCTTCATAGAATTGGTTTCCGTTGTAGCAGATACTTCATATTTTCAGGATATGATGTCATCAATAGACTTACTAAGCATACAAAGTCTCAATTGAATACCTCTTATACTTTAGATTTTATTGATATCTAAAATACGCCGATTTCGTCACTGACACACTGATGGTCATCAAAATGTTTGGCTATTTCCTGAAGTGCTAGAAAGCTGAAATTTGGTATGTAATCTAAGTTTAGTATACAACCAACAAAAAAATTCATAAACTTGTAATTTTCGTCCCCCATCCCCTAAAATTGGGGGGGTGGAAGTTGACCCTTATAGAGTTGGTTTCCGATGTGCCAGATAGTTTATATTCTCAGGATATGATGTTAATAATGGACTTATTAAACATACAAAGTCTCAATTGAATAGGTCTAATACTTTATATTTTATTGATATCTAAAATACGCCGAAATTTGGATAAAACTTTTACGCCGTAAAATAAGTTTAGTAATGGAAGTTTAAATAATATATCTATGGACGCTTCACACCACGTCAGTCTGGCCACGTGTTAAGTACCTAAAGGACTTGTGTTACGGGTACCAGACAACTGAAATATATTTATTGAGACTTTCATCAATTTTATTAATAGGGACATGAAAGTTTCCACGGGATGGACATTAACTAAAAACGTCTTAATAAAAAATAAAAACACTAAAAAGACTAAAAAGACTGCCTAGCAAGTAGCAACTTACAAAAAGGACTGAAAACCTACCAAAAACACTTCGTGTAAAAGTTACCTCGACGACCACAATTAAAGGATTGTGAAAAAGACATATCTAATGTAGAACCAAGCTTCTGAATCGACGCGGCCTAACTCTATCGACCCATAACTCCAACAAATTCTACATAATATCAGTAAGAATGTATGTATGGTTTGGTTGTTTCTTTACTTATTTCAGATAAGAAACTAAATATTCGATACAGCGAAGCCATACATACGTTTACTGATATGTAGAAAGTGTTGGAGTTAGGGTCGATAGAGTTAGGCCGCGTCGATTCAGAAGCTTGGCTCTACATTAGATCTGATGTCTTTTTCACAGGGCAAACCTTTAATTGTGGTCGTCGAGGTAACTTTTACATGAAATGTTTTTGGTGGGATTCTGATTGTACCGTTATGATAACTGGAGGAATTTAGACATATTTAACTTGTTTTTGTAACAAAATATTAATTTGTTTTATAAATAGCTCTTTCAACGCTCTAAGATGTACTTTTCACTCATATTAATATTTATTATTTAAAATAATATTTCAAGTAAGATATTTTATTATGATTTACATATTTAAAGTTTTTGATCTTAATTATTGTTATAGAGATTTAACTTTCAATCTAAGCTGTTATATATTTTTTTATTTTTTCGATATCATATCAAATGAAGTGTCAACCCTAGTTCATCACCCGGTAGCGGGCGGTTTGCACCGGCGCGGTTATAAGCTATAATAACCGGTTTCCTGATTAATTCAATACAGCTATTGTTTAGCTATATTTAATTATCGCTACAGGTCATGAACTCCTGGTAAGTGTGGTTTATGAACCATAGATTTCATCAAAATCAAATTATTTGTTCCACAAGTTCGCAAAAATGTATCAGGCTAAAACTAAAAGATCTTCATAATATCAAATACAAGTGGGTACAGGGGGGTTATTATGACCTCTTATTTCCAGCCAGTTTACGCCCTTAAAGTGGCTGGCTGTCGTTTTGATCTCTATTTTCCAGTCATTTTCCAGCCAGCCAGCGGTCACGTGACACAAAACGAGCACAAAACCATAGACAAAACACACTGCTCCATTGTGAACTGAGTAGTATTTTTCGAATTATGACCAATTATGAGTACCACAGAGTAATAACAACATTATCTGACATAAGCTGGCTTGCTCTTACGTCAAAAATAGCAATTCAATAAACGCCAAACAATATTAGCTTTTATTTACAGTTTAGTAATTTTTTAAGTGGAAACTTCTTTAGCGGCGTTGAGTTTAGTGGGATGGGTAAAAACTGTGAAACTCGCGTCAGATTTTCGTGTTGATCGAAAAACCATAGAAAAAGCGTAAGACGGTTGGAGAGTAGTGTTTTGTGTCGAACTCGAACGAAATGTACAGTCGGGGAAATAAGTTGTTTAGCAGAAATGTACAGTCGGGGAAAATTGTGCTAAGCAGAAATGTACAGTCGGGGAGATGAGTTGTTTAGCAGAAATGTACAGTCGGGGAAAATTGTGCTAAGCAGAAATGTACAGTCGGGGAAATGAGTTATTTAGCAGAAATGTACAGTCGGAGAAATGCGTTGTTTAGCAGAAATGTACAGTCGGAGAAATGCGTTGTTTAGTAGAAATGTACAGTCGGGGAAATGAGTTGTTTAGCAGAAATCTAGTCGGGGAAATGAGTTGTTTAGCAGAAATGTACAGTCAGAGAAATGCGTTGTTTAGCAGAAATGTACAGTCGGAGAAATGCGTTGTTTAGCAGAAATGTACAGTCGGGGAAATGAGTTGTTTAGCAGAAATCTACAGTCGGGGAAATGAGTTGTTTAGCATAAATGTACAGTCGGAGAAATGAGTTGTTTAGCAGGAATATACAGTCGTGGAAATGAGTTGTTTAGCAGAAATGTGCAGTCGGAGAAATGCGTTGTTTAGCAGAAATGTACAGTCGGGGAAATGAGTTGTTTAGCAGAAATCTACAGTCGGGGAAATGAGTTGTTTAGCAGAAATGTACAGTCAGAGAAATGCGTTGTTTAGCAGAATTGTACAGTCGGAGAAATGCGTTGTTTAGCGGAAATGTACAGTCGGGGAAATGAGTTGTTTAGTAGAAATCTACAGTCGGGGAAATGAGTTGTTTAGCAGAAATGTACAGTCGGAGAAATGCGTTGTTTAGCAGAAATGTACAGTCGGGGAAATGAGTTGTTTAGCAGAAATGTGCAGTCGGAGAAATGCGTTGTTTAGTAGAAATGTACAGTCGGGGAAATAAGTTGTTTAGCAGAAATGTACAGTCGGAGAAATGAGTTGTTTAGCAGAAATGTGCAGTCGGAGAAATGCGTTGTTTAGCAGAAATGTACAGTCGGGAAAATGAGTTGTTTAGCAGAAATGTACAGTCGGGGAAATTAGTTGTTTAGCAGAAATGTGCAGTCGGAGAAATGAGTTGTTTAGCAGAAATGTACAGTCGGGGAAATGAGTTGTTTAGCAGAAATCTACAGTCGGGGAAATGAGTTGTTTAGCAGAAATGTACAGTCGGAGAAATGCGTTGTTTAGCAGAAATGTACAGTCGGAGAAATGCGTTGTTTAGCAGAAATGTACAGTCGGGGAAATGAGTTGTTTAGCAGAAATCTAGTCGGGGAAATGAGTTGTTTAGCATAAATGTACAGTCGGAGAAATGCGTTGTTTAGCAGAAATATACAGTTGGGGAAATGAGTTGTTTAGCAGAAATGTGCAGTCGGAGAAATGCGTTGTTTAGCAGAAATGTACAGTCGGGGAAATGAGTTGTTTAGCAGAAATCTACAGTCGGGGAAATGAGTTGTTTAGCAGCAATGTACAGTCAGAGAAATGCGTTGTTTAGCAGAATTGTACAGTCGGAGAAATGCGTTGTTTAGCGAAAATGTACAGTCAGGGAAATGAGTTGTTTAGCAGAAATCTACAGTCGAGGAAATGAGTTGTTTAGCAGAAATGTACAGTCGGAAAAATGCGTTGTTTAGCAAAAATATACAGTCGGGGAAATTAGTTGTTTAGCAGAAATGTACAATCGGAGAAATGAGTTGTTTAGCAGAAATGTACAGTCGGGGAAATGAGTTGTTTAGCAGAAATGTACAGTCGGGGAAATGAGTTGTTTAGCAGAAATGTGCAGTCGGAGAAATGCGTTGTTTAGCAGAAATGTACAGTCGGGGAAATGAGTTGTTTAGCCGAAATCTACAGTCGGGGAAATGAGTTGTTTAGCAGAAATGTACAGTCGGAGAAATGCGTTGTTTAGCAGAAATGTACAGTCGGGGAAATGAGTTGTTTAGCAGAAATGTACAGTCGGAGAAATGAGTTGTTTAGCAGAAATGTACAGTCAGGGAAATGAGTTGTTTAGCAGAAATGTATAGTCGGGGAAATGAGTTGTTTAGTAGAAATGTAGTCGGGGAAATGAGTTGTTTAGCAGAAATGTACAGTCGGGAAATGAGTTGTTTAGCAGAAATGTACAGTCGGGGAAATGAGCTGTTTAGCAGAAATGTACAGTCGGGGAAAACCTTTGCGACTCAGTCAATGACTAGGTCTGAGCACCGTACATATAGCTTAGGATGGGCAGAATGCACATGTCGACGAGTCTGCGTTTCAGGGAGATTGGCAAATCTCCTTTCATTAGCGTCTTCATGGACCAGTAGCTCTTCCAGGCGTTTTCAATTCGTCGATTGATTTCCTTTCCTAGTCTATTGTTAAAGGAGACTATCTGGCCCAAGTAGATATACTCGTCGACATATTGTAATTCATGCCCATCTACCTCGATCCTACGTTTTCTGCTATTGGTCATTATAATTGTTTTGGACCGATTTATCGCTAGTCCCACTTGCGTTGCTTAGGTTTGCGTTGCTAATTGCTTATTTAAATGCGGAATAAAAAATTAAATCTAAATTACTCAGGGGTTTTTATACATAAAATTAAACATCATTTTGCAGCCTCTATGTCACTTTCATGAGTCATAAAATTTTCATTTATTTGGCTTTTTATTATAACAAAAGAAAATAATGAATAAAATATGTCTTTCATACAACGATGAGGCTAATTACTAGAACGATAACGAGTATTCGTTTTGAAGGTGACTGTTCGCTCAGACTTGTATTGTTTTCCATCACAATAGTTAAAATTATAACTCTGTTGTCCTCATACTGTTCAGTTTAATTTTAAACCTATTATATTTTATTCTAAGACATATAAGTTACTAAAAAAATCGGATGTCTGCATGTCGGTTTACTGACGATAGTTGAACGTGACAACGTATGACGTTGTCACGTTCAACTATCCTTAACCCCTTAACCCTCGCTTTTTTTTTTCGAAAGGGTCTAAGCTACTGGTCTGGTTAAGACCATGGTAGTTTAATCGTGGCAACCCTCGCTTCCGAATCTCTATAAATAGAAACAAACTTGAAACGACTGTAACCTAAAGTTATTTCGATGTATTTCTTTCAAATCGACCTATGCAAAGAACAAAGTTCTATTTGAATATATCACCAAAGTACTTATTTTTTACTGCTATCGGACCTCTACATTTTATAAAAAAAAATTAAAATTTAAAAATGTTACATAAAAACAATAGTAATTACTACAAGTGTCACCTCACTACCAACTTCGAGTAGCAAGATATCGACAATTGCAGCACTTACGTCAGCGTCTTGTTAGCCCAGCGGGACAAGCTAGATATCAGAGCGCCAAGTTCCAGGTTCGCGTCCACGCGGCGGCAATACTTACTTTTCGCTTTCTTTAAAATATAAGCATCGCTCACTCAAGTACGACTTAGGAGAGAGACGGATGTCGAACGCCGCCGAACGCAAAGGCCGATTGTGCTTCCTTGTCGCTCGTTCCGCGCTCTCGCTTACACTTCAAGCCTTATATGGAGCGCCTCAGAGCGAGGTAAGGACGCATAAACTGTCATGTTTTTCGGGCGCGCACCCCATATCGAATTATAAGACGTTGTCACGTCAAAATGTAAATGTGTTTTTCGTAACTGGGATTAAATTACATATAATTTATTATTACTAAATGACCCGGTGAACTTAGTATCACGATCCTCCTGATAAGTTCTAGTTAAATGTTAAACCTTTTCTGGACTTCCACGAACATTTCAAGACTAAAATCAGTAATATAATAATAATAATATCTATGAACGCTTCACACCACGTCAGTCTGGCCCCGTGCTAAGTACCTGAAGGACTTGTGTTACAGGTACCAGACAACGGAAATATATTTAATACTTTTTATACTATACATATATTTAAGATTTTTATTATATGATACACATATTTAATACACATCCATGACCCAGGAACTTTATGAACTTTTTGTTCCGTCGGCGGGACTCGAACCCGCGACCTCCGGCTTGAGCTACCAACGCGCTCACCACTGCGCCACGGAGGTCGTCAGTAAAATCGCTTCGGCTGTTTTCGAGTTTTAGTATAATTTATAATAAGGTCAACTTGGGGAAGACCGTCTGGGGGGTAATTCCATCTAGCGGCAATAACTTCCATATTTTAACGACTAGATTCGTATGGCTCAGTGGGTAAAACAGTATTGCAGAGTTTGTTTGATCTAAGAAACAGGCATGTCGCTACTAACTACCTGTTACAAAAAAAAACGATCGGATTTTTTTTCCCCGTTTTGTACTCTTATTCGGAGTGTAAGTCTCTGCTAAAAACATTTAAAAAAAAGTGGCAATACGAAGGATTTTTTGGAGTTTCTTGGATTACATAAGTAATTTAGTGATCCTTTTACTTACTTACTGGTGTTCAATACGCTAAGATCGGTTTAATTTGGTTATTATCACCTGCAAAATATTTCTTGCCTAAAAGTGCAATAGTGGGGAAGTCCGTCTAGCTTGCATAAGGAAAGGTATATGCCGGTCTTACCTCCAATCAGATATTGTCAACCTTTTCAAACCTACTAGATAGCATTGCCCATAAAGTGGCTAAGTCATAAGTGCCCTCGAAACCTGACCTCCACCACCGAAAATTATGATTTTGGGCTCATAACTTTACAAGTAAATATGTTCTTTTATAACGTTGTTTTATTACGGATCACCCATGTCAAAAAAATGTTTGATAGCCCTGAACCCAAACACATGCCGGACTTGCCCCAATTTTTTTTTACTCAATAAAAACTGAATGAGGCCATGTTGTTATAAGCTTAAGATTATAACAACATAGTTTCTTTTTCAATACCTCCTACTTCCAGATGTCACTATCTGGTGTTTAGTCTGTTTAGTGTACATATGATGTCGAAAATCGCCTTTAGACGCACTTACCCCAAAGATGGGGAAAGTCCGTCTACAAGATGTTTCTTTGAAATATCAACTATATTTTCCACACAATTAATGCGTGGGGACATCTAACGTCTGTATTAGGTTTATAAAAGATTTCTTTGCCATCTACTGTGAACACCGTCTTTCTAGAGTCATTATAAAAGAAATAGAGGCAGCTCAAAGCCAACTTCAAATAAAGTATGCCGGTCTTACCCAAGTTGACCTTATACTAGATGATGCCCGCAACTCCGTTGCACCAAAATTCGTTTATCGCGCGGGAACCGGACATTTTTCTGGGATAAAAATTATCCTATGTCCTTTCCCGGGACTTAAAGTATCTCCATACCAAATTTCAGTCAAATCGGTTCAGCGGTTCGGGCGTGAAGAGGCAACAGACAGACAGACAGACAGACACACTTTCGCATTTATAATATTAGTATGGATATGGATTTTATTAAATGTAGATTATGTAAAAGACTTACTTTTGGTGGACTATCCATTGCACACAAATGGTTTTATTAGGATTTTTGTACCAAAATGCAATAACATAGAGAAACTCTACACAGAGACTGCCTGTCTCTGGCCTTTACCTCATTACTCTACATTATGATAAACTATTACGAGACGACTGATTAGAAATTAGTTATTAGAGGATTCTTTCTGTCTAATAAAAGTATGTTAAATGTCGGTTAAAGCCTGCAAGCGAGCGTAGATAATAATAGAAAGACTCCCTTACTAAACACAAGGTTTGCTTATCCCTGTCTGGCATATCGGAAATGTCACAATATTATGACAGACAGACAAAAATCTATTCTACCTGCCAAACGCTTAAAGTACTATCAAGATGGTGAAAGTTAGGACTAAAGCACTGATTTCATTTCGTATTTACATATTTAGAAAACTATATCAAACATCAGTTAATAGTCAGCTAGACCAATATTGGTGTGCTCACATTTAACATCCGTTTTAGCACTCTCACTTCCTTCAAAACAAATTAATTAATTTAAAGTTATGTTTTTAAGACGTTATGAGTTATGACTCTTTTAATTTAAATCCAAATTCGGCAGCGTCTGTCAATATTTTATTTGGTTTTGTAAAATATCATTCTTTGTAATATTACTTTGGAGAGAGAAAGAGAAAACATTCAATCAACCATTTAACTTGCCCTATTGTTGGCACAAAATCATAAATGATTAAAATGACGTCCCTCCTTGCGAGTTTTGTGAAAATAGTTCTAACATTACACCTAAAGTGTCAGTGGTTAACCACTAGTCTACCAGGGACACATAGGAGTCGAGAAGCCTATCACAGTGACCCAGTTCCGCAAAACATTACCCTACGCGCCCATGAGAGATATCAGCAGGCAGCAGCTGTAGGTTAAAATCCGAATATCTCCCTATCCGCCGACCGGACCTTCAACCTTTTCTTTTCTAGAAGTCGGTTATAAAGAGTCAGTACCAAATGAATAATTTGACACCTATCGATTATACCAGGGAGTGTGACAATTTGACAAAGTCAATTTGACAAGGTGGGGCGCGATTGAATGGAGTTTTCACCGCCGTAACCCACAAACTCGCCGCCTGCGCGCGCGCCGCGTTTGAAACTTGTTGGTAACGGTACCCCGGAGTGGTCCAAGGTAGGGCCTGCAGCGATCAAGTACGGTCGCAGAGCTCTGAGTGGGATATGTCATATTGTTATACTGTGACTGAGTTCATAGTTACTTGTCTCATGAACTCACGCAAACTTTACCCTATCTATATTTTTACCCTATAGAGCAGCTTATCAAATACGTCTATTTGATAAGCAAACAGAAACAGAGCAACTGTTTCTTCACGGGATCGCTAATCTTCGGAGGAGTAAATGAGAAGCTGTAGTAATGGTTGTATTCTGGACGGACTTGCAATAAAAATAAACTTGGTACTTGGTACTCAACAAAAATTAACCCATTTTTGAAGTGAAAACTTCTTTAGCGGCGTTGAGCACTTTTGTGGGATGGGTAAAAACTGTGAAACTCGCGTCAGATTTTCGTGTTGATCGAAAAACCATAGAAAAAGCGTAAGACGGTTGGAGAATAGTGTCTTGTGTCGAAATCGAACTCGAACGAAATGTACAGTCGGGAAAATGAGTTGTTTAGCAGAAATGTACAGTCGGGGAAATGAGTTGTTTAGCAGAAATGTACAGTCGGGGAAAATTGTGCTAAGCGGAAATGTACAGTCGGGGAAATGAGTTCTAGCAGATGCGCTGATTAAGGCCGCGTTTCCACCTGCAAGACAGCTGTCGCGAGAAGTGTCTGACAGTCTGTCTGACAGCAGCTTTTTTTTAGATTGTCGATATTTTTTAATCGATTGTAAGGGTTTCGATTAATTAATTTAAAACGATCGTTTTTTTTATTATTTTTTTTTAAATCGATTTTTATTAAAAAATGGGTTAAAAAAATAATGCACAACGTTAATAATCAAGTTTTCACTTCTGCCGGCACTCCCGGAGTGCAACCCGTCTTTTTTTTTTGTAACCAAGTTTTAACAGAAACCCCGCTATAGACAACGGGATACTTCTACATATTATCAAACACAACGCGGCACCGTACATGATGGGACATCTCGATACATCTTTCTATAGAAATCGTCAGCAGACCACACAACAGTTGTGTACGATTTCTATAGAAAGATGTTAATCGTGCATATATACATCTTTACATTAGCCGCTCTGTCTGTGACAGCCTCATTTTCATCTGTATTTGTGAGCGTAGCCGCGAAAGGTAGTTTTTGACCGACTTCCAAAAAGGAGAAGGTAATGCGTTCGGCTGTATGTATCTTTTTTTATGTTCCACGATTACTCAGCCGTTTGTAGTCCGATTTTCAAATTCTTTTTGTGTTGTATAGGGTTTAACTCGAATTTGGTACCATGTTCACAAAAGTGGTGATCTGATGATGGGATCTTTGAGGAATCGAGGGGACTCCTTGAAATTTGTATGGAAACATATAGTGATTTCGATTTTTTCTGAAAAAGTAAGACTTCACACCAGGTTATACCCTGGATCCGAAGGTACCGAACAGAACTTTTGAATGCTTATAGGTACAGGTTCGGGGATTTCGGCGTTGTTTAAGCAACTGAAAGCATAAGCCAACATATCATTTTGATTAATCATCATCATCACAACCATAATTATACCATGGTCATCACACTATGACCCAATTATTGGTACTTTCCGTGATATTTTGCATCGAAGCAGATGTTTTTGACGATGATTTCACTGTTTGTGGACCGATTTTCGAAATTCTCGTGTTGTTGTATAGGATATAATCTTAATTTTGTATAACAATTACGAAAGTGGTGAGCTGATGATGGGATCTATGAGCAATCGAGGGAAATCCTTGAAATTTATCACAACGCTCATAGTGGTTAAAATGTTGTTTCTAGTAAGTTAAACATATATTACGAATAAGAGAAATTTCATACAAAGGTGTCTCTTGGTCCAAAGGCACTGAACAGAACTCCTGAACCTTTAAAGATAAAAGTTTGGAAATTGCAGAATCGCTTAGATAACTGCAAGCATTTACCACGATTTTGCTTACAGTAATATAATGTGAATAGTTAACATTCGTATTGGTTATTTACGCATAAAGTCTTATTTTGTAGACAACACTAAAAAGAGTGGAATTATTATTTTTAACTAAAAAATTAAAACCGACTTCCAAGGTAAAAACAATAGCAATATGAACTAAAAAGTATTAAATAACTTTTACTCTTTAATAGTGCCTTTTTCAGAATTCGTCTAAATCTCAACTATTTCTGTACATACTATAGTCTTCATTATTTTGAAGTCGGTACCAACCTCTTCACGCCTAAGCCGCTGAACCGATTTTGTTGAAATTTGGCAAGGAGCTACTTTGAGTCCCGGGAAAGGACATAGGATACTTTATATCCCGGAAAAATGTATGGTTCCCGCTCGATAAACGAATTTTAGCGCAACAGACTTGCGGGCGTCATCCAGTTGGTTATAAAAGCGCTATAATTGAGTTATAGTACATTTCTCGTTACTTGAAGCGTTATACGATAGGTAACGGTTCGGCGCACGCGCAGCTACGCCATGCCAATTGCCTCTCTCGCTCTAACTCGCAGATGGTAGTATGTGCAGGAGGGACGCACGAACAATCGCCATTCAGTGAGAACAAGACGAAGATTACATTATAATGACTTTGACTGGATAACGCTATGACATTTGTAACATATTGTACATAATATTCGCATTTTCTCATATGCATTAAATGAACTTTATGTTACTGTGTGATTGTGAATATGGGGACAGGCACATAATAATATTATGCTCATAATTCGTCGTATTACAGGCGTAGGTTTGTGTGTTCTCGCTAAAACTAATGAACGGATAATAGGCAGGTATGGATTTCATCTTCAAAAAATAAGGCCAAGGAATGGGTTACTGTAACTTGTAAGTTAACTCTACACTCTACAGCTATTTCAATTTGTCTCTTTGAGCATAACTTTGCTCTCATATCACCAAGATAGCATAACCTCAAGAAGATTACGTTCTCGACCTTTCAAAGACTATCATGTGTCTTTACATTTTACCATGTAACAGATATTTTGACTTTATTACTATTTCGCTTGGTGTAAAATGTTCAATGTTAAAGTCGTAACTCGATCGTGCGCAGGCGCATCGCTGATACTCACTCGTAATGACTTTCTAATGGTGATATAATTACCGACGTACCTGGAAAAGAAAAATGAGTTAATACATGGGAAGAGTTCAATAGTTTAGGCTGTAGAAAGTAGAAACATTACCAAAATAATTACGTCACGTGACACGTCATGCACTCATGCATACAGGGTGTTTTATGCACACTTGGTAAAATGACGGTATAAGTGACGGTAAGACGCAAAAATATGAGTTTTGCGTTAACTGACAGAATTACTAGAGAATAGAGACTAAAGACAAGTTTACATTTCCTTTTTAAATCTGTATAGACAAAGTCTATATTTTCGTAGAAAGAAATCATTTCTATGGTCACATACCCATTACCCAATATACTAATATTTTTTGAGATACTTTTCAACTCTGTAAGAGTTGAAAAGTTTTCGTATATTTGATATTGCACTAGATTTATTACTTGTCTTCGCTTGTAAGTACCAGGCTGACACGGCTTCTAAGAGTTATTGGTACCCCCTTTCCTATCTTTCAACTTATTAAAAGAATAGGAAAGGGGGTAAAAGAGTTCAACTCTGTAAGAGTTGAAAAGTATCTCAAAAATCATATCATAATATATTATGTCTAATCAGCCTTGTCCTCCCCAGTCCCCACATTTACAACCTCCTAACTCCTAAGATTCTAATGATGATAGCCAACAAGGCACCAGGTTCGCATAACTGCCTCTGGCGGGCAGCCAGCGTCCCGGGAACCCCGCATACGTCACGCAAATTGCCTGATTTGTCCCGCGCTTGCCGTGACGTCACCGCCCTGACAAACCGATGCGCCACCGCCGAGTAATGGCCCTAGAGAGGGATAGAAGATGTTTGCCTCTCAGGCAGTTGAGATTCCTAGTATAATCTTTAGGAGATTTTTAAGGACCCTTTTAACTTAATATTTTCCGAAGTTTACCTGTAACATTGTTAAGTAGTAAGTACATAGTACCTGTACATTGTTAACGTTCGTTTTTTTGGGTTTTAAAGAACCTAAGTATATCCGCAAGGCAAAACTAATATAAATGATACCGAAACGCAATTTCTAGCATCCTTGAGCGGTCGTAAAAAATTTATGTGCCATAACAAACGCTCGTAAACCGGTGTTGTATCATCGCGTATTGTTTTACAATTTCTTATTAATTTCGTATCATCAGACCTCCTTAGCTGGTCTGCTGCCCTGGTCCTCAAAGGTGACAATCTTCAATCTTCGCTTTGTTACGAAGGCAGTCTTTAGATTCGCTCATGAATGCAAGAATAGAACAAGTGTAAATTCCACTCTTTACCTACCTAATCCTCTCCTTATGCCACTCTTCTAAGAGACCGTGAAATCCATTCGAAGATTTTCCTAATAAGATTTCGCAGAAAGCATTTAAGGCCAACCCATGTTTACAATATTGGACGTGTAATCACACATACCGTATGGACCACAGCTTCAACAATAGCAGTAACAAACAGACACAAAAACAAACATTAAGGTGACTTACTAACGGCACATGTGGACAATATACTCGACTTTATTACAACTACATAGAGTCGTTAATCATCCTGCACGTATGTCAACAAGTAGACTCTGCCAAGGCACGGGCGAGACAAATCGTTTTCGTATATTTGATATTGCACTAGATTTATTACTTGTCTTCGCTTGTAAGTACCAGGCTGACACGGCTTCTAAGAGTTATTGGTTCCCCATTTCCTATCTTTCAACTTATTAAAAGAATAGGAAAGGGGGTAAAAGATAGGAAAGATTGTAGAGTCGTAACTCTACAATCTAAAACACTACATTCTAGGAAAGAAACATTGTAAGTAAAATCTGGATTTCTAGAAGTAACTAGAAGTAGACAAAAACAAACCTTTAACGCTTTAATTATTAAAGTGGGATAAAAATCACGTCATTTTAAAATATCATTAAAATCGACAGTTTGTACTTTGTGGTGATTCGCAGATATTCCAAGTCATTTTCACGATCCTAAAACTAACGAGGTGCAAGACGTGCAAAATGTCAATAAGACGTGCTAACTGCTAACTTTTAACATAATTTAACGCTTACGAAGTTTTACTTATAAGTTATAACAATTTAATATTTTTTAAACCGTGACTTCGTTCCTAGAGGTGGATTATTTACTTATTATACTTATGTCAGGTTATGAATAAAGAATATGTCAGTTTTGGGGCTCTCCATGTTGCCCCACGATGGACAATTACAGGCGATAATGCACATGTAGAGCATATTCGTCTACGATTGCCCACATTTGCTCAGAAATGACGTCAATTTTATTTTTAAGACAACATCGCAAATCGCAATCATGGTTATCTTGCTTGCTAGCTCTACGTAGAGCTTCATTTTTATCCACAAGAGCAAAAAGGAATGCTATTTACTTGTGTAATGTTTTTTTAGCATTTACCTCTGACCGTATCGACCCTAATAAGAAACGATTGTACCGGCACGGATGGCAAATTGAAGGGCCCGCTCGTTTGGCGAGAGTGCGCGGAATCACCGGCAGAAAACCATCACCATTATGATGATCAGCTGGTGATGAGTAATGAATTTAAATCAGTTATTATACTATACTGTCACATAAAGATGTTTCGACCACGATATAAAAGTTTTTCGGCATTCGTAACAGATCAAAATCGGTTCAACGATTTTAAAAACATATTACACTATAAATAGTATTAGTATAGACATTTATCTGCCAATACAACATAACTAATAGGCCCAATAAACTCAATAATCTTCCGAACCTTGTTAATACCGCGGTTTAAGGAAGGTATTACCGTGGTATTACAGACCGACAGACCGACGGTATATCTTCGAATTAAGCTATTCATATTAAGGATAAGCCACGCTTAATTTATAGCCTGGCAAGATTAAGAATGTACAATTTATTGAACATTGATATTGCGTTTTAAAAAGGTTAAGTTAATCGACTTTCCATAGAGGGATGACTATGACGGTATGGTGGTACAAGTTGGAAGCCGGCGACATGAAGCGGCAGCAGATGACGTGTCGTCGCGACACTACTGGTTTCTATGTATTTCTATGAATATGTCGCTAGCTTCATGTCGCTAGCTGCGGAGGGTATTTCATTGAAATACATAGAAACCAGTAGTGTCGCTGTGTCGTCAGGAGTTGCTGCTTGTCATACTGATACTGGTATAGGAGACTGCAGATGTTCTAGTCAAAAGAAAGGATGATAATAACCCATCAAGCACATTAAGCCCTGTAAGGCCCATATGGGCCGCGAATCGCGATAACAAAAGATTTCCGAGAATAGGCGATCGAAGGATTAATAACTATAAATGCGAACGTGTGTCTGTCTGTTACGCTTAATTTACTAAACAAGATTTGATGCAATTTGGTATGGACTATGAAGATACTTCGAGGCCCGGGAAAGGATATAGAATAGTTTTTGTTCTCAAAAAATGTACCTACAGCTATCGCAAAATGAATTCCGCGCAATAGAATTTCTGGTCAAACTTGTTGACAAAAAAACATTCCACCAAAAGGCCAAAAGCCTTATTAGGGCAATTCCCCACAAAACAGGCTTGTTTAGGCACCTAGTGGGGTGAACGTACCTACAGCATACTGCATATCACATTACTGACAAGACCGATAGCACTTAGTACGTCACCGAGACCCGCGCGTGGATGGTGACTTGACGTCTGACGATTCCGATTTATAATTAGAGTGTATTTATGTATTTTCATTTGCATAAGCTTTGGCCGTGCTTTGACCATCTTCGCAAAAAATCATGTTTGGCTCCAGCCTCCAGCCCGAAATCTCGGTCGAAAATGACGAAGCTTCCCTAGAAAACCAACGTCGTAACGAAAAGGAACCGTTGCTCAGTCTATTGTGCCAATATTTTATTTCGTTATTTATTTATTTTTCAATCCAGTTTGAAATTGATTCCTACAATTTCGTTGAACACTAAGTATACTATGTAGTTACAGTACCGGCCATAAATATTGCACATCGACCTTTGGAAAGTGACAGTCGGCTAAATTCGGTTTTGTAGAGCGTTATCTCTTACGCACGAAATACAAAAAGTCCGGTATATATTAGGAGCTGTTAAAACAATTAAGGTTTGCTTCTTTTGACAATTTTATTATTCTTTGTATAAAATACACCAAATTTTCTATAAGTTATTGCTTTATATTCGGGTAAAATAAAATAAAAAAGGGTGTTCAAATTATGTTTACGTATTTAAAATTCTTTTGGAAAATTACAGCTGTAGCAAATTTAGGGGTGTTAACAACTCTAGATATATATTTTGAACTGGACGCGACTGCACTCTATTGAATTTGATTTACAAAGATAACGCTCTATGAAACCGAAATTAGCCGAATGTCACTTTCCAAAGGTCGATGTGCAATATTTATTGCCGGGTATTGTACCATCGACGAAATTGATTCATAGACAGATGGCGGACTTAAGTTAAGAAATAAATTTTTAAAATTTTTGGTAACGTATTAAAAAAAGTAAAAACATTTTTAAGCTAAAGCTTTTAGAAATTTTTAACATTAGGCATCGGCCAAATATTGACCTTTGGGACACTAAATATTACACAATGATTACACATAGGTCTAATTAATACACACTTATAAGAATTTCAAATTTGCAAAAAAAACTCTTGTCATTGTATAAACAGGAAAATAAAATAAATAAATAATACCGTCAATAACATCATCCAACGCTCATTAAATGATTGCAAACTATGATTCATAAGGTAAGCCGTAAGAATCTGTTTACAGCTGTTGACAGCTTCATTAAAATCAGATCAGTAGTTTAGGCGCTACAGTAAAAACACAAAGAAACTGCATAATACAATATTTAGCCCTTGTTTTAGCGCAAAGGTGCGGAGTTGCGTGAATTATTTACTTGATGAAAGCCCCAACTCAATTGCGCCCAAAAATGTTTTTGGAACCGTAAATTTTTCCACAAAATAACTATCCTAAATGTCCTCTAGTTATATCTAACTAGCTGTTGCCCGCGACTTCGTCCGCGTGGTATTCAGTTCATAGCGTGCGGTGTCAACAAAATTGTTGTCAAATTAAAACCCTGGTACCCCTTAAATCAAAATACCTACACAAAAACAGCTGTGCAGTGTGCACATAATATTTCATTTTTAATTTAAACTTTATTTATACCAAATTTAAAGCTTATTTAGCCCCCCATTACACAACTTTAGCTTTACCCATAAACTATTTATCATTGGTAGGTTTAAGGTTACGTACTGCATAGATTAAGTATCTAGTACTACCTACTGAATAATGAGTTATTTATTAACGTGTATGACAATCGAAAAAATCGGAATACTTGGTTCAACATGGTACCACCTCTTATAGAAAGACGAATGAGCAAGCGATAGCGCGATGTAGGAGACTCTTGGCGCCATCTGTTATGAATTTTTGGAACTAACTTTTTTTGAACAAATTTACGCATTTTCACCCCCTTACAATCCCTTTTTCCAGTTAAAAAGTAGCCTATGTCCTTTCTCAGGCTTTAGACTATCTGTGTACAAAATTTCATTACAATCGGTTCAGTAGTTTTGGCGTCAAAGCGAGACAGACAGACAGAGATACTTTCGCATTTATAATATTAGTATAGACTATAACTATCCATTAATTATATAATACCGATGACACGCCATGCCGAAATTTTGTCGCGTTATATTGTTACATGCGTTTGACATTGCTGACGTAATCATGCCGAACTTCCGCCGCGGAACTGCGGCATGGTGTGTTTGGACACCAGCGTGAATATGCTCGGTTCCCAGACAGACAGGGAGACAGACACTTTCGCGTTTATAATATTATGAAGTACTCATTAAAATATTTGCAGCATAAGCCCCGGCAAATATACTAAGCAGACAGCAAATATGTGTCATGTGTGTCACTGTTTAGAGTTTTAGACATTAGATGTAGGTGGTATTTGTTCAGGAGATTAGCGTCTGGAGTGACTGACACAGAACAAAGGTTTGCGGTTGTTGACCGGCGAGAGCTCCTGCCAGCTTCTGTTACCCTGGTACACGGAGTTCAAAAGTTTCAGTCTTTTGAAGAGAAGGAAAAAGCAAAATACCAATTCTCCTATATCCAAGAATGTCTACGTCACACTTCACAGTATTCCGCTACGTTCCTTGTTCGATCCAGTTTCCTATCAAACAGCAAAATAGTATTCTCATAATATCTGATGTGGCAAGGAATATTAAATTTTCTATAAATTAATTATAAAAACGGACTCGACCGAAAAAGAAACATAGCTAAAATAGCAATAAAATAGTAAAATTGGGTACATTGCATGCTCTCTTATTCTTTAAAAAAAGTTACTACACACAACTTACAAGACGTATTACTTGTGATCGGAGTTATTTTTCATTTTCTTTGTAAATCTCGAATCTTGATAGTCATATTACTATCATCTAAAACTGCAATAACGCCCCTTGGCGTTGAAGGCCTAAAAGGTGTGGGATCCAAAAAAAATGGCGGCGTTGTGTAGAGGCTTGAGGAGTGATTCTAATTTCGTTTCATCTGGATGCAATTAAATGCATCTATTTCTAACAAATTTTAACAAATTTTAGGGGCGACTTCTTAGAATAATATGAAATTTTGATAAGCAATAATCCCGGAATTCCGGGATTGTAGAAAATTCGAGAATGCATAAAAATAATATGGTTTGAAAACGACTGATTTTGTATTTATTTTTATAAATTTTGCGACAAAAGCCCCCTTCATTTAAATAAAGATAACAAAGCAGGTGAAACAAGTGGGGTGCTCAAAAATAATTTGTTCTCAAAGTGGGCAATACTTAGACAAAATAAATTTGGGAACCCCTGATCTAAAGTATTTGTAAAAAACTAAAGGGGTAGCTTTTTTACATGTATCATTCATGATACAAGAACCTTCTCGTTCTTGAAAGTCGGTTAAAATAAAATGTAGGATAATGATCACTATCATACAAATGACACGTAGACAAATTAAGCGAATATTGTTAAAGACGTCACAGGTCATTCACCCCCGATTGTATGGTAATTCACACACGCCCAACAAATACCATACGTTACTTATGCGTCCCCAGTACAAGCCATACAACTTTTTCTTCTGTTGTCTGGGTACAAGTTGGTACAACTAATATATATTCTGTGGTACAAGCATCTCAAGGGCTCTCTGAGAATCCCATCTTTATTTATCTTTTCAAACGTCCTTACGTATAATTTTCACAGAGCCAGTACTGGCTGCCAATAAGATTATAAGACTGGCAGCTAGTATTGGCTTGGTATAATATGCCGCGTGTGAACAGTTTTTCAAGCCAGGCCAAACACGCGGCATATACCAAGCCAATACAGGCTGCTAGTCTTATTGGCAGCCAGTACTGGCTCTGTGAAAACTATACTTTATAGACAGTTTAGAAATTAAAGTTATACTCAAATTTTGTTTTTTTTTTATTGACAAACGGTCAAAGTGGTCACCCAAATGACTGCCGTCGCCTGTTGGCACTTGGCACCCACAACAAAAGTAGTTTTACAAAGTTAAAAGTTAAAATATTTGCTAAAGCTGTGAAGTGTTACCAGTTACCACTTATTACCATAATTTTAACAACATACACATGGTTTCTCGACGTGTGACCGTGGTGGATAACCATGATTGCAGCCATGCGAAGACGATCATCGGCGATCATAGACCAATCCCCTCCCCACGTTCGTACCAGGGTCCGTCATCAACCAACATAGCCACATATAATAAGTCACCAATAACGATATTTCCATAGTCTGGCCGTTGGAACAATATCACATTATTACATCGACATAAGAGACAGTATAATAATCGGCCAAGTGCGACTCGGACTCGCGCGCGAAGGGTTCCGTACAATAATAAATGAATTACATTTACATACATCTATTACAATATTTTTACAGGTAAGTACCTATATTATGCGTAGTATATAAAGTACAAATAAAATTAAGGATTTTGTGAAAATTTCAAGTGCCTAGCTGTTACCATTATTGATTACGAGCAAAAAAGGCCAAAAAATCACGTTTCTTGTATGGGAGCCCCCTTAAATATGAACTTTATTTTATTTTTAGTATTTGTTGTTATAGCGGCAACAGATATGGTGTATCTGTGAAAATTTCAGAAGTCCAGCTATAGCGGTTCTTGAGTTACAGCCTGGAGACAGACAGACAGACGGACGGACAGACGGACAGACAACGAAGTCTTAGTAATAGGGTCCCGTTTTTACCCTTTGGGTACGGAACCCTAAAACGCAATATATTCCTGCTCCGTTAGATATGGGTACAATAACTGGAGATATCGAACTACCGTGAGCGTTATTGAATCCCTCGTAAACAGTCATATTGGCTTTTGTTTCATAATTATTAATATATTATAGCGCTCCTTTAAGTTGGGAGCTTCTCAAATCGCTTATTAGCTGAGAGGAGAAGAGTGGAATTTGGTCGTCTAGAGACAGGGCTTACGGCCTACGATTGTAAAATAAAAACAGTATTTTGAATAATAGGCCAAGTGCGAGTCGGACTCGCGCACTAAGGGTTCCGTACCATTATATAGCAAAATTAGGCCAAAAATTGTGTTTTTGTATGGGAGCCCCCCTTAATTTTTTATTTTATTTTAATAGTATTATTAAATATTAAAGTGCACATAAAACTAAGGACCTTGAGAAAAATTCAAGTACCTACTTGTTGCCATTACTGACATAGAGCCAAAAAGGCCAAAAAAATCACGTTTGTTGTATGGGAGTCCCCCTTAAATTTAAATTTTATTTTGTTTTTAATATTTAATGTTGTTATAGCGACAATAGATATACACAATCTGTGAAAATTTCAACTCTCTAGCTATTACCGTTCTTGAGTTACAGCCTGGAGACAGACAGACAGACGCACAGACATCGAAGTCTTAGTAATAGGGTCCCGTTTTTACTCTTTGGGTACGGAACCCTAAAAATTCATATTACCTTACAACAAGAAGAGAGTTGAGACACGTCGGTCAAATGCCTTTTCCAACGTCACAAAGACTTTCCACACAGTCATGTGATCGTGAATTAGTTATTCCTATCTTACGGTCGCACTCAGAGAGTAATGATTACTTAAAACTTTAAATTTAATGCAGATTTTTTAAATAAATTCTACATATTTTCTGTAAAAATCTTCTTTACGCTAAAGTTAAAATATGTGAAGTTTTATTCTTCCTTTAATAACAAGGCTGCTGGCTGTATATAATAGTGTATCAAGAACAATCGCAATACAAACAACGCAGATATCTCGACCATTCTCGACTCTCGCAACACGTCTTGGTCATCATCATCATCACCGACCAGTAACGACTTGCTATATCCCTTAAGCCCGATTGTTGGTCCTGACTCCTGCCTAGCCTACTTCAAGTTACTCAATATTTAAAAGTCATCTAATGAGCTATAGGAAGTACGTTACTCCACACTCATGCATTCCTGGTCACATTCTATGAACTAGATCTACAGGATGTTCACACTTTTACACGCCGACAAAGTTACATGACGCGCTTGTTAATTGGAAGATTTACCAGCCTATAGGACAGTGTAGTGGGAAGTGAGAATCCGGTTCATAATTATTTTACCTTTTAGATGATCTTTAATAATATTAAGTAATATATTTTATGCAAAAAATTCAAGTGCTTTTGTTGTACATCGAGATTAAAACTAAACTATACCTCGACGTGATGGTGATGTTACAAGACCATCGTCATCTCCGCATGCAACAGTCAATACATGGACAGGAAAAAACCCGCAACAGAACAAAGAATCATCGCAGCAGCGGAAGTACCGCGCTTCCGTACTCTGTACTAGAATATAACCGTAAATTATAGTATTAGCTATATAATATACAATAGCTGTAGGTACATTTAAATACTAAATGTAGAGACCTACGAATAATAAATACAAAATAATAAATACACGTAACTCTCATACATCTATCGTTTTGATTTTGTCACGAGACATGTTTTAAATCAGAATATTTTTCATAATATTTTTGCAATAGAAGGAAGTAACCAGAATAAGGATGCGTGAAGACCGAGAAGCGTAGCAGGCGCGGCGCGCGGGACGCCCCGCGCGCCTTTTCTATCGCGCCCCCCACCTCACCTCCTCAAAAGCGGCGTGGTGCTGAACACACAGCGCCAGTAACAAAACACTCCCTTATAGTGGATATTTTATTGGTAGAAGGGAGAAGGCACTGAATAACTAAGCTCCTATTTCATCAATACTTAGAAGCTACAGTCCGGATGCGGATGACGCAGAAAATCGGCCCTTGACGCTTGAAGTACCTGTCATTTCATTCACGAATTGATTGCTATTTCATTGCAATGACTGAGCGATTGTTACTACTCACTAGGATGCCAAAATCACAGACAAATCAAGGTACCCTGCTCACTTTTTTCGTCTGGGGTAAAAAATATGTCAAAGATTTTTGAAGCACATCCAGAGATTTCATCACAATCGAAAAGATCACAGGACGGTCTATATCATCTAGAATCTAGATTCTATCTAAGGATTAGCGTGACTATATCGTTAGTCTCTGCATAGACATAACAGTATGTAAATGAATAATTGGATGCGCAAAATACTACACGTGTAAGGAATATTTATTGCAACCTCTAATTCTCTAATATCTCTTTAATGATAAATATCTCTTTAAATTAAAAATAATCTCTTTAATGCTACTTGGCTTATATTATAATTGTCTCTCTCAGATCAGTGCTCAAAAGCTTTTGTAATCTTTTGTAATCAATATTTCAGAAGTCAGTAGAGGATGCTTTTATGGATATTTGGATGACAATCTTCAAAATATTGTAAAAGGTAAGACTTAAGAGAAGCCCACACAATCTCATACTACAATTTCTGAAGATTTTTAAGGCGCCATAGCGAAAGTAATTTTACCGCAAGGGCAATTTTATACTTAATTTGTATGACTATAAAGTCGTGAATACGCTGCATCGGCTCGTTCGGAAAACATGCGAAAAATCTTAATTATAATCATTTAAAAAATAACTAGGAGCATTTAAGCAAAATGCTTCTATACGATTTTGAGTTGCAAAGGTGTCTATCAATTAGACTAATTTCCTACAATACATCTATTTTCGTTTAAAAATAATCTTCAAATTTCGTATTTTTAAGAGGTCATTTCGAAAATTAAACGTATCGAGACAAAATACATTAATCGTGTTTCTAGTTCTCAAATCTAGATAAGGCTATGAGATTTGTAACATTTCTGAGGGTCCTATAGTATTACGTCAAAAAGGATAGTTTTTTTTTAATCGTTTATTTACTTATCTAAACAAATACTATATTTAACAAAGTGCCGTACCACGGAAACCTCGCAGGGTTTATCTGTGCTCCAGCGCAACCTCAGCTCAATATAGCGCCTTATAGGACTTTGTCTATTTAAAAACATTGATAAGTAGGTGAATATTTGCACGTACTTATCACATAAGCAATTGAAAAGCTCTAACAAATAGATAATGAAAAAAGGGGACAAACGAGCAAACGGGTCACCTGATGGAAAGCAACTTCCGTCGCCCATGGACACTTGCAGTAGCAAAAGATTCAACACATCATTAACAATCAGCAGTTAACAATGTTATATTGTTGTGGGTTCACAGACGGACAATAGTGGCGACAGACTGCAAAAACGCGCAAGAAGTATTTAATTTGATAATGAAAGTGAAACCGCAGTGGCCCAGTTACTGGCTCGCCGAGTCACGTTACAGTGCTGGTACAGTCAATGATACGACATTATTATGTGCAGAAAGTTCAAAATCAACCAAAAATGTACAATTCCCACGCGATAAACGAATCTATTTCGTTATTTAAAGGCGATCCGAGCGTACAGTAAATAAACAATTTTATTATTGAAATGGTCAATATAGATTACATTTATAATAACACCAACAAGAAAATATTATAGAATCCCACAGGAACCTTTTTTCAGGAATTTTCCCGTGCGTGATAAAAGCAGCCTATGTCCTTTCCGGTAGTCCACTCTACATCTGTGCCTCAAAATCCCTTTGATTGGAGTGGACTCCAAGAATTTCGATGCAAACCAACATTATATTTCTCCATAATATAGTACAGATCAGACACCTATTAGTCGGTGTACTTGATAATAATATATTATTTTCTTCCAAAACTAGCCAGCGAAACGAAATATTTAATTCGAGAAGTTATTTTCGGAATAATTACCGTAGAGTGTGATAAGACGAGTATAAAATGTGCGATATTCGTGTGTTAGGTAAAGTAATATGCAAGTAAAATGACGAATACGCGGAACTCGGTATACCTACAGCTGGCACCAGTAATTGTCGGGCCGCGGCAGGCACAGGCTGGCACTGCGCGCGCGCACCTCACCCACACACGCGCTACACATACAAACATGACGCACACTACGCGCGAGCTGTACACATACGAGCACACAAGCGCTCTAACAGCACACATACGCAATGTTGACTTTGTATCTCGAGTTCTTGACATCTCTGAGGTCTGTTTGTTTTAAATGGAATTTGGCCTGGACGGTTTTTAGGTTTCTTTTTTGGAGTTTGGAGTCATTCTTGATTTATGTTAGAATTTAAATATTTAAAAATGTTCATATTTAAAAGAATTTCCAAGCTTATAAAATACAATTCATGAAGTAGCTTGCCAATAATTGCCACCGCACTCAGACACTTTTAAGTTTTATAGTAGTTTAATGAAGAATTTGACAGAAATATATGGCATCTATATCAAAATCATGAAGTTAGTAATCATCAAACCTCCCTGAATGTCGCTAGCTAGACTTAAATTCCAGACTTTACGTATTATAAAGTCAAGTTATAATTCACACCTTATATATACCTGTCGCGTCCATAGACCACGGCAGTTTCTAGTGTCGTAATAGCAGTAGGTTTTCTCCCAAATGCCATGGGTCACGTCGGGTTGCGCCGGCGCATCTCTGTGAGCGGCGAACGCATTAGACGCAATTACGTTGCCAAACGCGGCGTTTGACATTACCGTTTCGACACAGACGTTTTGAAAATTAAAAAATATAGAATTACTTTCTTTTGGCGACGAGTTTTGGGAATTCTGTGACAGTTAGTTTTTTGCGAAAGGCAACTTTGTTGGAAGCCTGTTTTACACGGGGCCCTTAGGTAAATACAATTTTAAGATATTACTTGTTTAATCTCAATAATATTATTGATATTATAATAACACGACATCAAAATATTTATTGATATTTCTAAGTATCATGTATAATTAATTAAATGTTTTGTATCCGGCTCACAGAAGTGCTGAGGACGTGTCTAATTCCTTATTCCGTTGTTTGTTGTTTACTAAACATTTCCAATGACACGTAAGGCTATAAAAATACAAGTAATTCTTGAGGAAAAACTCCAAGAACAACCTTTACTTCATGGTTAGGTAAATATTTGAACGATAACACTTACTTCTTAGCATTCATAAGCATTATAAACTCACACAAACATGCATAACTTAGATAAAAACATAGCTTATAGCGTGTGATATAGTCATATGTGATAAAATCAAACTAGTAGTTGTTAAGCGCTGTGATGGCGTATATTACATATCTATACTAATATTATAAAGAGGTAAACTTTGTTTGTTTGTTTGTTTGTTTATTTAATTGTAATGAATAGGCTCAAAATCTACTGGACCGATTTACAAAATTCTTTCACCATTCGAAAGCTACATTATTTACGAGTAACATAGGCTACTTTTTATTTCGGAAAATGTAGGGTTTCGTAAGATATTTGGATTTTTCTGACACAAGGTGAAAAAAATCAACCAGAAATTTTACTTATTTTGCGTACACTGCCTAAACTTTAAAAGATAGAACCATACAATGTTCTAAGTAAATGTAGATCTTTTAAATATCTACAAAAAAGTCCGTGACACACTATACCCTATCTACGTCAAGTGAGGTACAACAACCATTATTTTATTAAAATATCTTGATTTTTTTTGGACTACAATATTTAAACGCATTTATTTTACTCATGCTATTAATCTTTATCAAAATGAATTATTTCATCACTAAGTACAGTTTATGTAGATAATATTTAGTCTTTGAATGATTAAAATTGGACGTTTGGTTTAGAAGTTATGGCGAAATAAAAAATTGCGATTTACGCCCGTTTCGAAGTGGGCGCTACCAAGGCGGGCGGGGGTGCACAGTAGCGAAGGTTATGACCGGCCCTGCAGCTGGTGAATTGGCTCATAATACCAAGAATACCAATGATCCCTACTGATTTGTCTATACCCTTCAAAAGGCCCAATTGCCTGTAAAAAATTATTTTGCACTAACGATAAATATTATGTAAATCCCAGGGCCAAACATTCAAATTAGTAGGAATAGATTTTATGAAAAGAATGTTTTGCTCTATCACGAGTCGGGGATCCCGACCATCAGTATATTTTGTTACCTGAAAATAACTTAACGTCAATTAATGTTGTTTATAGAAAAGCTGTACAATAATCGCTTTAGTTATTTATCCTAAAACAACGGGTTGCACTCCGGGACTACCGTCAGAGGTGAAAACTTACTAGTAATTATATTTAAATATTTTCATCATTAAATATCCACAGAAAGACAATCTGTGCAGCCTGCGAAAAATGACTGCGTCGTCGATATTTGTGAATTGTCCTGGAATTCATTTTGCTGACCGTGTCTTGCACTCCCGGAGTGCAACCCGTCTTTTTCAGTTTTTACGTTTGTCTGCCGAAGCGGGACCCTATTATTAATAAGTCTTCGCTGTCTCTCCGTCGTCCATCCGTATGTCACCACGCTGGATTTCGAGAACCGCAATAGCTAGATAGTTGCAATTTTCACAAATTATGTGTTTTTGGTGTCACTATAAAAGCTAATAGTCCAATTAATCCTTCAGGCCCCGCGCGAGCACCGGTGATCGCGACAACAATAGAATACAATAGCAATTCCTGGAAATTCCGACTGAAGTATTAAAATAAAATAAATTATTAATGGGGGACCTCATACAACAATCACGATTTTTATTCCCTTTTATCTCTATATCCATAATAGTAAAAGTAAGGTTTTTTAAAATTTTAGGAAATACTCAATTATATTTGAACTTTAATAATTAGTAATAAAAATAAAATAAACTTATCATTTAAGGGGGGCTCCCATACAAATTTACGTTACGGAACCCTATGTAGGCCAGTCCGACTCTCACTTGGCCGGTTTCATAATTTTTCCTTTCATTGTGAATGAAGACCTATCCGGGTACCAAATTTCAAGGTTCTAAGTCTGCTAGAAGTACCTTAGAATTTTGATGATCTGTCAGTCAGTGACAAAATGTAGTAACTTTGACCATCCGTAACTATTAAACTATTTATCGAAATTGCATGTAATGGAGGTAAAGCTAATTTTAATACTTGCTCCTAGTGACCGAAATTCTAAATCCCTAGCTTTATTAACATCGAAGATAAATGGGGTGTGAAATAGCCGCGAACCGCTTCGAGAAAAGTATGGTACGGCCGTGCCTTCGCTAAAAAGCTTTGCTGGGGCCAGGTGGACGAAATTCCCGAACAAAAAAAAATTTGGGTTCCAAATTTAAACGTAGCAACTGTACTCAATCAGATAATCTGTGCAAGGTCGACTGTGATTGGCTGATAAAAAAGACCATAGAGAATATAAACTACATGAGAAAAAAGACGAAGAAGGAGTTTAAAATTCAAAGTTCGATTTTCATTTTGTGAAAATTATTTTGTAGCAACTCATACAAAAATTGTAAATTAAGTGGATTAATTAATGAAAAACGAAAGGTAAGCCATTGTAAAATGTAAATGTAACCGTAAATTGATAAATTGAAGCAAAACATAACTATGTCATACCATGTTCTAATACAAAGTACGTCGTAGTATTATTTGCATATTTGTACAATAATTTACAACATAAACTATATTAATATGAAAAAGATAGATTATTATTTCATAGAAAATATTATAATGTATATCAGTATGCAGTTAATTTGGAAAATGTTAAAATGTATATATTGTTTTATTGTAATAATACATAAGGTTGATAAGTATACTTAATAATTTATGTAAACTATATGGAAATGTAGTAAATGAAAAATGTTTCATTAATTTCAGATTTTTAGGTCCCTATACTAGTTTGCAAGTCTGCAAGCAATAGCTAGAGAAGGAAGGTATGGGATTATGAGTGGTACGGCCACCAAGGAAAAATCCTCTGATCAAGACGTGAGGCGGTATGCAGCTGGCCTGAGCCCACGCGATAGATTTCAGCTGTCGTATACAGGGTGTAACAAAACAAAGTAATGATACTTAAGTGTGTTACATGTATAAAGGTGCGCGTCTACTGGATCGGGATCGGAGCATACTGCGTAGGTATGCAGCGGACGGATTTGTTGCTTTGTATGTATGGTACTGACTACTGTGAACTGCACTAGAAGTACTGGAACGTCATTCTGCGCCTAACAAAATATATATGACGAGACGACGCGCAGTCCGCACCGTACGCCCCGATTCTGACCTGGTGGACGCGCAGCTTTAATCCCCTCCCTATATAGAGTTTACTGTGTAAGCCAATCAAGTAGTTAGTAGAGTAGCATAGACAGCTATTCTATTATATTTATAAATAAAATACATAAAACTGTACTGTAATATTATAATATTGAGTAATAGAAATCAACAAAAGCTTGTGGATTAAATCTGTTTTATTGTTTAATTTACCTTATTAGCCTATTTATTTAGCTGTGTACAATAATTTTTATTGAAATAAAACATTTATTTGAGCTTATTTATTTTTTATTTTATTTTTTTTAATTTTTGGTATGTTTAGAGTGAAAGGTTTTGCACTTAAAAATTTTAACTTCAGTTTCAAATTAAAAAAATAACGGATGTTTATTTTTTTTCTTCTAAGTCCGACCTCTTGTTACGTAGTATACAGTTTACATCCTCTTTGGCTGGGGCACTACCGTGCCCCCAGATAGCTACTGAAAAAATGATTAAAATCGATAGCCTATGATCCTTCTGTGCCAAATAACATAAAAATTGCTTCAGTAGTTCGCGAGATAAGCCCTTTCAAATAATTTCCCCGTTTTTGAAGTGAAAACTTCTTTAGCGGCGTTGAGCACTTGTGGGATGGGTAAAACTGTGAAACTCGCGATAGATTTTCGTGTTGATCGAAAAACCATACAAAACGCGTAAGACGGTTGGAGAGTAGTGTTTTTGTCGAACTCGAACTCGAACTCAATTTGAAACTTGATCGAAACTTGATCGAAACTTGATCGCAACTTGATCGAAACTTGATCGAAACTTGATCGAAACTTGATCGAAACCTTGATCGAAACTTGATCGAAATCTTGATCGAAACCTTGATCGAAACCTGATCGAAACTTGATCGAAACTTGATCAAAACCTTGATCGAAACCTTGATCGAAACTTGATCGAAACTTGATCGAAACTTGATCGAAACTTGATCGAAATTTGATCGAAACCTTGATCGAATTTGATCGAAACTTGATCGAAATTTGATCGAAACTTGATCGAAACCTTGATCGAAACTTGATCGAAACCTTGATCGAAACCTTGATCGAAACTTGATCGAAACTTGTTCAAAACTTGATCGAAACTTGATCGAAACAACTTGATTGACGATTTATTAAAAATCGATTTTCATAAAAAATAGGTTAAAAAATGCACAACGTTAATAATCAAGTTTTCACTTCTGCCGGCGCTCCCGGAGTGCAACCAGTTTTTTTTTTCCTTAAAAAAAAAGGTCGCCGGTTGGCTTAATGTTGGCTAAATCACTGAAAAATGATCAAAATCGATAGTCTTTGATCCTTCACGTAGTCTACTTCTTATCTGTGCCAAATAACATAAAAATTGCTCCAGTAGTTCGCGAGATAAGCCCTTTCAAATAATTTCCTCGTTTTTTTCACATTTTTCTATTAGTCTTAGCCTGATAAAATATAGCCTATGGCCTTTCTCAATAAATGGGCCATCTAACACTGAAAGAATTTTTCAAATCGGACCAGTAGTTCCTGAGATTAGCGCGTTCAAGTTAGCCCTTTCAAATAATTTTCCCCGTTTTTTCCACATTTTCCTCTATTTCTTTGCTCGTATTAGTTTTATCGTGATAATATATAGCCTATAACCATCCTCGATAAATGGGCTATCTAAAACTGAAAGAATCATCAAAAGCTGTTGCGTATTTTTAATGATTAAAGGGAACAAAGGGACATGAGGGAAAAAAAAGCGACTTTGTTTTATAATAAGTATAGAATACACACATTATACATAGACTGCAAAAATCATTACCCTATCTAGTTTTGTTGTAGTCGAGTAAAAGCTGACACAAACTGCAAATTACTGTTTTTTAGAACCGACCGGCTTCTTTTTTCGCATAGATCTTGACCATAGCCTTGACATTCGTTTAGGTAATATCAATCATTATTCATTGTATTTTGCAAATCGATTTATCAGTAAAAAATAAGCATACAACTCTTATCTATACTTTGAGTGGCAGATAGTGAAGGTACCCAATAAATCATGGAGATCATGTTTATCACGTGACATATTGACCTTAGACATTTACTGACACAAAAAACAATACGAACCGGTACGAAATACGGCGCGTAAAAACTACATCCTACAATCTACATTTATGCAACGTGGTATCTAGTTATAATTATTATAATATATTTTGTATTATCTTCGTATACTAGGAAGTTGCAGTAATATCCTAGAACTACAGGGTCATATTTTTGGTTGCAACTTGCATTTAGCAAAGCAACTTAAAGAACTACACGACTAGGGCATCGAAACCCGGACCCAATTTTCAAAACCCGGGTTTTCGGGTTTTTGTTTGACGAAAACCGGGTACCCGAATTTTTCGGGTTTTTTAACAATTTAATAAATAACATGGCTGTCTGTGATTGCCATCACCTATCCAGTAAAATACTATTTAAATACCATAGTCTGGTGGTCACAGCCGCAGTGCCCAACCAAACTGGCAAGGCCGTATCATACTTTTATCGAAGCGACTATTTTACCTCTCATAAATTTTGGATCTTATCAAAGCTAGGGATCAAGATTTTCAGGTCAAGATTAAGTATTACAACGGGCTTCACCTCTAAATTACATAATATTATTAAATGTATTTGTGTTTTATGAAATATGTTACATATAAAAATCTATCAAGAATAATTTAATACAGTAAATGGAAGAATAACCTTTAATATAAAACGTATGCCAACAAATATTTATTTCATCTTAAATTACATTTTTATTGCTGATTGTCAAATTATTAATAATTATTTAGCCCTAATTGATGTTGGCATACTTTATACGTCCTGGAGTTAAGTTTTTGTGCCTAGTTTTCACCTAAAATTGCCTTTTGTCTGCCTTGCTACGGTATGAAGCCGAATGTTCTTTGCAATTTAAGGTAACTTTTCTCTGTCATCTGACTTACTGGATAATCTTACATTACTGAAAAATATTACATTACACTACACCTCAAAGCTTTTTGTAGTTATTAGTTCTAGTCACAATAGACAGAATTCATGTCAAATAACCATGTAATTGATCAAACCGGACCACAATATGGCAAATGCGAAAGGTTGCTTTTAATGCGTTTAGAAGAAATTGTCTCTGGCGCTGGTGCTGATAAAAACTCGGCTTGTATTTCATCTGGGTTCACTAAAATTACGTGTTTAAATAATACCTCAGTGAGTATGACATCCACGGCCGGCTAAGGAAACCCATCACTCGTTTACCAATTGTGTGTGTGTCACCAACATCATCAGTCTCACAAACAATGAAAAACAATCGGTCGCATTTGCCAGACTGCAATACGGGAATACAAAATGGTTTCACATCGTACTTAATGGAAACTCCTCTGCATGGTTTTGTCAGTTTCTAGGGGCTGGTTGCTCTCCTGGAACCTTTTTTTTCAGATTTTACTGATTGCATTGTCTTAATATTGTCGTTATTTGTTATATTATTGTGAATACAACAAATAATGTCAAAAAGTATAACGACGAACAAAAACCTCTTGAGGCTTTTTAGTAAGTAAGACGACTGAAAATAATGACTTTAATTCATAAAGCCCCAAGCGGCCACATCCGGTCGCGATAGCAATAGATAAGCTATTGTGTCTCGTTTTTCCACGATCGAAGGGATTGCAAAGAAGACTGGGCGTCATACCGCAGCAGGCCACAAAAAATATTTTTTTAGTAAAAATACTGTAAAAAACCACACCAAAAACCATAGAAAAAGCGTAAGACGGTTGCAGAGTAGACCGTAGTGTTTTGTGTCGAACTCGAACTCGAACGAAATGTAGAGTCGGGGAAATGAGTTGTTTAGCAGAAATGTACAGTCGGGGAAATGAGTTGTTTAGCAGAAATGTACAGTCGGGGAAATGAGTTGTTTAGCAGAAATGTACAGTTGGGGAAATGAGTTGTTTAGCAGAAATGTACAGTCGGGAAATGAGTTGCTTAGCAGAAATGTACAGTCGGGGAAAATTGTGCTAAGCAGAAATGTACAGTCGGGGAAATGAGTTGTTTAGCAGAAATGTACAGTCGGGGAAATGAGTTGTTTAGCAGAAATGTACAGTCAGGGAAAATTGTGCTAAGCAGAAATGTACAGTCAGGGAAATGAGTTGTTTAGCAGAAATGTACAGTCGGGGAAAATTGTGCTAAGCAGAAATGTACGGTCGGGGAAATGAGTTGTTTATCAGAAATATACAGTCGGGGAAATGAGTTCTTTAGGTGACGCCGCGTTAAAGTAAGAAACCGTGTTGGATATGTTTTAGATTGCTTGTTTTCTATGAGAGGCCGGGCCGGCCTCTCATAGAAAACAAGCAATGGAACAGCAAAAAATGGAAAGGGCATAAGCAACAAAATGGTTTTTGTCGCGTAATTTAAAAACCATAAATACATTTCATATAAGCTATGCACATATTAAAGTGTATGCTTCAACCAATTTATGTACAAATTTTGGAACCTTAAATAACTCTCCTCTGTTGGAAAAATAGGAATCCCTTTTTTTACAGAGGTCTTTTCGATTGATAATTCTGTGTTATTAAAGTTGTCCAATCGTGTTATGCTATGGGCAATTCAAAGACAAAGACATGATGAATACTGACATTGAACTTTAGTTTCTTAGCTTTAGTCATTGCTGAGAAAAATCGGCATCGCTACAGCCAAATTATCAAGGCGTCGCCTTTAGCAGACGCGCTGATTAAGGCCGCGTTTCCACCTGCAAGACAACTGTCGCGAGAAGTGTCTGACAGTCTGTCTGACAGCAGCTTTTTTTTCGATTGTCGATATTTTTTAATCGATTTCGATTTCGATTAATTAATTAAAACGATCGTTTTTTTATTATTATTTTTTAATCGATTTTCATAAAAATGGGTTAAAAAAATAATGCACAACGTTAATAATCAAGTTTTTACTTCTGCCGGCACTCCCGGAATGCAACCCGTCTTTTTTTAACCTGCAGATCTCGTAGAAGGAAGAAGGAGTAGCAAGTATTTCTTCGAAGCCGGTAGATCATGTCTTCTGTAGTCCGTACTCTGTACCCCTAATAACCCCATATACCCCAATCCGTAATCGAAGGATTTAAAAGCCCGGGTTACCCTCGAAATTCTCATACATACGTAATACCAAAATCATTTTGTCATACGAAAATATTTAACATGTTTGAGTTATTTTTCAGCTTAAAATAGTAATTACCTAGGTTCCTGAACAAAAATTAACTTCAAAATATTTAAACACTAAATAATATTTTTTAGAGTTGAAATATTTTGTAGTAAATTTAATATTTATGTATATATTTTTTAAGTTTTTTACTCTATTTTTTAGTGTTTAAATATTTAGTAGTAAATTTAGTAAAAAAAAATTATACACAAAAATTATTTTTTTGTGTTTAAATATTTTGAAGTTTATTTTTATACAGGAACCTAGGTAATTACTATTTTAAGCTGAAAAATAACTCAAACATGTTAAATATTTTCGTATGAGAAAATTATTTTGGTATTACGTATGTATAAGAATTTCGAGGGTAACCCGGCCTCTTAAGGCCGTCCCCCGAGCAAACGACATTGGCCATACATTTGCCGCGTTGCCGAGATCGCACCAAAACCTATTTTTTTATTTTAAATCTTTGTTCAAAATTGTCCTAAAAAAAATTTAAAACGGGGAATATGTAGTTTATGATATTGTCGATCTATTGGCGTGTTTCAAATAAGTAATTCGTAAATCCTAAGATGCTGAATATATGCTTAAATTTTAATAAATTGGTTTTACTTTGGAAGCTGATATCATGAGTATAAAAAACAAAAATAGAAAATTTAAAATGTGGAAAGGAATGTTGATATACTGAAGATTATTGCTATATTTTTATTATAACTTTGTAGCTTTCAAATTATGAGTTTATAAGGCTTAAAATACGGTAAATTACGGTATCTCTGTAAGAAGGCGACGCCTCAAAAATTTGGCTGTAGCGATATCGATTTTTCTCAGCAATGACTAAATCTAAGAAATAAAAATTCATTGTCAGTATTCATCATGTCTTTGTCTTTGAATTACCCATAGCCACGATTGGTCAACTTTTATAACACATAATAATCAATCAAAAAGACCTCTGTAAAAAAGGGATTCCTATGTTGCCAACAGAGGAGAGCGATTTGAGCTTCCAAAATTTGTAAGTACATAGATTGGTTCAAGCATACACTCTAATTTGCCCATAGCTTACATGAAATCTATTTATGGTTTTTAAATTACGCGACGAAAACCATTTTGTCGCTACGCCCTTTCCATTTTTTGCTGTTCCATTGCTTCCAAGAGAAAACAAGCAATCTAAAACATATTCAACACAGTTTTTTTTATTTTTACTTTAACGCGGCGTCACCTTAAGCAGTAAGCGTAACAGCCGATGTGTTCCGACTTCCGGTTTCTCCGCCGGACTACTTCGCAGCGCCGGATCGGTTCGCTCGCTCGCGTGTCGTTCGTAACACTTAATCGATACGTAATTGCTCCACCACTTCCCGTCTTGTGTAACTCGCCCGTCTCGTAGCTTTTTTACTAAATTCATAATTAAAATGCAGAAAGTAGAACTAATTTCGTTAGAGGAACAGCGGATCTAGATATTTTTATCCTCTGCAACTTATATTAGACTCAAATAAAATTGAATTTCAAAATTAGACTCATGTGAATAAATGATCTTGATTCTTGATTCAAACGCAATGCTTATTTGAATATTTTACGATTTTTGTAGTGAAAACTTCTTTAGCGGCGTTGAGCACTTTTGTGGGATGGGTAAAAACTGTGCTCGCGTCAGATTCTCGTGCTGATCGAAAAACCGTAAGACGGTTGAAGAGTAGTGTTGTAAGTTGTAACGTCGAAATCGATTAATCGAACAATCGATTGTTTTTTGTCGATTGTCGATATTTTTAATCGATTGTAAGGGTTTCGATTAATTAAAAAAATCGATTTTTAAAAATTGAATTTTCATAAAAAATGGGTTAAAAAAATAATGCACAACGTTAATAATCAAGTTTTCACTTCTGCCGGCACTCCCGGAGTGCAACCCGTCTTTTTAGGGTTCCGTACCCAAAGGGTAAAAACGGGACCCTATTACTGAGACTTCAATGTCTGTCCGTCTGTCTGTCTGCCTCCAGGCTGTAACTCAAGAACGGTAATAGCTAGAAAGTTGAAATTTTCACAGATTGTGTATATCTGTTGCCGCTATACCAACAAATACTAAAAACAAAATAAAATTAATATTTAAGGGGGGGCTCCCATACAACAAACATGATTTTTTTGACCTCTTTGGCTCTATATCAATAATGGCAACAGGTAGGTACTTGAATTTTACTCAAGGTCCTTAATTTTATGTGCACTTTAATATTTAATAATAATATTAAAATAAAATAAAAAATTAAGGGGGGCCCCCATACAAAAAACACAATTTTTGGGCTAATTTTGCTCTATAATGGTACGGAACCCTTAGTGCGCGAGTCCGACTCGCTCTTGGCCGATTTTTTAAATCCCCTGCTTATTTTAAATTTGAAAATATATTACCAGCATTCAAAAAACATTAAAATAACACCAAAACTTAGATTAAAATCGCTAGCAAAATGTTTTTGTTGACGTTAACTGATTTATTAATTTAGATAATCTTAGTCGACATCCTATTGGACGACCAGTTTTCTCGCACAACAAATTGCCGGTTTGACGTTAATTTCATTATAACTTACGATACTGATGGATTACTGGCGAAAGAGAGATCTTATGAAAGAGAAAGATAGAAATTAGGCTTTCGAGTACACTTTGTTCTCAAAAGAAAGCCTTTGCCCTTTGAGTACGAGCGTTCTCTTTAAAAGGTATGCTGCCCTGGTACCATCGCGTCGGTGCATTTCGTCGCCATTTTTGCATACCTCTCTTAAATTTAGGAGCTTTCCAATTTAAGAAACTCCTAATTTTGAGTAAAGTTTCAGAGTTCAGACTTCGGCCGCTCGCCTCATGGTATTTTTCATGATAGAAGATATTATGTAATATAAAAAGACATTAAAAAGATAGTTTTATCTATGTGAATCTAATAATGTAGCCATATGTAGCGGTACACCACGGCCGGCCGCGGCGGGTTCAAGGTGTTGCGAAACCTGTCCCATAGAACCTCGCTCCTCCTCCCTCACTCGCACCACGACGGAGCAGGATAGAGCATCCGGCCATCTTGATTTTGCATATAATTTTTATACCGCTACTAAATATTTAATTGATATTTCATAGCAACAATAAAGTAATGTGGGATTATGCTTTCTGGCTTTCCTTGAGGTTTCTGTACGGCTCATTTCAAATAAATTATATTGCTATAATATTATGTTTAAAGTTTTTTGCTATTATTAAAAACAATAATTCAAACCCCTTTAAAAAAAGATTAAAAAAAAACAATAATTTCTATTATTTTGTTTATTTACTGCCTTCTTATGAAAAGTCAGTAAATCAATGAAATACATTATAATAAATAATGTACATATAAAGAAATGTCGGATATTATATCAGTCTCAGTATCATAATTATTATGTTTTTCCTTACCAAGGGAACCCTAAAAATGTAGATTATAATATTATTATGGCATTTATCCGGTGCAAACTGGTTATCAAATGAATTTTTAATACATTCTTGTGAAATAAATAAGTTATTTTCCTTAAAAATAGAAATAGAAGAGGCGGACACATAATATTATAATATAACTAGCGACCCGCCCCGGCGTCGCACGGGTATAAAATATATAGCCACTGAAAAAATGATCAAAATCGATATCCTATGATCCTTCACGTGGTCTACTTCTTATCTGTGCCAAATAACATAAAAATTGCACCAGTAGTTCGCGAGATAAGCCCTTTCAAATAATTTCGCCCGTTTTTTCCACATTCTCCTATTAGTCTTAGCGTGATAAAATATAGCCTATAGCCTTCCTCGATAAATGGGCTATCTAACACTGAAATAATTTTTCAAATCGGACCAGTTCATGTTAGCCCTTTCAAATAATTTTCGCCGTTTTTTCCACATTTTCCTCTATTTCTTCGCTCCTATTAGTCTTAGCGTGATAAAATATAGCCTATAACCATCTTCGATAAATGGGCTATCTAACACTGAAAGAATCATCAAAATCTGTTGCATAGTTTTAAAGATTAAAGGGAACAAAGGGACATGAGGGAAAAAAACGACTTTGTTTTATAATAAGTATAGAATAGAGATGTCACGAATATTCGGCAACTATTCGGTATTCGGCCTATTCGGCTTCTTTTTTTGCTATTCGGTATTCGGCCGAATACCGAATACCAACCCACGTTAAAAAAACACGTTATATTCCTCAAAATTATGTATTTATTTCCAATTACAACACTTTGGTAATTAAAATTGATGAGTTATAAGCTGTGATGGTTAAAAACACAGGTTAAAATCAAGCTTTTCAGCATTTTTTGATAGCAAACAATTAGGTATGCTTTTCATCGTAAATGTTACCAGCCTCAAAAAATTACACGCTACTTCCAGGAGATAAACTTTGGCTGAGAGGTTTGGGTATTGTTTTTCGTTTGCTAATCGCCACTTGTAAGGATCGGCCTTCCGGTCTAGACGAACTGTTTTCAAATAAAAATCCAACCCATTCGACGCAAATGACTCGTTTGAAAACGCAACGAGGAAATCAGATTGCGACTTGTTAATCCAGCTACCGCGCCCCCGACAAGTATATAGTATTTCGTGCCTAATATTCGGCGGCCGAATATTAGGCACGAAATACTCAGGAACGACTGGTTCGATTTGAAAAATTATTTCAGTGTTAGATAGCCCATTTATTGAGGAAGGCTATAGGCTATATTTTATTACGCTAAGACTAATAGGAGAATGTGGAAAAAACGGGGGAAATTATTTTAAAGGGCTTATCTCCGAACTACTGGAGCAATTTTTATATTATTTGGCACAGATATGAAGTAGACCACGTGAAGGATCATAGGATATCGATTTTAATCATTTTTTCAGTGGCTATATATTTTATACCCGTGCGACGCCGGGGCGGGTCGCTAGTAATATATAAAATGTATGAATAAATGTAATATATAAACTTTATATTAAAATATATATCTTATAACTGTTTTTGTGGAGATGCTACGTTTTTTCACCAAAAATAAAACATGCTTCTGAGATGTTACAGGCTGCATTTAAATTAGAGGTATTTTATTTGCAGTAGCAGTGACTTTTAGAATAATTATACAAGTTATAATTACCAAATTGTTGTAATTTGTAAATACATAATCGTCGTTGGTGGCTTGGGAATTCCAAAGCAATTCGGAAAATTTAAATTCAAAACTAACCACCTTAGTTTAAGGACGAATAAATTAATGATATTAGGCAGATTCGAAAAGGGCGTCTAATGTAACATATTCTAAACCCCTTACTAAAAATATCCACTGCACGTAGACGCTATAGGTATTTTTGATAAAAATCTATATTAATATTTTAGTATTATAATTATAAAGCGGAAGAGTTTGTTTGTTTGAACGCGCTAATCTCAGTAACTACTGGTCCGATATGAAAAATTCTTCCAGTGTTAGATAGCTCTAAGGCTATAGGCTATATTTTATCACGCTAAGACTAATAGGAGCGAGGAAATAGAGGAAAATGTGAAAAAAAACAGGAGATATGATTTGAAAGGGCTTATCTCATGAACTACTACAGATAAGAAGTAGATACAGATAAGAAGTAGACCATGTGAAGAATTATAGGCTATTTTTTTGTGGACTAATTTGTCTTTGAAATATCTAATTTACGCGGGCGGAGCCGCGCGGAACGTCTAGTACTTTAATAATATCCTTGTCTGTCAAGTCACCTACCCTTGTCTATCGTATCAGACAAATACCAAAGATTGTATAAATAACTATTAATAACAAATATTAACAGCTATAATGTCTGTTTTTACAGCGCTGACTGTGTATCATCATATCATGTAAATTTCGATAGGCTTATTAGGGATATTGCGTCCAAATTTTCGTGAATATTACAATATTATGAACTCTATATTATAGAGTCAAATACGTGTCTGCAAATAGCTATACTCTACTATATTTTATTACCTAAATAATTGAATGCTGAATGCTGATATAACAATAAAATTAAGCGCCCAACAGTCACGTCTCGTAATATGGCTTCCGCGTGCAGGCGCCGCGTCATCAAAAAGTGCAAACTACGATCGTTGAGGTGAGCCGCGAATGACATACATACAGATTTCATTGGGGTCAAGTGCCTTGCCATACAAATTTCAACCCTATGATGCAAAAATAGGGATTAAAGTTCAATGTACACGCGCGCTATCTCTAAATTCTACAAAGATTATAGTGCGAGCAGGAGACAATAGTCCCTATTGTGTGGGTAATAGAGTTTATGAGCATGGACGGTGTGTTGACCGGAAGTGAGTAGTTGTGCCGTGTGCGGCCGCTTCCGGCGGTCAATGTCACTCCTGCGCCCGCGCCCGCGCATCGCGCCGCTGTCGTGAGTGTCACCACTGTCGCATTGACAATCACAGGAAACAGTGTAATGCAAAGATGAAAGTCGTTAACTATATCAAGAAATATTTTGCAGTTTATTTTATGCTGCAAAGTAATTAGATATCTAGAAATATGATAATTTAAATATCAAATAAACTTTTTACTAATCTACGAATAATATAAACTAAGGAAATGTAACTCCCCTATTACCGTTTTAAATTTGGTTCCATTCGAACTGTCATGTAACGTCAGCCTTTATACCGCTCAAGGTCACCTAAATATTGCAAATGTATGAAAAGTGAACCTAAGGTACACTTTTTTGACAAGTATTTTGGAGCATGTTTTTTGACGGAGTTACTTACTCTTCCTTAGTTTTCATTATTCGTAGTTACTAACATTTATTCTTCCTTCCTTTCAAAAGTGCTGGTAGCTATTCCAGAGATCTGACGTACATGAATCTAACATACCTAAAAACAAACATTATAATTTATAATGCGATATTATTCTGATTCAACCTCAACTCTTTATCCAGCTTAGGTACATTGACCGCGACCGACGTACCGCTGTAGAAGACTTTATTGCGGAGTTTAACCTCCATATTCACAACACCCCCGATGCACCACCTACCTATAGTAGCCCAACGGGCGAATCGTCGATTGACGTCACGCTATCCAGCGCGTACGTCCAGATTAGGCATTGGCGTGTCCTTCCAGATGCGTCATGTAGTGATCACCGCTTATTGGTGTACGAGTTTTCTCGTGCGGTCACGCTATCGTGCCGCCGTTACGTTAGCGAAAAATAATATGTTGAAGAATGCCGCGAATAGACTGGATAAAGAGGGCCCCTGGTCCTCTTTATACCACGAGCCTAAACCCGGTAGTAGTAATGAGCCAAGTTTTTTCTCAAATATTAAAATTGACAACTCTTACACTTGTAGTTTAGACGAAACGGCGAAGGCATATCTAAACGTTCTCATTACAGACGACGAGCCCTCCTTGGATGATGAACACCACCGCGACATTAGGAGTAGAATGTTAGACCCCATTCATACACCGGCCTCAGATTTACCAACTTCGAAAGAGTTTAGTAAAATAGTTAACCTTTTGCCTGTAAAAAAATCTGCGGGCGAGGATAAAACATCGAATATTATGATAAAACAAGCGTGCTTAGCGGCCAGTTCATCGATTCTACATGTTTACAACAGATGTATCGCAGAAGGTATATTTCCAAAAATTTGGCGCACCGGTTGCTTAAAATTAATACCTAAAGCGGGAAACAAACCTCCTGACGACCCAAAATCTTACCGTCCGATAACGTTACTGCCTTGCTTAGGTAAATTACTAGAACGTCTCATCGTACCTCGCCTGCTACCCGGTGGCCCTAAATTTCATAGTCATCAGTTCGGTTTTACCGCCGGGAAATCGACTGTTGACGCGGCTATGGAAGTTAGAAAAATAGTAAATCTTTTGGAATCTAAATACGTGGTCGCCATTTCATTAGATATCTCCGGCGCGTTCGATCATGCTTGGTGGCCGATATTATTATTAAAACTAAAGAATCGAGGTTGCTACTCTAATATTTATGCCATAATACGTTCTTACTTTTTTAATGGTCAAACTAAGCTTCGACTTGGCCATTGTACACACGCCAAAGATTTAACATGCGGCTGCCCTCAGGGCTCTGTTATCTCGCCAAAACTATGGAATTTCGGATTTGATGATTTATTAAGTCTTCCCCTACCACCGCTGTGCGTACTAGTTGGCTACGCCGATGACGGTTTTCTCATCGTTCAAGCAAATTCACGTTCCAAAATTGAATCTAAAGCCAATGATAGTCTTAATTTAATATCGAGCTGGGGTAAACGTAATCGCCTTAAATTCGCCGCGCATAAAACTTACCAAATTATTTTAAAAGGGTCCCTTATATCTTCCCCTAGCATTAAACTTGACAATATTAACGTTAAACGCAAACAGTCACTCTGTTATCTTGGTTTTTACTTGGAAAATAAATTTACATTTTTAGAACATATAATTCAAACCGATGTGAAAGCGAAGCGCAATTTTTACTCCTTTACCAAAATATCTACGTCGACATGGGGTCTCTCTTTCAAAACCCTAAAATTAATATACAATGCTACTTACCTAGGCAGCATTTGCTACGAGGCCCCCGTGTGGGCCGACAGAGCAACAATCGGCGCGGCTCGTCGCAAGTTGCTACAAAGCCAACGTCTTGCTCTTATATTCTTATGCAAAGCTTACAGGACCACAAGTACCGAAGCCTTACCTGTGTTAGCCGGAGTTTTACCCGTTGACCTTGAGATTCAGCGTCGTGCGACAATGTACTATCATAACAAAAATATTGACAACCCGTTCTTTTTAAGCGCTCGCGATAAAATTAAAATAGCCATATTGTTTGAACCTTTAGAAATCTCTGTGCAAAGCCTAATCTCCGAATGGCAGTCGCGATGGGACTGTTCCACCAAAGGGCGACATCTTTATAACTTTTTCCCTAATATTCGTGAACGGCTATCCAAACATTGGATAGATATTGATCACTGCGTTTCTCAGTTCTTGACCGGTCATGGAAATTTTAAGGCCAAACTTTACGAATTTAAACTAGTAGCATCACCCATGTGCGAGTGCTCGACCGAAGGCAACATGTTTGAACAAACCGCGCATCATGTTCTCTGGGAGTGCAGTCTCTGGCAGGACGAAAGAACTACTATGCTAAACAACCTATTCTGTACATCTGGAGTCGCATACTACGGTGATCTCGTGGACAGCGCTAGGACTTCCGTGCCTTCAAGCGTTTTTGCCACAATTATTATTGGCAACAGTCAAACACAATAAACTCCAATATTAACTTAGCTTTAGCTTAGGAGTCACAATTATTAACCTTATTTCCGTGGTGCTCCCCCTTGAGTTCTTTGACTTTCGGTCATTGCAACTTTGTGCTGTCTCCCGCTTTTATGGGGAGGGAAATTGGAATCTTCCTACTTCTCCTATTTTCTTCTGATTAATTTCGTTGCGGGTCCCAAGACAGTTTTAGCATGTCCCTCGGGCTCCCTGAGATCATATCAAAGGGTTTTCGTGGTTGGATACCGCTGTCGATCCTGGCGACACAGGAGATACAGCGGTGGGAATGTGTGGTGGGCCAAAGCCCGTTTTAAAAAAAAAAACCTCAACTCTAAATGTGCGGTCAATATTATAGGGTTAACCGCCAAATGAAATCTATATATATAAAAATGGATTTTCAAATGTGTTAGTCGCGCTAAAACTCGAAAACGGCTGAACGGATTGGGATGATTTTAGTCTTAAAACATTCGTAGAAGTCCAGGGAAGGTTTTTAAGTGATACAAAGTTCACCGGGACAGCTAGTTTATTATAAATAAGATATTTAATTTGGTAGCATAGAGTAAGTTTTGCTTACATTTAGTTCAAAATAAATGAAAACGAAGCAACAAAAGTGACCTAGTAGTTAGTACAAGTTGAAAATGAAATCATCAGTCATCAAAACATTAGCCCCAGCCAGTAATTTGAGGCCATTAGAGGCATGTTAATGTTCTATTATGTGATGTACTTTACTAATTCACATTATTAACTAATTCACAACTTAAATTTCGGCGTTGATTATTATTTGAAGCTGCATACATAATAAATAACATAGATTATATTCTCGCACGAGAGTCTATACTTATTATAAAACAAAGTCGCTTTTTTTCCCTCATGTCCCTTTGTTCCCTTTAATCTTTAAAACTACGCAACGGATTTTGATGATTCTTTCAGTGTTAGATAGCCCAGTTATCGAGGAAGGTTATAGGCTATATTTTATTATGCTAAGACTAATAGGAGCGAAGAAATAGAGGAAAATGTGGAAAAAACGGAGAAAATTATTTGAAAGGGCTAACTTGAATGCGCTTAATCTCAGAAACTACTGGTCCGATTTGAAAAATTATTTCAGTGTTAGAAAGCCCATTTATTGAGGAAGGCTATAGGTATAATTTTTTCAGTGGCTATATATTTTATACCCGCGCGACGCCGGGGCGGGTCGCTAGTTAAGAAATAAAAATATGTTTTTCGATAGCGAGTATTACGCGCGCGTTGATGTCTTTCCCTGGGCGGCGCGATCGTGCGGAACTCGAGTCTCGAACTATAACTCAGCATTTCACTTGCACACACACACCACACACATACTGACCACGCATAGTCACGAGGAAAATACAGTGCACGCGGTAACTTTATTACGGCACAAAAAATTACATCGTAACAACTGCAACTTGGTTTGGAGAATTCCCAGGAACATGAATCAATACTGGAAGTTTTGATGACTAAGGGCCTGTTTCACCGCTTCCTGATAAGGTGCCCGATAGGCTTATTTGACAGATTCTCCATACTCTATGTGTCAAGTTAAGTGGTGGATAGCCTTATCAGGTAGCGGTGAAACAGGCCCTAAGTTTATAAAATATACAAATAAAAATAGATGCTGAATAACCCACAAAATGGTATCAGTGACTAAAAAACCTTTTTAAGATGTTATTCCTAAAATAGTCGAGGGCATTTTAGCACTAGAATATTCTAAGAAATTCATATCAATAAAAATTTTATGATCTCCACATTATTTACTACATAAAAACTAAAATATCTTTAGTTTACGTCTTATGTATAATAAAGAGTAATGATTTGTTTGTTTGCTATTTGCTAATCTCCGAAACTGGAAAATACCAGTTAGGTACAACTTACAGTACAAAATAAGATTTTCCTAAATTTTATGAACAAACGAACAGACGTATCAAAAACGACATTAAAAAATTGGAAAGCAAAATTGGAATGTAAAAATAAAAGTACAAAATGGCTCCGACCGGACTGGTCGCGTCACCTACTTTCTTTTTTGATGATTTTATCATTTATACAAATACACGAGGTTATACAGACGGACAGACATGTTAGTATGACGTGGCGAGTATACGGTCAACTACAGCTGACTGGTGAAGCAGAAAATGCTATAGGATATCATACTCGGCTTGTAATCAGGAGTAAATATCGAATACGCAAAATATTTTTGTGTTTGTCAGCAAGGTCCTTTGAAATGTTTAGTTTTATATACCTATTGAGGTTTTGTTTTTATTTGATTTGTCATAGAAATAGACATGGAACATCATTGCACAAAGCGCGGCCAAAATGCGGCCACGTCGGTTTTTTTGGGGCCAATTTGGTATTTGAAGTCTGACATGAGACATGAGGCACTTTTTCTGATAGGAAAATTTTTGACAAAATATATACGTACCTGCTTTATGCTAAGTTTTGAAAACTTTGTTTATCGTGGATTTAGATGTCCAAATCTATTTATTTTATATGAATATTCGCAACATAATATTTATTTGTAATGACATTTTCCAACTCGTTCGTAGTGAGCAGCGGAAAAATGAGTTCAGTAACCCGGACACGACGGAGCCTCGCGGGACCGCTAGCTGTCACCAACTTTACTTTTCTTTACTAACTTTTTCGGATCACTTTGGACGCAAATCTACTAGGTTTACATAACTTGATAAGTTTTTTAAGTTTTTGGGTACTTCTTTTGCGTTTCAATAAATTTAAAATTGAAGTTTTATAAGAACTTCTCAGCAGTGTCTAGTTGCGTGTCATATTAATACAAATTTCTTATCTACTTTTTGGACACTACAGTAATGTCGAGTTGCTAACTATACCTACATGGTTAACTTACGATGAACTAGATAAGCATAGTCGGTGAGAGTTGTATGTGTACCTGCTAAATGGCGCGTGTCCTGCGCCAAAGCCGCGCTGACGAGCAGCAGCAGCCAGCCCGCCTGGGCGCCCCGCATGTTACTACCGCATCCACACACAGCAGCACAGGTAGCACAAAACACAGTTAACACAGTTACGATACGTGACGCGGCGTGGCGCGGAGCGAAGCGTCTGACAATGTCTAGCGCGCGGCAGCGACTGACGCGGGTCGCGGCGCCGGCCGGCGCGGGGTGGCCAGGACAAAATACAGCCTTCGCGGATCGTACTTATATTTTGTTATTTATTAAAATAATTATTGCAAAATGATTGTATTCTATGTATTTTAAACAATGATTTTATATTAAATAATTCTTGTTTTTGAGTTTTTGGACTCTCAAATAACGTGACATCAGACGTCGGTCAAACTGAGAGACCGAGAAACTACTAAATATATTATTAATTATAACTAATTATAACAAAACTCACAATACACAACTTTTACTCAGTATGTAAAAAAAACACAATTATTAATAGTTTAGGTACCTACTTAATAAAATCATATTACATATATCACTCTAGAGCTAAAGTCTAAACAAGATAGCTGAATCTTTAACTAGGTACCTGCTTAGTATAAAAAATAAGATAATTAAAAATATATTTTAAACATCTGTTCTGTAGTAGCCTCAAATAGTTTTGTAAGTAAATTAAGACCATTTAATTCACAGATTCTACTTGCAAACCAAGCTTTGTTTCTGTATTTTCATAAAATCTTCGTTTTCTTTAGTCTATGGATAGATGTACAATTAAGGCTGTGTTCCGAAATGTACTGCGACCACTGTACACTGCTATCACTGTAGAAAAAATTGTTTCGTAATGGAATTGCAGTACACTGCCGCAGTACCCTAGTGAAATATGACGTCATCAATCGTCGCCATATTTTACTGTGAGCACTGGCGTTGTCGAGGTAAGGCACTCGCAGTACTTTAATCACGTGATCAGTCAACTGTCAAGTGTCAAAACCACTCGAGTGTCTAACGTTTTAAAACGATACCTGCAGTTTAATCCCAAAGTTATAAATTTCTGTAATTAATTTGGATTAATAATAATAAAATACTGGAAGAATTGCAAAAATTAACCTTATTAGACTGTGTTGAAAATGTTCAATACGAGCTGTCAAAAATGCGGCTGATAGTATACTGGATTGCGTTCCATTTTAAATAGTAACCAGTATACCAACAGTATACTAACTATAAAGGACGACTTCGCAGTATACTAAAACGACGTCACACTCTGCAGTGGTCGCAGTACATTTAGGAACATAGCCTAAATAATATTATTTCTGACACACATTTTCCCTACAAACCGGGACCTGTTACCTAACGCTGGTATCCCCGCTCATACAGGTGGTCGGCAGGTAGCGGTCGCGGTAAACAGCCCCCCGCCCCCCGCTCTCACCCTGCTCCCACCCCGCGCTCGCCCGTGGTGGTTTCCACTGTTTTTGACAACTTTTTTGGTGATCACGTGCTGTGACAGGCCGCAGGCGCGGACACAAAAAGTAGTCAAATGAAAAAAGAAAAAGTATTGCGATTTGCGCCACATAAACAATGACACCATGGTCCATGGATCATGGTTCTAACTTCTAAGGGTACTTAATCAAAGAGAATTGAGAAACAACAGCGTTTAAATCTTGTCTATCCTCAGACCAAATAACTAAACTTTTTATTTGGTCTGAGTGTCTACAGTGTACACTCTACGGCCTACCTATTATAAAGCTTGACTGCTGCCGGCTCATACCATAGGCATAATCATAAACTACAATAAGCCGAATGAGCTAAATGCTAACTGAAATATAAGGCTACTGTATTGTACGCGACTTTGAGTGGACTGTATATAAAAAATTTAAATGCTAAAACTATGAATTGTTAATTTGTTACCGCACAAGACGTTTGCACCTGCTATTGCAAAAATAAAATACACCCATATAACAGAGGGCTTACCTTTGGATGGTTTCACTTTCACAAGTAAGTATAGTTCACAAGTATATATAGCGGAGCGGTTAGCGGTTTATAGAAATTACAAATTCGTGGCTCTTTAGGGGGACCCTCGAAATTCTCATACATACGTAATACCAAAATCATTTTCTCATACGAAAATATTTAACATGTTTGAGTTATTTTTCAGCTTAAAATAGATCAAGTTTCGATCAAGGTTTCGATCAAGTTTCGATCAAGGTTACGATCAAGTTTCGATCAAGTTTCGATCAAGTTTCGATCAAGTTTCGATCAAGTTTCGACCAAGTTTCGATAAAGTTTCTATCAAGTTTCGATCAAGTTTCGATCAAGTTTCGATCAAGGTTTCGATCAAGTTTCGATCAAGTTTCGATCAAGTTTCGATTAAGTTTCGATCAAGTTTCGATCAAATTTCGATCAAGTTTCGATCAAGTTTCTATCAAGTTTCGATCAAGTTTCGATCAAGTTTTGATCAAGTTTCGATCAAGTTTCGATCAAGTTTCGATCAAGTTTCGATCAAGTTTCGATAAAGTTTCGATCAAGTTTCGATCAAGTTTCAAATTGAGTTCGAGTTCGAGTTCTAGTTCGACACAAAACACTACTCTCCAACCGTCTTACGCGTTTTGTATGGTTTTTCGATCAACACGAAAATCTATCGCGAGTTTCACAGTTTTTACCCATCCCACAAGTGCTCAACGCCGCTAAAGAAGTTTTCACTTCAAAAATCCGCACTATAAGTATACAGTACAGTATACAGAAGATACAAGGTAATAAGTATAGCATAGACATAGAATCATAGAAAAACGATTTTTCACTGATACGCGTTTGACAGACACTTACAAAACATTGTAAACATAAAACAACTATACAATTTAATCCGTATGACTCTTAATTAAAAGTGCGAACCACCCTTCTACCAGCTAAACGGTTGCTTCTGGAAATGTGAAAAAATTCACGGGAGTAGGAAATATGCTGGAAAGGAAAACTAGCACGTCTAATAAAACTTCATAAGTTATTGTCTATTGAGTAATAGTCGATCAACTAAATGTATTCGGCGAAGTATAATCCTTCAGGCCCCGCGCGAGCACCGGTGATCGCGACAACAATAGAATACAATAGCAATTCCTGGAAATTCCGACTGAAGTATAAAGGAACTTTTCGTTGAAAATTCCTTTGAAAGTAATGATGTTGTTGGTAGTGTAAAACACGTTATATTATTATTTTTAACAAAAAATTAAAACCGACTTCCAAGGTAAAAACAATATTAATAGCATCCTTATAATATGAACTAAAAAGTATTAAATAATTTTTCCTATCTAATATGTAGTGCCTTTTCCCGAATTCGGCTAAACTTCAACTATTTCTGTACTCAATCTTCATCATTTTGAAGTCGGTACCAGATATAGCTGAATCTTTATTTCTTTGACAGAAAATTTGAAACTTTTGGAACTGGCACCGACTTCAAAATGATGAAGATTGAGTACAGAAATAGTTGAAGTTTAGCCGAATTCGGGAAAAGGCACTACATATTAGATAGGAAAAATTATTTAATACTTTTTAGTTCATATTATAAGGATGCTATTAATATTGTTTTTACCTTGGAAGTCGGTTTTAATTTTTTGTTAAAAATAATAATTTCACTCTTTTTAGTTACCTAGTAGGTAAACTGTTAGTGCCAATTCAAATTGTATAAAAAATAGTTTCATATTGTCTTCACTAGATGTCACTGAGGTGCTCCTGTGTCGCGCTATCGCTTGTACGTAGAAGTTTTATATAGGTAGTTGTAACTTGTAACAGATTTTCGTTGTGTTGTTGAAAGTTTGTAAGCAACTGACGTCTGACAACTCAACAGTGAGCTTGGTGTGAGCAGTGAGCATTGAATTGACAACATAAATCATAATATTGAGTGGTGATTGATCTCGTATAATTGTTATTAAAGGTGAACGCAGATTTGGCCGCACCGCACGCACCGCAGTCGCCGCATTCGCAATTCTTCATATTATTATGAAGTTGCGAAGACTGCGGCGCGGGTAGGTAGGTATGCGAGCTTGCCTATAACTTCATATAAAGAATTCCGAATGCGGCGACTGCGGTGCGTGCGGTGCGGCCAAATCTGCGTTCACCTTAAGTTGACCTCCGTCATAGTCCGCGAATTTATAAGTGGTCGTCGGTGGTACTGCGTATATTCTACGTATCTTATTACAATTTGTTAAGACTGATATGAGTCATACGGCATACCCCGAGGCCCAAATATCAGGTAGATAGATAAATTTAAACAATACATTTAAAAAGATCTAAGTGAACACGTGCTGCAAAATGCTCGCAGCGTGGCATCACAATAGACATAACTACCAGTACTTCGACTGCTATGAGACTGACGAGTATTAATATCTGTCGTTTCTTTCGTGTTTCGCCAGGATAAGTTAAAGGCTGGCGCGCTGGCTGGTATAATTTAATTTTAAAAATAAGATTTTGAAATTGAATTCTGACAGTTTTCTTTGCATGTGCCAAAATATAAAAAACTAAATTTGTAGGTTACGACCCTAGCGACGACTTTTGTCATAATACGTCAAACTTAAAAAAATTACATCAGTTCTAAGTCGGCATACTCTATCATTCTGTCTACTCTGGCGGCATTCCGCATGCCCTGACATTCCAGTTAGAACTTGAATACGATGTCTACGTACGCGTCGCCGCGCGCCGCGCGGCGACGCCGTTGCCTCTGCGGCGCCGACCGCCGTGTATATTAAACAGCCTATAATAATTGGTGTTGTTATGTACATAATTATTATTATTGTATCCATACCTATGCCTTGTACTATTATCTATTTTGTGCCATGAGACATTGGTGACCTTAACACGACGTGGTAATGATGATGATGACGATGATGATGATGATGAATTTGAATTGCATGGTAGCATATGCTTTCTGTTCTTAAAACAACGTCGAAACTCCCAAACGTGTATCTATAAAGAGTCAGGAGTTCTCTCAGCATCTTCGAAACCATGGTATACCTTGACCCAATATTTGACTTTTTGGTAGCATATTCTTAGTACACTTCACATAAAACCAAAATCACCATATGTTTCCATATAAATTTCGAGGAGTTCCCTCGATTACTCCTGGATCCCATCATCAGGTCACCACTTTTGTGAACATGGTACCAAATTGGAGTGAAACCTAATACAACAAAACAAAAATTTCGAAAATCGGTTCACAAATGGCGGAGTAATCGTTGAACATACAAAAATAAAAAAAATAAAAATAAAAAAATATATCCACAGCCGAACATATAACCTCCTCGTTTTTTGGAAGTCGGTTAAAAATATAAATGTACATTAATTGACCACACAAAAAAAAAGATGGGTTGCACTCTGGGAGTGCCGGCAGAAGTGAAAACTTGATTATTAACGTTGTGAATTATTTTTTCAACCCATTTTTAATGAAAATCGATTTAAAAAAAATAATAAAAAAACAATCGTTTTAATTAATTAATCGGAACCCTTATAATCGATTAAAAAATATCGACATCGCAAAAAAAAGCTGCTGTCAGACAGACTTCAGACACTTCTCGCGACAGTTGCCTTGCAGGTGGAAACTGGAAACGCGGCCTTAATCAGCGCATCTCCTAAAGAACTCATTTCCCCGACTGTACATTTCTGCTAAACAATTCATTTCCCCGACTGTACATTTCTGCTTAGCACAATTTTCCCCGACTGTACATTTCTGCTAAACAACTCATTTCCCCGACTGTACATTTCTGCTTTGCACAATTTTCCCCGACTGTACATTTCTGCTAAACAACTCATTTCCCCGACTGTACATTTCTGCTTAACAACTAATTTCCCCGACTGTACATTTCTGCTAAACAACTCATTTCCCCGACTGTACATTTCTGCTTAGCACAATTTTCCCCGACTGTACATTTCTGCTAAACAACTCATTTCCCCGACTGTACATTTCTGCTAAACAACTCATTTCCCCGACTGTACATTTCTGCTAAACAACTCATTTCCCCGACTGTACATTTCTGCTAAACAACTAATTTCCCCGACTGTACATTTCTGCTAAACAACTCATTTCATCAACACGAAAATCTGGCGCGAGTTTCACAGTTTTTAGTTTTTATTATTGTATTACGGAACCCTATATTGTGCGTGGCCCGACACGCACTTGGCCGGTTTTATTATTCGCAGCGTGTAGGTCAGTTAATTATTTTACGCCTGTCAGGAATTTTATGGCAGCTTTAGATTTTAGAATGGTAATTGTTGTATTCTGAGACTAGTGTGTCTGGGACTAGGGAAATTAATAGGTTTCAAATGGTCTGATTTGATTCACATTTGACTCTAGTCTCGACTCTCGAAGCATACTTTCCCATTTTTAACCGACTTCCAAAAAAAGGAGGAGGTTATATGTTCGGCTGTGGATATTTTTTATTTTTATTTTTTTATTTGTGTATGTTCAACGATTACTCGTATATTGTTCACAAAAGTGGTTACCTGATGATGGAATCCATGAGTAATCGAGGGAACTCCTCAAAATTTATATGGAAACATATAGTGATTTTGATTTTATGTGATGGATCCTAGGCATATGCTACCAAAAAGTAAGATTTTACACCAAGGCATGCTATGGTTCCGAAGATACTAAGAGAACTCCGGATTCCTTATAGATACAGGTTTGGGACTTTCGGCGATGTTTTAAGAACTGAAAGCATATGCTACTATGCAAATTACATTCATCATCATCATCATCGTCATCATCATAATTATCAGTACTATCACACGATGCATTGTTATGAGTTACGACTCTATTATTGGTACTTTTCATAGTATTTTCGATCGAGACTCGAGTTTGTCGAGTGATTTTGAAAATTGTATCAATGTTGTTACAAAGTAAATGATTTAAACTTGTTGTGGTTACCAAGTTGGTAATTTGATCTAGGAAACTCCTTGATTGGGACAAAATATATAGTTATATTATTGTAGCTTAAAGCAGTTAAAACATAATATTTTATTATGTTGAGCTGATGAGTTTACATGCGGAAGTTTACTAGACTGAATTACGCCGGCGTAGTTTCCGCCGCAAATGTCAAACGCATACAAAATACGACATAATAGTGTGTCACCCCTCGCGTTCGGCCCGTATTTTGTATGCAATTTAAACGCGGCGGAATTTACGCCGGCGTAGCCTAGTGTCTTTAGACCCATACAACGAAAGTCACTGAACCAGAACTCTTACTCTCATATTATTATATATAATAATTCTTACTCTTTAATAGTGCCTCTTTCAGAATTCGTCTAAATCTCAACTACTTCTGTACATACTATAGCTTCATTACTTTGAAGTCGGTACCAGTCCCAAAAGTTTAATATATTCTGACATTGACTGATGAAATTAGCTGGTACCGACTTCAAAATAATGAAGCTATAGTATGTACAGAAGTAGTTGAGATTTAGACGAATTCTGAAAGAGGCACTATTAAAGAGTAAGAATTATTTAATACTTTTTAGTTCGTATTAATACTTATTGTTTTTACCTTGGAAGTCGGTTTTAATTTTTTGTTAAAAATAATAATTAACTTTATAATATCATAAGATTAATAATAATTAACCATAAAATTATTACGATTTACGTCGATGATATTAGCCTAGATTTTTAGTTTTCAATGCTCTCAATTTTCCTCGCGATTCGAATTCTGTACCAAGAAACATTCAACATATTATTACAGTTACCATCAGTAACCATCTTGCATCTTAGGAGGGTTCTCCATTTAACAACTCCGAAAGATAAGGAAAACTGCGTGTTATATGGCGCCTGGCACTGCCTTGTACCCGACAGTTTTAAGTACGTATGTACAGTCTAACACAGATTCGGTTGACGGCTTTTGAGCCTTAATTCGAAGAAATAAAGTCGAAAAGTTGCAAACGAATCTTTCTTTGAATAAGGATAATAATACATAATGTACCACCAATGATTGGTTGATATTCAAAGTGTTTTTCTATCGTTTGGGACTTTCCGTTTAATTTTGTTGGATACAAACAAGATACAAACAAGACTGTTATACTTATTTTTTTTATTGTCGTTAGTCACCGAGCACGGATCCACCTATATGGGCAGCTGAGGACTGAGGACATGCCCAAAACCCTATCTGGCTTAATATGTTTTCATTATATTGTACTATCAGAGAACTGCAGAGAAGTTAATTACTAGGCAGATGGGGTAATTCATACGGTAGGTACGTAGGTAGATACCGTCTCTACGTAGTTTGATCGCCTTACTTCAAACTTAGCCGACAGATCACAAAGTTACATTCATCTCATTCATCTTCATTTTAACATTCATTAAGTACATTAAATTGACATGATCCGACCAAATGACGTTGGCCTGTCAACTGCTTAGGAATCAATTTCCTCGATGGTACTATTATAATATGAGTTGTTTCACTTGCAGATCGCGGACCTACGCCATTCGAAATTTTGGAGCGATATCACGACTAATAAGAGATACTACGTATAGTGATATTGTGTCAGAACTCAAACCCGACAGATAGAACACGATCTTCTTCTTCTTCTCCTTTGGCGTAAGCCTCCCCGTTTAGGAGTTGCCAGCGTCGGAGTTGAGGCGAAAAATATATTAATATCGAATGCTGTACTGTGTACATTAAATCCAACCAAATGACATAGGTCCGTCATGATCTGCTTTAAATGAAACAACTTTTCTGATAGTACATATGCGGTGGAGGCTGGAGCTCTGTTCACATCAATGGTTTACATTAGCATGAACAAAATATATTTTTATTCTGCAGTGTCAACATTTTATTTTCACTGCACTGTCTGTAGTCTGTACATCGCCCTCACTGATAATAATATTTTCGCACCTCCGGGCGGAAAACGTCAACTTTCTTTCCGCTGCGCTTACTGATGTTACCGTTTTCCGCCTCCGTCGATGAGAAAAATAGTATACGCACCATTGGCAGTAAGTAAGAAAGCCTCCGCTTCGCCTCGGCCAACGATTACATGTGATCTGAGACATTTCTTATTTACCTGCCATAGGTGCGTAGTGTACTATTACGCAGCGAATGTTGATAAAGACAAGCAGACTTGTATGAAATTATTTTCTGTGAAAATATAAAATGCTAGGAAAGACTTTCACGAAAGTGGAACCCTCGATGGATAATGACGATTGACTAGTAAACTGCAGCCTCCTTTTCTTGGCGAAAAAAAATATTACACTTCAATGTCATAATGTCACTGACACTTGTCAGTGTCATATCTCTAAAGAAGAAGAAAAAGAATTGAATTTGTTGATTTTTGTCTCTAGAGCTTTGTGGAGAAATTACAATGATTTTTCTATAAGTTTAAATATAAAATACTTCGATTTACAATAACCAAGACAAGAATAAAGTGTATTTACGTTTTGTGTAAGCCGCATGTTTAACTTTTACGATTTTATGAGATTATGATCAAAAGTTTTGAGCAATGGCGTCTGAACAGCCGGATTTGCTGTTTTTCGACACATTTTCCCACGATACTAGCGAGGTAAGCCTGTTGTTATCTTTTAGCAAAATAAAAATGTAACACATGTTAATGATATCTTAACGAATTCAATGTGAATCGACAATAATGGCACCACTTTTAAAGTTTGTAAATACCATACATCTTGGCTTAGCTATACTTCACAATAACAGAAAGGCCGGATGAAAACATACTAAGTAAGCTTCAAAATGATTTTCTTTATCACACGCACCAGTAAATTAACTCTCTTCTATATATCTCTTCTATAATCTTGTAAAAAGAGTTGTTTCAACAAGTTTCTTAGACTGGTTCTCACCGAGACAGTTCCACACCAACTAAGTTTTATTAAAAACATGTACCATTACTAAATAATTTGTTATAAATAAAAGGAAATAGCAAATTATAGTTTGTTCGTTTTATGATGATATGCGTGACACATTATAATTGACAAAAGTAGGGAAGTTACCTAAAAAAATTAATCGAATAATTTAAAAATATCGAATCACCTCGTAAAGGAATTGCAATCGAAATTATCGATTTCGTACTGATGTTTCAGAGTGACGCCGGCGATTTAAGATGGCCGCCCCTTTTTATCGATTTGATTTCGATTCAACTGTGTCAATCTCTATTGACATAAGTTCCGTTTCATGCATCTGACATTTTTCAAATATTTTCGTAACAATAATTTTATACTCCTATTTCAAAGTTTTTATTTATAATTTTATATCAATAAGTTAGCATTTAGCAACTTTTCATTTTTATTCATTTACAATTACAGGAAACATTTATTTTTGTAGATGGAATATAATTTATTACATTCTGATTTTTTTGTTTTCTTGTAAAAAAATCCGTAGCAAGGAATATGAGAACTGTCACCCATATCATCTTAGAACGAACAAACTATAGTTTGACTGTAAAAATGAGTGTAAGTGAAAGCTTTTGCCAAAAATAGGATAAAATATTTAAACAATGAGGTAGGTGTTTAGAAACCTACGTTAAAATTGGTGGAACGGCGGGGGTGAGGGAGGGGGGAGAGAATCATTTTAACATATTATTATTCAAATTGTGTAAGTAACTGCAGTGCTTACATGGAGGGGCTTTTATTATTAAGTCTCAATTTCAGTTCTTGCCATGAGTGAGGTGGGTTACATAATATTTGTTGCAAAAGAACAAACAAAGGGGTATGAAGATTTTTGTATGGAGCCTGGCCGACCTACTGTCCGCCATTTTATTATTTTTTGAAGTGAAAACTTCTTTAGCGGCGTTGAGCACTTTTGTGGGATGGGTAAAAACTGTGAAACTCACGTCAGATTTTCGTGTTGATCGAAAAACCATACAAAACGCATAAGACCGTAAGATGGTTGGAGAGTAGTGTTGTAACATCGAAATTAAAATTAAATGATAATTAAATTTAAGTAATAGTTAAAATTAAATAATAATTAAAATTAGTAATAATTATAATAATTATGTAACATTTAAATTTTTTATTTTTTTTAATTAGCCTATGCTGTCCCACTGCTGGGCAAAGGCCTCCTCCAGGGTCTTCCATTTTTCTCGCTCCTGCGCCACCGTTGGCCAGCCCGGCTGGTATGCCTCCAGCTCGTTGCGCCATCTCTTTCTTGGTCGGCCACAGTTGTGTCGTCCATCATCGGGTACCCATTCAGTTGTTAGCTTTGCCCAGCGGTTGGGATGCATGCGGCTAACGTGGCCAGCCCAATCCCATTTTAGTTTTGCCGTCTTGGCTCCTACATCCTTGATACCTGTTTGGGAGCGCAGTGTGGTGTTTCTTATTTTGTCGACTAGTTTTACTCCCAACATACTGTGCTCCATCGCTCTTTGGTATACCCCGAGTTGGGACTTTTGCGAATCTGTCAATGACCAAGTTTGTGCACTGTAGGTTAGGACGGGCAGAATACACATGTCGACGAGTCTGCGTTTCAGGGAGATTGGTAAATCTCCCTTCATCAGCGTCTTCATGGACCAGTAGCTCTTTCAGGCGTTTTAAATTCGTCGATTGACTTCCTTCCCTTGTCTATTATGAAAAGAAACTAACTGGCCCAAGTAGATGTACTCGTCGACATAGTGTATTTCGTGCTCGTCTACCTTAACCCTACGTCTCGTGCTGTTGGTCATTATTTGAGTTTTGGACTTGTTCATTGTGAGTCCCACCTCGAGGCTTGCAGTGCTTAGATCTTGTAGCATGGTTTGAAGGTCTGTGGCTGTAGGAGCAAAAAGGACAATGTTGTTGGCAAAACGAAGATTGGTTAGCTTTTTATTATTAACTTCAATACCCCTCTCTGTCCATAGGTCGTCCAGCTTTCGGAAAACTTCCTCAAGAACACAGCAAAATAATTTTGGGGAAATTGGGTCACCTTGTTTAACTCCTTTCAAAATTTGGAACTTAGGGCCGGTGGTGTTGAGTTTAATATCAGCTGTACTATTGTTATAAATTACTTGAAGAAGTTCAATGTATGTAGGATCTATTTCATGGTTGTGTAAAGATTTAAATATGGCCGAATGCATTATACTATCGAAAGCTTTAGTAAAATCTACGAAATCTAAATAAAGGGGTTTATTAAATTCTGTATATTTTTCTAGAAGTTGGTTAAGAGTATGTAGGTGGTCAGTTGTAGAAAAGTTATGTCGGAATCTGGCTTGTTCTGTTGGCTGATGTCTATCGAATTTGTGGTCGATGCGGTTTAATATGATTTTGATGAATACTTTGTATAAATGGGAGATTAGACTGACTGGCCGATAGTTGCTAATGTTACTTTTATCTCCTTTTTTGTGTAATAATACTATATTAGAATGGCACATTTTGTTTGGAACCTTACCGGACTTGAGAATTGTGTTGAAAAATTTGTTATAAATGGTAGTAGGACTGGTGAACCGATTTTAAGTGTTTCCGTGGTTATGCCATCTTCTCCAGGGCTTCGATTGTATGGCATATCACGCAATGCTTTAGTGACTTCTTGTTCTGTGAACTTGGAATTGATTCCGTACAGACATATGTTAGATTTTTATTTTCTGGTAAGGTATTATCGTTGTAAAGTGATTTGTAAAATTTTGTGGCAATATTCATTATTTTTTCTCTGCTATTATATTTTTTACCGTCTTCGTCTGTCAGACTATAAATCCAGGACTTGCCTTTTGTGATAGCTTGTTTCAAAATTCTTAATGATGAGTTCTTTTCTAATGCTACTTTCACTAGATGTGTGTTGAGATCTCTTATGTCTTTTCTGATACTTCTTTTTACCATTCTGTCTATTTGTCTATATTCTCTTGTGCCCATATTCTTTTCAGTTCTATTGTTTACTAAAGCTATGGCTTGGGTTGATAATTTATGTTTCTGTTTGAGCTGTTTTTTTATACATTTCATGCTGTTGAGATTGCCAGTGGAAATAGCATTATACTGTGTTTCTGCATCTGATTCGTCTAGTTGTAGGGTACTAAAATAGTTAGAGAGTTCTATGTATATTGAATTGATCTGAATTGTTGATGAGGGTTTCTTTAGAATAATTTGGTGTAATTTTTTTTAATATTTTGGCTCGATGAATTTTAAAATTGAACTTGATTTTTGTCCTTAGTGGTCTGTGGTCTGAGCTGTATTTAATTTTATTTATTACGTTGACGTCTAAGATTATTTCTTTGTGCGAGGGAAGAATGAAATCAATTTCGTTATGTGTTTTTCCGTCGGGTGAAGCCCAAGTCCAACGTCTTTGTGACTTTTTTGAGAGGAAACTGTTAGATACATGTAGCTTTTGTCCAAAACAGAATTGCAGGAGACAACTACCTCTCTCATTTCGAATTCCCATACCATGTTTACCCAGGATAGTGTTGTCGTCCGTCTCTTGTCTGCAACCTATTTTGGCATTAAAATCACCTAGAATAATATTAAAAGTTCCCTTATTTTCATCGCACGCTTTGTTTAAAATGTCATAAAAGTCTTCGACATCCTCATTTGAGTATGCAGATGTCGGCGCATAAACTTGAATAATCGTAAGGGTTTTGTTAGATCTCAGGTATAATTTTAGTACCGCAATACGTTCGGAATATCCTATGAATTTTATTATATTGTTTTTTAACTTTTTTGCTCCAGAAATCCTACCCCTTGTTGTCCACTAGAATTGGCAAAAGAAAAGAAAATAGTGTCGTCTCTCTCTTTATTGTGTTCGCCTTCTCGCCTAACTTCAGCAAGTCCTACTATGTCCCAGTTAATACTTTTTAATGCGTTTTCCAATTCTATTAGACGTTCATCTTTCAGGAGTGTGCGGACGGCCGGAAAAATTCTTTGGAAAATGGATAGCTAGCATCAATACAAACAAAAAATAATCTTGGACAAAACCGCGTAAAGTGTCAGATTTCGAAGATATGAGCTGCCAAAGTTTTACCTTTGCAAATAAATATTTAAGGCAGGGTTCAATCTCAATCCAAAACTATAACCTTGCACACAACCAAAGACCAAGCGTATACGCATCGCAATAAGTTTCATTTTAGCTTAGCATAAAACTGTAGTTACTCGGAGCGGATCTTCTCCATTTTTCATGTTTTTTAAAAATATCTTTGGAAATAAATATTAAGAAACAAAATTGTTCGGTTAAGGATATTTTAATATAGATTTACTAACAATTTGTTCAAATAAAATGTATAATTATCCTAGTTAACACTTATATTTCGATGAATTAGATTTTTTTCGGAGATGAGTTTGTAAATTAATTACAGCCAAAGTAACTATTACGTTTTATAAAAATGTTTATGGTTTAAAGTCTTTTCAATATTGTGCTTTATATCTCATATATTTTTACATGTCGTTATTTTATTGGAACTAGGTAAACCGGGAGTCACGGAATAACAAATTGGGGTTTATGCCCGCCTTAAGATATTGCAACTCTAAGGCACGGTTATTCCAAGTGGTTTCTCGTCTATGCAACAGTAGCCACTCTGTAACACGCCGTCGCGTGATGACAAAGCGCAATCTAGCTCAAACAATATTTTATCAACTACATACCTAATAAGAAATTACTACTGCAAAGTCTCAGTTTTGACGATTCAGTGCTTTTCCGATATTTTTATAATAAAACAAAATCTACGGTACACTTCTCTGTATAAGTTAACATACTTTACGTTGAGAAAATAAATATAAATATAAAATATAAATAAAAAATATCTTAAATAATACATAATACCTACTTATGTACTATAATGCAGGGGTTCTCAAACTGTGCGCCGCGGCGCCCTGGTGCGCCGTGGAAAGGCAAGAGGATCGCCGCGAGTCGATCCTCCATCGTTATCATTTATCAATAACCACAAATATTATAAAATAAAATTATAATAATATGAATTATACAAAGCAGGTAGACGATGAAATAATTATTATGTACTTGCTTAACCTGAGTTCCTAACTATAATAATTATTAAAGGTGTTTATTTATGTATCTTTTTGTAATAGCAGGGCGCCGTGACAAAATATTGACTTGTAAGGGACAGCAGGCTGGAAAAGATTGGGAACCCCTGCTTTAATGTATTATTAAAGATATTTTTTATGAGAAATACGGTTTTATTTTATAAAATATACTATAGTTAATTATCTGAAACTGCTTTAGGGAGTAAAAGAAAAGACATAAACTAGGAGTCAATACAATTTAATCTAATAGTAGTAGTTTTTTTATAATGTACTAGATGTTCCGCGCATACTATTTTTTTACGGACCTAATAATAATAATAATATCTATGGACGCTTCACACCACGTCAGTCTGGCCCCGTGGTAAGTACCTGAAAGACTTGTGTTACAGGTACCAGACAACGGAAGTATATTTAATACTTTTATACTAATACATATATTTAAGATTTTTATTATATGATACACATATTTAATACACATCCATGACCCAGGAACTTTATAAACTTTTTTTTCCGTCGGCGGGACTCAAACCCGCGACCTTCGGCTTGAGCTACCAACGCGCTCACCACTGCGCCACGGAGGTCGTCACCTAAGGCATGATTATTCTTAAAATTCTTTGCTCTTGCAAAGAGAAATATATAATAATCCTTCAGGCCCCGCGCGAGCACCGGTGATCGCGACAACAATAGAATACAATAGCAATTCCTGGAAATTCCGACTGAAGTAATAAACTAAGTAACAAGAAGTGGGACTTAAAAGACAAAAATGTACTTAATTCGATTTGATTCGATTCAAGATCGACTGTGATTGGCTAATTTTAAAGCAAGATCGACAGTAGTAGGCGGTTAAAACGGACGAATTAAAGTGTAATCTGTGGTTTTTAACTTAAACTTCAATAACCAACGTAATTATTTTTGTAAGTCCCACCTCTTTTTAAGGTTCTGTAGTCAACAAGGAATCTTTATAGTTTATAGTTTCGGTCTGCCTGTCCGCCTGTCCGTCTGTCCGTCTGTCCGTCTGTCTGTCTGCGGTTAAATACGGACCAGAATTGCAATAAGTATCTTAAATATTTATTTCCAATGTATTTTTTGTTTGTATTGATGTTAGCTATCCATTTTTCAAAGAATTATACGTGAATGCGATTTCAAAAAAAAAAATGGCGGACAAGTAGGTCGGCCAAAATCTTCGTACCCCTTTACCTCTACTTTATTGGTATATAATATTATTTAATATATAATTAACTCGTAACAAAAAAACCATACACATTATGTTTTATGTTTCAGGAATTGAATTTAGATTTGGTTCAGTTTCCGAAGTCTGTGTTTGTGCGAGAAATACGGATTATACCACTCGGTGCCCGGGTGGAGGGAGACTTTCCTGGTGGGGTGCGACTGGGTGCCACCAACCCCACTAAGTTCCACATTGACTTCTTTGTTAACGACCTCAGTAAGCCCGGAGCTTCAACATTTGAGGCGCTGGGCAGCCTGGAGTACTGTCAGAATGGACAGATACACATGGAGTGTAGTAATGACGCAGATCAGCCAAGAATTCCTACCGATGGGCTTGTTTTGAGAGGTACTTCCTTTTTTGTAATGTACTAAAATAAGACAAATATTAAGTTTTGTGCAAATTTCATATCAACAAATTAAAGACATACAGTAGTAAGTCTTATCAGAACTCCAATAAGTTTAGATAACACAGAGAAATAAATTAGTAAAATCTCCTTAATAATTATTTAATCTTTAGTGTATGTGTTGATTTTTTCGTTATTGTGATTTGTAGTATACATAATATTATTATGTATTACAAACTTCAATATTACATATTGTAATTTTCAGGTTTCTACACAACAATAACTTTAGCTGTTTATGGCACTCTGACACAAGTGGTGCCAGATACACCAGCAATCGTCACCCAGCCTCCACCAATCCAGAGACCGGTGTCCAGGGAGGCCAGCTCCTTGCCGGCCAACGTTCCCCAGACGACCGAGTGGAACCAGGAGGTCTCGAACCCCATACCCGCTCTCCCATATGCGGCCAACGTGGCCACGAGCAATCCCGATGCGTACGGGCCAAATCAGTATCCAGAAAATTACGACAGCCAGGTGTATAGAAATGAGTACTATCCCAACGAAGCTCCCAAGGATCCACGAACCTACCATCACATCGAAGACGCCGAATGGGAGAAGGATAGGCAGGACATTCCGTGCGAAAGAGACGCCGATAGATTGCGGCTGAGCCCCAGATCTCTGGAGTTGGAACGGGACAGGGAGAGGCGGGAGGGGCGAAGCCGTCGGCGCTCCCTCGACAGAGGGCGGAGTCGCGAAACGTCCCGACACAGGGATCGGAGCCGGGACCTGGACAGGCTGCGGTCGCGCAGTCGGGACCGGGACTATGTCGTCAAGGGCGAGTACCGGCCCCTCAGCCGCTCGCGCTCCCGCAGCGTCGACCGCGACTGGGACCGTGGCTCCTACAAGAAGGACGACTACCGCCGCCCCCGCGACTCTTCCTACGACCGCTCTCGCGCCGGCTCCTACGAGCCCCGCTCGCCCTACGACAAGCGAGCGCCGTCCTACGAGCGCAAGCTCGGCTACGACAAGCGATCACCGTACGACGCGCGAAGCTCGTCCTTCGAGCGACGCGCGCCGTCGCCCTACGACAGGAAGCGCCACTCGCCGTACCGCGTGCGAGGTTCCAGCTACGGCAGCCGGTCGCCCAGCCGCGACGACCCGAGGAAGCGGCCCCGGACCCCGCCCGGGGAGAGCCGGCGGCCCTTGTCCCCGCGCGACGGGGACGCCGCTAGTCCCGTCGACTCCGTGCGGTCGGGGGAGCCGCCCGACTACGACAGAACCGGCAAGCTCGTCCCGCGCATCGATTACTACCATCCCACCTACAGGCACAAGAGCTCCATCCGCAGCCCCTCGCAGGAGGCGGACCCGGCGTTCGCCGAGCGACCGCACACCAGCCTGGTCACCGTGCCCATCGTCGACGCCGCGAAGTCGGTTGACACTCCCGGTCGGAACCCCGAGGACGAGGCCACGGATGCGGAGCCGTTCGAGCCGATCCTGTCCGACGAGGACATCTGCGACGACCTCGACGACCGCTCGTACATGGACGTCGACTACGACGCGAAAGAGTACTGCGGCGTCGACGACATCATAAAGTACTACAACCCTTTCAAGGATGAGTGGAGGAAGTACACCTACGTGAACATACCGTACTTGCTGTCGACCGACAAAAACATCAAAGACGTAACGAGCGCCGGCTTTGATGTGCTGTGCGCCGCGAGCGCCGATCTGTCCAAAATACACGACATCACCCGAGGCGCCAAGAAGCGCGAGCAGAAGTTCTTCTGCAGCACGTTCCTGGACATCGACAACTCATCGCGGGAGGACTGGGTCCACCGGTGCGAGCTGCTGTACGCTCCGCTGACGAGCCTGTGCAAAAACACCGACATAATCCTGCGAATATTCCGCTCCGACGGCGAGGAGGACGAGTTCGTCGACATCTACAATGCACTGATGACGTTCTGTCGAATCGGCTTGAACTTCGAGTTCGCGCTCGCCCAGCAGCAGCCTACGTACAAGATCCGGCACATGAAGTGCGGCGTCCGCCTCGTCGAGGCCTTGATGGCTCACCGGCACAGCGGCCAGGTTATGAAGCGTCTGCTGGACCACGGCATCGACATACCTATGCAACTGCTGGAGATGTACTCCAAGGAGTACATGGCCCTGAGTCTCCGGCTAATGATCCTGAAGTCGCTGAACGCCTGCTTATCTTCCAAAGTAGCGATCGACCGTTTTATGCAGAACTCCATGTTCCCAAAATTCGATAAGAACGATAATTCCCGGCGACCGATGAATGGCTACCAGGCGCTGATCGCGATGATGCAGTGCAACCCGCTGGGCAGGATAAAATTCTCCCTGAGCGCCCTCATAAAGAAACTGAACATTTACGAGGCGTTGGCGAAGCTCCACGCGCTGGTTATAAACTTCAACAAAACCACATCGGGGAGCGAATCGGAGGAATCCGAGTTGCCCGAGAGCGACGTCAACTTCATAGTCGACACGATGGAGGAGATCCTCTCCACGTACCGCTCCCAGTGCTTCCATCTCTCGCAGCCTAAGCGTTTTCTGCCCGCGTCGGCCCAATTCGAAATAAGCAAGGAGTGCTCCAACGAGATACTTCTCGAGTTCTTCGACGTTCACAACATCCTAGAAACTTTCGTTTACCTCCTGAGCTGCCCATCGACCTGCACCAACCTGGCGGTCACCAGCCCCATCCACGACCTCATCTTCGAGCTGGTCAACACGCCCGACGGCCTCGAGTTTCTGTACGAGAAGATGGCGGCGAGCGAGATCCTGTTCAAAATTCTGATTCACCCGGACGGGCAGCAGAGCCCCGAGGAGACCGCCTACCCGCACGACACCAACCTGAGCACCTACAGCGACCTGCAAATTCTCGGTCTCGAGCTCGCGTACCGGCTGAAGGCGAAGTACTACCTGCGGTCGATCTGCGACGTGCAAGTGGGGAAGCCCGACGACAACGAGCTGATCGACCGCCTCCAGGCGCTGTACTGCCTCAGCTTCGGCTGCGTCGGCCGGACCGCCGTGCCCGCCGTCGTCGTCATGGGCGACAACGCCGAGTGCCTCATGGCCGTCTTCGAGACCGACCCGAAGACGAGCAGGACCGAGTCCCCGTCCGAGCGGCGGTCCCCTGCGAAGGGCTACGCCATCGAGCTGATCGTGTCGGCGGTGCGGTTCGCCGCCGACGTCCCCTTTCTCAAGAAGTACGGGCCGAGGCTGATCGACGTGTCCCGGGAGCACGATAGGTTCGAGCCGAGCGTGTCGAGCGTACTGCAGGAGGTCATCCCGTACCTGAAGCCGGTCGAGAGGAGCGCCGTGCTGGCCGGTGAGGACCTCGCCGAGTGCGTGGAGATCCTCCGGGCCGGCCTCGAGCACGCGGCGGACCTGCCCGGCGAGCTGACCACGTGCCTGCGGATCCTGCGCCACTACTGCATCTCCGACTACGACGGGACCTCCCCCGTCGTGTGCGACTCCCCCACCGAGGAGTACGTCGAGCTCAAGTACAAGTATAACGTGCTGCAGCTGTTCTCGCTAGACGGCGTCGCGCACATCGCCGGGATCCTGGACCGCCTGGCGACCCACTTCGACCAGCCGAGCGTGCACACGTCGGTGTTCGCGTCGGTGCGCGGCCTGCAGCTGGCGCAGCTGCTGGTGCCGTGCCTGCGGCTACTCGACGAGATGTTGGTGCGGGTAGTGCGGTGCCGCGGGCCGCGCTTCCGGGACCTCACCGCCGCGCCGGTCCTGTTCCGGACGTATGGCATCGCGAAGTCCTTCCCGCCGGGCTGCATCGGCTCGCGGACGGCGGAGCGCGCGGCGGAGGCGGCGGTGCGGGCGCTGCTGGCGTACGCGCAGCCCGCGGCGGACGACGCGCGGGACGGGGAGTCGGTCCGGCGCGGGCTGTGGACATCGCTGTGCTCGGAGGTGGTCCGTTACACGATGTCGGCGCCGTGCACGTTCGCGACGGGGCTGCTGGTGTTCTCGGAGCTGCTGCCGTTGCCGCTGCCGCTGCAGACGCGCGTGGAGCCGACGCCGCGCGAGCTGGCCGACGCCGCCAACGAGCGCCGCCTGTGGTCCGCCCACCTGCACGCCCTCGCCAACGACCTCGTCGATATGATACAGGTACATTTTGTTGATATTATGGAAGTATCATTTTTTCTATGCTTCTTAAATGTGACTTCAAGTGAAAATCGGATCGGAACGTTTTTAAAAACATAAAGAGTCAAAACAAGTTGGACTAGTTTTGGTAGTACATTTCCGCATTCTTTTTTTGGAAATTTTTAAACAAAAATTCAATTTTCCCCCATGTTTCAGGTGATCTGCATGTCGACCTATCGTCCCGTGGCTCATATGTTGCGCCGCGTGTGCGTGCAGGTAGCTGATTTGGCACCGAATACCGCATCCGTGGTTGCGCGAGCAGCCGTCGGCGCCGTCGTGAGAGAACTCGGTGGAGACCGGAAGACCGGAGAGGTCAAAGAGGTCGGAGACGGGCGGAAGACCGGAGAGGCCGGGGCGGTGAAAGAGGTGGAAGTTTTAGGGGCGGGGACGGGGGCGGGACTGGCGCGCGCGCTCGGCCTCCTTGCGTGTTTGTTGTCGCACGCGCCCGTCAAGTGCGCCGTGCTACACGCCATGGCCAGCGGCGGACCCAAGGCTAATGACCTGCAGGTACTATACAACGAATACGAATACGCTAATAGTAATATACAACGAATACGCTACAGTTTACAGCATGTTTTGTCCTTTTTTTCTTTGGAAAAGTCTTTTGAAGGCAAAGAAAATACATATTATACAAATATACATACACATATGTATAGCCTACTTATTAAATAACTTTAATCGTGATTCTCCTTCGGGTACATTTTTATGTCATTTAAAAACAACCAGTATTATTGCTTATTCTTAAATTCACAAAGATGTTTACTTCAGTTAGGAGTAGCTTTAATGTACTTATATAATATATTTTTTTGTAATTTTGCAATTATAGCTGTTGTATTCATAAATATAAAACCGTTAACACTCTAAGTTCATGATAACATTTATATTCAGATGGCGCTATGCACAGTGCTGACTAAGTCGGGCAGCTCGGGCGAGCACGCGGCCGCTCAGGAGTGCGCCGCGCACGCATTGGCGGCGCTATGCGACGGCGAGGTGACGCTGTCGCCACACTCCGAGCCCGAAGCAGTCATCGGCAACTCGCTCCCGAGCCGCGAAGCACTGGCGACGTTACTCGACGCCACGGCTGACTGTCTCGCCGGTGACAAGACCGCCGCCGTAGCCTCGTCCATACTCCGCGCGTATTTTGTGCTGACTGAGCATGAGTACGGCTTCACGCAGTTCAAGAAGTTTGTTACGCGGAAACGGGCAGCGCTTGGAAAGTTCTTTAGGTAAAATTAAAAGTTATTTTATTTTCAAGTTACTTATTGGTTAAACGAATACCTTTTTAACTTACATTATGCTATTAGGAACGATTAGGCGAGATAAAATGGCCTGAAAAAACTCGCATGGGGCAGCCGAAACGCAAAAAATTATTACATAAAGTTGTTATCTAGAATATGTTAGAATGTTAGTTTTGTAATTGTCACCGCGACTCGATTTGCGTAAAATGAAATATGTCACGAATGAATAATTTTGCCGAAGAAAAATAGTGACCTTTATCTGAACCAAATTAATTCAAAATAAGTCCAGTACTTACTATTTTATCTAGATGGGCGCTCGAAGCGGGCGAGGAGCGCGCAGAATGCCTCGCCCTATACCTCGACCTGATCCGGATATTGCGGGTGGAGGAAGGGGAGGGGCCGGGCGGGAGGCGGGGCGTCCTCGCGCTTGGGGAGATGGCAGATATGGTGGACTACTCGAGCGAGGACGACCATCCGGCTGTGAGTCTGGAGAAGACATTGAAGGTGGGTGATGTTTGCTTTAATTTAAACAGTTGATAGAAGACAGATAGAAGAGGCACACTTCCTGCAGATATTTAATGAAAAAATAATTAGATAGACACAATTTTGAAGGAGGAAACAGAGGAATACGATACCTCGATTTACGCTAAAAATTTGTCGGAAAATGGACATGAGCTGCATCTGTCTCTATCGCAATCTGCGGGGGAAGGCAGGAAGTGAGGGGGGTATTGTCAGTGACTACATTGTTTTGTATACATGTATACTTACAAACATTTACATCGCTGCGTACTACTATCTGGCGCGGGTTTGCCTGGCGATTTATGATATTATAGCGTGAAGTAGTGTATGAATCTGGTAAGAGAATGTACAGTTTATGTACCATAGTACATAAACTGTACATTCTCTTACCAGTATACAACCGTACCTATTATATTATGAATTTTACGTATAAAACTAACTTTTACCTGCGGCTTCTCGGTGTGTCAAACTTTTTTCATCGCTCGAAAACAACCTTTATTTTCCCCAAAAAAACTGTCAAGTTACGAAATGCACACAGATAAAATCTTGGTTAGGACTCAGGAAGCTAATAACTATCATGAAATATAATTTGTCTTTCATATAAGTAATTTATTTATTCTGCGACCATATTTTCTACTCTTTCTCGCACTGTTAAATTTCGTGGAATACGAAGATAATATATTTTACTGATATCCAACCTAGGGATTGCAAAAACCGAATTTAAAACCGTGGGAGAGCCATGCTTCAGCACGAATGGGCCTGCTCAACCGGAGAAATACCATGCGCTCACAGAAAACCGGCGTGAATCCCCTCAATTCCCTACCATATTCCCTTTTGTGGCGACCTCTGTGGCTCAATGGGTAGAGTGTGTGGCAGCTCAAGCCGGGGGTCGCGGGTTCGAATCCCGCCGATGAAACAAAAAGTTTTTCAATGTTCCTGGGTCATGGGTGTGTATTAAATATGTGTATGATATAATAAAAATCTTAAGTATATGTATAGTATAAAAGTATTAAATATATTTCCGTTGTCTGGTATCCGTAACACAAGTCCTTCAGGTACTTAGCATGGGGCCAAATTGACGTGGTGTGAAGCGTCCATACATATTATTATTATATTATTATTATATTTTAAAAGGCCGACAACGCACCTGCAGCTCTTACGTAGTTGCGTATTATTTTAGTAGTATTTTAGTCCGGACCAACGCCTACAATTCTACAAGGCGCAGGTTCGGCCTCTTATGGAATATTGTTCTCATCTGTGGGCAGGGGCGCCAAAATACCAACTGCTCCCTCTGGATCGTATCTAACGAAGGGCCACTCGAATTGTTGACTGCCATAGTGTTTCAAACAGCCTGGACCCCATAGATATATACAGTATACCTAATATATACTGAGACTGGACCCCTTGATATTACGCCGAGATGTAGCTTCACTCTGAATCCTCTATCGGTTGTATCACAGGGATTGCTCTGAGGAATCATACCTCCAGCATCTTTTCGCCATCCCCCCACGCGAAAAATATACCATCCTCATCACCTTGATGAGTGGCAGTCTTCCACAGTGCGTTTTTCGCGTAACTTTCTGCCGCGCACTGTAAAACTCTGGAACGAACTGTCACTAGCAGTATTTTCGGACCTATACGACCTGCAAACCTTTAAAGAGATCGTATTCCCTCTTAAAAGGCCGGCAATGCACCTGCAGCTCTTCTGATGTTGCAAGCGTCCATGGGCGACGGTAGTTGCTTTCCATCAGGTAACCCGTTTACTCGTTTGACCCCTTATTTCGTAAAAAAAGATAAAACACGATTCATTTTAATTTTTTTTTTTAATAATAATAATATATTTATTCAGTATTCATAATGGTGAGTTACAAATCGTTAGCGCTACTTAAAAACTAAATACAAAAAGTGTTGCCTGAACTAGGATTTCCTGTGTTTCAGGCGAAAAGTAAGGCTTAATTCTAAAACAAATATTATAATACAAACTATACTATGCCTTAAAGTTAAAGATTAACTTAGATATTATACTAACTATAATTATGATTTTAATGGCCTATATTAACATGTTATTATTACACAATATTATACTTAATCTTATTTTAGTAATGTTATTTTATTGCAAAACCACTAAAAGTTTCTCTGTTTCCTCATAACTCATACTTTGAAGGTAATTTTTAAGGTTTCTTTTACAAATAAAGTAATTAGCAGCATATATATTTAGCACGGCATTTATTCTTTTATAAAGAAGAGGACCTAAGAATATATAGAATTTATCAGCAAAAGCATGTTTTGTACTTATTTCCAGTGGACAAACGATATCTTTCCGCCTTTTGTTTATGGAATCCGGATAGAAGGGTAGAGTTATGTGTTGCTTCAGTACTACGTTTAGTATGAATAGCTGACGAACTGTTAGTACTTGAAAAGACTTATAAAGCTGGTTAGTAGGGAAAAGAAAAGGTCGAAAGCTACATATTTTGATTATTGCCCTTTGTGCTCTTTCAACAGTTAATAACAGCGTTTTACCTACTCCTCCCCAAGATGTAATACAATAAGTTAGCATCGATTGACATAAAGCAAAATACACCTGCTTGATTAAATCTTGGTCTAGTACATGACGAAGCTTCTTGAAAATAAACATCAATTTACGTATTTTTTCACATAGTTTATCTACATGAGGCATAAAGGATAGATTTTCATCTACTATTATACCTAGATATTTTATGTTCTCGATCCCATTAATACTAGGACATGTGCATGCTATGTTAGATAGTGTTGTGCAAAGATGTGCATATAGTTTTTGGTTAGTAATTGCTGGGGTTGGTTTACGCATCGAAAACTTTATGTATTTCGTTTTTTCGGCATTCAATGTTAATAAATGAGTCGATAGCCAATTATTTACGATATTAAAACCTTGCTGTGCATGCTCGAAAACTTCGCGATGTGTGTTAGCAGAAAAAACAAGTGCTGTGTCATCGGCGTATGAAATGATTATGCCGCGGTCTAGTTTTAGTTGACACAGGTCATTGATGTATATTAAAAACAGTGTTGGCCCTAAAATACTTCCCTGTGGGACACCATATTTTGTATTATTTTGAAATGAGCTATATACATTGTCAACTTTAACACATTGAGTGCGGTTCTCTAGGTAGCTTTTAAATAGTTTTAATTGTGTGCCCCTTATTCCTAAGGATTCGAGTTTGTGTAAAAGGATTTCTGAAGATATTGTATCAAAAGCTTTTGCAAGGTCAAGAAAGATTTAGAATTAATTAACCGACTTAAAAAAAGGACTGGAGGTTGTCAATTCGACGCGTATGTAATAATATGTATGTAATATTTCCAGAACTGACCAATTTTCGCATATTATGTTAGTCTATATCAGCGTCTGAACAAATGTGCCAAATTTGTATGTACTTATGTATGTTTTTATGTTTGTGTTCGGATATCTAGAATTACCATTCCGATTTCAGTAATTCTTGTTTGTTGTACTATGTATTGTTTAACTTAGGGCATAGTGCAAGTTTCATCAAAATCGGTTCAGCAGTTTTGGAGATAGGTAGGGGATTTTAATTCTCAATTACTTACGTACAATTTTAAAGTCGGTTTTATCTTTTTAAAATACAGTTATTTTATATAACGTAAAAGCTATTTTTCATAATTTTATCTACTAATAAAAAAAGAAAATCTGGATTTTCTAAAACAAAAATTCGAATTTTTCGTATCCCCAATCTAATCCAAGCAGAGTTCAAAACGTAAAGCTGAGAATACATAAAACGTAACAATAAAACGTAACTTTTTGGAGATAATAATATTCCTTCGAGCCCCAAGCGGTCGCATGCGACCGCGATAACTTTACGTTAAAGCAGACTGCGAGCTGCGCGGGAACGAGGGGCCCACGGGGTGAGACGGGTGGGCGGGAGCGGCGCACGCACATAGACATAGAACACTCACACACATATACACGGGCCCGCGCAGGTTGTAGTGCGATGGCAATAGTTTCTTCAAATACCTATTTTTGAAATTCTCCTGTACCCGCGTTTCCTCTTAAGAGCCCGGGTTACCCTCGAAATTCTCATACATACGTAATACCAAAATCATTTTGTCATACGAAAATATTTAACATGTTTGAGTTATTTTTCAGCTTAAAATAGTAATTACCTAGGTTCCTGAACAAAAATTAACTTCAAAATATTTAAACACTAAAAAAAAAAATTTTGTGTATAAATTTTTTTACTAAATTTTCTACTAAATATTTAAACACTAAAAAATAGAGTAAAACACTAAAAAATATATAAATAAATAGTAAATTTACTACAAAATATTTAAATACTAAAAAATATTTTTAGAGTTGAAATATTTTCTAGTAAATTTACTATTTAGTTATATATTTTTAGTATTTTACTCTATTTTTTAGTGTTTAAATATTTAGTAGTAAATTTAGTAAAAAAAAATTATACACAACAAAAATTTTTTTTGTGTTTAAATATTTTGAAGTTAATTTTTGTTCAGGAACCTAGGTAATTACTATTTTAAGCTGAAAAATTACTCAAACATGTTAAATATTTTCGTATGACAAAATGATTTTGGTATTACGTATGTATGAGAATTTCGAGGGTAGCCCGGCCCCTTAAGGGTTGTGAGTTGTTTAAAATCATCGCGATTACAAATAAAATAAAAGGATTTCACATAGTCCTTATAAATTGATAACTTGTTCTAATTGATAACTATATATTTAACGCTTACTAAAGCTTGTTTGCTATCTAGGTACTGTAATTATAATATAACTGCCTAGTTTATACTTATTATGTAACTTACCAGTATATTACTAATAAGTACAAGAAAAAATATATAATTATAATCATTTGTAAATAATAAAATGCTTCATTTTGCTAAATGCGTAAAAGGTATCGACTCAAAAAATATATTCCTCAAAATATTTCAGGAGCGCAACGCGGACGAGGAGGTGGTGTCAAACGCGACGTTCCTCGTCACACATCTCCAGAAACTACCGGAGAGCGAGGAGGCCGCGGGGGGCGCGGCGGATGTGGCCCCGCCCCCGCCGCAGCCGCTCGCGGCGCAGTGGGCGGGGCGCACGCTGCGGTGCGGGCACGCGCCGCACGAGCGTCTCACCGCCGGCTACTGGCTCACCGTGCCTCCGCCACCGGCTGAAGACGAAGTTGCGCTTGACTTAGTTAGTGTAACTTCGATTGTTTATTTATCACTGTTTTGATTATTTTTTATTTACATCAGATATTCTCAAAGTGTGCTGATGAGCTCTGCAAAAGCTTTATAGGGGTTCCGCAAAACATAAATTGTTATTTTTTTTTGGAAATGACGATGCTTAAAAGTGCTGTCTCGCAAAGAATGTTTTGTCTTAAAGAACAAATCATTTTTGTTCACTGTAAAACTCTGGAACGAACTGTTACCAGCAGCAACGAACTATACGACCTGCAAACCTTCGAGAAAAGAGCGTATTCCTTCTTGAAAGGCTGGCAACGCGTCTGCACCTCTTCTGATGTTGCGAGTGTCCATGGGCGACGGTAGTTGCTTTCCATCAGGCGGCCCGTCTGCTCGTTTGTCCCCTTATTTAATTAAAAAAAAATCGCCTAAAATGTTACTTTTTGTAAGGATGCCACCGCCAAAATAATTAGTAAACCCTTGATCTACATTATCATATAAATCAGTCATATTATGTAGACACTACGCGATGATGCTCAATAGGCGCCCTACTTATGTACTATCGAGGAATTGATTCCTAGGCAGACCTATGTCATGTGCATCATCATATAAGTCGATTATATCAATTCAATGTTAGTTGTGATTGGTCGGCTGGGTTTGACGTAACGCGACCAAATTACTTAGGTCCGCCATCTGCCTAAGAATCAACTGCTCTAAGAGCGACCGCATACTTACAATTTTAAGTTGGTCAACTAAGTCGCACAGTAATTATAGCTATACCGACTTATGAGAGCTCGCACATTTTTGCAACTAAATTCGATTCCTTTCCGATTACCTACAATTTAAAAGTTGTCCAATTAAATTGCGATATTGCGTAAGTAATTTAGTTTAAATAAGATAGTCGGCTAACTTGAAATTGTATATCTGCGGTGACCCTAATAGTACATTAAAAATAATTGTAAAAGTGGAGAGAAAAATATTGCAAAGCTAAGTAGGTGTCGCTATTCAAAAAACTCTGTCGCCTCTAAAGATGATAAAATGGATGTAAAACCCAATATCTGTCATCATAGGTATCGTGCGACATCCTGGAGCTAGCTCAGTCGTTACTAGGGGGCGGGGCGGGGGGAGGCGGGGCGGACCTGGCGGCGGGGCTGCGGCGGCTGGCGGGCGTGCCCGATGCGCGGCCGGACACGGTAGCGGACGACAAGCGGCCGGCAGTGGCGCTCGCCCGCGCCCGCGACGACGCCTTCCGCTCCCGCCCGCCTAACACCTCCCGCCCGCCCAGTCTCCACGTGGACGACTTCACCGCCCTGCAGCACGCGCCCCGAGCCAGGCACTACACGCCGCAGCACCAGCCGCAGCATCAGCTCGCCAGGTACAACTCTCGCACTCAAAGTGATTTCCTTATTGTTTAATTGTAATTAAAAATCGAGTTTTAACGAAAATGTATGGAGTTAATAAATAAATAATGTCAAGATCTTCATGTAATGGTTAAAATAGAGTCTGAATGTAGCCGTTACACTTTTAACCCCTTACATCAAATCAAATAAAATAAAAAACTTTGTTATTTGGTGAACAACAAAGTTTGTTGTTTAAAAAATAACATTTCATAATAATACTCTTTTGTTTAACGCTGATATATTTTATCGAGATTCTATTTGCATAAAAGTGGATATGATAAAGTGTTTTATACCTATCAGTGTTCCCGTTTTTTTAAATTAAATTTTACATTCTAACCTATATAGTATATACTTACTCTTACTTCTAAAACTGCAATATTGTTAATTGTTTGTGTATTACAGAGGATCTCGGAGATTCGGCAACGCGACGCCCGTGCCCGGACACTACCGACATCTGTGAGTATATCATGTTTACTATCTAGACTCTAGAGTCTAGTTCTCTAGTTGATTTTTTGGTAAATTTCAACAAGTATTTTTAGCATTTCCTGAGCATTATTGGAACGAAGTTCCTTATCGCGCGTTGCGAAAGGGGGCTACATTGAAAAAATTAAGATCAAAAGTCGTAACGACACTTTTTGCTATAGTGGTAAGCCGTGCGGCATGCGCGTTTCTTTTTCTCTCTTCCATCCATTCCATCCTGGTGTCACTTGACACCTCTCAAGTTTTTTATGCTTTTTTGAGATATTTTTATGACCACGTAGATAGTGTTAAAAAAAAAGGCGGGTTGCACTCCGGGAGTGCCGGCAGTAGTGAAAACTTGATTATTAACGTTGTGTATTTTTTAACCCACTTTTTATGAAAATCGGTTAAATTTTTAATAAATAAGTTTCGATCAAGGTTTCGATCAAGTTTCGATCAAATTTCAAATCGAGTTCGAGTTCGACACAAAACACTACTCTCCAACCGTCTTACGGTTTTTCCAAGGTTTTTTGATCAGCACGAGAATCTGACGCGAGTTTCACAGTTTTTACCCATCCCACAAAAGTGATCAACGCCTCTAAAGAAGTTTTCACTTCAAAAATATAATGTTCCTTATGTAATAAGTAATAAGTAATGTGTTGTATAGTCGCGGTCGCGGCGCGTGGGAGATGGGCGGCGGGCAGCACTTCGCCGGACACTTCCCCCCCTCGCAGCAATACGGCATGGGTATGTATTTGTTATATTTACGTTAATGTTGTACGTATACAACACTACAGTACTGTATACAGTCGTTACAGTTTTACAATCTTTGTCTGATATGCTAGAAAAGTGGCTTGATAGTTAAAGAGTATAAAGAGTAATACTAGATGTATTGCTACAGCGTCTGTATACAGACTACGCCTCCGTGGTCTAGTGGTAGAGAGCGCGGCTCTTGACTCAGACGTCGTGAGTTCGATTCCCGCGTTGGAAACATGTTATTTCCAAGTTTGGTTAGGACAATGCAATAGACCAGCCCCCATAGACAAAGTATCGTTCGTTAAAAACGATGACGAAATTCGTTATCAAAATGTATGCGGTTTGACATAAGTCATCGCTAAATGACATTTCGCTTGCGGAGACTAATGTCAAATCCTATACATTTTGATAATGAATTTCGTCATCGTTTTTAACGAAAGGGACTTCGTCTACGGCCTCTGATTGTCTGACAAGTAAAATAATCCATGCGTCGGATGGGCATGTAAAAAGTCGGTCCTGCGCTTGATCTCTCGCCGGTCGTGTCGGTCTTCCGTCCCACTAGGTTATGAGAGTAAAGGAGTAAAGAGTGCTCTTGTGTACTGCGCACACACTTGGGCACTATAAAATCACTCCTGCGTAAATGGCCTGATTTCAATGAAACCGGCCTCCGTCACCGAAACCGGTGTGGGAGCTATTATTATTACACAGACTACACGTGGATTTTTTGTTATTTAGGGGTACTTATTAAGGAAATTGAATTAAGAAATTAAAAAAAAAAAAACCCGCCAGTAAAATTTAAAAAGTAATGAAATAATATTTACTGACTTTAAATTTAAATGATTCCTAAGTGTAAAGTAATTTTTTAGTCCATAATTGTTGTCAAGGTGTGTCGGGGGACCGCTAATTTTGTTTGATTTCATTTCACAATCAATTCATAGCGAACTGAATCGAGATAGTCAGCGACTTGGCGGTTGTATGTTGTAGTTTACTTGGCGGTCCCCCAACACACCTTGACAACAATTATGGACTAAAATATTACTTTACACAAGTTCGGAATTATTTGAACTTAAAGGCAGTAAATATTATTTCATTACTTTTTAAAGTTGTTTGGCGGGGGTTTTTTATTTATACGTAAAGTCATGTAGCCTATAACCAGCGGGCAATCAAGACGCTTCCAATAACACCTCATTTGTCTAAATAGGTTAAGTAGTTTTAAAGTTACGAGGGAACAGACAAACATCCATACATACATACATACATACAGGTCAAAATCATAACCCTCCTTTTTGCTTCGCCGTAGTCGGCTAAAAAGTGTGGTAATTTTTGTGTTAAATAGCTACAAAACAAGATAATATTTGCGTTTACGTACGTAATTCGGGTTTTACCACCTCGAAGCGAAGGTTATTAAATTTCTTTGTACTGTGAATTGTGAGTCAAACTTAGATTACAAAAAAGTGGAGGGGGGGGGTTTAGTTGTGGGGTCCACCGGATCCAGCAAAATGTTTAAAGTAGTCTATGAGAAAAAAAAGTTTGGGAACCTCTGACTTATAGGTATCAGCAATTATTTTTAATAGTAATACTAATAATGCTTAGGTCGGTTAGGTACTATCAAAGAAGTTGATTCCTATGCAGATCGGGGACCTAAGTAGTTTGATTGCGTTACGTCAAACCCAGCCGACAGATGACAATAATTAACATTGAATTGACATATTCGTCCAAATAACGTTGGTCTATCAATTGCATAGGAATCAATTTCCTCGATGGTACATTTAACGTTCAAATGAAGCCATTGAATATGCAATTGAAAGCCTTAATTAGTAGACACGTGATTTGTTAATTTTTAATGAATAACAAGGCAATAGACTATTGATAATATTATTTCTTGTGTTTCAGGTGGCGTGGGTTGGGGCGGCGGGCGCATGGGGCGGGGGCCCCGACATCGCTCCTTCATGCGCTGAGTACGCCCTTACATGTGTCAACTAAATATATCATACAGACAGTGCGTTTGTTTCAATCCTCTATGAAAAGCTATGAGATCAACTACGATATCATGGCGCGCCCCTCCAAAATTCAAAACGTTTTGAAGTGCGTTGTCAAAACGTTTGAAGTGCGTTGTCTTGCGCGGTAGGCTAGTTATGATTAGTTGACCAACAAATCTTGGTAATAAGTGACATTAACTGAAATATTACGTGTACTGTGATTGGTTGAATACTTACCACATACAAACTCTTTCATAAGGATGTGACTACACACATTGAAACAATCATATGGAGGGGCGCGCCATGTTATCGTAGTTGATCTCTACTCGGATCGTACGACAAATCACTACAGTCATAAGTAAATACATCTTATTTAGTCTGCGTAGCGCAGTTTACTGGATCTAACTTATATCATCACTCGTTCGATTGGGAGTCCTAAATAAAACAACCTTAGAAAATTTAGAAACAAATCAACTTTATTATCAAGATGAAAAAGATCAAATAATATACATAAGCTACGGAACAGATATGTAACGTACATAACCTAACTTACAGCAAACCAAACGTCTCTATACATATGATACAACCCTCGCGGGCGACTCCTTAGCGTTAAATACAAATCGTCTTTATAACTAAACGTAAAACATCTCACTAGCACGTATGTACATCAGTCTGTGCGCGCGCGACCGGACGCGCGACAGTCGCCGGGCCGGGCGGGGCGCGTCGACTTGCGGCAACAGGTCGCGGCGACGGCAGTCGCTGGGTTGCGCGGGGCGCGACAACTAGTGGCGACCAGTCGCTGGGCTGCGCGGGACGCGACAGGTCGCGGCGACTAGTCGCCAGGGTGCTCGGGGCACGACCGATTCACCTCGAACCACTGGTCTATACAGCTGAAACATAAAAACGCATAGTGTTAATAGCTTCGACAAACAGTAGTCAATCTTAGTCCCTACACACTGAGGACGTGAAGCGACGATGCATGTATTTACGTTTTACAAGCATCGTACTATATAAGAGTATTTGCTCTATTAAAGTACGCGACACAATATTATTGTCCTTCAAGAAATGCAGTGAGCATCGTCAAGTTTATGACTGTAATTTATTAAGTCATCAACTCATCACATAAAGATTTTTACTCTGACAAATAACTACGTTACTATACGATTTGACCGAAAAGCGCGCATGAGTTTTCGATTGGTACATAATCATAGCGTTAAAACGATTTACGTTTGAAAAATATACCATCAAATCACTATTAGGTAGCTGTCAAAATATATTCCTCTTAAATAACAATGAACTGCAGTCGTCATCACTGTATTAAACGAGTCATTGCACTAACACAATGGCAGCAAACCGCTGACTATACAGTAGCTAGCTGCAGGGCGCGGGCGACCCAAATGCGCTGAAAGCCGGGAACAATACGCAGCTGAGAGCTGTAATACTCCCACTTTAGCGCAAAGCGCTGTCATGGAACGTGGCGCGAATAACCGGGCGTTTGTAAACAATGACTCTTTATTTTTTTACTGTTGGACAATAAATATAATAGGACAATCTATGTTACAATATTTTAATGACACATTAAAAGTTTTGTCACGAAAAAATAAACTACATTTTGAAGTTTTATTTAGTTTATAAGTATTGTCCAGGGAGTCATTTTTCAACAATCTACACTCATAGATAATAATAATACCACAGCAGTGCTCTAATCATAGCTAAATTCTGAAGAAACGTTAAGGCTATAAACACACTAGGCTGAATTACGCCGGCGTAAATTCCGCCGCGTTTCAAACTCATACAAAATACGGGCGGAACGCGAGAGACGACACACTATTCCGTCAAGTATTTGCAGATTTGTATACGTTTGACATTTGCGGCGGAATTTACGACGGCATAATTCAGCCTAGTGTGTTTAGACACTATCGAAAAAAAAACTTTGGCGTTTTCTCGTTAGTATTTTTTTAAGTGTTTTAAATTCTTAACGAAAGATTTTGTATAGGTAGGAATTAAAATATATTAATATGTTGCTATCTAAATGTTTATAGGAGCATTCCACGCGAAGCTGACAGGTAAAATAGTCGATGTCTCCGATTTGGATAATATTTAATTATGCTCTACTTATAGAATACACAGAAGCTTGCAGTCTGCACCCATATGACCCCTATAACCTAAATCATTAGTAATTGATGAAGAGGCCAATGATGATGATGTTAGAATTAGGTAATCTACACATTATTTAACCATGTACGAAATATTTTCGTACTATTATAGTTAACGAATTATGGGCCTTAGAAATTTTCGCCGACCTCCCCATACGAAAATGCCATGATTAACTATAGGGTCCTGCTACAAACGCTTTACGTAGAATGCCTCTATTAGTCAGTAGATAATGTAGGTGGTAGGTCCCTCACCCTTTGTGGTAGATGCAGAGGCAGGGCAGGCGCGCGATGGTGTCGCCGGCCGTCAGCTCCTCCAGGCAGATCACGCACTCGCCCTTACACTCGCTCAGCACGTCCTCTGGAATCACACAACATACTATATTATGTTATGCGGAGACACATCATTCCTAACCTTAAATCTTTTATTAGGAAGACACTAGACATTTAAGGAAATCTAAAGAGGCGAATTTAATTCTTGCAGATAAAGAATTTTGCTTTCTTTAATCCCTCGATCGCGGATTCCTGGAAATCTATTGTTTTCGCGGTTGGATTCGACCGCTTGGGAGATGAACTTTTGAAGCATTAATAGGCATACTTTACATACTTTGAGTCCCGGGAAAGGACAGGATAGTTTTTATCCCGGAAAAATGTACAGTTCCCGCGTTATAAACGAGTTTTGGCGCAACGGATTTGCGGGCGTCATCTAGTTTATAATACAACTAGCGGTCGCCCGCGGCTCCGCCCGCGTGAATGTCGGTTACTGCTGCAAAAAGCCTACCCAGGAAAGACACGGTCAGCAAAATGATTCCCAGATCAATTCACAGAAACATCGACGACGCAGTCATTTTCCGCAGGCTGCACAGATTGTTGAATTTAGTGGGAAAAAATAAATATTGTGGGTTTTAGGGGCTAAAATTTTTGGGGATATTTTTGGGAGTAAAATTTTTGCAGCTTAAATATATATTTACTAGCTGTTGCCCGCGACTTCGTTCGCGTGGACTTCAATTTATAGCGCGCGGTGCCAACAAAATTGGTGTCAAATTTAAAAGCTTTTAAAACCCTGGTACCCCTTAAAATATCAAAATACCCAAAAACAGCTTGCAGTGTGCACATATTTAATTTTTTAAATTAAGTAAACTTTATTAATACCAAATTTAAAGCTTATTTAGCCCCCCATTACACAACTTTAGCTTTACCCATAAACTATATTTTATCATTGGTAGGTTTAAGGTTACGTCACTGCATAGATAAAGCACTGAGTAGTGAGTTATTTAATAACGTGAATAACAATCGAAATAATCGAAAAGCTTAACTCGATATGGTGCCACCTCTTATAGAAAGACTTGTGAGTAAGCGATAGCGAGATGTAGGCGACTCTTAGCGCCATCTGTTATGAATTTTTGGAAATAACTTAATTTGAACAAATTTACGCATTTTCACCCCCTTACAACCCTTTTTTTCAGTTAAAAAGTAGCCTATGTCCTTTCTCAGGCTTTAGACTATCTGTGTACAAAGTTTCATTACAATCGGTTCAGTAGTTTTGGCGTGAAAGCGAGACAGACAGAGATACTTTTGCATTTATAATATTAGTATAGATATAGATAGTATAGATTATTATGGACAAGATATTAGGGCGCATTTTCATTATGGCGCATTTTCACTGGTCGATAGGGCCCGCATGCGGGGTGCGGGAGATTTCTGAAATGCATGCCACGACCAATCAAAATGCGCCATTAGTTGTCATAGACTCCCCGTATGCTGTGTACCGCACGAGTTAACGACTAATTAAAATGCGCCCTCAGTTGTTAACTCGTGCGGTATACAGCATACGGGGAGTCTATGACAACTAATGGCGCATTTTGATCATAAAGGTAATATACATATTATATTCATTTTATGATTTTGAATGGTCGTGACATGATCTCCCACACCCCGCATGCGGGCCCTATCGACCTGGTTTATAAATTAAAACTCGTTTATAACGCGGGAACCGTACATTTTCCGGGATTAAAACTATCCTATGTCCTTTCCCGGGACTCAAAGCATGTAAAGTATGCCTAATTTCAGCAAAATCGGTTCAGCGATTTGGGCGTGAAGAGGTAACAGACAGACAGACACACTTTCGCATTTATAACATTAGTATGGATGCGAACGTCCGTCTGTTTATCTGTCGGTTTGATTGTCTGTCTTTTTCAAGAAGAGAAAATAGAATCTTTAACTCTTTTTTTCTTCTAGAAGAAAAAGTTCTTGTAAAGGCAAAACGTACACGATAAAAACACGCGGAACTACACATCACATTAGCACATCGACTTGACTCTCGTCACATTACAATGTGAATTTACCCTAAGAGATAAGTAATATATATTTTTTCTGTTTAAAATTATTTATGTAGGACTTTTTTTTAGTAATTAATTCTACCAAGCCTTTAAATTAATATTGACACAGGAATAATTATTGTCCGCCATAATTAATCGCTCGTCTTTACGGGAAAATGCGACGACGTCGAGCTCTCGACGACTATAGCAGACTATAGAGAGTTTTTACTTCAAACGGAATTAAGGTGAAAGTCAAGTCACTTCACTCGTTTTAATCAACATAAGACGGTTCCGTTATTAATTAATACCTGTTAATAATTAATTAAAAATTTTCGTTATTATCACAAGTTCATAAATATACATTAATAATATTAATAATACCTTTCTTACACTCATTTCGATGTCGATGTTGAAATCAAGAGAGCTATCATTAGCACAAGTAATTTTATAGTACGTAAGTGAGTAGGCAAAACACTTCATTTTATCTAATGGGAAAGATCGAAGGCTTGACTGATTACTTTTCCATATTATACTCTATCTTGTCAGTCTGAATTGTCCTATCCAAACTTGAAACAACATATTTTATCTGTTGTAACAGCGCGGGGATCGAACCAACAACTTAAAAGTCCTACAAGTTACAACTAACAATGTCCGGGTGATCGAAAGCCTAGCACGTAATATCCACTAGATCAGGGAGGCGTTGAATCAATATTATATCAGAATAATGACTGGTAGTCACGGCAAAGTTATAGCGGACATACAACATACAATCACAAAATCCGGTGAACGGTCATCCTGTCTTTCTGTCCGTCCGGTGTCTGATGTGTGATATTATAGTGAAGGCATGTGGTAGAACTACAGAGTTCTACCACTAATTGCCATTGATTAGCAAATAACAGTATTTGCTAATCAATGGTCGTGTATTACGAGTATGATGGATTATCTTATTTTTTGCTTTAGTAGTGCCCTAATTTTAAATGTTTGTTTACAAGGAAATCACAAGGCACGTCATTCAATCATCATTATATTTGAAACCTGTGTTGAACAACCTTCACCCCCCTGGGAGGAAAAAATATTTGGCGAGCCCTCAACATTTCCTTTTTTATAGTTCTCTCGACCTCTGGCGACCCCTCTACGGAAGGGTCGTGTGTAGGTTGAAAAACACTGTTTTAAACCTTGTGGCCGAATACTGTAACGCTAGTTAAAATTATGAAGAACAATGTAAGTAATATACCGATGGGTTTATTACTGCATGCTCTAGCATGGCTGGTGGCCACAATATCGGGTGAATTCCTATATATTTTCTGGTTATTATTTAAACGTTTGATGTTACATTATCTCATTGACAGATGATCGTACCGTTATAGGAGAGGCGCGGCCTCGTGAGACACATGACGAGGTGGCACTCGATGTCGTCCGGCAGCACGAACTTGCTGCACACCGGACATTTTATACCTGCAACAGACCAAACACCCGTTAAATGTGGAGGAAAATAAATATAAATATACAGGGACATGGTGGATACATCATTTCCGTCCGCCAATTTTCATTCGCAAAATTGCCTGGCGAGCGCCGAATTGCCACTGAAACAGGCGATTTCCAAAAGTGCTGGACTCTGGAGTTAAGCAGGAGACCGATTTTCATACCTCGAATATTCATTCGAAATCGAAGGTAAAGCCTAAAAGTCAGGCAAATTACGCCGCAATTAATGTAATTGCAAACAAACTCTAAATATTGTAATAATGTCTAGAAGTGGACAGAGAACACCTCTTAGTTCTTTAAAAACAAATAAAAAAGCATTCCAGGTACAGCACCCCCACTTCATCCCCACTTCACCCCCTCCAAACAAAGCACAGTAAAAAGCGCACAATTCCATAACGAACGCGCCCGTTTCAGATAAGTTTCATAAATATTGAGGCACACAATTTCATTATTCTTCGCGAGTTCCCCCCTACCCCTACCCCCCTCAACTACCCCCTCGACTTCCGAGCCGCGGGACAGAACTTAGCATAGAATACATTTTTTCGTATCTTTTTAGTTCAATAATTACAGTTTATATTTTTTAACCTTCTGTATAAAATGTAGAGTAAACGCAGACATAACAGAAGTTTACAAAATAAAAATAGAGATATTGATATACTGTATTGCTAAATATGGTCTTCAGCAATCTTAGTAGGTATAGGTCTACCAGAATCTGATAGCAAAAAGTGAGAAAATGAATTGACTAGCAATACCGGGGTAAGAGGAATAAAACATTTTCATCCTTTTTTTCTTGTTATTCGGCGGCTGATTCTGTGTGTTAAACATGCAAAAATAAAAATTTATCCAATGATCAAGGATATTTTTTGAAAATCTGCTGTCAAAAATTGCCATCAGATTCTGGTAGACCTATACTTATTATCTACTGACCTCCATTATATATTGGAGGTCAGTGTTATTATCACACACTGTGTACAAAAAAAACAATAAACGAGGATCGTTGAAAAACATTGACTGCTTTCGTACAAACTGTAACTAATTTGAATCTATGAAAACGAAAAATAACCATCGCTAACAGAAAGAAATATTTGATGTGTAACCAATTTGTGAATCACGTCAAGTGCCAACGGCAACAAAACGTTTTCAGTTTTCCTGAACATCGTAACAAGCGCTCGCAGCTGTCCATCACCAAACAACGGACAGACGGACAGCCTTTAATGGCCTTTATACATAGACCGTGTCACTGATTTTACGACATTAAAGGCCTGTTTCACCACTTTCTGATAAAGTGCCGAATAGGCTATTCACAGCTTTTTTGACAGATTCTCCATACTTGATCTGTCAAGTTAAGTGGTGGATAACCTATTCGGCACTTAGCAGGAAGTGGTGAAACAGGCCCTGACGCCCGAAAATATATTACATTGCCTTGCTAGATGACCGAATAATTTTTCCGGCACAAAAAGTATATCCATGCCTCAGCAACATCGATTCTGCGGTTTGGGCGTGAAGAGGACACTCAGACAGACATACAGACAGCAAGACAAATGGACACACTGTCGCATCTTTAATATTAGTATGGATATGGCATAGGGATATGGATTGAAATACGACGGATAACTATCCCATACATGATACAAAATCTTTTAAATATATAAAAATCATTAACTAATAAAGTAACTCCTCCGTAGCGCAGTGGTGAGCGCGTTGGTAGCTCAAGCCGGAGGTCGCGGGTTCGAGTCCCGCCGACGGAACAAAAAAGTTTATGAAGTTCCTGGGTCATGGATGTGTATTAAATATGTGTATCATATAATAAAAATCTTAAATATATGTATAGCATAAAAGTATTAAATATATTTCCGTTGTCTGGTACCTGTAACACAAGTCCTCAGACTGACGTGGTGTGAAGCGTCCATAGATATTATTATTATTATTAACTTGGTTGTTTCGATTATCTCAAAGGGCGAGAAAAACATTTCCCAGTAGCAACCCTATAGAGGTGCAGCCAAGTAGATTTAACAAAGTTACATAATTTCGTTACAAAAACGTAGCTTTCAATCGTTCCTGCTAACCACAATCATAGCGACACCGTATACTAACTAGTAATAATAAACAACTACTAAGTTACAGTAATCCATCACTACAACAACTGAACTAATTACGCGATCAATACTCACTTCATTAATGTTTTATATATCTGACCTGTGAGCATTAAAGCCTGGTAGTAATCATATTTTAGGTAATTACTCGTCAAAGTTAATTAAAACATCCAATATCCATAATAACATTCACGGTAATCACGGTAAAAAATAAGTGTTCCCAAAATTTCAGTTCGATAGCATTTGTATTTTTTTTTTTATTATACGCCTTCATGGTTGGATAATCAAAATATTTTTTTTTTATTAAATTTCTTAATATTTGTATACCATTCGATAACGTAAGCAATAAGAAGCAACTTTTGTTATGAAACCACTTTCATAAACGCAACATTTAATATACCTATCGAACAAAGTTCTCTCCCGATGAGTACAAACTACGAAAGAGTGACGTCATTCTTTCGTAGCACTTTGTATGGAGCGTTTCGGGCAGGTCTATTTTATGAGATGTTTGAATTGTCATATCTTGGTGAATTTTTAAGCTATCAAGAGTCAATTCTTTCAGCGATGTTTCTATTTTTTAAGGGTCTTTCAATTACCAACAAGAAAAAAAAATAGTCATCATGCCTAATGTGCGTGATATTGTTGTACTATGAGCTATATTACTATATGCTATTATATTATGGCGTAGGTATTCGAAAAGTAGCTTAAACCGCTAAACAATTTTGATGAAATTTGTCATGGAAATAGTTCGAGTCCTTGGACAATACTATGAGGAACCCTATTGTTAAAAAGGTGCCATCTACAAAGCGTGTTCGGCGAGTTCAAATACTTCGGTCAAACTTCCTAAGTTTAATACTTCACATAAAGTTAGGAAGAACTTTGATATGTATTACGACATATGCTAAAAAAGTTTGCAGTTGGGACGGCAATCCCATAGGATCCTTTTTTTTTTTTGTACAAGTACAAACAGATAGAGTATACGTACAACTAAGTTTAAATATTAGATGTTAAGTCAAATTTAACTAAACTTAAATAAATGTCCAAATTCCTATTGTACTCAGCTAACTGGTAAGTATATCTTATGTTTCTCTATTAAATTTTTCGCAATAAGGACCGCTTTTGTATCCCTGTATTTTAAGTTGAGATGAACTCGACTTGGTATTAAATAATAACTGTTATCAGCTTGTATCAGTAGCGGGTACCTGATAACACGAGTGATAGCCAGTAGTCAGGGCCGCTGCGGATCAATACCTCCTACCGTTCATGTGACTCTAGTACATATTGACAGGTCACATACCATCAAATTACTACAAGCTTCGACTATCAAATTACTATCCATACTAATATTATGAAAGTGTCTAATCATCTAATGTCTTGTCTGTTACACCTTCAAACGATTTAGATTCAACTTAGTATGGAAATACTTTATGAGATCGCAATAAACGAAATTAGGAGCAACGGAGTTGTGGGCTTTAACCTTTAAGATCCTTCGATCGCGGATTCTTGGACATCTTTTGTTATTCTATTGTTGTCGAGATCACCGGTGCTTTTATTAATACTCCAGGCCCCGCGCGAGCACCGGTGATCGCGACAACAATAGAATACAATAGCAATTCCTGGAAATTCTGACTGAAGTATTAATACAATATAGAACGATAACTTTTATCCATTGGATCGTTTCCAGTTATTTCATAAACACGTAGGACAACGAAAATTATTGTATGATGGATAAGACCCAAGTATAACAACCAACTAAAACCACGCCTTGGTGTGCATTTCGCGAAACCTTTCTTTTCACAGTAGTATTCCGACTCTCGATGGCTTCGACAAACTTTAAAAGGAACCTACAGGCATTTTTCATCAATTTCATTTCAAACGTACAAAATACAGAGTATTTGCTCCATACTTCTATTAAAATTTTGTACATACTACGTTGACAGAAACATTTCGTCCATCAAGTAAATTGCTACATAGAGAATTGGACAAACATATCGATCCTAAAATGTGAACCTCGGCCTTTCAATTTACATTTTAAAATTAGAACCTGTGAAAGTTTTGCTCGTAAAGTTGAAATGAATAAATAATTCAAAAATGTGTGGAATTTTTGCATTCAGATGATGAGCTAGATCATGTTGGCGTATTTGTGGAAATACTTGCAGCCGTTGTCTAAAAACAGAGAATACACACATTACTATAACTGTGAAAGTCCTCTTCAAGATTTAAAAACCGCCAAATGTAATCTAGTATGAATGAGAAAGGCATACGATAGCTGTTATCATCCCGGAAAAATGTACGTAGGCACGTCAATTTCGGAGCACCGAATTTACAGTAATATTACCTAGATATTAAATATTGTCTCGTTTAAAATATAAGACAGTTCGATAAAATCTTCACTCAAATAACCAGCCTCCTAAGGGCCAGTCAAGTATGAATGTAAAGTGTTCTTTAATTTGAGCTTCGAGTGATTTGTTGATACAGCCTCACTCGCTAAACGATTCGCGGAAACTCTTAATATTACTTTACTGAAATTACGCTCTTGAAATGAGATAATTTAATAAATTGAAACGCAATAAAGATCTTTTGACTTGTATAACATAGATATAAAATAATATGCACACAAAAGAAAAAGCGAAGAAAAATTAAAAAGACGAGAAAGAAGAAAACATATATCATGACTTTAATGAGCTTTTAAAGGCTATGTTATAAGTTATAACCATTGGCTAGACATACCTATACCTACTACATTTCTAATAAAATATAATTATTAGTTGCACAATGAATACGCTATAGCCTATACACAGCAGTCTGTAAAATATTTCGCTACGACCGAATACACTTATAACGATAAACACGTTACTGGTGCAAAGATTAAGACATAAAGTGAAATAATATATTGCCGTATATTTTATTCTGTTTACAAGTTTTATAGCGTTTGTTATTACATTTGAACATATCGTTTGCGTTCACCGATAAATGTTTAGTGAAAAAGTAAAGAGGTGTAACGCTGGTGTTGACTGTTGAGAAATGTAGCTGCAATACAGATCTCTAGATAGAATACATAGGTGAGGGGTTGATTTTAATGAAAAGTAGTATGTTTTATTATCCCACAACTAAAATAGCAGAACATCAGAAAAAAACAGATTAATTAACAAAAAATATACCAAATTATTAAACGAAATAAAACTCATACTCTACATTTGATTTCTGTCTTTCTGATTCATTAAATCATGTCGTATTGACTCCATCTGTTCAATGAGATAATATGCTCATTAACTCCCAAACGGCACCGGGTGCCGCATAACAATTGAATATCTATTGTGTCTTGATTGATTCCCACGATCGAGGTATTAAAAGGAAAAGTAAATGCATCACCAGGATCAAAATATAAATACAAAACTGATAACTTCAAGAAAAACACATCGTCTGCGTAGTAAACCGACAAGGGTCAAAATACATTTTCATATAAAAAATCCACGTGCAAAAACAACTAAATGAATGAGAAACGACGGTTATAAACAAGAACGTAAAGTAACGTAAGCATCGTTAAATCTTGTTACACATTCGTTACAAATCAAATCAAATCAAATCAAATCAAATCAAATCATTTATTTTTGCAATTGTAGGTTACATAAGATATTACAAAGATGTCCTGGTACTTATCTACAATTAGCCATTAAGGCGTGCAATAATAATAAGTCATAACTCATAATAATTATAATATTTTATCAGAATTAGTCTTAACAATTTTTTATAAGTAAATATATTATGCACTTATGTTAGTAACAATAATAATTATCAATACATTAATGGCCCATTTCACTAATATCAGCTGACCCGGTATACTAGGTATCGCTTCCATCCTAATTTAAACCTTCCGTGAACTTCCACGAACATTTCAAGACCAAAATTAGCCGAGTTTTTTAGCCGTTCTTGAGTTTTAGGGAGACTAACAAAATGTAAAATTAATGTTTATTTATACCGATTATGTCTCTTTTTCGTTTAAGTATTCTTTTATGGTGTAATAACATTTACTTATTAAATAGCTCTTTAATTTACATTTAAAGTGTTTTAATTCTTCAATATTTTTTATATTTGTAGGTAGTTTATTGTAAATTTTGGGTGCCATACATACTATACTTTTTCTTTTAAATTCCGATTTAGCTTGTATTGCTAGCAGTTTATTTTTATGTCTAGCCGAGGAACATGTTTCGTATTTCTCTAGATTTTTCCTAACATACAAAGCACATTCATAAATATATATTGATGGTAATGTTAATATATTTAAATTAATAAACTTCGGTTTACACGAATCCCTCTTACCAATATTGCAAATAGCCCTGATGCATTTCTTTTGGGCCCTAAATACCGTTAACCAATGAGTGGAGTTGCCCCAGAACATTATACCGTATCTAATAATAGATGAAACATATCCATGGTATGCTGTTAACAGTGTTGATAAATTTGTTTTAGGTCTAAGTTTGTATAGAGCGTATGCACTTTGATTAATTTTTTTACTTATATATTCTAGATGTGGTTTCCATGTCAATTTGTTGTCAATTACTACTCCTAAAAACTTTGTTGTGTCAATTTCATTAAAAATATGTCCATTGTAGTTATTGTCAAGTTTAGTTTTTGTATTAGATGTTACGCGTTTAAAATTCATTATTTTAGTTTTATCAAAATTTAATTTTAAGTTATTACTTTGTAGCCATTCAATAATTTTGTCCATAGTTAATTTAATATTTGATTCCATATCATTTATGAATTTTTCTATAAATAAAATTGTGCTATCATCAGCAAATAATGTCATATTATTTTTACCTTTACATTTGACGAGATCATTAATATAAATAAGAAAGAAGAGAGGTCCTAAGATGCTCCCTTGGGGGACTCCGTATTCCGTTTCCTGAGCCTCGGATAGATATTGCTGTTCACATCTATTTGAAGGACAATATCTCTTTATTTGCGTTACTTGTTTTCTGTTAGATAAATAAGATTTAATTAGTTTAAGAGCGATACCCCTAATTCCGTACATGCACAGTTTTTGTAGAAGGCGTTTGTGATCTACTCGATCGAATGCTTTCGACATATCCATAAACAATGCTGTAGCACAATTTCGACTATCCAGGCTGTTGTATACCTTATTTAAAAAATTATAAATAGCGTCATTAATATTTTTACTCTGTCTAAATCCATATTGTTCTGATATTAAAATTTGATTTTTTTCCATGAAATTGTAAAGCCTGCTATATATGACTTTCTCATATATTTTTGATATTGTGGGTATTAAAGCCACTGGCCTGTACGACCGTATATCACTCCTTAATCCTTTTTTAAATATTGGAATGATTATCGATTGTTTCAGTCTGTCAGGGTAGATGCCGTTTTCAAAACTTAAATTAATTAAATGAGTTAATACCGGTCCGATAATAGGTGCTGTTTCTTTTAGTATTTCCGTTTTTATACCATCTATCCCTACACTATTTGTATTGTTGAGCGAGAGTATAATCTTATATACTTCTTCAGCTGTCGTAAACGACATAAAACATGAGTTTAAAATATGTGTTGTATCATTGTTTATTTTATTATTATAGGCGTTTTCGGGTTTTCCTACTTTAGCAAAGTAATAGTTAAAACGATCAGCAATAATTTTTGGGTCTTTTAGAATAGATCCGTCATCATGTATTTCATTAATGTTTTCATTTATAAATTGTGTTTTATTATTATTTATTATCTTCCAAACAGCCTTTGATTTTATTTTAGATTTTTGTATGTAGTAATTGTTTTGTGCTCGTTGTGTGTTTTTTATGACTAACCTGTATCTTTTATAATATTCTTGAAAAGTTTTTTTATTTATTTCATTAGGATTTTTTCGGTATTTCCATAGGAGTTCTCTCTTTCTTTTACTGCATATTTTAATGCCTCTGGTAACCCATTTTGGTCGAACTTTATTATAGATTTTTATTCTGATAATAGGAAAACACAATTCATAAAACAGTTTAAACAAGTCATGAAAATTATTAAATGCTATATTTGGATCATTCTCATTATATACTTCAGCAAATTTTAGCGATTTGAGGCATTCTTTGAACTTGATTTTATTTTGTATATTAAAGTCGCGAACTTCTTTGTACCAACATTTTAACAAGCTTGTTTTTTTACATGGACATTTCAATACTTGCGCAGTATGATCAGACAGAGCGGTATCTATGAGTTTAGATTCACTACGTGGTATATTATGGAAAATATTATCTATGCATGTGTTACTAGCAAGTCTCGTAGGTTGTTTTATTTCTATCCTTAGATTATAGCTGCTCAGCAAGCCTTTAAGTTCTCTACTTTGATAAGTATCTTTAAGAATGTCTATATTGAAGTCCCCACATATTACTACCTTACTTGTATTAATCAATTTTGATAGAATTAAGTCAAACCTTTCCAAAAATGAAATGAATGCTTGCTTATTAGGTTTAGGGGGTCTATATATACACAATATACACATTTTTTGTTCTGGCAATCGGATGGCAGAACATTCTAATAAGTTTGGGATTGAGAGATTCATGAGCTCGTTAATTGGATCGGCTTTAAGATCCCTTTTGACTAAAATACAAGAACCACCATCTCGTTTGTTACGTAAGTAGCTTGATATTAATTTGTAATTTGGAATGTTTAGAAAAGTTTTGTCATCATTAATCATATTATGTTCAGTTATACACAAAATGTCTATAGGGCTCTCATCATTTGTAATTTCGTCAATACACACTGTCAACAAATCTGATTTATTGATAAGGCCATTAATGTTTTGATGAAAAATGTTAATATAGTTACACACGAAAAAGACATTGATTTTGGTTAGTATTTTTACCCAAGTCACTAGATCTAGTCGTAATATTATCATAATTACAATTATTATTGTTTTCAGTATAAATTTGATTATTGTCAATAGAAGACGTCTGTGTCCATTTATTTTCCATTTTTATTTTCTTAGATAAGTATTGATGTGGATTTAAGTAAATGTTTATTTTATTTGTGTAGCCAATACGCAGTATTTCCCTTAGTAAATATTTAGATATGAAATTTGTAAATGTTCTGTTATTTGTTGTGTATTTATTCCATCCCATGTCGAGGTAGGTTGTATGTTTATAATTTTTACAAATATCTCTTAGTGTTGAGTTTAGTATTCTTCGATTTAAAGTTTCGTGCCATGGAATTTCCCCTATTAATATATTTGTATTGTTAAAGTCTTTAAGCCACTGATCTAATGTTGATTTAATGGAAAAAGGATTTTTTTCATGTGTACCACCTAATACAATCACAATGTCCTGTTCATTTAATGATTTTATTTCACTTTTTATGCTGTTTGTAATATTTTCTAGTGTCGCATTCTCCTTCCAAAAACATTTCACTAGGTATTCTGATCCGACTAATCTTTGTAACACTGTTCGTAATCCTCTTCCTTGTTCGTCGGCTACAATATATATAGTGTTCATTGTTGATGGTTTTTTATAATTATTTTGTAGACTATTTTCACTTCTCATGTGGTTTTCTCTCAGTACAGTATATTCATCGGGTTTTTGTGTCTCAATATGTAATTTTTGTTCATAGCACTTGCCCTTATTATTCTCTTCATGATCTTGTTTCAGTTGAAATTTTGGCAGTTTAGATGTAGAAATATTTAGGAAAGGTGTATTTAATGTTCTTCGTCTGAGTGGAGTTGTGATTAATTTGTTACTGTCTGTCTGTGTTTTCATTGTTAATTTTTTCAATAATTCTACTTGCTTTTTATAAGTTTCTATGCTATTCTTTAAAGTTTGGTTCTCGTAGTTAAGTTCCTCTATTTCTTTGTCCGCAATCGATAATTTTGTTCGCAAACTTTGTATTTCATCTAAATAATATGAAGAGTCTTCCCTCTGTGTTAGACTCGTAAGGCTACAAGCCGTTATGTCTAATACGGATGAGTTTAAGATGTCTTTTGGAGGTTGTATGTCCTCCATGGTTGCTAAGTTTGTTTGTGATAGTGATTTACGAATCTTTCTTCTGAATGTGACGTTCTCCATTGTTGGCTAGATACAAATATTGAGTGAAGATAATGTTATTGAAGCCTAGGAGCCTCGCGGCTACTATACAAAAAGTGGCAGTCAACGATGATTTGATCATAGGCACGTCGCGTTCATATACGTTGCCCGTCTACTGTTGCCACTGCGCCAACTAGCCTTGTGACGCTTTAGTCGAAATTATGTATCTTAAGTTAACTCGGGTAAACTGTTGAGTTTTGATTCAGTTTGAAATGTCCTTCGTATGTCCTTGTGTTCGTGAGCTCTTTGTTCCGGACTGGATGTAAACTTTTGTATTCACTTATTTTGTATTCACTTTTTTGGTAATTTACGTTTCTTTTTAGTTATTAATCACTTATTATTGATGATATTATAGTTATTTACACTGGTACACTTTTATTCTTCTTATATTTTTTTGATTTATAAAATGTTAATATTTTTATAATCCGTTGATATTTTTCTTAGAAAACAATTTCACATAGTTCTCGTCACTGTTTTTACATGTTTTTGCACAGAGATCACAGATTAAAGTTATAATATTATTTTAAAACTTTATTTAATACGGAGCCGATGCGCCTAGTATGACCGCGCCAAGCGTACTGACGTTACGTTAAACGTTACGTTACGTTACGTTAAACTATGTGTTTGTTTGGACGGAGTCTGGCCAAGATTTATTCCAATTTTCCACTATAATAAGTTATAACACTCATTCATCAAGTTGCTAGAATTTACAAATTATATTTACAATAATGATATGCCTTATATTATAACTAACATTGTTGCAGACTAAACACTTTATAAAATGACATTTAAATGATATGTCTCATCAGTTCAGTCCATCAATCTGGTAAGATTGACGCGAAACTGAACGTCCAACCGGTTGATTGACGGACTGATCATTTCTTTATTGAGTACTTTTTACTTTTAAGCCATCATATTGATGACAAACTTACGTGTACTCAAAGGACTAGGGTTGCATAATGAATCACCTCAACCACTAGTCGTTAACATGTCTCCCAACTCCCATGATTTCCAGTGCGCTTGCAGAGCATCCACAGCAGAACCGTCCTTTTCAGGTTCATCCCTAGTTTGTTTCATAGGATGCTGTACATCATGGTGCTGGCTGCAGTAGCGGTTGCAGACGGCGACGTGTCGTGCACGACTGCTTGCGCGCGCTGCGACGACAGACCAACCAATGAGCTGGCCACTGTCTACTGCGCGTTGTGCCGAGAGTGTCGGGACCGCCGGCGCGAGTGGCTGGAGACAGCGGCTCCCTTTCGCCGAAGCAAGCCTTCCGGTAGCCGCAACATGGGCGTTCGCCGAATGGCACCCGTCCAGCCCAACCACTACAGAGAGGACGCTTATTACAGGAGAGACGCCAGGAGTGAACCCCGCAGAAACAATCCAGGTTCAAACATTTTCACAGCAACTTGAGAGGTACTTTCATGAATCCAGCTACACATGCCTAACGTCTGTCGATTTACTTGCTCATCTTTATCTATTTTCGCTTCTTTATCTACTTTTATATCTCCTAACTTCTTCTGTATTTAATAAACTTTTATCCTTTTAGACTGCCCACAGCCACCTTCCTGCGACGATGACGAAGAGATCGGGTACATCAAGGTGTTCGATTTGAAGCGCACCACCTGTCCTCCTGCCCCGCCCTGTGTCACGCAGACTCAAGCTCCTCGTTTCACAACAAAATACTCTTCTCCCCGCTCTAGACACACAAAGCCTTCAACATCATCCATGCAGCCGATGTACTCGAACCAATGTTGTCCCATGTTTATGCCCATGATGCCGTATCCCTGTGTGTGCCCATTCGGCGTATTACCAGGCCCAGGGATATTTGGTCTCGGTGCTGGGGCACTCTACCCCCGCCTAAGAGTAGTAAAGCCTGGTGGTCCATTTGGCTACGAGCTACGAGCTAAAGCTACGAGCGACTCAACGGTGTCCACGACTCCATCCACCACTCAGACGGAACCTGTGTACCTGTACATTGGAATACCGAAGGAAATGAAGAGCTTGGTCGATGGCCGAAGATAGACACCATTAAATTATTTCGTATAATGAATAACAATAGATAATAAATAAAGCCCTAAATAAAAACTGGAAATCTTTTTCGTAGAATTCCTAACTCGGCGGTGAACGAATTAATCTTTTTGTTATTTGATCTATTCCATCATTAGAGTAATTGTATTAAATTGAAAGCAGACAAATGCCGGTTATTTATGTAAATCCTGTTGACGGCATTTCAGAAGCCACGAGGCGAACTGCGGGGTTAAAATGGTAATATTTAGCAACTCCTCTCAATCAATTCAGCAAATGAATTGTCAAAACTGTCAAACTGACAAATGTCAAATCAGTACAAAAATACAAAAATGAATTGCAAGCAGAGTTGCATTTTGCGATATTAAAGAAATGAATCGTATTATGATTCATCTCATGATTCAACAAAGCGACCATTTTAGCCCCGCTGGCATACACGAGGAACCGCGGAGTTAAAGCTGATTTAAGGCGACGCCTTGATAATTTGGCTGTAGCGATGCCGATTTTTCTCAGCAATGACTAAAGCTAAGAAACTAAAGTTCATTGTCAGTATTCATCATGTCTTTGTCTTTGAATTGCCCATAGCATAACACGATTGGACAACTTTTATAACACAGAATTATCAATCGAAAAGACCTCTGTAAAAAAAGGGATTCCTATTTTTCCAACAGAGGAGAGTGATTTAAGGTTCCAAAATTTGTACATAAATTGGTTGAAGCATACTCTTTAATATGTGCATAGCTTATATGAAATGTATTTATGGTTTTTAAATTAGGCGACAAAAACCATTTTGTCGCTTACGCCCTTTCTATTTTTTGCTGTTCCATTGCTTGTTTTCTATGAGAGACCGCCCCGGCCTTTCATAGAAAACAAGCAATCTAAAACATATCCAACACGGTTTCTTACTTTAACGCGGCGTCACCTTAATTGCAAATGTTTATCCGAAACAAAGACGTCGCTTCTTGGCACCTTACGGCTTATACTTTAATTTCTGTTAATTTAATTATTCTAAAATCTAAAGCCTATAAAAGCCCGCCTTTGACAGTCTATATTAATTAATTTCAAAACTCGCGTTTAAAGCCTAGTAGGTCTGTGAGGGTGATTCAAAACTGACTACAATCACGCGAGTACGATCGTCACAAGTCATGCAGAAGTGATATTATTATTATTGATAACTCATCTGCATTACTCATAGGTACTTACCGGCTACCGCTCATTATATACGTCATTTATTTATATAAAACCTAACATTACAAAAAGGTTTTCATATTGTAAGGGCCGGGACACAAAAACACGGCACGACGTCGTACGGCGTCGCCTCATCTTGAATTTCTACGTGAGTTTCTACGACGCGACGCCCTTAGAGCCGGGACACAAAAACACGGCACGACGTCGTACGGCGCCGTGCCGTGTTTTTGTGTCCCGGCCCTTATACCTAGAATCTAGATATCGTAATATCTTATCGATCTGAATTCTCAAATATTGTTTAATGAAACATAGGTTTATTTATAACCCAAGATATGAGCTGATGACAAGAGAGAGATCACCGATATAATATGAAGTTAACTGGCAGCCGCTGCCCACGGATAGTGGACACACCTAGGTTACACGTGTAACTGTTCTTAAGTCCCCCCCACCCCACCCCCTTGGGCCCTCGAATATCTTATAATCTACATAACACAGCCTTCACCTTGTCCCTGAGGCCCTGGTTCGAGCCGGTTCATTCGTGCCAATGCAGCAATGTCCGAATTGTGAAGCAGTCGTGTACAAAATGGATGTTCCCCAGCCATTAGTCTCCCCGGGCATGTCTCGGCCATAACGTTATAAAATATAATGACACACTCCGCACAGAATAATCGCTAACTACGTGTCGTGACAACTATTATAATGGCCTCAATAATCATCATCATCACTAGTTACTATCCACTTTGCTAGGTATAAAGTATAGTTTTCACAGAGCCAGTACTGGCTGCCAATAAGACTGGCAGGCAGTATTGGCTTGGTATATGCCGCGTGTGAACAGTTTTTCAAGCCAGGCCAAACTGTTCACACGCGGCATATACCAAGCCAATACTAGCTGCCAGTCTTATTGGCAGCCAGTACTGGCTCTGTGAAAAGTAAACTTTATGTCTGATGTAAAGTGACAATAATAGTACAATACCCGGCAATTAATATTGCACATCGACCTTTAGAAAGAGACATTCGGCTAATTTCGGTTTCATAGAGCGTTATCTTTGTAGCACACACCTATTTGACATTATGTCAGTCGTTGTTCAAATTCAATAGAGTGCAGTCGCGTCCAGTTCAAAATATATATCTAGAGTTGTTAACACCCCTAAATTTGCTACAGCTGTAATTTTCCAAAAGAATTTTAAATACGTAAACATAATTTGAACACCCTTTTTTATTTTATTTTACCCGAATATAAAGCTATAACTTATAGAAAATTTGGTGTATTTTATACAAAGAATAATAAAATTGTCAAAAGAAGCAAACCTTAATTGTTTTAACAGCTTAAAGCGGAAGAGTTTGTTTGTTTGAACGCGCTAATCTCAGGAACTACTGGTCCGATTTGAAAAATTCTTTCAGTGTTAGATAGCCCATTTATCGAGGAAGGCTATAGGCTATATTTTATCACGCTAAGACTAATAGGAGCGAAGAAATAGAGGACAATAAATAATAAAATTGTCAAAAGAAGCAAACCTTAATTGTTTTAACAGCTTAAAGCGGAAGAGTTTGTTTGTTTGAACGCGCTAATCTCAGGAACTACTGGTCCGATTTGAAAAATTCTTTCAGTGTTAGATAGCCCATTTATCGAGGAAGGCTATAGGCTATATTTTATCACGCTAAGACTAATAGGAGCGAAGAAATAGAGGACAATGTGGAAAAAACGAGGGAAATTATTTGAAAGAGCTTATCTCACTAACTACTGGAACAATTTTTGTCATTTGGCACAGATAAGAAGTAGACCACGTGAAGAATCATAGACTATTTTTTGTAGACCAAGGCCCACTTGCGTAGATCTGAGTTAAAGTTAACTCTGAGTTAAACATCATGTCATCTCTATCACTCACTTGGTGAGTGACAGATATGACATGATGTTTCCGCCTAATACTGTCAAATCAAAGTAATTATAACTCAAGCAATAAACAGTTTATGTAGATAACTTTACCGAGAAAGATGTACTATGTTATTCTTAGCCTATTTGATCTCAATCCAACTTTGAATACCAGCAATCACAGGAGAGTTAACATGTGAGGCAAACTTTACCAAGTCAAATTACTTAACATCAGTTAACTTTGACCGGAACGTGTAAGCGATTGTAACTTTACAGCTCAATATATTTAAGAGGATACGCTAACACTGTTTTTCCATACAAACGTATTCCCTAATTTACTTCCTTGTCAATGCGTCTAGAACTCTAGACAAATGATTTTTATACAATGTTGGGATCTGTTAAACCTCTACGTTCGATTTTTTTTCTAAAATTACTAATATATAAAAAATATATCCCTTCAAAAATCTCAAAAAATTAATGCCCCGTACCCCGCCAATCCACCGACCATAAAACAAATTTGAAAGATCTTTATGATAAAATAAAAACGTAGAGGCATAGACTCACTCTTCCTGAAGATATTTAAAAAATAATAAATAAAATAAATAAATAAATAAAAACTTTATCGTCCCATAATAAATACAGATTTGGAAAGGAACACAGATATTATCATAGTAGCAAGGTTTACAATTTGAAGTGCGCAACCCCTACTAAGTATTGTGTTACATGTGTGTACATAACACAAGTCTTGTGTTGTAGGGGTTGATTGAAATTCTTAGGGTACATATTACAAGTAAATACATAGAGCAAAGACAAAGATAATTCCTTACTGGTACTTGCGTGCGTGCGTGCGTGCGTGTGTGTGTGTGTGTGTGTGTGTGTGTGTGTGTGTGTGTGTGTGTGTGTAAGTGTGCGTGAGTGTAAACGGTGCGTGTTTATTTTATTATTTCCAGCAGATTTTCAGTTTCCTGTATATAATAATTAGATAGGCTCTATTTTGAAGGAGGAATCAGAGGACTACGTTACCTCGATTTACTGTATCTGTCTCTATCACAATACACTTGCCGGCGCAGGGTGAAGCGTGCTGCGCGATGGCAATAGTTTCTTCGTTTAAATTCTACTGTACCCGCGTTCCCTCTTAAGGGGAAGACAGCTGTTAATTCGACAATTTGTGCAGTTTTCTAGACGTATGTATTTCATTGATTGGCGTAGATTGGCACAAAAAAAATATGTGATTTTTGATTATATTTGGAAAAGCTTGTCGAATTTAAATAATAAAATAATGTACTCCTACTGGATGAAAAAAATACCAAAGTCACATCTTTCATCTATGCTTTAAAAATTTGTTTATTTGATACCTTTTACAAAAATCCAAAGATTGCCGGATTTAATTTTCCGTTCTGACATTTAGATTTCCCATAATATTTATTTTTTCCTCTAACAAACGAAAAATGTATCCACGCTACCGAGTGAACACTTCACATCTCTGTCTCTCTGGCATGAAAATCGACACAGGTGCGAGAGTGATGCGAGATCAAGGTCATTGGCAGTTGTCAGCGTCTTAAGGGCTGCTACTCAGTAGCGATCGATCGTTTCGACTCATTGCAAAATATACAGGGTGTTACAAAACAATTGTGATAATACTTTAGGTTTAGAATGTGTGAGTCCCTTATATTATTAGAAGTGCTAAAGAGACTTTTGATTTTTATGTTTCTACGAGAAATACCCAAACGTCGTGAACTTTCCAATACAAAAACATGTTTACTATAAACTGTAAAAACACTGTGAACTCTATACAAGAACTGTACATTTTGCAATAGATCGAAACAATCTATCAGAGTAATTAGTGGCCGTCTTAAAAGATATGAGCATATTAATAAATCGATCGATTTTGTTACTAAAGACCAATTAGGTCTTGTGAAATGAAGAAGAAAGTTTAAAAAAAACGGACAGTCTTTTTTAATCCACGTTTCAGTAAAGTTCCTAGACTCATGGCTTTCATTATAGTATGTGTTGAGTGAGCAACAAGTGGTCGCATGTTCTTCCAGGCTGCGCCCGGACCATATAAACAGTATTCCGAGCCACTGGGCCGAGTAATTAGGTTCCAAACGGCCCTTCACCAGCCCTATATTGTGTCTGATAGGTCGTCAGTCCTCACACTAGTAAAATACAAGCCCATGGAGAAAATTAACCTATGAAATGAACCAACCTGAATAACGCTCAGCTGTGTCATTGTAACGTTAACGAATATTAAATTGTAGGAGCTGTAAAAAAATTAATTTCGATAACTTTACAATAACACAGCTATCAAACGTTTCCGCTGACCCCACAGAGCGTTGCATTGTTAGATAACAATTAAATTGAACTAATGAGATCAAATTTCAAAATATTCAATGCATAGTGCAGACTAAGGTCCTCCTGCGATTATTACTATCCCTTTCTAAATTACAAGGAAAGAGAGAGGTTTAGAATTAACTTTTGCTCAGATAGATTCGCAGACCTTGGTACTCTAGTAGCTAAGTTAAGTGTTCAGACGTTTCCCAGAAACACAAGTAAAACACCAGACAAGTATTACAACTATTATGACAATAAATTTTACTTCCTTATTAGTTGTTTATATTGTGATATAACAACTCTACTTTGTCGTATTACAACTTAATGTCATAGGGATAATCATGGTTTTTCCTCAATTATAATCCAAGTTACCTATAACACACGTAGTGACCGACAACAACTATGTCCATGGACAAATCCATACTTCCATACTAATATTATAAATGCGAAAGTGTGTCTGTCTGTCTGTCTGTTTGTCTGTTACCTCTTCACGCTCAAACCCCTGAACCGATTTCGCTGAAATTTGGCATGGAGATACTTTAAGTCCCGGGAAAGGACATAGGATACGTTTTATCCCGAAAAAATGTACGGTTCCCGCGCGATAAACGAATTTTGGCGCAACGAAGTTGCGGGCGTCATCTAGTTTTGTATAATTATTTATGGTATTACGGAGGTATTAATATTATGATGACAATCATATTGAGTAAACATTTCGATTTGATATAACAATCTTAGTCCAAGTTAGATATTATACGATTTTCTTTTGTTTCTTTCTCATAAGTTAACTTTTATCTTATTTTTTTGCATATTTAACAAAAACAATGCACCGACAACGCACATACAGCTCTTCTAATTTTGCTAGTCCATGGGCGATGGTAGTTGCTTTCCATCAGGTGATCTTGCTCGTTTGCCTCCTTTTTTATATAAAAAAAACTTATATGAAAAACTTATATAATAATTTAGATGAAGTAATCCAATTTCTTTGATCCGTTGCACATAAAGAACACCAAAGGTAACAAAGAGTAGTTGTTTACGTGCGCCGATGGCGGCTAAATGCCTCATTAGTCGAAGGCTTCCCCCTATAAGGTGTCACGCCACATTCTACTACAGCCACTTTGACGTCAGACCCAGTAAGTCTACTGTGTACTTAACATGTGCGTCAAATACAACGAAAGCTCATAAGTCATAAGCTTTGATAGTACTATTTAGAGTTATGACTCTACATAGAACCTGTATACATAGTACGAAATTTCGCCAAAAAAAAGTTATTACTTTAAAGCAAGTTAAAGCTTGGCATATGCCGCGTGTGAACAGTTTGGGCTGGCTTGAAAAACTGTTCACACGCGGCATATACCAAGCCAATACTGGCTGCCAGTCTTATTGGCAGCCAGTACTGGCTCTGTGTAAATTATACTTTAAGACTAGTATACTAGATGACGCCCGCAACTCCATTGCGCAAAAATTCGTTTATAGCGCAGGAACCGTTCATTTTTTCGAGATAAAAAGTATCCTATGTCCTTTCCCGGGACTCTAAGTATCTCCATACCCAGCAAAATCGGTTCAGCGGTTTGGGCGTGAAGAGGTAACAGACAGACATACAGACAGACAGTGTATTACACTATTATAATATTAGTATTTATAATATTAGTATGGATAGTAAAGCCACAGTATTTAGGGTAAATATTGTAATACTAAGGTGAAGCCGATAGTATCCAAGAATCTAATATATAAAATTCTCGTGTCACGGTGTGCGTAATTGAACTCCTCTGAAACGGCTCGACCGATTTTCGTGAATCTTAGCGAGCATATCGGCTAGGGTTGAGAATCGGACAACATCTACTTTTTATATTGATAGATAGATAGATAGATAGATAGTCTTTATTCACAGAATTAAGTGAATTAAGTGCAAATTAAGTACATTTGTTGAATAAATAATAGTAAATTGTTACAACTCGAGACTGACGGCGACCATTGTTTGTGAGACGGGATAGCGATCGACGTTGCCATGGTGACATATTTATTTAGTCACGGCGGGCGAAATTAATACTTTATATGGCAAAGAAACGTTTGCCGGGACAGCTAGTATTATATATTTTGTTATTCCATAAAAATTACAGATGATTAGGGTGATGTATGAACAAGTCTTTTGATAACTCTTCTTCCGTCGTATCCTCATGGCTGAGGGACGTGACCACCAAAATTAGCTTTCTGGGATAGGACTCCCCACTTGTCTCTGTTTCTGGCCTGATGAAATGCCTCCTGAGACGTGCAGTCAGCAAATTGACAAAAATTGATAACTCTAAAACTGTTTTAAATGCGGTCGCTGGGTTTCAAAATACATTTCAATGGTACAAATAATAAATTGTGCGATGAATCTGCCGCGGTGTAATTTGGGATTTCCTACAACTGGTAAAAACCTGGTCGGCCACAAATTAATCATTGTCTTACAAAGAGGAACTGATTTAGGAACCTTAACTGATTTTTTCAAAAATTGATACTGGCAATACATGGATACTTACAAGTTACAACTTACATATTTTAACACTAGAATAGGAATACATATTCTTCAATTTCCAGTCCAAGCAAAAAGTCTTGAGTGAAAACGTGCTACGTGGGAGAGCCATGCTTCGGCACGAATGGGCCGGCTCGACCGGAGAAATACCACGTTCTCACAGAACTTATGAGTTGGTTCGCTGAGTGAGTGAGTTTATCGGAGGCCCAATCCCTACCCTATTCCCTTCCCTTCCCATATCTAGCCTCCCCTATTACCCTATTCCCTCTTAAAAGGCCGGCAACGCACCTGCAGCTCTTCTGATGCTGCGAGTGTCCGTGGGCGACGGAAGTTGCTTTCCATCAGGTGACCCGTTTGCTCGTTTGCCCCCTTATTTAAAAAAAATAAAATAGTATGTATACTTACAATCAAATTATCACACAGATTTGGACTCGCATCGAGTTTTGCAATATTAACAGACGATAGAACCATAGAACTGAAATATTACGTATTCTAAAGGCTATTAACATTTGACGACGGAAAATAATATCACGTATTTGATTACTTTATTGGAGGTCAAATTGTTTGGACAGAACAATCGAGAGCATGCCTTGATTGTAGAGATATAAATAATATTTAATTAGGTATGCAATATTATGATAAATGTTGAGTTACTATTATTATCAGTCCAAGAGGCAAGTTTTTATTTATAAAATAAGGGGCAAACAAGCAAACGGGTCACCAGATGGTAAGCAAGTACCGTCGCCCATGGACACTCGCAATATTAGAAGAGCTGCAGCCTTACCGGCCTTTTAGGATACGCTCTCTTCTTGAAGGTTTGCAGGTCGTATTGTCCGGAAATACTGCCGATGACAGTTCTTTTCAGAGTTTTATGCACTAAGGCTAGCCATTGATGAAAAAAACCTGTTTCATTACAGAACTTGTAGCAAGTTTAAGTAGTGCTATAGAAACTAAGGGACCATAGAGTATTTACCGTAGATGATCCTCCGCGGCGGTCGCAGCACCTGAGCACCGTAAGCCACCGTGTCCGGCTCCGAGTCCGGCACGCACGTCCCTATTATAATCCCCATTGTCACCATAACACTGCACTACCTGGCACACATCACAGCACGTCCGCTCTCCGTCGTGGTCGGCACACGACTGACCGTCAGCGACGGGCCGTCACAACGTGTACGTCGGCGTGACGTCACATCACCACCCCCTAATTGAAGCCTTATATCAGCCGAGTGGCCTTTTCCTTCCGAACACGCGACGAGTTTACTCCACGCGTTCTATGCGAACCTGGTAGGTACTAAAGAACTTACTTTGATCTATTTAAAATTTACTTTGAACTTAACTTTGTTAAACTAACTGATAAGGAAAAGGGTAAAAAACTAGAAATTCAATTACCCGACTGAGAATAAAAGGGAGAGTATTATGCGACAACCGACACAAGCGATTACGAATGTGTAGACTGTATGTATAGTGTAGAGGATCACAATAAGAACCGTCCATGTTTCACGTCGATTGAGCATGCTTTTTTTATGTGCAGGGGAAACCTTTGGCCCTACCCACTAAAACCACCTGTGATTTGCCATCAACCGTATAATTATGTCTTGTATCTGTCAAACGTAAGGCTCCCTCCACGACCGGCCGGTCTACCACAAAAGGAACTACCACCAAAATAAGTAAACGCTTCGGCAAATTGACGATTGAGCATGTCACAAGTCAGTTTTGCAATCATAGTTAACAATAAATTTGTCAAACACATTAGGACAGCTTCAGGTTGTTTGGTGTTGAACTTGCCAAGGTTTCTACCCTGAAGCCGTACAAGTATTTTCGTCCAGGGTCGTCAGACTGTTGACATTTTAATCTCGATAATTTCGTTTATAATGAGCACCTAAGCACATTTGTTAAATCGGCTTCTGTCAACCTATGCACTGTTTTGAGCACAGATATAGATCAAGATAGATACCGCATGTCACTTGTGTCACTTTTTTCCAACCTACTGTGACGTACCGATGATAAGAAACGTGTCCATTATCTAGGCCAACGTTTTTATTTGAATTTCTACAGCTCAATACGGCACTTTTAGGCGTTTAGGCATTTTTAAAATTCCGATTGACGTCCGATTCCGATAGCAGACTAAAGAACTGACTTTCGAAAGACGAGCATTTCTCGTCGTTTGGGAACGCGATATGGCACGCGAAGTACATACACATGCGGTATCTATCTTGATTTATGTCTGTGGTTTTGAGTCACTTTGATCTTAATGTAAATAATGCTCAGGGTGGGTGGCTACAATGCTACTAATTTCGATTAAATGTCACGTATTAACTGCGAAATAAACACAAAACCACATTAATTTTATCGAGTTTCAAAACATGATTGTTTGCATAAGCATTAAAAAAATAATTAAAATGGAGAATACAACATAGAATTGTGTTTTTGAGAACTCTACAAATTCAATTAAATAACTTTAGTTTTTACAGTTAAATATAGTAACATAGAAACGGTCGGCCATTTTACAGGCAACAGCGCTCTACGGACAAATAAAAGGATTCAAATCACTCCCTAGCCGTAGATGTACGTTGTACGTAGATGAATCCGGTCTACGATTGCTCTCAATTCCCTGAACCGAAATTGATTAAAATCGAGTGGACAGACGTTGTAGTGAGCACAAGGGACCAACCCTCTAGTTTTAATGTGAGTAAAGAAATATACAGCAACAACTAGTTAGTAAAATCTGTCAGTAGAGAAAGCCAATAATGCTCGACTTGTAGGGTTTTATGAGATGAGTTCAACAGTGCTGTTGATTGTTTACCATTTTTAAATAAACCAATCAAAAGCGTTTATTTGCTGGTATCTGGTAAATTTTGGTAAAAACAACAAAACATCTAACACATTTTGCTAAGGCCGATGTTAAATATGTAGATCTGGGTTAAATATAACCCTTGGTTAACTACCATTTTATCTCTCCCGTAATCTCAAAGACAAAAACTATAAAGGCGGGTTTAGATACAAAACCTTCGCGTGACGTCGCTGTCCTTGGTTCAAATCACAGGCGAAGTCTCGATAAACATAAGGACAAGGCACTACAATTAGATATACAACGGTCAAAGACGTCACAAACGTAAATGACGCTGCAGTAATTATACTTCCGTGAGCTATTTGTGAAATGTGTGGCGACGAACTCGTCGGAACAGGTTGAAAAACTTCAGCTGTTTACTTACACTAGCTCCCGAGTCGTGAGCCCTAATATTTATTTCTGTTCGAAATAATTACGAGCGGGATGGCCTGAGAATCCAATGAATAGTAAGTAAAAGAAATTGATTCATAAATCGAGTCCTATAACAATCTAATGGCTATGATAGTCAAACATTTGTTGTTTCTTATGTAGATCACATTTATAGTAGGGGAGGTCGCGCTCAGTTTAAAACAGGGGTCACCAATTGGCGGACCGCGGTCCGCATCCGGACCGCCGACCCATTGTGTGCGGACCACCGACCAAGCATTTTCGAAGATGAATGTCAATAGCTTGCACCAATTTCACTCCAAACATCAGACAGATAATTTATAGCGACTGATACCTTAGCTTTGTAATTTCCGTTATTTCTTTCAAAAATATTTTTTTATAAATTGTGCGGCCCGCGAAGGTCATTTCATTTCTTAAAATGGACCCCGAGCGAAACTAATTGGTGACCCCTGGTTTAAAACGTCATTTCATACCGAGCGAAAATCGTTACAATAATAGTATTCCACTAATACATAACAGCTTTGATCGTCAGCCACTTCATAATGGGTGGAATAAAAATTGAGAGCATCTCAAAGTTGTTGTTGGGAATCGTATTGAATTGACATTAAAAAGTTCCCAATTCGCACCCAATAAAGGTTCATAATATTATCTAGATTATACACGTTTAGGTTGGGTAGGTGTTATTATAGTTTTAGTATATAACAACAGATGGCGCTTTTAAAGCAAAATGTATATAATTTTTCACAAATATTAACTATCGAATTAATTACTTAAAATTGCTATGTGAGATAATTTTATGGTTAATTCAAACGAAAATCGACATCAGCTGAATGTTTGCAGGTGGAAATGTCATCTACGCGACGCCCTAGGATACATTGAGCGCGAAGTAGTGCTATATTGGTCATAACTTATATCGCTGGCTAACGGTTTTTCCGCCATCGTATTAGCGACTGACGGTTTTCTTTATTATTTACAAAGTAGAAACATTCATCTGTATAAATTTTGTACGGTATAAAATGACTTTATATTCAAAAAATTTTTGCATGTTCAGTAACGCGACTGACGTTGAATTCCCCGTCTACAATACGGCTGACGGTGATTTTTTGGTTAAACATGACCTCAATAACATTCGGTATAAAATCACTTTTCGCAACTATTTTTTTTACAACTTTGAAATACTCTCAGTTAACATTCCACCACGGGTGCGGCGACTGACGCTGATTATATTGATTGATAAATATTAAGCTACCGCTGGACAAAAATTTGGTCGGTATGAAATGACTTAGCAAACGCTAGCACTACCTCCCCTACTATTAGCAGTTGTGGAGTGAATTGAATATGTGACAGTTTTATTATAATATAAGGGCTGGTCCCTATTTCACCTACGCCTGTTAGTGTTAAATACGCAAAATATATATACCTTTTCTTCATTTGGAAAAACGATCGGGAGAGTGAGGATAATCAACGATTAAGCTTTGATGAAAATCAGCCACCCCCGACGACCATTTTGTTTTTCAAAAGCAGACACGTGTAACAACAAAGGAAGTAAGTTTCTAAACTCTGTTCACAACAAGTAACATAATTTATTTGGAAGCCTAATAACTTTATTTGTATCGCGATCCACGTGATCCTCCTCCCCCCCTCCCCCTTCCACCAATCAGTGTATTATTTTTCAGTCAAACAGTCGAATCTGTAAGTAAATAATCCGATTGAGGTGCGTGGGCCGTAATGGGATTTCTGTGAACTGTGATTCCTTGAGGACATGAGGATGAGGAGGAAACGACTAACGAGTGCTTAGAGACAAGACTCATCGATGTACATGATTTGAATTGTTGACTGACCTGAAATAAACACATCTAGGAGCGGTTTTGATGACGTATTTTGCACGGCCTGATCGAAAGCGAATCGATAGTGCGTAGGTATTGGATTCGGGATTTTAACAAAATGACAACAAAATCAATGCGTGTCAGCGATCGTTGTACATACGTTATCTGTCATTTCTATAGAATAAAGGAAATTCTGGAGAACCATTTAGTATTTTCGTGGTTAATTAAAATTGAAAGCTACACAAAATGTAACTACTTACATAATTTTTTCCTCGTTTGTGTAATATTCGTTTTGATAATCTACTCCTCTACGTTAGCGACGTTTAATTCAATTAAACATAATTCCATTTAAATACTTCCAAGTTACAACTTACAGCGCTACCTTTGAGACGTCGGAAAACGCGAAGTTGTTTGCTTTCGTTTGACAGTCGTAAGACGGTGAGTGGAGACCACCAGAAGCCAATAGACACAAAACACGTCCAGTACTAATGAATTGGACAAGAGTGACGTTATAGTGACGTCACAACAGAACGCGGGCGAGACAAATTGACAGTGCATTCATGATGTATCGAGTGGGGAATAATAAAAGCGCCTGGTGAAATTTCCTAGCAATATTCAAAACGCCATTTGCATTTACATTGTCGCTGCAATTATGCTTGAATAAATTAAACACCTTTCAGTCGTTTCTAGATGTAAAGAACCTGAAGAATCCGGAGTTCGTGGGTTCAATTATCGAGTTTTTACAAAAATAATACTTCTAAGGTTGGTAAACTACAGTCCATGCGTCGCATGGACACTTTTTACCCATACTAAAGAAGTACAAAACACCGCTAAAAAGTTTTCACCTCAACAATTGAATAAAACTCGAATAAAGCCTTCTATTTAACCTCAAAGTACACTTTGTAAAATTGGTATAATTAATGTGAGTAATTTGTGGTATTAACGTCAGACTAGCGGAAACATCCCCGTGGTTGTAGTGGGGGAAGTGGGGGTGAAGTAGAGAGAAGTGGGAGAGCCATGATTCGGCACGAATGGGCCGGCTCGACCGGAGAAATACCACGTCCTCACAGAAAACCGGCGTGAAACAGCGCTTGCGCTGTGTTTCGTCGAGTGAGTGAGTTTACCGGAGGCCCAATCCTCTACACTTTTCCCTTCCCTACCCTTCCCTATTTCCTTCCCTACCCTCCCCTATTACCCCTTAAAAGGCCGGCAACGCACCTGCAGCTCTTCTGATGCTGCGAGTGTCCATGGGCGACGGAAGTTGCTTTCCATCAGGTGACCCGTTTGCTCGTTTGCCCCTTTATTGCATTAAAAAAAAAGTGGGGGGAAAGTGGGGGTAAAGTGGGGGCCATTATCCTTGTTACCTTGTATCACGCGATCGCTCTTAGAGTCCTCGGATCGCTACTACGATGGTACAGAGAGATTAGACAGGAATTAATTTAATCTTGAAGATGCAATTAAATTGTGGAACTATTAAGGGAGTATTTTACTGTTAATCCCATAAGGCGTCACAAAAGATGTAAGGTACTTTCATCTTATACCTTTAAACGAGCAATTCTTGTATATATATAAATTGAAATTGGAATCTCGGAATCGGCTCCAACGATTTTCATGAAATTTAGTATATAGGGGGTTTCGTGGGCGATAAATCGATCTAGCTAGGAATCATTTTCATAAAATGTCATTTTATGTGTGTTTTTTTAATTTTTTGAATACCGAGCGAAGCTCGGTCATATAGCTAGTTATAATAAAGACGTTATTAACAACTTTAATGGTAATATTTTTCGTACGAGAATATTCTAGGTTTCATTGCTATGCTTTAACTTAAACTAATGTATTCTACTGTTCTACAAATTACAATGGTAGGCACCAGTGAAGACGCAAATAAATTGACTTTGACTTTACGATGTTGGGGCATGGTAAACTGGTAGTGTCCTCGGCCAAGTCAAGCGTGACATTTTCCAACGATGATCTATGGTCCATAGACCAACTTCTATCTGTGCAGAGCTTTGCAATGGCATGATATTGCGTCTTTTTTACTGATTTATAAAAAAGGGGGAAGCTATATGTCCGCTCTAGATATTTTTTTTATATACGTTAGGATTAAATTGAAACAAAAATCATAAACATCCATTGTCAGCAAAGGAATCTATAATAAAGTGTAATAATAACTTTCATCAGTCGATTTTTTATGTTCAATAATGAACACAATTTCCCAAAAAGTCTAAGTGAAGACATTGTTAATTAATAATTAATTAATATTAATTGATATCTGAATAAAGGTGTAAATTATACCTGCTATTGCTAGCTAAACTCAGTGTAAGCCTTTCAGACGAACTAATATTTAAATTCACAAATTGAAACGTTCCAAGTCTTGCCAAGCATAACTTTTGTAAACTAAAGCCCGTCACAGACTTAGCTATAATATATATTTCTGTGACATGTGGATTTAGTAAAGAAAATATATAGTAATATGCCTAGCTATAAATATATTAATCTATACTTATTATAAAACAAAGTCGTTTTTTTTTCCCTCATGTCCCTTTGTTCCCTTTAATCTTTAAAACTACGCAACGGATTTTGATGATTCTTTCAGTGTTAGATCGCCCATTTATCGAGGAAGGTTATAGGCTATATTTTATCACGCTAAGATTAATAGAAGTGAAGAAATAGAGTAAAATGTGGAAAAACGGGGAAAATTATTTGAAAGGGCTAACTTGAACGCGCTAATCTCAGAAACTACTGGTCCGATTTGAAAAATTCTTTCAGTGTTAGATAGCCTATTTATTGAGGAAGGCTTTAGGCTTTATTTTATCAATTATCACGCTAAGACTAATAGGAGCTAAGAAATATAGGAAAATGTGGAAAAAACGGGGGAAATTATTTGAAAGGGTTTATTTCGCGAACTACTGGAGCAATTTTTATGTAATTTGGCTGATATAAGAAGTAGACCACATGAAGGATAGTGATAGGCTATCGATTTTAATATTTTTTTCAGTGGCTATATATTTTATACCCGTGCGACGCCGGGGCGGGTCGCTAGTATATATTATAGCTAAGTCTGTGTCGGGCTTTAAACGTACCAATTCCATTAAGCATTGAAAATTTTGTACCTAACTGATAATATAAACTAAACGAAACGACACGTAACTAAATTAAGACTAACAAGTATTGTAAACGAAATGAAAATGAAAAATGAAATGGAAATATTTATTTCTAAATAGATTAATAAAGTTAACACTTCTGGAACGTCTACATGAGGCTTACCACCGGTTCGGGAACTATCCCGGCGAGAAGAACCGGCGTAACAAACTCGCAATAGCTTAAGGTAAATTACACTAAGTATGTAATAATGTGGTACATTACAAGTACCTATTATCATAGAATTATAACTTTATTTAGTATTGACATCGTTGCCTATTATAGAAGCAGCCTATGGCTTGTCAGCTTATTTTTCCCAAGGTGTGCTGTCATTAATAACTAAACTCTGTCAACTGCTCCCTCTGGATCGTATCCAACGAAGGGCCGCTCGAATTGTTGACTGCCATCGTGTTTCAAACAGCTTGGACCCCTTGGAATTACGCCGAGATGTAGCTTCACTCTGCATCCTCTATCGGTTGTATCACGGGGAGTGCATCGTCCCACGCGAAAAACATACCATCCTCATCACCTTGATGAGTGGCAGTCTTCCACAGTGCGTTTATCGCGTAACTTTCTGCCGCGCACTGTAAAACTCTGGAACGATCTGTCACCAGCAATATTTCCGGACCTATACGACCTGCAAACCTTCAAGAAAAGAGCGTAGGGAATACGAAAAGAGCGTATTCCCTCTTAAAAGGCCGGCAACGCACCTGCATCTCCTCTGATGTTACGAGTGCCCATGGGCGCCGGTAGTTGCTTTCCATCAGGTGACCCGTTAGCTCGTTTGCACCCTAATTTTATGTAAAAAAGACACGTCCCGTATTCATGTTTATATTTACCTCCGCACAGTGTGATAAAAACCTCGATTTTGTTTCACCGCGTTTTTCTTTCAAAATACTATAGTTGATAGCTATATAAACATTAGAGTAAAACTCCGAGATCGATATTCTTTGTAGTTATTTTTTAAAGAGTGTCAAAGTTGGCTTTTTTCCGGGTCAAAAATTTGCATAAAAATTAATTTAAAAAAAACTAATCAAGTAACATTAATTTTGTTTATACCAATTGAACAAGCACTTAATACTTTACTTTTTCTCCAAATTTGGTTAACCTACTGTGATCAAGTAGGGAGATATTTATTTATTTAATAATTTTAGTTTTTCATTTTTAATTTCGCGATTAGATCGAGTTAGAAAAAGTTTTAAGCATGAAACGATAGTGTGAGTAATCCTTTATCAATGTTATTAAAAATCACACTCCAATAACCTCTGTGTCAGAAGTTATATCCAATTCAAATTTTTTTAATAAAAATTCGGATTTTTCCGCCATAATATTAACAATTTTTCTCAACTCTAGTTATTTATTCAAGACATTTCGCGGGAAATATTGTGAATTCTCAGAAATTGCCAACATCACGCCTCGACTCATTATTAAAATATTACAATATTAAACAATAAACACGTGTAGTAACCTTATATTTTCATAACTTTGATATTCATTCGTTATTCATCATCTTTTTTTTTTGAACGTCTGAGGAAAAGGGGGATTTTGAGACAATCTACGTACGACGGACACGACCGCGTGTTACCATAATATTATCAATGAGTCTTTTTATTATGGCAGTAAGGTCTACCTACATGTTTAACAGATATTATGTTGATTGGTTGGTGTTGACGAAAAAACCTAAGAAACCAAGCATTAATACTCCTATAAACCAGCCATACGTAGGAGAGCCATGCTTCGGCACGAATGAGCCGGCTCGACCGGAGAAATAGCACGTTCTCACAGAAAACGGGCGTGAAACCGCGCTTGCGCTGTGTTTCGCCGAGTGAGTGAGTTTACCGGAGGCCCAATCCCCTACCCTATTCCCTTCCCTACCCTCACCTATTCCCTTCCCATCCCTACCCTCCCCTATTACCCTATTCTGATGCTGCGAGTGTCCATGGGCGACGGTAGTTGCTTACCATCAGGTGACCCGTTTGCTCGTTTGCCCCCTTATTTAATAATAATAATAAAAAATCCATAACTAAGGCTATAAGGGCCTGATTACACATACCGAGTATGGTGGCTAGACAGTGCCATCGGCCGAGCAGATCTATACTAATATTATATATACTTATCTATACTAATATTATAATTCTGCAGAGTTTGTTTGTTTGTTTGAACGCGCTAATCTCATGAACTACTGGTCCGATTTGAAAAATTCTTTCAGTGTTAGATAGCCCATTTATCGAGGCAAACTATAGGCTATATTTTATCACGCTAAGACTAATAGGAGCTAAGAAATATAGGAAAAAACGAGGGAAATTATTTGAAAGGGCTTATCTCACGAACTACTGGAGCAATTTTTCTGTTATTTGGGTCAGATAAGAAGTAGACCACGTGAAGGTTCATTGGCTATTTTTTGTGGACTAATTTGTCTGTGAAATATCTAATTTACGCGGGCGAAGCCGCGCGGAACGTCTAGTTTATAATGGCCGAAAGCACTGTATCGCCACTCTGGTCGGTAGTCGTAATCAGGCTAAGCACACAAAACCATATCATTATCATCCCTTACAAAGCAGAGCCGTATCAAAAGCAGTAACGAGCTAATTTAATCCACAAGTAACCAATTACGTGGGACAAACACGATACATCAAACAGTCGAGTTGAATGGTCGCAATTTGAATTGACTCGAATCACAGCCCACAGGCGAAACACGGTCAAGTGACGGAGACGAGGCAATAACGGAGCACTTGTTGTTTATACTTTTGAGGAAGAATAATTATTTAAGTAAACATGATCTCTTTACCAAGTCTGCTGTCCTGGTACTTTTTTGGGCCAAGTTTTCCATTTTTTTTTCTCCTTGTTAAACTGACAGGAAAGCCAATTGTAGTTTATTGATAAATAAAGATGGCCGCACTACCAATCATGGTGGGGCTGGGGGAATATGGCCGCCGGACGTGAGAGCTGTCGTCGACTTCTTCACCAGCCGCCGCCGAGAGTAGTGTTCAGTGATACAGTATTCTGTGTTTAATTTACTCCTCCAACGATAATGTACAAATTGTACACCAATAAAGGTAATTATTTTAGAAATCTGCGAATTTTTATTTTACCATAGCGCCTAAACTCTAAACTGATGATCTGATTTTTATAAGGTCAATAGATCCTTTGTGAAATATAAAAGTTAGGGTAGCCATTAGCTTTATTATATTTTAGTACTTACTTTATTATACTTTCCACGGCAACAAATTATTTTTATATTTAAGTACTCAATTAAAAACATAACGAGCGTTATTTCCAGCCTGTTTTATATGAGATTATGGTATCTCTCCAGGCAATCGATGCTCCACGCTTCTGTTATGATTATGTTTTACTTTCAGCTCCGTATGAATCAGTGAGTGAGTCACATCCAACTGTTTGGGACCAATTTAAACCAAGTCTTTGTTGGTTGAAATTAGTCCAGACACCAGTTATGGTCACTCAACACTTCCGTTTTGAGAGACAATAAACGGTGCCGGAGACAAAGATTGCAATGTAATTGCTCATGACAGTTGTAACTGCCGGAATGGAAAAACAAGACAATTTGGAAAGTTATCTTACGAAGACTTATGCAGACTGTTTTTCTCTGATATGCTGGAAAATCACTACAAAGACGGCAACCTTGTTTGCATTATCCGCTGTGTAATAAATAAATAAAAAAAATTATACAGTCACAATGGTGTAACGAAAGCATCTTCTAGAAAAATTTACAACCAAATATAAAACCTCCTTCTTTCGGTCAACGACACTTCAAGGATACATAGCAGTAGGGTGTAGAAGTAGACGGATCCATCACGAGGGCAATCAACCCGCCGCGGATGTCACCCACTCTCAGTCCACAGGATAAATACCGGCAGAACACAAAATCGACACAGAATAAATGCAAACAAAACATACCATATTTATCTCGATGGCGATGGCAATGCACAAGGTTTATAACTGTGTAAAAATTGCAGAGTGAACACTCTGGTTCCTGGATATCGAGTCGAGTAATTTAAAACTAACAATATGTGGAGTAGATGTATTAGCGACATTTTCAAACAAAAAAATAAAAGAAAATGATGCTTTCACATTTAAAGCTGGCTTATTCCATTAACCAATTGTTCCTAGTAACAACATGCGAATAGTCTTATCTAGTCTTCTATCTCTATTCATTCTGTGGCAACCAGACAGTGACAGACACATAAATGTGCAATTTCCAGCGCTTCCGAGTTTATTGGACCATTCTTTACCGCGTAATGACAGGAAATGAGGTTTCTAACGATCCTGCGTAATACCAGACGTACGACGGCCAACTAGACGCAATAGAAAAACAATTCAATACTTAAAAAAATATTATGAATACAAAGTGTAATTGTCCGTCTGTTCTACACGCACAACCTAGATATAGCCTCCGTGGTCCAGTGGTTATAGCGTCGCTCTTGACTCGGAGGTCGTGGGTTCGATTCCCGCGTTGAAAACATGCTATTTCCAAGTTTGGTTAGGACAATGCAGGCTGATCACCTGATTGTCTGACAAGTAAGATGATTCATGCGTCGGATGGGCATGTAAAAAGTCGGTCCTGCGCCTGACCTCTCGCCAGTCGTGTCGGTCGTCCGTCCCACTGGGTTATGAGAGTAAAAGGAATAGAGTGATCTTGTATTCTGCGCACACACTTAGGCACTATAAAATTACTCCTGCGTAACTGGCCTGGTTCAATGATACCCGCCACCGTCACCGAAACCGGTGTGGAAGTTATTACACGCACAAGGAAACGCAATAAGCAAATTTCTGCGCGAACGAAGTTTCAAACAGTAGGAGGGCTAGCATAACAACAGTACATGGGAAAGATCGACATACTGACAGATTTTATCGAAAAAATGGCGGATTTCCATTGTCTGTCAGGTTGTATTGTCTAACTGTTACTTTGTCTATACTTCCGTAAAAAGAAACCGTTTCTATGGTGACCATGCTACAGCCTACGCCTGCTGGAGTTGTGCAAAAGCTTAAAACCACATGAATACGTAAATTATAATATTATACTCTGTGATTAGAGGCATCATAATAAATCTATGAACACCTTTTTCAATACAATTTGATCAATAGCTCAAAAGCTACTGAAGCCATAATGCAAGAATATGGAAATATCTAATAATTCCCTTTCACCCTTATTCCTTCGACAAACTCAAAAGCCCTCCGGCAGAATAAACCGCAAAAAACCTTCGTATTATACCTGTATCCAATTTTCTGGTAGGCTACCTTTAAGGGACCGGAAGCGGATGTGACGTCGATTGGGGGTGGTCTGGTTGTGAAGTATTTCGGGGGAGTTTTCTTTGGATAAGATATGTTTTACGACGCAAATCACACGCGAAATCTTTGGACGCGATTATTATGACAAAATAATGTTTTGCAACCCGAGTAGTGTAATCCACACTTCCATACTTAATATTATGAATACGAAACCCCTGAACCGATTTTGCTGAAATTTGGTATGGAGATACTTTGAGACCCGAGAAAGGACATAGGACACTTTTTGTCTCGGAAAAATGTACGGTGCCGTCGCGATAAACGAATTTTGGCGCAATGGAGTTGCGGGCGTCATCTAGTATAGTAAAAAGTAAAAATACGTGTGGCATTTGGGGACTGACGCGGTAAAGCAGAAGCATTGTATTTTTGATCAACTTATGCAATTATAATTCGCATACGTCTAGTCGCACGCACACAAACACCGTACCGAAATCTACGAACTGAAATGACGTTGAAAGAAGCATGGGAACGCCGGGTACAAGTATCACGTAAGTTTCACATACCTACTAGCCTGGACGTAAAAATAAATTAGTATGCCATATCCAACACTAAGGGCCTGTTTCACCGCTTCCTGATAAGGCTATCCACCACTTAACTTGACAGATGGAGTATGGAGAATCTGTCAAATAAGCCTATCCGGCACCTTATCAGAAAGCGGTGAAACAGGCCCTTAATCTTTTAATCTTCAAGTCAAAACGTTATTCAAGTTTAATGTACTAGTTTACTAACAGTCTGGCGGAGTGTAACTAACGGCCTAGGCGTTCTATTAGCTGGCTAATTTTACTAGTTGGCTGCACAACCCCTACGGAGGCCTTTGTGTGAGCTAAATGAATTAAGTCCAGAGCTGATACCACCACATTATTAACTACGCCACAATAGCTCATTGTTATATTTTATGATTGAACTATAAACTCGTATTAGTTAATTAAGAGTTTTATTAGACCATAAAGGTTATATTTAGGATTATAATATAGACTATTCTATATTAATGTTTACTAGCTATATGACCGAGCTTCGCTCGGTATTCAAAAAGTTCAAAAAACACACATAAAATGACATTTTATGAAAAAGATTCCTAGCTAGATCGATTTCTCGCCCCCGAAACCCCCGAAAATCGGCTCCAACGATTTTCATGAAATTTAGTATATAGGGGGTTTCGGGGGCAAAAAATCGATCTAGCTAGGAATCTTTTTCATAAAATCTTTAAATGAGCAAAATGAAGAAAAGAAAATAGAAAGTTATTCCGTTAGTTTAGGTACTTGTTTGAAGAAGCTTTGTAATGCATAGCATAGATCATAATTGTTGTCAGTCAGAGTTACAATACTTTAAGAAGTTCCAACGTGGGCATCGAACCCACGACCACCGGGAAGAGAACCAAACCACTAGACTACAGAAACATTACATAATATAATAATTTTCTGTGTACAAATTAAAGTAAATAAAATTTAATTACGTAACAAATAAATTCATGAATCTTTAACGATTCTGTTAATACATTGAACTGTTTAAAACCGCACATCTGTTAAAATGTCAATTATGTTAAATGGTATCGGCGATTATATGACCGACAGATATTTAACGATTTTAACGTTAATGGTGAGATGATACAGCTATAAGTGCGAGGAGGTATAAAACTATTTGTCGTGAATGTATTTAATCGCGACAAGAATTCTATATCAACAAAGAGTATGAAAGAATTATTTATCTTAGGCATGAAATAAAATGTACACAGTAAAACGAAAGAGATCAATCCTAAGTTTTCCTATAAAAATTTTAGATGTTAAAAACGATACCTGGAAACTTGTACAAACTGTATCACTCCGTGACTTCTTTGTTCTATTTATAAAACATTAAGGTTAAAATATATCTAAGTTAAATTATGCCTTTTGAAAAGCGACTCAACAAAATTCGTTTTGAAATAAACCAAGTATTTAAAGTCGCGTTAGTTTTGTGAGTGGAAAACTCATTTCTTTATATCACCTCTTAACACATTTTGCTTTCAATGCTAACCATCCATTAAATACGTTAAACTTCGAACGACACAAAAATAACCAGTACCAGGCTTGCATAGCTTAGTTAGAACTTTAACTTACAACATAACTATCAATATTTGTATAAAACCTATGCACTCCTAGTAGCTCGCTACGGGGGCTCTACGAAGCGCTACGCGGTGCTACGCGGCTGCAAGGCGCTACGAAGGGCGTCCGCCCGCCCTGAGCGCGCGTCGGCGACTGCCCGCCCTGTCTGAGGACGACGGCGAAATTCAATTGTATACATACTAAAAGGGGAGGGGAGGGTGCTATTTGTGTAGTCACTCGAGCGTCATGGAGACCTAGTAGGTTTTTTACGTTAGGTAAAACTGATTAAAAAAATAATAAGAGCGCTTTTTTATTTTAGCGGTGGGTTCAGAAAATGCAGCCATTTTAAAGTTTAGAAAAAGCAAATATACTCAAAAAATTGCTACGTAAATTGTAAATATATTTTAGACAACAAGGACTAAATCATTTAGTTTAGTGCAAAATAAAATATCTGCGAAGCTTAGTTAGGAAAATATTAAGCTTTATTTTTTTATACTTTAAAATGTCCCTACAGACTTACCTAACCTTTGAATCGTCAGTGCTTTATAAGGAAGCTTCTTTGGGGTATACTAAACATCCCCTGTCTTAATCTGACAGATCCGATAACATTTCAATATAAAAATTAAAAAAATTAACCCACCACGTGAGAAATCTAATTTCTATACCATGATAACTAGACACATGTCGGAAGCCTATACAAGCTTAATCTGACACGCTCGAGCTACTCCCGAAATCCCCTCTTCCCCTCCCCAAATATACAGCTTTCGAGTCTCCGGCTGTGTTTATGGGGCCCAAGCACAAAGATTTTGCTGCGATGTACCTTATCGAATAAAATTGGAAAATTTCATACTTGTGTTTATTTTCTTTCATACAAATACTTTTTCGATTGTTTGCTTGAATAGAGGCTTCTCGTTTATGCGTAGAGTATACTATTATATTTATTCGTTATTTCTATTACACATTTTGTACAGTATTTTTTAAAATAAAGAATAAAAATAAACCGTTATTTATTAATTCTAAAAAGTCTACACAGCGCATAATGGTGTATTGAAATTCCTCGGCGTTTTTCAATCAGTCATTTTTCCCGTCTGCTGCACATAAAGGGGCTTCTATTTCTAAAAGTATGCCTCAATCATCAGCATCATTCGATTTAAACTTTTTTTTTTTTTGTTAATAGGGAATGTTACACAAAGGTCGCAGCGAGGGCGTTACTAGCACATATAGTAAATATTCCGACCAAAATCCGATATGTTGCACACGTCATACCAGAATTATATTGTCAGAAACGTTGTCAAACGTCAAAAAACACTTTTTGTTTACTGTATATGCTGGTGCTGCCCCCCCTATCCCCCACAAAATGCCTAGCATATTGTGGGGAATAATGGGTCATGCCCGCAAGTATATTTTGGGTATCTGCTGTGCCCGAAAGACGGCAGTGGACTACCCACTAAAAACTCGGCAGCACTCCACAGTGCTGGCTTGATGAATTTTAGCTAAAGAGGTGTCAGAATATTCGTCATTAAAGCTACTACTATAACCTACTTTGGCTATTAAATTTTGCCTACATAACGATAATAATAATTATTAATCACGTTTATCGGTGTGACGTCATACGGTATATTTACCACGAGCACCCACGAGCACTCACCTGTAACGGCCGTATACACTGACGTGTATATCGCTACATCTGATATTATACAATTATACATGCAATATACTTCTAATAATAAATATCTGGGGGCACGGCAGTGCCCCAGCCAAGCTTTTTAGCAAAGGCACGGCCGTACCATACTTTTTTTCGAAGCGGTTGGCGGCTATTTCACACCCCCTTTATCTTCGATGTTAACAAAGCTAGGGATTTAAAATTTCGGTCACTAGGAGCAAGTATTAAAACTAGCTTAACCTCCAAATTACATGAAATTTCAATAAATAGTTTAGGAGTTACGGATGGTCAAAATTACTACATTTTGTCACTCACTGACATATAGATCATCAAAATTCTAAGGTACTTCTAGCGGACTTAGAACCTTGAAATTTGGTACTCGGATAGGTCTTTATTCACAATGAAAAGAAAAATTATAACCGGCCAAGTGCGAGTCGGACTGGCGTACATAGGGTTCCGTACCGTCAATTTGTATGGGATTATTATTCATTATTAAAGTTAACATACAAATGAGCGTTTTCTGAAATTTTCAAAAACCTTAGTGTTACCATTATGGATATAGAGCAAAAAATTGAAAAAAATCGTGTTTGTTGTATGAGGCCCCCTTTAATAATTTATTTTATTTTGATTGGACTATTAGCTTTTATAACGACACCAGACATACATAATTTGTGAAAATCGCAATTATCTAGCTATTGCGGTTCTCGAGATCCAGCCTGGTGAGTGGTGACATACGGATGTACGACGGACAGACAGCGAAGACTGATTAATAATAGGGCCCTGTTTTCAGCCTTTGGGCAGGGAAACCTAAAAACTGAGATTGGAAAATAATATACTTAATAGGTAATTTAATATCATAATTTATTAAATAAAATAAAATATTTTTATGTTTGTAACTTTGCAAGAACAGTATGAGTTTCGACTGCATAAAATTTGTTTGACGTACAAAAGGCTTTAAGTCAGTTATAAACTTAATGAAATGGTATTAATCCTTCAGGCCCCGCGCGAGCACCGGTGATCGCGACAACAATAGAATACAATAGCAATTCCTGGAAATTCCGATTGAAGTATTAATTAAATAAAAAATAATATTAACAACGTTAATAATGAAACAATAATTGAATTCCATTTAAATATAAATGTAATCACTAATCAGTACTGAGATATACACTCACTACTTACTCGATACAATTATTATGGGAGTTTTAAGTTATCACATGAATTAAGGTGTGCTCCTTTCCTGCGAGGAACGTCGAGACGCTTACAACAGTGGCCAGTCCTGCTATGTATTCAACGGTAAAGATAAAAATGACCACATTCAAGTATTAGCTTAAGAGTAATTTATATAATATGAATATAATAATCGACTCAGAAGTCAGAAGTATTTACAATTACGTTGTCCACCTATAGAACTAACGAAGCCTCAAAGAAAAAATATAAAGGAGATAGGGAATGGGTGCTAAGCTAAGTACAGAAAAGTTATAACGTGTCCTGAAAAGAAAAGAAAAAAACCTTCAAAAAAGAAATGAAATCCCACCAAAACATGAAAATATGTAAAAGGAGCCAAGCAAAATATTGCATAGCTATTCAATACTTCTGCCGTAAAAAGTTTTCCGATCACATTCAAGCCAAGCCTTCAACTTATTTTGTAATTTAAATCAACATTCAGTAAATGTATCAATAGATTTCTTTATTTTATAATTATTATAGTGGCTTGGCAATAAGCACAATAGAAACAAATATAAAACTGCATATTGGGAGAGACGGCAAGCGTAAAGTGTTTTAATATGTAACGACGTATGTGGCCGATGGTACCCAATAAATCCAATTAGTAGCTGATTATTTCTCTAGTGCTTATTGCCAAGCCACTATAATAATTATAAAATAAAGAAATCTATTGATACATTTACTGAATGTTGATTTAAATTACAAAATAAGTTGAAGGCTTGGCTTGAATGTGATCTGAAAACTTTTTACGGCAGAAGTATTGAATAGCTATGCAATATTTTGCTTGGCTCCTTTTACATATTTTCATGTTTTGGTGGGATGCAAATATTCTGCTGACGTAGTAACAGAAAGTGCTACAGTCCGGTCGCGGGATAGGAATAAATTTGGCCATTGACCTACAGCTGCTTGTTGCACAAAAATGTAAGTATCTCGTGCCAATATTTTGTGTGGTGTGATAAAGACAGCTGTAGTTCAATGACCTAATTTTACTCTATTCGACGACCGGACGTTAGTGGTCAGTGGTCGGGGTATACTGTGAGCGTGGACCACAGTTTCCGATTTGAAACTGGGCGAGATGCTGAAACACGGAGCTAGTGCGGTATATTTGATAGGGTTGTCAAAGCAAAAAATCACTTTACATTTTTTTACTTATTCTTAGGCTGGATTTATATACGGCGATGCGAACGCGCAGTTTGGCCGCCACGCCGTGAGATCACAAGCAAAGAACAACGAACCTTATTGGCATACCTGTCGTATTTTGGTGTACACCTATGAAACATAATAATTATATGCCAATCGAAAGAGAAGATGTTTATAAACAATAAATATTCTTTGACAAAACTTCGTAAATAATATAATTTCTCAGTTATTTCAGTTTTAAAATGTAAAATAAATAAATATTTTAGATATACAACCTGAAATATTTAAAAAATTATAACATTTACGACCTTTTGTCAAAGAGTATTTTGTTGTTTGTAATTATTTTCTTTGTCGATTGACGTATGTTTCATAGGTGTACACGAAAATATGCCATTTTAAGTACTTGAAACTAATTAGGTATGCCACGCTCCATACTTGAAAAGGTTCGAACTCTTTTATGTAACGAGTTAAGGCTTCATTCCACCGCGGCGCACGCTGTTATATTTTCTTACAAAGCGAAGCTTGACGCACGTGCGTAGTCTCTCCGTGCGCCGCGGTGGAAAGGAGCCCTTATTAAAATATCGGCGCGGTCGCGCAGTCATTTACAAAAATTGTCTTGTCATCTCGCGGTGTAGCCACGAGCCGCCGAACCGCGCGTTCGGGCGGACGCATGTAAAACGAGCGGCGAGCCTAACGGTAACAGAAAACTTTAGGGTGGGTTGCACCAGAGGCATGGTTAAAGTTAAGGTTAAAGTTATGGTTATAGTTAAATATGGCGTCCTTTAGCTTTAGCTTTAACCTTAACTTTGACCGGAGAAATTCGCAGATGTCTGTTGCGTTTATTTTTTATTGAAGCTGCAGGTAACCGGATTGAGGGTATAAAAAATTGAATTATCCGTAAAAATCGACAGGAAAAATATAACACTGTAAATCATAGTAGATTATGAGCGGTTATAACTTTAACTAAAGATTTGACATTTTGCACTGTAAACTGTAGTCATAGTTAAAGTTACAATTATAGTTAAAGTAAGTTAGTGCAACCCAACCGTAGTTTAAAACCAGTAATAATGGTAAATAAATGTTTGTTTTTTTGGATATGGAACAAACATAATTTAAATAAGTGCTATGTTTGAGATTATGATTCTATACAAAGCCATTAGTAAACTGTTACTAAAAAGTTTAGTCATTCTTTAGCTATGTAGAAATCAGGAAGACACTTTTTCAGAGTGTGTAACATGCGGGCTAAATTACTTATTCCACTGCGAATGTTATTATTCAAAAGGTAAAGTGCATACATATTACAATCATATGCCACAATGCACAAGACGAGTCCGGTCTGCCTGCGGGCTGCAATCACTCCTTTAATCGCTAAACCGATTATGATAACATTCGAATACTTTGAGTCCCGGATTTGCGGGCAGCATCCAGTGAATAATAATAAATAAATAACATTATCAGAATACATACTTCTTTAGGATTGTTTCTATTTAGAAACATCATTACTTCATTAAATTTTATAAGTTCAATATATCAAACTGTACCAACCCTATCGTATGTTCGGGGAGGCGGTCGAGTGGTCTGTACGCGCCTGCAATACGAGAGCTTCTTGTATACAGCTGTGATATATTTTATTCATATTCAATATTTATAGCGACCACAGATAGCTGAACAATGTTGATAGACTTTGTGATCAGATCAGAGTGCTTCGTCATATTCCATTCGTTAATTTCGACAGCGAAGTAAGATGTCATATCCCATACATTTTTTATATATGTAGTTTCGCTATCGAGATCAATATATATTATATACGACTAAGTACCCAGGTCCACTTTCACCAGGAGAAGTTTTTGCTACTAGAGAGTCAAAATATAGTTTCTCCTTTATAATAGATACGAATAATCATTAAGATTCGTCAAAATGCCGGTATGGGTAAAAGTTAGTACAAGAAAAGTACAAAAAAGCTTTTAAAAATATCAAACGCGCGGTTTTCTATGAAAAATAACAAGAACTACACCAAATTGAGTATTTGCCGTAATCAAGTAAACTATTACATACAAGATTTTCTCATATTAAGTAAGATTCAGTTCAAGCATCTAAGATAATAGACCTATTACATTCCTTAAAGAAAAATCAATGGCAGACAGGAGCCAAGACGAAGCCTCAAAGTTGAGACTGTCTGGGGTATTGTCCTGTTGTTTACTCACTGTATGTAGAACATAGACATAGTACATAGATGTAGTACGCGGATGTAGTACACAGGATAATTACCTGAAACAAATACGCAAGCGATTAGTCACACAAATACACTGATCGCTAACGAATTGGGTTCATTAGTCTATACTCTGTAGTTTATCCTGCTGTCTGTTTATGAGATAGATCTTGTAAATAAATATCTGAGGAAATAAACAACATAAATGACCACACGTTGACGTTCATTGACCTGTTTGTTTGTCAAGCCATTTGTCCAGGATAAAATCTGCAATTATCTTTACCAAATTTTATTCTATTCAGCAATTTAAGTGTTAAGAATATAGAATAATAGTTAGGTGTACAAATTGATATTTAATTAATAACACATTTATGTAAACAAACGAACACTCAAAATCGTGAATATTATCGGAGTAAAGATGATTTTTAAAGATACTTCTAGATAGAAGAATCACTGTAAATGTTGTATAATGTTAACATCTACGAAAACAATAACGAGGCTAATTATGCAACTGATACACCGTAATTCCACGTACATGACGTACCTACGTTATCATACGGGCTCTAATACCGTACATTATCTGTTTCTAGAATATACATACTCGTTTCGTTCATGCAATTGCATATTATATAAATAGTAGAAAAAGGCTGAACTCGTCAACTTTCGGGCTAAAGGCCTTTATAAACGAGGAGGCCGATCGGTTAGGTTGGACCACAGCTGGTCACAGACCGACCCTGAGCTATCGACCTCTCCATATAGCCCTTTAGAATAAAACTAGCTATATGACCGAGCTTCGCTCGGTATTCAAAAAATTCAAAAAACACACAAAATGACATTTTATGAAAATGATTCCTAGCTAGATCGATTTATCGCCCCTGAAACCCCCTATATGCTAAATTTCATGAAAATCGTTGGAGCCGATTCCGAGATTCCGATTACATATTTATATATATACAAGAATTGCTCGTTTAAACATATAAGATACCAGGGCGAGACCCGTGTTTTCCTTGTAGGATGTCAGTAAATTAGATAAACAGAGGTCTAAGGAGAAAGGAAAACGGATGAAAGATAGTTTAAATCCCTATTTTTAGGACGGTGGCAGCTATCGCATATCATCAGGTGATCGTATTATATTAGATATCTGAATAATTTTCATAATAATAATAATAATAACAATTTATCCTAAATCTCATTACCAGATTAGACCGAAAACATTTCACAACAGATCGTACTAGCACGTACGTATCTGCATGCAATCTTTAACCCCCAAAGCACTCCGGTAAAGCATCTTCATCAAGACGTATATAGGGACATAGATATACAGATATAGAGGTGCAGGTATATAGAGATACAAGTATATAGAGAGATACATAATATATAGAGAGATATCTCTAGTCTGTAGACAGTGGGCGGGCCGTTGAACCGTCTGCCGGCACTTACCGCGATAGCCATGAGCCAGGATAAACCGCACTCGCTGGAAGTACCGAACACACATAAATTCACAAAACCATAATATATGTGTGTGTATATCAGAGATGATATCAGCTCTCGCCGCCTCAGCAATCTTGAGGTCATGGACCTGTCCACCTTATGGCTCCGCATAGATTGCGACGACCACCCTCGCGTCTATGCGTGCCTATATAGGTCACATAGTGGTGACCCCGAGACGGACCGACTCTTGGAGCAGCTGCTTCAGATTTTGTGCAGCAGCAGATCCCATCCGCAGAGATCATAATACTAGGCGACTTTAATGCCCACCACGCCGACTGGCTCAATTCCAGTAAAACTGATCATACGGGGAGATCTGTCTGCAACTTTGCCCTTGCGAATGACTTGACACAACTGGTTACTACGCCTACGCGAATCCCAGATGTGGATGGTCAGAGTCCTTCCTTGTTGGGCCTCCTGCTGACTTCAAATCCTGACGGCTACCAAATATCCGTAACCGCACCACTTGGTTCATCCGATCATTGCCTACGTACGTAATTATTAGAACGATAATATGTATTCAAAGTTTTCTTATATTGAGCACATAGAAATCATTTACAAAGACCATCCTAAAAGTTACAAAAACTTTGTTCGTAATTCAGGTACAACTCGAACTGTTTCGTTAGAATTAAATGGGAAGCTGAATTTATAGTAGATAATTGAAAGGGCTTTAAATGATTTTCTATCTATTTATATAAAATATTATTTATTTAATGATTTCTTTAACAATATGTTACTGAGGTATATTATGTACGCATGATTTATGACAAAAAATGTTCATTACATTATTTTAATAGACTCAGAAGTCAGAACATTAATATGAACTTTTCTGCTGTCCGTCTGTATAGTTTCATCCCCCGGCGTCGCCCGCGATCGATACGTCGCGCCGCTGTAATGTTCCACCAGGAAATACCAGGAAACTACCCGGAACTACACGCTATAACCACCCTTGTCGCATACGTTATAGAGGTCAGTATCGCATTTCCTGTAAGTTTCCATTCTTAAAGAACTACCCGGAACCTCACACAATAAAAACCCTTGTTCTTTATCGCATAGTGGTCAATATCGCATTTCCTGTAAGTTGACAATTCTTTTATAACTACCCCCAAGTCACATTACCACCCTTGTAAAGTGAGTCATAGGTGTCAGTATCGTTTAGCTGTACATTTTAAAAGTTAAAACACTAGATTTATAGCCCGCACCTAGGACCTAAAATTAGTCATAAACTCATGAGTCATGGACAAGTATCTGAATTAGTTGACGACACGAATATTATCACGTTACATTATGAGATAAGTATTTTTGATAAGTTAACGTAATATTTAAAAAAAATCTACCTTTTATAGATCAAGTAAAATTAAAGACTAGATAAAAATAGATCTTAAAAAAGCCTGACCAGTGTAGGTGGCGTAACGATTTTAGCAGTCTATAGAATTGGTTTTTTACCTCAAACTTATGTCTGACTGGCATAAAGACCCCAAATTCAAAAGTAAGAAAATATTAACGCATTGTATCACTATGTTACGGTAAAGTCACAATTATTTCTGTGACACAGTTTCTAAAAAAATCCTGTCATCAAGGTCTTGCAGGTGACACCGGGCCGGTAACGGTAAACTGTTGAAATTAGTCATTACCGCGCAACGGTGGCCATTGTTTATAACTAGGTGACCACTAGACTGATATAACGCAGGTAGGCTCTCCGACTGACCATCGCAACTTGTCAATTATGATGTAGGCTCATTGACTAGCCGACACAACTCGTCTATACGATACAGTGATATATACGATACAGTTTTATACATGGGAGAGCCATGCTTCGGCACGAATGGGCCGGCTCGACCGGAGAAATGCCACGTTCTCACAAAAAACCGGCGTGAAACAGCGCTTGCGCTGTGTTTCGCCGAGTGAGTGAGTTTACCGGAGGCCCAATCCCCTACCCTATTCCCTTCCCTACCCTCCCCTATTCACTTCCCTTCCCATCCCTACCCTCCCCTATCCTATTCCCTACCCTATTCCCTCTTAAAAGGCCGGCAATGCACCTGCAGCTCTTCTGATGCTGCGAGTGTCCATGGGCGACGGAAGTTGCTTTACATCAGGTGACCGGTTTGCTCGTTTGCACCCATATTTCATAAAAAAACAGGCTCTTAGTCTAACAGCTAACTGATAAAACTCACTGCCTCAGGCTCTCCAACTTAAAAACAGTCAACACAACTCGTCAAAATGACACAGGCTCTTTGACCATGCGAAATAACGTACGACTAGTCGACTCGTGGATATGGACGCCGAAATTATTCAGGCTCTCCGACTAGCCAATGCAACTTGGCGATATGCTGCAGGATCATAGACTAGCCGACCCAACCCGTCAATACGACACAGGCTCTTTAGCCAGCCGATACAAGTGACCAACTTAGGTGTTCAGACTAGCCGATACAACTCGGCTAGTTCAGACACTTAGACTAGCCAATGCGACTCGTTTAAATGACGTTGTCTCTCCGACTACCCAACGCACCTCGCCTTACTTTTACTTATTTAATTATGATGTATGCTCTCAGACTAGCCGTGAAAATTCTCGACATGACGTTGGCTCGCCGACTAACCGATATTTCGTCGACCGGCAACGCTTATTAACTTTAATCACCACTTTTGAAACACCGCGCCGCTAACATTAGGCTAACATGTTACCGAAAAATGAAAACATGACAATAACTTATGATTTGTGGCGTTTAAAAGAATATTTCTCTTATTGTCTTCCAAAAACCGTTATTTGGACTAGTTTTAAGAGTAGAGCATAATTACAACCAGATAAGTTACTTTTCAGGATTGGCTGTAATAACAGCCACAAGTAGTAGTTTAAATGTCTTTTCCAAGTGGAAAAGACTTACTTTTTTGTCCTTATTCTTCGTTTTGAGGGCAACTTAAACCCGGTTCCGAGGTTCTTGGATACGAATTACGATAAATAGGATAAAATACAGGTCTTATGATGTATCACAATAATCAAAATAATAATAACCTCCTTTGATCTTCTGCATTCCTGGTAAGTACTCATATATATTTTTCAATATAGGATTTTCTAACATCGTCAATATCTTTGAATACCTATACCCCTCCATATTGCCCCTCTATATCTTCCCACTCCTCCAGGGCTGACGAGCACAGGTCAGCACCATCCATCAGGCAGACGGATGGCTTTTTTCGTCGCCAGCCGCAATAAATCTCCCGCTGGAAATGGATAATAAATCTGCTGGACGACAAATAGAGACCTGCTTTGTTTGGATACAGCATACAAGCTATACAGAAATTATATACTACTAGCGACCCGCCCCAGCTGGTATAAAATATATAGCCACTGAAAAAATGATTAAAATCGATAGCCTATGATCCTTTACGTAGTCTACTTCTTATCTGTGCCAAATAACATAATAAAAATTGCTCCAGTAGTTCGCGAGATAAGCCCTTTCAAATAATTTCCCCCGTTTTTTTCACATTCTCCTATTAGTCTTAGCGTGATAAAATATTGCCTATAGACTTCCTCAATAAATGGGCTATCAAACACTGAAAGAATTTTTCTAATCAGACCAGTACTTCCTGAGATTAGCGCGTTCAAGTTAGCCCTTTCAAATAATTTTCCCCGTTTTTTCCCCATTTTCCTCTATTTCTTCGCTCCTATTAGTCTTAGCGTGATAAAATATAGCCTATAACCTTCCTCGATAAATAGGCTATCTAACACTGAAAGAATCATCAAAATCCGTTGCGTAGTTTTAAAGATTAAAGGGAACAAAGGGACATGAGGGAGAAAAAAGCGACTTTGTTTTATAATATGTATAGATATTAGACTGGATGATCAGTAAACTCTTACTAAACTCCTAAATGTTCTCCTAAGCCTTCCATAGATTTCCACAAATATTTCAACACTCAAATTCAAAGCCAAATCGGTTTAGCCATTCTCGAGTTTTAGCGAGACACAATTTATTATTATGTTTATAATATATTGTTTATCGTTACTTTTAACTACAGTGGCTGCTCTTAAATTTATTAAACCACAAAATATTACTGAATACTGCAAGACCGTAGAGCAGAGCTTCCAAAACTTTCTCTTCATTGTCTTATCCGATGGCGACAAGATTTCGACTGCGATACGGAACCGTTTTGAGAATCACTGGCAAGGCGACTTGCCATCTATAAAAAGCTGTAAACACTCATTTTCAGATCCCGGATACGACTTAATCCATTCGGATTTAGTTAAAGGCGAACGTTGCGATATCGGTCCGATGTCACCGAAGGCCGCAGGTCGCCGCCCTGCCGACTCGCTTGACCTTATGTAACATTAACATTATAATATTATGTGTAAGAACAAAAACATACATTTGCATACAATACAGTACCGCCACCGGAAATCGCAGAGATATCAAATAATTTAAGTTGTGATAAAGTATCCACTGTATGTTATAATACTTGTATTTTAACACCAGCTTGAACAAATAAAAATTGGAAGTCGGTTACTTAAAATTGCAGCTTGCAATGATTAAGAAGATTCTAGAGGTTTTTATAAGCTTACGAGTTCTTTCCCGCGCCTCCATGCAAAACATCCCTGAGGAAACGGTACGTTTATCCGCATTAAGTTATCTATATATATAAAACTCAAAAGTGACTGACTGACATGGTGATCTATCAACGCACAGCCCAAACCTCTGGACGGATCGGGCTGAAATTTGGCATGCAGGTAGATGATATGACGTAGGTATCCGCTAAGAAAGGATTTTGATAAATTCCAACCCCAAAAGGTTAAAAAAAGGGGATGAAAGTTTGTAATGAAATGAAATGAAATGATATTTATTTGAATAAAATATGGTTGCTAAAGATGTTACATTTCGATAGATCGCATATTTTGTCGTAGTTCACGACGTCCAAATATTATAATCACATCACAATATATATATGTATATAATAATACTTCTTAACGCGAGCGAAGCCGCGGGCAAAAGCTCGTAACTTATAAGTTATAACCCTATCCCGTAGCCTGCTCTACGTCTGCACAAATTTTATCAAAATCGTAGCAAAGGAAAGGTTTGTTCGCATCTCCCTTCGTCGTAGCTAAATATGTATACAATATCTAATTAGTCATAAGAAAATTCTAATGAATCATGTTTTTATTAAGCGCACCTTATACATAAGTACATAATGAGTATTAATGAGTGTACACTCTACAGCAGTGGTTCTTAACCGGCGGTCCGAGGACCACTGGTGGTCCATGGAGGCATTCCAAGTGGTCCGCGAAGCTATCCTAATAATATGTGAGAATTTCGAAGCTATCAAAAAACCCTTAGTTTAGGTAAACCAACCGGCTGACCGGCTAGACTAACATTTGGTAATATGGTCCCTCATGACTAAAAGCTCTACAGTCTACATGGTAAGTTACAAGTTTTATACGAACCAAGTTTACACCTACACCTGGTTAAACTTTACAATTACCTAGAAGCTTATAGTTCATAATGCACTCAACTAGAAAAGGCGAAAAGTTTTCATACCTTCAAATGGCCAAGTCTAGAAACTTTACCTTTAGAAATTATTACTAAGTCTCGAAAAGTTCATAAAAGTTACACTGTGTCGTAAAATAGTTATAGTTTACTTTGATCCAACTCAATTGCTTTCATAAAACTTAAACAAAGTTATAAAAAACAAAGATAAATAATTTTAGTAAGTTTGTCGGTAGAGGTCAACAAATAAGAAAGAGAATCTGAATTGTCATTATTGTGTACGTTTGAAAATCCAGAAATACATTTATTATTCAATTCATTTTCAGTTTATTTCATTAAATATCAGTGCAAACAACTACCTATCACACTTTCAGATAAACTCCATATTGGTCTTCGTAACTACATTACTAGAATGTATGACATTACCAGAATTCCAAGACAATGTATCAGACACCAGCACATCAACATTCAGCACTCATGTATAAACATTGCACTGATATATTCACATAGTATAAGATCCAGTTAACACGATTTGGCTTGTAAGGAATAAGCCAAATCGTTGGGCTATGATGGATTGTCATCACGATTGCCAAGCTGTCTAAGTATGTAATCGACGTCGATCATGAGCAATCATAGATGATCCCACCAAAAACATTTCATGTAAAATGTTACATCGACGACCGCAAAAGGTTTGCCCAATGAAAAAGACATCCGATCTATAAATGTAGAGCCAAGCTTCTGAATCTACGCGGACTAACTCTATCGATCCTAACTCCGGAATATTGCTCTGCATGTTCGTATCGCTTGCAATCGTCAATAATTATAGTCTATCAAAGGAGAAAATCTTAATCTTGCTCATAATATTATATTTATAATCTAAGGCTGGTATAAACAGTCAGTACTTAAGATGCATCTCGGTCTCAAGACACGGTTCAGGCTCTGTGATTGGTTGGCTGTCAAAATTTGGACCAATCACAGAGCCGAACCGCGTCTTGAGACCGTGTCGCATCTATTTATACCAGCCTTAGTTCCAACCGGCTATGCGGAGTAGCCTATGTTGTCTGGGCTATATTACTAAGAGTGTGACTATCGGACAACACATTCAGTAAGTTAAAAAAATTTACTTACGGTGAAAATTCTTGTCGTAGATGAGTGAAAAAATTTACAGAACAAAATATAATTTACAGGGTGTAACAAAACTAAGTGATAATACTGTAGGGTGTGTACGTGTTCCTTGTAAAGCGTTCACTGTGAAAGTAGCAGCGCTAAAAGACCAATTTTTTTTTCACTGTTGTATGGGCAAGCAACGATGTCAATACTAGGTTATAATTCTATGTGGGCAAGCGCCCTAGCGTCACGAATGAACAAGTTTGAAGAAAACTGAAAAAGTTTTGGTCTTTCAGCGCTGCTACTTTCACAGTGAACTCTCTACAAGGAACACGTACACACCCTAAAGTATTATCACTTAGTTTTGTTACACCGTGGAATTATAAGTTATAACCTATAAGTTATAACCCAATATATTTTAAAGTCAGTTAAAAATGACCCTTCATTCCGGCGTAGTAGCACGCGGCGCCGGACAACACCGATTGTTTCACATGCTCCTGGACTTTGTTGTTACAATAGAACTGTCGTGGAAATGAATATAGAAGGGCAGTGAATAATGTATGAGCCGGCCGGCGAGCTCGCAGCGACGATATATTATCATAGCACATCATAGTATGTTACACTAACCGCTAACCCCTGTGTGCTTACTGCTTAGTCATATTGTCGTAACTCGTAAGTGAAGAAAAAATATTAGAATTCACTAATTATTATTTATAATAACTGAAACAAAGTAAGACTACGCAAAAAAGCGGAGAAAATTTAGTTTCAAAAGAACGTAAAAAACAAAAAAATTTAATAAAACAATAACATAATAATCTTGCATACTTTAAATATTTATTTTGTGTGTTAAATGTTTACTAAATTTTAAAGACTCTCTACGCTAGGCGATGGAGGACCATGATCGCCAATTGCAAGTACAATCGTCGTCGTTCATGGCTGACGGCCCATCATCGACCAATATGCATCTCTAGACTTTACACGGCTGTCACCGCTTTTAGTTCATATTTCGCAAACGTGAATAGGGTGTCGTCCACCGGGTCGGAATCGGAGCGTAAGGGCCGATTGACACCGGATCGGCAGCGGCCGGCAGCGGCCGGCAGCGGTCGGCAGAGGCGCGGCGAGCCCTTTTAGAAGTTTTCAAGCGATACTAGTAGTTATAAGTATATAAATAAAGTTTAAAATTATTTCACACTAAAAGAGCTCTTCGCGCCGCGAGCACTTTCCGCCTGCGGCGCCGCGCAGCCGCCAGCGGCGCCTCGAGCCCTTTTAGAAGTTTTCAAGCGATACTAGTAGTTATAAGTATGTAAATAGTTTAAAATTATTTCACACTAAACGTGCTCTTCGCGCCGCTGCCGGCCGCTGCCGATCCCGGTGTGAATCGGCCCTAAGGGCCAGGCCACAACACTGCGTTGCGACGTCGCATTGCAAAAAACTACATTGCTTTTCTAAAGTTGTTCTTGTGATGCGACGCCGCAACGTAGTGTTGTGGCCTGGCCCTATTAGGTGCGGTCGGAGCATCGTCATTTATAATATTACTACCTGTTTCCCGCGACTTCGTCCGCGTCAACATAGTATAATAACAAAGACCAGTCCGCTGATAAATATGAAAAAAGCAAAATATAACCTCCTCCTTTTTAGAAGTCGGTTAAAAAGTAGCCTAAGTACCTTACTACATCAGCTACCTACCAAAAAAAGTCCCGGCAAAAAAGTTCAGCCGTTTCAGATATTACCCGGAACAAACAGACAAACAGACAGACAGACATACAGACAACAAAATTTGTTTTGGTGTTTGTATTGTACTTATATATATTCATATGCATGTAGTAAAAAACGGTTCTTTCAATATTACAGACACTCCAATTTTATTTATAAGTATAGATGTCAGGCGCAGAAATGACGTTCCAGTGCACGCAGTACCATAGAAATACAAACTAAAGCCTTCCGCTGCGTACGCTCCGATTCCGACCCGGTGGACGCGCACCTTTAAAATACACGACGTAAACATTCAATATAAAAAAATAAAAGAAAAGTACATTATCATACAAATTTGATTTCGCACAACTAAATAACATCAAAGAGCATTCGTCGGTTCTGGGATTTTTTATGTCTAGTGACCTTTTCGCGCAGAATGGAATAAAATATGTATTTTGCATTTAAAAGGAGAATATTGTGCTTGGAACGTGTCGCGTTTATTTATAAACGGGAAATTTTCATATTCACAAGCAGTCGTGTACGCGATCATACTTGAGTGACGCTTAACTTTTTCGACCTTAATTTGCGAGGGTTAAACAATAATTTTATGTAGAGATCCACCTTAGGCCACGGATCCACGGCTTATAAATCATATTAAATCAATGTTGAAAATAAATATTAATTTTAAATTTTGTTAGTCACGCTGAATCTGAAGAACGGCTAAACCAATTTTGGCTAAGTTTAGCCTTGAAATATTCGTGGAAGTCCAGAAAGGGTTTATAATATAAACCTTTTTTTTAATTATTATCAGGGAAGTGATACGAAGTTCACGGGGACATCTATAAAGCTAATAATATTACTTAATATTCGTATTTCTTGAAATTGTAATACAGCGTGGGAGACGTACATTTTGCACACAATTAAAAGCATGTAGGAACAAATTCCGAAATTTAAACGTTTTACAATAGACAAAAATTACTTTGTAATTTTAAATTTTATTTGAAATAATATATTTTATTAAGTTTGAGTATAATATTTTAAATGTAACATTATATGCACGTGTTGCAAAATCAAAATCCGGTTCATAATAGCCATAAGACGTAATAAAAGACCTGAATAATGGTCGGGTCACACTGAGGCCAGGATACAAGTCGAAGACTTCGGTAGTAGCGGATGCGTTGATCACTGTACTCCGTTTCAAGTCATTTCGATGTTAAATTGTTAATGTAAACAAAATGAACCCTCCTAATAAAATGTTCCAATGTTTATAGACGCTAAAGTTGATTGACAATGATTGTCCTTGTGTAAAATGTTAGAAAAGTGGCTTGACAGAATAAATAAGAGCTAAACAGTGTAATCACTACTAATGATTACTTGACTATACTAATGATAATGATCTGTTTAAAATTAACTAGTGATCTTTGAGTTTCTACAGGGCTGTGCTACCTAGAGTATGCAGAGACTCAAAGCATAGAGTATAGACCGTCAGAAAACGTGTCATATTTGAACTCTTGTATTGTTCACAATATTTTATTTACTTATTAATACTGTAAAAAATATTCTTCAAAAATATCTTATGGTTATCTAGGTTAGGAAACAGATCACACGTTTTGATTTCCCGGAAGTTGCAAAATTTTCTCCTCAAAACTTTTACGACAGCTGGAAAGTCCGGGTATCAAAATTAATTCACTTAAAATTAAATCTTAGCTCCCAAAACACAAAGATCATTTCGCATTATCATCATTTGGCTATCTGCCTCACAACATTATCGCCCCTATAAGATATATGAGTCATATCGCATAATATGTGAGCTCTACGTATGGGGTATAAATTATAATGGGGTCCTAATTGGCCCCAGCTGGACAGTTAGAGCCTTAATTCGTAAAACATAATTAATATAAACGATAATTATCAAGATTATTATCGCGTATCTACATTTCCGAATGTGTCATACTTATTTATATTTGAATATATTATACTATTATTATAATATTTAATGTGAAAACTGACGTGCGTAATATAGGTTTTATTTGGGTTTTATAATGTAAGAAAACTCTATTAAGGTAACTAATAATATTTACCCGATTACAGAAAATCCAAAGGAAGTGAAATGGTTCTGGTACTCTTATAGCGCATCCACACATGCCGCCGGCTTTCAACCTGCCTTGCCACCGAAGCCGGCGGCATGTGTGGTTAGCCGGCGGCCGGGCCGCCGACCGTTCAACCATTTTGGGCATCTATGGACCTCTAGTAACGTCTAAGCTACTGGTCTCATTTCAATTAATGAAAGGTAAAAGATTCATAATAATAGCCTGTGCAATATAGCCGTAATTTGCGTGGTCGAGTTATAGCTATTATGTGACGACATCAAACTCTAAGGGTGAAGCCAAACGGGCGTAATTTGTGCGTTGTGAGTTGCACAATTTCTGCCGCGTAAATATCTTTTCATACAAATCATGACTCACAAAATTACGCTGGTGTAAATCAAACAGGAATTTTGAATGAAATTGAATGCAACAGAAGTCTGGCGAACCGAAATTCTGCGAGGTTTGCGCATTCGAATAATGAAGCCTCATGCTCTGGCTAGCTGGTGATGATGATGATGATGTCAATGATGCATGACGCGTAATGTATCGCTACATTCCGTCACTCTCGCTGCATTGGTAGTGATTCAGAACGATCGTGATTGCCAGTGAAGTGCAGCATGCACGAGAGAGAGACAACTGAATTGTAGAGAAGGATGGAGTCTATAATTTACCATCACCTAAGCTATGACGTGTGCTGCATGAAAGAGAGAACTGTACCGTAGAGTAGAATAGAAATACTGCTTTTCTAGAATCATAACTAATTTAAACTACTGAATACTTACTACGAATATTAGTTGCATATTGTGACGATGAGCTATGACGACATAATTGACATTACAATTTATTTAGTCAACTCACAGTAGACTAGGCAGATTAAGTTGCAGCATTTAGTTAGCGTGTAACGTATATTATATAGACTACTGCAAAACTACTGCACTGATTTTGATGATATTTGGCTCAGACGTCTTCAAGGATGCATACTCAATATCTTTTCAACATCCATAACAGAGTAGTTCATGCGTGTGGTTTGTATGTGCAATGTGCACATTAAAGTACATAAAATATCGGGCAAAAGTTAGTGTAACACTAAAATTCACTAAATCCCTGTCACAAAACTCTGCTCCGCGACTCGTGAACTTGGCAGGCGCACGGCAGCGCCGCCGCCAAGTCGCCGCCGCTTCATCTCCGAGTTTTATCGCAAACGCCAAGACACATAATTAATTACACCGTTTAATGAACTTTTCATTTAACTGGATATTAGATTCTTGAGATTATTTGAAGAATGATCTTCTATATTTTGATTTTGATTCAACGGCTTTATATAGTTAATTTGAATGTAGTGTTTCGTAGCTATTGCCATATTATTTTAGTGTGCGAAAAGAATCTCGAGAACCAAATTCAAAACGATTGAAGTATGGGAGTTACGTTTCCTTAGTTTTTTATTATTCGTAGACTATTTATAAACTAAACAAAAAAACTGTATAAAGACCAAAGGACAAAGTGGCTGGAGCGTAATGAGAGCCGGCGAAAAATCGCAATAAATTCCAATTACGTCCTTATTAGATGCGATGAAAACAAAATCTCGTCTTGGTTTTTAATGAATGCTCCTAATGAGCTTGAATTAATTATGTTACCGAGAAAATAACGTTCACGTGCCACCTTTTTAGAGTTCCGTATCGTAAGGGTAAAATACTCATTGATTATTATATTTCGCTGTTATGTATGTCTGTATATCCGTATTCTGTCTGTCACGCATTTAATCAGGCTAGAATTTTTCAAAACATAATGTTTTTTTATCGCCGAAATAACAACAAATACTAATGCGTAAAAACAGAATATAATAATATCACAATATTGAACCCATATAATTTACTTATGATAATATAATAGCTCCCACACCGGTTTCGGTGACGGTCGCCGGTTTCATTGAAACCAGGCCAGCTACGCAGGAGTAATTTTATAGTGCCCAAGTGTGTGCGCAGTACACAAGAGCACTCTCTTTTCCTTTACTCTTATAACCCAGTGGGATGGAAGACCGACACGGCGAGAGATCAGGCGCAGGACCGACTTTTTACATGCCCATCCGACGCATAGATCATCTTACTTGTCAGACAATCAGGTGATCAGCCTGCATTGTCCTAACCAAACTTGGAAATAACATGTTTCCAACGCGGGAATCGAACCCACGACCTCCGAGTCAAGAGCCGCGCTCTATACCACTAGACCACTGAGGCGTTCCGTTCATTTACTTAGTCAATAGTAGGAGATACTATGTGAGCGAGTCCAACTCGCATTTGGCCGGTTTTTCTACGCTTACGCGGGTGTTAGTGGTCCCACTCTACAGTAAAGTTTAATGTTTATAATAGTGTTGTTGCGACCAAGTCCACATGCCTGATGCCACACAGTATTGATTTTCAATGGCATTTGGCTATTTTCAACTGACAATATTCAAATTAGTGTGTTTAGTATGTCCATGGTTTAGTATTTTAGAGTTGTTTAGAGCATTGGCTCTAGAGTCTCAGAGGTCGTGGGTTTGATTTCACGATGGAGCACCTAATAATGTTATTTGTAATTTGGGTTCGGTGAATGTCGGCTGATCTCTGCTTGTCTGACAAGAAATATAATAATTCATGCGTCGGTTGTGCATGTAAAATTCGTTTCTAATGATTCTATGATATCTCGTCAGTCGTGTGACGTGTCGGTTATCTGCGGGGCTAAAATGGCCTTGGAGAATCATAATATGATTCGTTATAAGAAATCGTCAATGAATAGTCACTCTGCTTGCAATTCATGTGTAATTCGTACTAATTTGACATTCGTCAGTTTAACTGTTTTAACGATTCAGTTTGAATTGATTTGAGAGGAATTGCAAAATGCGACCATTTTAGCCCCCCTGGTCGTTGAGCTGTGGCCTGTGTGAGCGAGTGAGTCCTTTTGTACTGTGTACACTTAGGCACTACAAATATGACTTGGTTTCAATAAAACAGACCTCTAACATCGAAATCAGCGTAAGAATCTATGTTTATTGTCAACACATTATCACGAAAACACTACTCTATCTCTACTCTTAGCCAACCCGCATATCGGCCGACCCTCACCCTTCGGACATTGGAAACCTGTGAACGAACTCTTATCACAACTATCATACATACTATCACTATGTACTCGGCACAGACAATGGTATCTCAACAATAGTCAACAGAATGTGTTTGTATACGGACAAGCCTGTAGGGCTCTCGAGAATACGTGATACACTTTACGGGATAAGCGATTAGAATCTCCTAGAAATAATCCTTTGATTTTGGTTTTATCAGTGAAATTGATTCAAAGGCAAAGTGGACATTCGTTTTATGTTGTATGTCTTATTCTTAGGTAGGCTCTTAAAGACTTAGGCTTAAGCGACTAGCTTGTGCTTGAGAGTAAACAATTCGTCTAGGTCGTAAAAATGACACTGGGTGTATCGCAGAGGGCTTATATGGCGCATTTTCACTGGTCGATAGGGCCCGCATGCGGGGTGTGGGAGATTTCTAAAACGCATGCCACGACCAATCAAAATGCGCCATTAGTTGTCATAGACTCTCCGTATGCTGTATACCGCACGAGTTAACGACTAATGAAAATGCGCCCTTATGTCAACAAACACCTAGGATATAGGTCAAAATAATAAACTTACTCCACAGCATCTCTACTCTTAGCCAACCCGCAGATGATACATACCTGCAAAAAAAAAAAAGTCAGTAAATATTTTCTTCTGCAATGAACTAAGCAGAAAATGTTTGTTTTGGCACCGATCGCAAATCAAAACTTTGTTCATTGTATTGAGTTCTTTATTTTGGCTGATATTGCAGGTAGCAAAATGAGGGTAGAATATAATGTCAAACGGGTTGAGGTGGGTAATCAGATAAAACCACAAAAGTTACAGCGGTATAATTACATGATTTATAGCTCGCCCTCTTCCGACACACCATCTGATAATACACACATTAACCTAATATTTACAATAAATATTAAATAACACTGGGACCTAGTAAAGATGCCTTCGACATACTACAAAACTCTGAGTTTTTAAGTTCCTGGCATAACATGACAGCTTTTTGATACGAAATACCCTATTGCTGCAGCAGGTAGAAAGGTGGCAGGAAAATATCGGAAAATTGTTATGGCAGTTTTTGAAAACGCAAGTGACAACTACAAGTCCACCAGGCGGCACTTCGTGTGTGTAGGGTCTGCATCCTAGTAACAATTATGATATAATAATACTAATTGGAATTCGAAATTAAAATGTTTGGGGTTTGAAATAAGGCATCGCCAGACGCCAAGTGATTTGTTGGCGATACCCAATGTTAAAAAGAGTCAAGTCCAAATTATTTTTTCTTTGGATGATGATGGTGGTGTTCATAGTGATGACTTCAATGCAGGTCGGAGGACAACGATACCTCAACTCTGCCGCATTATATTGTTGAACCAATTTTCACATTTGTGTGAACAGCCTGCGAGAATTAGCACACAATTCGAGACAATGGGAAAATACGTTCGCACACCTAACAACTCAAGCTCACTTATTCGATTTTGAACTTTATGCGTCGGTGATAAGAGATGTTCTGATGCAGGCGACCTAAATTATTGCTGGACCAAGGAACCTTCGGATTACGTTAGCGAAATATTTTTGAATCTATAAAATTTTCAAGTATTTTTATAGATCCGTTCACCTTTAAAGCTGAGCTACCTGTAATTGTAATATTATGAAGGTGTTTAATGTAAGCTGCTCTTTGAATAAACTGGATGTTTAGTCTCTAAATTTGATAATATTTAGTGCGACTGGATTCGATTTCCCTTCTCCTATTGGGGTCATACGTAACGTGACCATACGTCCCGCTTTCAGGCAGTCTGTCCCGCTGTCCCACGCGAGGCCTAAATTGCCCCGCTTTTGCAAACAGACCAAACGACAATAATTTAAAAGTATTTTTATGTTTGAAATGCCCGTGCAATGCCTGGAAATAACGCATACATGCAACAAACGTGATTATTATGCCTTCCTCGATAAATGAGCCATCTAGAACTGACAGAACTTTTCAAATCAGACCAGTAGTTCCTGAGATTAACGCGTTCATACCACATACAAACAAACAAACTCTTCCGCTTTATCTTATATATAAAATTCTCGTGTCACAATGTTAGGGCGGCTTTTACCAAACCTTTTTATAGCCTTGTAAGTTGTACTACAGGATGTCTCTAGTCTCTAGAGTCTAGACTCTAGTATCTACTGACCAATATCCAGCAATATTTTGTATCAATTTATTAATATAATAATACTATTATATATTTTAAATTTTTATATATCAGTAAAACTGTTATTTAATGCGTCATACCAATTAGGCCAATTACAAAGTACTATAATATAGGAACATAATTCCCACAATTCGTACTAAAGTAGACATTCGCGTATTCAATAACTGCCATTTTAACTTATTAAATACCAAACATCTGGTGTATTTTAAAGTGGGTTTGGAGTATGGTGTATGGAGGCCACAACATGTGTACACAATCACACTCATTATATTTGTATAGGAGGCAATTTTACGTTATATCAATACTCAACAACCTATTTTTCACTAGCTAGCGAAAGTATGACAAAAGGAAGATGTGAAATGTAGTGTTTAGAGCGGAACACAAAAAATCGGTGTTAATATTATAAATACGAAAGGATCTGACTGTCCACCTGTTAATTTTTCACGCCGAAATACCGATACTAGTTATTTTGACTAAATTTTTTATGCAGATAGTTGGTGTGGCGATAAAGCTCATACCTGTCACCAGTCACCATGAACACCTGTCACCAGTCACCATGAACACCTGTCACCAGTCACCATGAACACCTGTCACCAGTCACCATGAACACCTGTCACCAGTCACCATGAACACCTGTCACCAGTCACCATGAGCACCTGTCACCAGTCACAATGAACACCTGTCACCAGTCACCATGAACACCTGTCACCAGTCACCATGAACACCTGTCACCAGTCACCATGAACACCTGTCACCAGTCACCATGAACACCTGTCACCAGTCACCATGAACACCTGTCACCAGTCACCATGAACACCTGTCACCAGTCACCATGAACACCTGTCACCAGTCACCATCAACACCTGTCACCAGTCACCATGAACACCTGTCACCAGTCACATTGGAAAGCAGCCGAAACTTCGGAAATAAGAAAAGACCTCCACGACAAAAAAGTATTTCAAACTACATGACGCCCGCAACTCCGTTGCGCCAAAATTCGTTTATCGCGCGAAAGCCGTACATTTTTCGTGGATAACAACTATCCTATGTCTTTTCCCGGGACTCAATGTATATCCATGCCAAATTTCAGCAAAATCGGTTCAGCGGTTTGAGAGTGAACAGCGTAACAGACAGACGGACAGACACACTTTCGCATTAATAATATTAGTATGGATAGACAATTTTGCCTTGATCTAAGAAATAACTATGCAGGAATCTACGTCTCTTCACGCCTAAACATATTTGGATGAAATGAAGATACTTTGAGTCCCAAGACTTGGGACAATCTCTGCGCACGAATGCAGTTCATCTAGTTTATAGGCTCTACACATTACACATAGCGAACGGGCAAACAATGTAGAGTTTATTGCTTTATTATTGATAATAATTGTAATTATTAACTGTGTGATAACCCCGTTATCACACACGTCACGTACTACGTCGTATATTAGTAGAGAAATAATATATTATTTTGTTATAAATACCCACCTATTGATTATTATTTAGACTTTCAAATACAAGGAAATATTGATAGTAATAAGAATTTGATCAAAAAATCTTACGTTTTTAACGGCGGCGCTACGAAGGTCATTAAACCGTCTTAAGCCGGGTCCAGACGAGTGTAACGTGTAATGTAACACGAATTCTACGTGTGGACGGCGCTACGAGCATTACATGTAACGCTCGGGGTTTATCTATCGGCTGTCGGTTTTCGCGCGAGCACAAAGGCTCGTTTGGACGATTCGCTTTGAGTTCGTGTGCCGTCCACACTGTTGACGCTAAATTACACGTAATCTTACATTACACCTTACACTAGTCTGGTCCCGGCTTTATAGACGCGATTGGGCCGCCTGTGCGAGTGTTATGACCATCATTTTCCTCTTTAACCGACTTCCAAAAAAACGAGGAGGTTATATGTTCGGCTGTGGTTTTTTTTTTGTATGTTCAACCGTCAACGATTACTCCGCCGTTTGTGAACCGATTTTCGAAATTTTTGTTTTGTTGTATTAGGTTTCACTCCAATTTGGTACCATGTTCACAAAAGTGGTGACCTGATGATGGGATCCATGAGTGATCGAGGGAACTCCTCGAAATTTATATGGAAACATATGGTGATTTTGGTTTTATGAGAAGCATCCTAAGCATATATGCTACCAAAACGCAAGATTTTGCACCGAGGTTATACTATGGTTCTGAAGCGACTAAGAGAACTCCGGATTCCTTATAGATACAAGTTTGGGAGTTTAGGCGCTGTTTTAAGAACTGAAAGCATATGCTACTATGCAAATTACATTCATCATCATCATCATCATCATTACCACGTCAGGGTCACCAATGTCAGTTGTCACCAAATTCAACCTTATCTCCAGAGCATAAGGCACACATTTGACATTACTCCTGAGAAGTTAAAGTTGCTTCGATAATGTAACATTCTGTTTCACTTCGCCGAGATATTCTGGAAAACAACCTAATTTCAACCTTGTGCATTGCGTTTAGCGTTCATAGTATAATAACGCATCGTATCGCATATCTGCCAGGGCTGTCAAGCAAGCGGCGCGGCGGCGCGGGCGCGGGCCGGGTACTATGCACAGAATACAAATTACTCACGGAGCTGAGGTACTATGTGCGCTGCGTGTGCGACAAGTCGAGCGAGTGCCAGCCTATTGAAACTAGTCCGGTGACCGGCTACTTAGCACGTCACACGTGTTCACTTCGATTTTTTTAATGTATCGTTTAAAATTATCTGCAGGCTGCAGCTGATATTATAATATTTTGTAAGTGTGACTGTAATAAGATACGTAGAATAATATACAGGTGTATTATTCTACGTATAGTACGCGTTTGCTTACTAGGTAACTAAAAAGAGTGAAATTATTATTTTTAACAAAAAATTAAAACCGACTTCCTAGGTAAAACAATAATAACATCCTTATAATATGAACTAAAAAGTATTAAATAATTATTCCTATCTAATAGTGCCTTTTTCCGAATGCGGCTAAAACTCAACTATTTCTGTACTCAATCTTCATAATTTTGAAGTCGGTGCCAGTTCCAAAAGTTTCAAATATTCTGTCAGAGAACAGAAGATTCATCTGGTACCGACTTCAAAATGATGAAGATTGAGTACAGAAATAGTTGAATTTTAGCCGAATTCGGAAAAAGGCACTATTAGATAGGAATAATAATTATTTAATACTTTTTAGTTCATATTATAAGGATGTTATTATTGTTTTATTGCCTTTACGTAATTAGACCCCTGAAGAACCGCCATACTGGTATAAATGGCCTAGTATTTTGTGTCACCATCTCCCGGCTTATTATGAGTTATGGGCATTGGAATAAATTTTAAGCAAAGCCTTTGCTTAAAGTCAGCTATTGCTGATTCTCAGCATTTTTAATTTTAGTTTCGATATTGTATGATGCTTTTGTTTTAACGTACTTACAGCCTTATCACTACTTTAAGTGAGGAAATGAGTTTATCGAGATAGTCTCTTTAGCATTGATAAAGACCTCCCTACTTATTAAAAGCTATACTCATCACGCAGGTTGCTGTTGCAATATAACATGTAGCAACAAAAACGTGGACGAACTTCTCTTTTATAGTTTGGTGAAAAACAAAAATTTACGTCCATCTGAGTCGTTGAAATGTTTGAATCTCTAAGTTATTGTCAGTCTGTGAGCGTCCTCGGTATTATCAAAACTAACACGTACAAGACGATATCCAACAATACAGCATCAATTATCGAAACAGACTGTTGTAAGTTAGCAATAAGTATTCGGTAGATACTTTAATAAATCTATAATACACTTCGCTTCTGCTATTTCAGTCAACATTAATTTGGCTATCGATTTGATTCGCAAAATTCGTGTTAATAAATGCGAAAGTGATTCTGTTTGTCTGTTACCTCTTCACGCCTAAACCTCTAAGCCGATTTTGCTGAAATCCGGTATGGAGGATGATTTTTATCCCGGAAAAATGTACGGTTCCCGCGCGATAATAGGTTGGGTTGACATTTCATTGTAGTTTTATCAAATACACTATACAGCAACGAAACTCCTATAATAATAAATTTATGCGCCATGTAATATGAAGCTTATCGATCGGATCTACCATTACATCTGTGATACCTGATACAAGTGACACGTTTTATACGTAGACGCGCACGCACGCCCGCACGTTTGCACGCAAAACGTGCACGCTCTTGTACTTGACACAATGGAAGATTGAAGAATCCATACTGAATACTGATATTAAAAATGCAGATTGTGTCTGTATGTCTCTTACATCTTCACACTAAAACCGTTGAACAGATTTTGATCGAATCTGGTATGGCATGGGAATGGCGCGAATATATTTTAATTTCGGTGAAACGATGTAGCCGTAGAGTATGGTTATTGGTTACACGGTCAGTCCGGCATCAGTTCAGTTGAGTCTGAGACTGACGACAGAATTATGACCGGAAAGTATATAATAAAAAAATTATCAGTCCGTCAATCAAACGGTTACACGATCATTCTCCCGATAGTCTGGATCAGACTGACGGACTGAACTGATGCCAGGCTGACCGTATAACCTGTCGTAAAGGGGCTTCTACTTCTTCCATATGTCAGACTGTCTTTGTGTAGTCTGTTCTGTATTCTGGGTTTGGTGAAGAAACAAGGTACAGTATTTTAAAATGTATCGAGTAGTAGAGGGGCTTGCCTGTCACTAATTGTCTTGTCAAACGACAATCCTCCTCTAAAAACATTCATTAGCTTTGTCCACACTGGGCCTTTTTTTGTTCAAGGGCATGCGTTATAGCGCAGTCAACAGCGAACGTGAGGCATGCCCGTGACGCGCGTTGAAATCGTAGCGCTCGCTATGACACTTTTCTTTCAACGAGCGAGGGTGGATTTTGACGCATTCAGTTATTGAATATGCCAAACGAAAGTTGAATAAAAAGAAGATGACGAAAATTGGAGATAAAATCGCATAATGTGGACATAGCTATTGGGGATTATATTATAGCCTGCCCCTATTCTGTATCGTACATTTTGTGAGTTAATCACTGAGTTATTAACGAAACTGAGGAGTGAGTAACGGAAAGTGTCACTTTTGTATTCACTATGCACAAGTTACCAACTGATTTGGCACGGTTGCTAACCAAATCTTAGTTGTTATCATTAGTGCATAAAAGTCGTCTACACTGGCATCTGGGAACATACCCGATGCACTACAGGCAGCCGGAACAAAACCCTGAAGTATGTACTGAATCTGCGGATTGTAAGACTCTGTGTATATTTGGCCCACAGACTGCTCATATAAAATGTCTGGCAATATGCTTTAAAAAGAGTGATCTTAACTTCAGCTGTGCATCGAGCAAATCTGTGTGCCAACATATTGCCACAAACTACCAATACCCTACGTTCCCTCTCCACATCCAATTCATCACACAAGTCTTCAGTGACTGTCCCAAGTATTTAAACTGCATGATACGGTTTAAAGTTTCTGAGTTTAAGGTGAGTGGGGGGTATTGTGGAAGGCCCTTTATTTTGACATTTAAATAATATAAACTCACTAAATATAAAACAAAATAAGAACATTAGAAGATTCTTTAGGAAAAAAAGATACTGAAAGAAAATGAAGATGCTTTGCTAAATTAGCTTCATTTGTTTTCAATTGCAAAAATAATTTTATTTAAAGCATGGTCTACAATTTCAGTGAGATGTGCTGATACATTTTCAAGGGCTGCCGCTGAGGGAGGAGCCGTTGGCAAGACGCCTCTCTTCCAATTCATATGCCCAGCATGGAGCACAGCTGGTGTCTTGATGAAAACCTGAAACATTAAAAAATCCTGTTCAAACTAGTCATCAATTATTAGAATAGAGTGTTCAAAAACTACATTAATAACTTTTTAGTATTCTGAATTTTTGTCCTAAAATTCCATTAAAACTTTTGAAAAATATATTTTTTTGCACTAGTCGTCATTGTCTTTTTATCCGATGGACGTCCACTGCTGGACATAGCTTCCTAAAATGACCTCCAAACAAGACCGTCTCCTCGCAACTCTCTTAAAACTCTCATATTTATTTATTACTATGTACTTATTTTCTAAACTTTCCACTCTACCCAGTACTAGAATAAAAAGATGTGTAAGTATACATTTTAAAGTTTGCAGTTAGGTACAATGAGCTAAAGATAGCTAGTTAAGTTTGAGTTAGATTTATCAATGATGTAAGTACATGATACTTTGAGTATTATTTTATATTATACCATATTTCACATACTAAGACATTTTTTTTTTCAAAACTTTGAATACAGTTAGTAAGTAAAATACAGTACCATACCTACAATGTGTTACAAAAATAAGTAAATAAAGCTTGTGTTTACTTACCCTTCGCCATTGCTCCCAAGTCTTCTCCCAGAAAATTAAGTATGAGGGCCAGTTTTGCCAGGCCTGTCTAGAAGCCTGGTTGCCCATTGGCCCTCCCATTTGATCCATCACTAAATCAAGGTGGGTCTCAAGTCTCAACGAAGTTTGTAGGTAACACTTTATGCCGGTTGAGAGTGAGAGTTTAAACTTATAATTAGGTATATAGCGGACATAATAAGTCGTTACACTTGTGACTTGCTGTACCTTGACGTGCCAGCAGCTCTAGTTAGGAATAATTAATTTAATAAGAACAGAGGAAAAACTTATTAAATTCAACTTTTCAAAAACCAATTATTTACTCTTCTATGACACAAGTGACAATAATGACTTTGACAAGTAATAGTTGATAACATAAGTCCACAGACAACAAGTTATCCGAATAAATTAAAAGGTCCTAACATTTTATAATGTACTCCTCCACAGACGGTACTTTTCAATTTAGCCGAATTACAGTCGATAAATTGGCGTCAATTGAGTTAGCCACTCTGCCGTCAAAAGATACTGAATACGAAATTAAGGAACTGGAGGGTTACAAACAAAAGCTGGTTATTAACCATTTTCACAGTGATTAACTAAACTTATATTTTAGTGAATAGCCCCGCTGGTCGCAGAGCACGTGGAAATTCGCACATTGACTACGCTACTCATATTATTTTACTACTCTACCGCGTACCTGAACGCGATAGCAATATTATTTGTACACGAGTGAAAGAGACAAGGAATCGTACAGCGACCGCACTTTAGATATTATTGGATAGATTGAATGAATATCAAATAAAATAACCAAAGGGTCAGAATTCAGAACACATTTTAATTTAGCAAAATGCAGTGTATCATAAACCCAAACATAGTTGAGTTCGATAACGAAAAACCCGAGCACATTTAATGGAGCTGAACACTTAGTCTGATTGCATTAGATAATTTCGGCAAAAAAGTGAGATGCCAAAAATGTATATAAGATTTCAGATTTGATACATCATACAACACATCGTTAGTTTGCGATGCCCTTTGTCAAATATATTTTCGATTTCTAAGTCCACTGCCAAAATTACTCGATGCAAGCTGTCTAAGTACCCTGGTGTGAGTTTGAGAGTGATATTATCAAAAGCAATATAGGTCGTTGCACTTTAACAGTTAACACATCCTAAATCCCAACGACTAGGTACGAGGTCAATAACTGCGTGGGATTTAGGTATATAGTCGAGTTTGGTATCATTTTAGATTGAATCGAATGTTTAAATGCCAATTTTGGAATAACATTTAGATAAAAGATAGTAAAAATAAAATAAAATAAAAAAAATCAGAATGTATGATTTTCAACTAACGAAAACGCTGTTGACAAGGCTTAATTAATATAAGAAGGCTGATAGCCGCATTATTCTGCATGCCAAAGACATGGTGATGAATGGAGCAACAAACATATTAATAATACTAGACGTTCCGCGCGGCTTCGTCCGCGTAAATCTGAAATTTCACGGAAACCGTATATTTTTCACAAAATAATAACCATGTCTCAAGTACTCTACTATATATTCGTGTCAAATGACATAAAAATTGCTCCAGTAGTCTGTGAGATATTATGCCTTTCAAATAATTTTCCCCGTTTTTTTTTTTACATTTTCCTCTGTATCCTTGCTCTTATTGGTCTTAGAGTGATAAAATATAGCTTATAGCCTTCGTCGATAAATAGGCTATCAAGCACTGAAAGATTTTTTCAAATCGGGCCAGTAGTTCTTGAGATTAGTGCGTTCAAACATACAAACTAAGCAACAAACTCTTCAGCTTTATTTTCACATTTTCTTCTGTATCTTTGCTCCTATTGGTTTTAGCGTGATAAAATATAGGCTATAGCCTTCCTCGATAATTAGGCTATCAAACACTGAAAGATTCTTTCAAATCGGATGAGTGGCTCATGAGATTAGCGCGTTGAAACAAACAAACTCTTCAGCTTTATAATATTACTAGACGTTCCGCGCTGCTTCGCCCGCGCCAATTAGATATTTCACAGACAAATTAGTCCACAATAAATAGCCTACGTTCCTTCACGTTTCTACTTTTTATCTGTGCCAAATTACAAAAAAATTACTCCAGTAGTTCGTGAAATAAGCCCTTTCAAATAATTTCCCCCGTTTTTTCCACATTTCCCTCTATTTCTTCGCTTATATTAGTCTTAGCGTAATAAAATAAAGCCTATTTAAAAAGAATAAAAAAAAATATAAAGAATTTTTCAAATCGGACGAGTAATTACTGACTCATACTAAGATTAGCACGTTTAAATAATGCTTCTTCTTCTTCTTCTTTTTACGTTGTTTAACATCTTTATCGTGCAAATATGAGTCCAAAAATGAATTAAGCATTCTTAAGTCATCCGAATATGGTACCGAACTTGGAATATTACCATAATTAATGCCTCTATACAGATTGAGACTCTATTTTCCTCCAGAGCAGAAGCTGCTAAAATTTTTAAAAAATTACATCAAAAATCGCGGTGGCTCCACATCTTAAATCCATCCTTGGGCCATAAGGACCAATCCTACCAAAGGAAATCTTTGGTTCAGCAATAGCCGTTTAATTTACAGTACACACGCAACTATGGCAATATATTGACGTTTTAACAACCACATGTCCACAACCATAGCTGTTGACTTTTTTATATATGTACGACACTACACGGGCTTTGTAACAAGTAATCGGTATTTTCGACTACATCTTGATATCTCAGCTAGCTACAACTCATTAGGCTGGCCGATTTCCTTCCGATTCGATTCATGAATACGATTTCCGTATGCGGAATTCCGTGACACTAGCGCAAGCGTTCGTTTTTTTCCCGCACGATCGCGCCGGCTTGCACTTGAAACGACTTGCGGAATTTATCCGTACGGAGAAAAATCAACGCTTGCGAGTTACGGCCTGTATTTTCTACTGGTTCTATGTAGGCTGGCCGCAAAAGTACGGTTTCCTCATTAGGTTTCCTGATCAGGAATCCAGATTAGGTTTTCCGTGATCCTAACGCAGACGTTAGGTTTTTTGTATTTTGTACGCGCGACCTGAGATTCGAACCGTACGTTAGGTTTTTTTTCCGTCCGGAAAATGTAAGAACGTTTGCGCCCAGTACAATATTTTGTATGTAAGGTATGCGCATTCGTGTCTCCGAATCTGGATTCCTGATCAGGAAACCTAATGAGAAAACCGTACGTTTGCGGCTAGCCTTCTTCGGATTTCCGAATACATAAAACGAATTCGGAAATCGCATACGTAAAACGTATGCATGCGGCCACTTGTATGCTTACAGGTAGTAGGGATATATACCGAAGGTTGCCTGTCTACACATCATATATTACACTTATGTCACGGTACAGTTTTTTTCCAGACCGGCTCACCTTGAGCGGCGACGCGACGTTCTGTTTTGACCATTTCACTACCATCCACACACGGTCAGTAAAAAAAGAGGAATTCCTTTTTCTGAAAGGACAGCTACTTCAGCAAAAAATCATGATGTAACGATAATAAATAAAAATGTATATCTGTTTGTTTGCTACCTCATCAGTCCTCACTTAAATCATTGAACTGATTTTTATGAAATTTCATATCAAGTTATTTTGAGAAAAAGCTAAGTTTTCAGGTTTCCATTCGATAAACGACCTTCGAAGCCACAAAGTTGCGGGCAAAATCTAGTACTTACCAAAAAATCCGAAAATTTCCAAATATACATTTAAATTTTTAAGGCTTAAGAAGACAGTTGATGCTTTCTACAGTCTAGAATCTAGATTCTAGCACAAAAGACGTTAAACATATTGCCTACTGTTTCAACCAGTGACAGCTTACATTGCAATAGAACAGAAATAGCGCATATTTGTTCCACTCAAGTAGTCAAGTGACACTTATATGCACCATAAGCCCTCCCAGTCTATCGTACAAACACTACAGCTACTAGGGTGGCATGAGTGAGCTAGAGAGTCGGTTTACCATGTATGATTATGTACAATGCATAGACATGACTGTATGTCGATGCTAATTTGGTGGTCAAGTAAATAGCCTAGCTTCGTGTTGCTTGGGGCCATTTTAACATTTGAGGTAATGACAATGAACGCCTGACCAAGAAAAAATCGTCAAAAATATAGCCCTGTATCTTGAATTCTTAGGGCATATCACATACACCCAAAAAATCTAGAAGTTTTTTATCCTCGCCACTCAGTTCAAGTAAAGCGCTCGTTGTGGGGTTAGATAAGAGTTGAGACATATTTGGGACGGACTTACAAATTGTGTTTTCAATTTTCATTAAGATCAAAACGAATCGTAATTCAAAGGTAAATATTATATTACACTACATAATATAACATGCAGTATGATACATAGTATCAGTTGAATCCGCAGCTGGGCAGTGGTCACAACTGGGTCAGAGCCGCTGCCAACTCCTCTCTCTGATAAGCCGATGCAGTAATTGCATTTCGCTTTAATGTGCCACACAATTGCTTTATTAAAAGATGGCTTCAATTAAATATCGCAAATATACGCGTCTGTTTGTATGTTCGTGATTATCTCGAGAACCACTGAAAGGATTTACGTCCAGTTCTCATATATCGCCAGAATGGTTTCTGAGGAAGGTTTGACTGTATAAATTGTAAAGGTAATGTAAACTGTCATCGAAATATTCAACGTATATTGCAAAATAAAAAACAACCCCGGCAAAAAAGCATTAGCAATGTATTTTATGACCAACATTCAAAAGAGGACGTTATGTTCTACTTGTCTAAGGGCTTTTCATTACAACTTTTAATATCATGAAATAGTCGTATTATGCTCATGAAAATATGTAATTAGACACCACAAAGTGCGTACATTAACACATCACTAACACACACTAAGTGCTTGTTTGTCGAGGAAAACTCTAACAAGACTGGAAGGAAATGCGTGGATGCCTTGTGTAAACTATTGAGTGGCTGCGGCCTGCGTGCCGCTCAGAGATAGTATTTTATTTGGCTCACATAATGTTCCACATACATATCTGCTCGACATAGATCTATATATATCCACATGGTAGACATTTGGTTATTACGAGGATTAACGAGGATTCTCGTGACTACTAAATGCCACCAGTTAGGGAACTAACCCGGTGCGAAGAAACTCTAAATATTAAATTGGAAAATTATTGTTGAAAAAAATGGCATACATAGCCTGAATATGTAACATAAAATATGTAACCACCACAATATATGTAACAATATATACCACCATAATATGTACCACCTGCAACTTTTCGCCATCGTCCCACGCGAAAAACATACCACCCTCATCACCTTGATGAGTGGCAGTCTTCCATAGTGCGTTTTTTGCGTAACCTTCTGCCGCGCACTGTAAAACTCTGGAACGAACTGTCACCAGCAGTATTTCCGGACCTATACGACCTGCAAACCTTCAAGAAAAGAGCGTATTCCCTTTTAAAAGGCCGGCAACGCACCTGCAGCTCTTCTGATGTTGCGAGTGTCCATGTGCGACGGTAGTTGCTTACCATCATTAGTTTATTTATTTTATTTATTTATTTATTTAAGCAGTACAATTTTAACTTATATCTATTTGAGAATGTACCTTAAACCTGCAAGGTTTGTCTGGTACACCTTAGAAAGTTCACCACGCGCTAATATATTTAAACTATATCCTTGGTAACACAGAGTATGCTTATTACATCTCAATGTCTTATACAATAATCTTTTAATTATTTAGTTAATGGTTAATACATATTTCACGGGGAAGAACAAATAATAATAAGAATAAGTGCAATACAAACAAAATGATATACAAAACAATAGTTATCTACGTTCGATACAATAAATTATCAGTTAACATAATATTATTTTGTCAGCTGTGAACTGTGGACTGCGACTGGACCGGTTTTTATCGTAAACATCTACCCTTCATATACATGATGTAATCATTGCTTACACTGATTTAATTGGTTTTATTAAATTTAAACGTATTTTTTAATACACCAATCATTTTAGGATAATCTTATCTGTTACTAGGTACATTATCAATTATTATGCTATTACACCCTACACCCTAGCCCTACGATGTTATAATATCTTGGGGTCGGTACTCATACCACTAGGGTGCATGCGGGTATACCATAATATTATATAAATTTTACTGAGTATTAATGAAATTGCAATCCGCCCTTATTTATTATAGTCATGTGTTACAAGTTAATTTATACCTTATTGCACCCTAGCCCTACGACACAGATATCTTGGGATCGGTAGATGACTCATACCACTAGGGTGCATTGTGTATACTATCTATAGTGTATTCTTTTATAGCTTCGCTATGTTATAATAATAGGTTTTTAATAATTTCCTATAATTTTTTTCATTAAATTTATTTTTAACATTTTGTGGGATACTATTTATGACTGATGGTAGCAAATATTCCACAGTTCTTTTACCATAGAAATTTTTAAATTTCGGTATTTCAAATATGCCGTCAGATACTTTTCTAGTCGTACATCTGTGATGTGTAGGTATCAGTAAGTTTTTATTAAGATACTGTTCACATAGTAACAATAATTTAAATTTTTCATAAATAGGTAATACCTTACATAACTTAAATAGGTATGCTGTATCGTCATTGTTGTGTCTTAATTTCAATGGTATTATAGTTTTTAAAAGTCTTAGTTGTAACTTATATACTTTGTTTAAGTAAGTATTAAATGTTCTCCCATAACTAGTTAACCCGTAGGAGACGACTGACTCTGCTAGGGCTATATACATATTTAATAAGACACGGTATGGAATTTTACTTTTTATCATTTTAAATTTAACTAAAATTGCCCTCAGCTTATCACAAACAGCATCTACATGATATGACCAGTTAAATCTATTGTCCACGATCAGTCCTAGATACTTATGATGTGTCACTTGTTCAATTTTCATACATATTGTGTCTTTACATTCTTTTACATCATGTAAGCACTTGTGATCGTGTGCAATGATGTTAAACGGAGGAAAATCTTTAACATGTGATGAGTGAACATGTATTATTTTTGTTTTCTTTGCATTTATTACGAGGTTAGCATCATGAGCCCATTTAGCAATCCGCGTAAAGTCATCTTGCAACAGTTTAGCTGCCTTACTAATATCTTTACTAACAGCCATCAGACAGGTGTCACCTGCGAACTGGAATAGAGGACAATTCTTTACTACATTTTCCATGTCATTGACATATGAAAGATAGTGCTTTGGACCGATCACGGACCCCTGAGCTGTTCCATCTTCAATATCAACATCATCACTAAACTCATTTCCTATTTTTACTTTATATTTTCTATCTGTTAAGTAGTTTTTACACCATTTTAATATATAACTCCTAATTCCTGAATTGTCTAGTTTTTCTAGTAATGTACTGTGTTTTAAAGTGTCAAAGGCTTTGCTAAAATCTATAAAAAGTAATATTACATGTTTTTTGCCATTTAAATGTTTATTAACCTCGTTTGTAAACTTGGACAATAACTGTCCAGTCGATTTCTTAGGTTGAAATCCATATTGATTAGCTGATAGTATGTCATGTTTAGAATAGAAATTTTGTATTTGAGTGCACACAAACTTTTCTATGATTTTATCAATAACTGGCAATATAGTTATAGGCCTACAGTTGCTATATTCAGTGTGACTACCACTTTTATAAATTGGCCTTACAATTCCCGTTTTGAGATGCTGTGGATAAAGTCCCTGTCTCAGGCTTGTATTTATTAATTTGACTATTAAATTTACTATTTTATGAGCGACATTTTTTATATCTATGCATCGTATCCTATCAATTCCGGGAGATTTGTTGTTGTTGAGTCCTTGTATGATTTTCAGAACGTCTTTAGATGTTGCTTTCTTAAAAAATATTGATTTATTTACGGACACTATGTAATCTGATTTATTTAAGATGAATTTATTACAATTTGGCAGGATTTTCTTTACACTTTCACGAAATTCTACAGCAAAGTTATCAGCTATTTCTTTAGCGCTAATATTATTTTTAAATGAGTTTAATATTGTTTCTTCTATAGACAGTTTTGAACGCCCCGTTAGATTGTTAAGAGTTTGCCAGAGCTTTTGTGTGTTCATTTTATTTTTATTAATCAAATCAATATAATATCTATTTCTACATTTTTCTATTAGCTTACGTGTTTTATTTCTAAATTTATTATACTCAATTCTTAGCATAGCGTTAGTTGAGTCTTTTTTTAACTGGTTAAAAAGTTTGTCTCGATGCACACACATCTCATTTATTTTATTAGTAATCCATGGGTTTTTATTCCTTTTGCTATTGCAATTAACTTTTTTGTAGTATGTGGCCGAGTTATAGCAATCACTAAATTTATCTTTTATAGTGTCATATATTTTTAAGGGACAGTCCTGAGTAAGTATCTCACTAAAGTTTAGTTCTGACAATAACGACTTAATTTTATTATTATCAATTAAGTGTGTATATTTTCTATCATCCTGTATGTAAGATGTCGATTTATCTATGCATCAGGTGACCCGTTTGCTCGTTTGCCCCCTTATGTAATAAAATAAATAAAAAATAACTTATGTTTGTAACATTGTTCGACGTTAGCACCTAAACCTAAGGAGATCCCGGCTAACATAGGCTGTAAAATTTGCGTCAGGTTACAGTACTTAATTTTCAATTATTACAGATCTTACTCCCACAGCCATAAGGTTCGAAATTGAAGCGGGATTTATTCAGTGAAACCTTAGCAAATCTGTGGACACAATAGCGGAGGTGAGTGAATCGACGAAGGCCACCGGCCACCGTCCACAGAACCGGTCGCCGGTGGACGTCAGACACTTGATCCAAATCCCACACACGGGACAATGTTGAAAATAATGGCACGAGCTTGTCAGCTCGTGCCATTATTTACTAACTCTTCCTCGAAATGATGATGATTGGCCTGAAGAAGTCGCAATTGGGACAATGTTTAATGATAGCAGGAGAAAAAAACCTCCATTAAAACTCCTCCATCTAAAGAAAAATATCAGACATTTTTAAGCTTTATGGGCTACCATAACTAATTATTTCTGCCTCACGAGAACTAAACGCTGGTAATAACAAATGTTTGTTACTCGATAATATTTTCTAGGCAAGTTATTAAGAGCCTAGTATTGATGAAATTCGACCATCCAGATAAGTTCTTGACAGACTTTGTGGTAAAGCCATCGCCACTATTGATGCAATGTATTGACATTTCGGCATTCACCCTTTCACAAATATTTTAAACATTGCGTAAACTGAAAATACGAAATTACTCTACATACTTAACAAAGATACATTATCAGTATCAGAGGATTATATCCCCCATATTTCAATATTTATAGATCATTGATGACTTAACAATCTATCTATAGAAACACTTCAAAACAAAGAAGTTGGTAGAGTACCTATTGTTTTGAATCACGCTCATGATGACCTTGCTGATGATGATGATATGAAATAGAGTCAGCCCGCGCTGGTTCTAGCCTGCCGAGACAAAAACCCAATCTCGGATTCATCGCATGCGCAGCGGACGTCTCAATAAAAACGGGCCGCAGCGGCGACCTTGGGGCACGCCCGCGCCGGCCACAGGTGACGACCGGCGAATATGCTCGTGACCGATACTCGCCAATTACACGACCAAAATAATTTCATGGCAAATTACACCATGTTAATTACAGAAACGAGGCAATATCTATAGAGAACTTAAGACAATCAGAACCATTCAACAAATAGCGTAACATAACAAAAATGACTGACAAAATATATTTTGTTCGTAACAAAAGCAACATTTCACTGTGTTTTGAGTTATTCCCGCTTATGATCTGCAAGCTTAACCCATCCTTTATTTGCAAGCAATAAAAACATACTCATATATTTATTGAGCAGTCCAAACAACGAAGAAAATACTCCTAAAGACAAAACATTACTTGCAGACAGCCGATGTGAAGGAGCCATAAAGCACATTATTGGGTTATCAATCACATCGTAAAAGTATTTTCTACGATCATGATTTGTCGAGCTGAACGATAAGCCGATTGTTCTGTTTGGTCTTCCAATCTTGAAATCGGAAGAAATAATCAGCAACTTTTGGTACAACAGACAAACGAAACAGTTCTAGGTTATCACTAGCTTTACTCTTATTTGGGATAAAGAGCATAATGGACTTCTAACAATATAATAACAGCAAAGTAAAACAAAAATTGTAAACTAATTAAAAGAGTGTATATTCAATCAATTCCTTTTGTCATTTACCCTACCAAACATGGAACGTACCAGTGAACTTAACTGAAATGTCACCATTATTTAAAGTTCAAGTTGATAAGGTTACCTGCTTCGACTTATAGAGAGATCTAGTCGAAGGCTAAAATATGCAACTGGTTGGCAACCATCAAAATATGCAGCCTGGTTGAAAAAACAATATCTGAAATGAATTCGACTGTAGTAGCATTAGCGCTAGCAGATTGAACGGCACATTCAATCTGCTAGCACCAATGCTACTACAGTCGAATGCAAAAAAGCAATTTTCAAATCGAATACCTAAATCTGAGGGTGGCAAAAACCGCGACAAAAACTGAACGCAATAACAATATAAAGCGTTCCAATTCTCAGCGATAATGAGTAGCGAGATGACGTCAATTTAGAGGAAAAACCGTTTGTTTCTATGGATACTTGCCGCTAAAAATACACTCTTGTTGTAAATGGTAGTCATAATAACAATGTTTTGCGTTCTGTGGCGCCGGTCCGTTTGTTTCCTGTTGGGGCCGTCACAAAAATTAATTCAATTTATTTAATCGTGCATAATATAGCATGTTACTCAATGAGCAGACTGGTTTTTAATGTTGCCGTGAGAAAATACAAAAGTAATGGATTATTATCAATTTATCATCCTCTGTAGCTACTTTCCTGTCTAGGCGATCTAGTAATTCTAGCTAATGAGATACTTTCTTTAACGATCTGTTGTCCGTCAATTCTCTGGACAAAACCCACTTCTGCCGTAGAGATATAACTGACCGTATTCGCACAAAATTGTAAAAAGTCCTAAGTGTCGCGGACATTTTGTGCGGCAAAACCGTGACCTTGAGTCATTTAGTGACTGTGCAGGGTTGCCTACACTGCGACGTTTATGTTACCAAACACAGAACTACACGAGAAGAAAGCTTCTGCATTTGACAACCCTATTGTAGTCGGACAAGCGGCGCGCCGCGGTGCTACATTTATATGCAAAAATCCTTATAGTCGGTAAAAACATACGCGAATAAAGGACCGAATAATTTGTCGTTAGTCGCTTGTATAGAGAGGTTTTGCAATTTTAAACGAGCCAGGGTCAAGTGAATGCCTCCAGTTTCGCAATATGCTCATATATTTGACGATGGGCTCGTAAAACCTAAAATTAGCCCGGAATTACTTATCAGTAGGAAACGTTCATTATTCGTCCTTCTCACTCTTTCTCAGTCGGAAGTCCTTTGGTGTGTGAATATTTATATTTCCAAAAAAGTTAGATATCAGGCACGAATGTCAGGAAACCAGCTCGCACCGTCGCCAGAAATATCACAGTCGCTAACCATTTACATTTGATAAAAGTGACTCTAACTCACGCAAAACAAAGTCTTTTCATAAAACGTGATAAATTCCCTGGTGAATGATCATAATATAAATATACATTATTTTTCGTGTGCTATTCCACAATCAAAATCATGGGCAAAGGAGACATTTCTGTCTCTCACTGAAGGTCGTCGCACGAAGAAATATTGCCGGCAAACATTCGAAGCAAAACAAAAACAATCTATTTATATTATAGATGGGAAACAAACGAGATTAGTACACTAAACAGCGCTATCTTATCGGATCACGCCTAAGCCCTGGGTAACCCAGATAGTCTGATTATGTTTATGGTCGCGTTTATTTGCTTGTTACTCTATTATGAGACGTAAATAAAACATGACCGACTCTCTCCTATTTGAGTAAAATAAAATCATCTTTAGGAGGATTAGGGAAGTAGTTCATATCTTATACTACTTTACATTGGCATATGATAGATCAATACAGGCGGGAAGGACTGTGCAGAAGAATTTTCGTTCATAATTGCCCATGTTCAACGTTGAATGTGCTTACTGTAGATAGCTAGCAACCGTTCCATAGGTATCATCAATATTATGGATAAGTATGATGGCATAGTAAATAGTTAATATTGGACCAAGCAGGAGCAAATGACAGTTATTTACACCACAAAAGCATTTAACCACCGACACAAGGAATGTAATGGATCTTAAATGCATATCTCTATGGAATCTTATTGTAATTTTAACAAGGCATCCTGCTCGGATGCGTTGCGACTTGCGTTGCGTTGCAACGACGCGATCACAATGACAACACAATCACAATGACCACGTGATCACAGTGACTACGTGATCAGCTGACAACAGGGCGCCACTTGTCGGTGGCTGCGCTCATCGGTGTATGTTACAATATCAGTGACCGGGAAGTTATATCAGATTCACATAATCACTGGGCTACCCGGTTACCGACAACTAGGGTGACATAAATGCTAGAGAGATGGATGATAGGTTCATTTTTAATGAAAAAAAAAACTGGAATGTCTCTACATAAAATTGTGCCTAAAAAGATTAAAACAAAAATGGTCAAGGTAGATACGTGTTCTAAAAATCCTTCCCCAAAAAGTAAAAGGTAAAATAACAGACCAATTTCCGTTTTTATCCAGTTGAACGTATATTAAGGCAAATGCATATTTTAAGGCAAAGAGGATTTCACCAACGCCTAATTTCGCAATCAAAGTTTTGTCAAAATCTTAACTAGAGAGATAGGTAGCCTGATAGCCGCTAGGGGCCACTTAGCTGTAAGGTTGGTAGAAAGGGACATTATAGTCACAAATTCATAGGAACCGTCGCTTGGATTTACAAGTACAGAGCACAGATAGGTTCACAATAAGATAACGGGCGTCACGTTGCAGCTGATGCGGTGCCTCACGTTGACGATATGACGACAGCGATGATAATGCACTGTTTGTAAACATCACTAATCTCGCTAATGCCTCCGCAGTCAGCACCCACAGAGGAAAATTTAGATCACGTTACAAATTAAAGCACGGGGTAAGTCTTCGACACAAGAAGAAGAGCTTGTAATTACTTTAGCTTAACTGTAGTCGAGTTTCACGATCAATTTGAAATCAGATGGTAATAAACGCAGCTTTGGAAATGTTAATCACTAGATCTTGTCGGCAAATTGAAAATGCAGTTATTTCCAGGAATTGGTGATCGACGGATTTACGCATGGAAAAAGTGGGGTTTCCCGAATTGTAAACTAATATGTTCTGCCCTGGAATTCAAAGTTGTAAGCAAACCAGATTTCATCTCAATAAATTGATTTACAATAAAATATAACTTGTGAGAATGAAGAAGCTAGATAAATTAAGTGCTCGATTCTCAGCAAAAAACCCAGTGACGGAATATGACCTTCATTTGTATAATTCACTATATAACTGTTTATAATCTCTATTATATGCATGAAAGAAAACGGAATTACCTGATGTTCTGACTTCATACTTTCATTTGCATTATGTTTACACATTAGTATACAATGGACATAGCCGGCATACGTATTATTATAACAAAAGCGAGATTTTATAACAACATAAAAAATATAATATGTGACGCCGAAATTACACAGAAAACGTATGATTCAATATTACGTGGCCAATGTAGAGTACTATTATAGAATATACGGAAAATTATGACTATTCTAGATGTCCTCATCATCAGTGATTAATAATCATTGATCGCTATAAGAATGTGTCGATAAATCATCTTAATAACAAACATTATAGATCCAACTATTATGTATTATATCAATTATTCCAAATCGTAAGGATAAGCCAGGTAAAGCCAAGTAGTTTTTATTATTCGTAGGCCAAGTATAAACATTATGTTATAGTTGATGGTAGTCAAACGAATGCCAGCTTGCGCATAGCTCTAGCACTATTCCAACGAATATCCTAACTATTCTCTATACTCCTACTGATTTCTTTTATTCTAGTACCTTAAAATCCACAAACATTGCTATAATGCTGACGTTGCGGGCTGCTGCCAACGGTAAAGACTCGAAGAGTAAAAGAAACGAGAAAGGCAAGGTACCAGGCATTCCTATTCTTGTTGTCATATTACAGCAGTAAATACTGCCTTGTGTAAAAGACAGCAGTTGCTGACTGTTATCAAGTGCCATTATTACCTCCTCATTGTGCACTTTCGCGAAGGCCTGCAGCGGCGAGGTCGCCCCACGTGACATAACGCCATTGTTCCCGACAATTGCCGCAAATTCATTGTCATTATGTCATCAGATCGCCAGATAAACATCGTCAGAGTAGCAGTGATATATAGGGGTTTTAATGACACACTCCTCAATGATAAGGCGTCTTAATTGGGATATACAATTTTGAAAGAACAAAATTTGGAGAAGTTTAACGACATGTAGAGCAAAATTATATTTTCGCCTGGTCAATTTCGACAGCGAACTTAGAAATAAAATATGCATGAGATTTTAGAAAAGGGATGGCAAGACCCATGTCGCTAAACGATGCGTTTATGTCGAATACATTTTGATTGAATTCCTAAAAGTCCTTAAATTAAAAGACTCCTATCACTCGTGAATCGTAATGATCTACTAACTCAGCCAAGCACGGGTTTATGATTATACTGAACGTTAACTTCAAGAAACGCCTAAGAATTCCAAGAGCCAATTTCCTTCTTCCCAATACAATTTATTCTTCTGTATAAAACGGTTCCTTAAGCACAGTTTTGGAAGTATAATCCATCAGGAATCAGGATATCATCAATAAACGACAGTATCACTCGTTCAAAGCTCGCGGCTCGTCGGATTTCCATGCAAATAGTTGGAAGCTCGATCCTCGAGGCGCAGGTACAGCGCTCACTTCGGATATTGTTTGGCCTAGATCCAGCTAAACCCTACCTACAATACATCCCGTACGGAATTCATCAAAAAAGTCCCAACTTATATTATGCAAAAACGGCTAAACCAATTTAGATGGGCATAAAACTACTTTGAGATACGGGAAAGAAAAAAACAATAGAATAGTATTTGTTGGAGTACGTGGAAGAGACATGCTTCTGCACGAATGGGCCGGCTCGACCGGAGAAATACCACGATCACACAGAAAACCGGCGTGAAACAGCGCTTGCGCTGTGTTTCGCCGAGTGAGTGAGTTTACCGGAGGCCCAATCCCCTACCCTATTCCCTTCCCTACCCTCCCCTATTACCCTATTACCTCTTAAATGGCCGGCAATGCACCTCTTCTGATGCTGCGAGTGTCCATGGGCGACGGAAGTTGCTTTCCATCAGGTGACCCGTTTGCTCTTTTGCCCCCTTATTTCATTAAAAAAAAAAAGTAAAAGTACAGTTCCCAAACGAAAAACCAATTTCATCATGTCATTTAAATTTTGTTAGTCTTTTCGACCACGTATAGTCCTCTAATAGTCCTTCTAGTAGAGGAATCTACGTGCTCGAAAGGCCTCTTTATAGCTCTCTTGTAATCACGTCTATAGTAATCAGCGTTGATAATGGGCAATAGGACATGTTCGTATTCGCATGTTAAAGTCCATTATGTGCCAACGTGTAAAAGTCGTATAAGACTACTAAACATGGCTGCTAACAGGCTTTCCACACTTTTTATCACACTTTCAGTAAATAATTTTTCGTCAGTACACAAAACGAAGCGTTGTTATCATGAAATACTGCATATTTTTACTTCATTTATTATATTTTTAATTTTAATTATCTTGAGCATAAGACGACATTTAATGCGAGGGCATTAAAACCAGTATCTGATACCGGAGCCAAAACATCCGTCACTGCAGAAGTCGAGAGCCGACTTTCAGATTGCATAAGGCCGCTAATGGCCGAATTGTACCATTATTTGAGCAGTTTAAACTTAATTAATGGTGTAAGACCTTATTTCTACAGTCAAACCTACAAAACAGTTATCTTATAAATGCGAAAATTCCATATCCCATACTAATATTATAAATGCGAAAATGTGTCTGTCTGGTGCCTCCGCCCCAACCGCTGAACCGATTTTTCTGAAAATATCCCGGTGACTCAAAAGTTCCTAGATGTTCCCATATCTTTTTCCCATAATTGCGATTACATCAATCAACAATAACATCGTTATCTGTTTAGTAAACTGACTAATTAAGTAAATAATTGCTATCCGTCTGCCGATTAGCGATTAGATACCTATTAGTCCTTTCTCGACTTTAATAACAAAATCACGGTCTGACTAACTTTTTGTTATGAAAATATTATTTCGTGTAGTATCTTGTCATATTTAAGTGGGTTACTTAGAAAACTGCTGTATTTCCTTTGTTGTGGTTGTGTCTTCCCAAAAAGTGTGGAAATGTAGAGCGAGATTTTGTTTCACATTCAAGCACAGTATTCTTCCCTGCAATTCCGAGAAGAAAAGATAAATAGACTGTCATTCGATGCATAAAAACTCAAAAAAAGGTTTTATGGTCCCATTTAGACAAGCTCCTAATGATTAACGTTAATTCGATGAAAAGTTTTAGAAAATATGAGAACTCTACGCAAAATTTTGAAAAGCAGCCTTAATATAAGCACAATTTAATCCAATTTGATGTAGTCTCTACAACGTTTTATAACAAAACTCACAGCACCGTTTATGCAATTTTATGCACTTGCGTCTTGCGCAATTGGAAATCTGTGCCTTGGATACCTAATTTAATACATTTGGACGTATAAAACAATTTATATCGTCATTAACTCATTATGAAATTAATTTTTGCATTTCCCGAGTCCTACTCCTTACATAGGTATTTTAAAAGACATTTCAATTTTAGAATGAAATGTACCTCTGTGCAACATATTATATTTTCTTTTTCTAGTCTGTATTCATTCTATTGTGTTATGTACATCAATTATATATAAAAAACACCGTATATACAGATTTCATGATTTTACTCTCTATGCACTCAATACTGATAGCACACGTAACCTCTTCGCTACGTCTACTCCCCTGGTACATACCGATCTCTTTCCTGGTATACTGCCTCTCCTGCGTGGTTCCAAACGTTTGGCCCATGGTGATCACTATCACTATCACAGATACTATCACATGTACGCGTGCGCTCAGCGCGGCTGCCGGAGGCACACTGCCGGCCGCCCGATAAGGGTAGCCGCACACTGACCCATTGTCTAGGTCACAGGGCGATAACGCTAATCTAAAATTCTAGACGCCTAAGTAAACAAACGTTATGTCGACGAACCGCAAGTAAAGGATTTTAGACATATTTTGTTTACGTAAATACGGTATTTCATGTAGGATACAAATGATTTTACAAATATTATAATCTTTTCGTGTACTTGCAAAAAGATACATACGTTGTGCGGTCAATGATTTCATGTTTTAGGTCAAGTCTCAACACGGTTGCTCATTGCAATGATTATTCAAAATGCAAGGATGTTGCGGTCACTAACATCAGCATAATAATAATATTTCACACATAAACAAAATAAATGCCTCTATCGTGGGAATCGCAGACACAATAGATACTCAATTGTTATACGACAGCCGGGTGCCGCTTGGGATTTTGAAAATTACCCTGTTTATTGTCAAGCGATAAGTAAACTGATGCATCATGATTCATGAATAGGACCATTTTACACTGACGTTACTTCCCCAAATCTCCAAACACAAAACCGCAATCAGGGCTTTCGATTTAGAAGCTAGGTCTACGTCAAACTTACATCCCTCTTTTTACGCCAGAAGGAAGGTTTTTACGTGGCCCAATAACGAATGTGGTCGTTATTAACGTTATTACATTTTACAGACAATATACGTAACTACTTTTGCTATCACATTTTGCGACTTTTATTAGTACTGTGTGTACAATATTGTGATTTCCTGCCCTGTATCAAGTAAACATGTTATTCTGGGGCGACAGCACCGGCGGTAATTTTAGCTCGCCGCTCGGGTCAGGCGCGTTCAACCGCCTCTAAATTCTAATATAATCGAACGCCTGCGCGAAATTATAAGCAACACAGAATCATAATATTGCTAATTAGTAATTGATGTCTATTTCTACTAAAGCTAATCGCTAACAACTTTATACGTGGGATAGCCATGCTTCGGCACGAATGGGCCGGCTCGACCAGAGAAATACTACGTTCTCACAGAAAACCGGCGTGAAACAGCGCTTGCGCTGTGTATCGCCGAGTGAGTGAGTTTACCGGAGGCCCAATCCCCTACCCTATTCCCTTCCCTACCCTCCCCTATTCCCTTCCCTACCTTCCCCTATTCCCTTCCCTACCCCCCCTATTCCCTTCCCTACCCTCCCCTATTCCCTTCCCTACCCTCCCCTATTACCCTATTCCCTCTTAAAAGGCCGGCAACGCACCTGCAGCTCTTCTGATGTTGTGAGTGACCCGTTTGCTCGTTTGCCCCCTTATTTCATTAAAAAAAACCATCGAAACTCAACTGTCTCATGGTTCTCCGTTTAAATACAATTCATTATTCACCTTTTCAACTACGCTTAAATTCATTTCTGTTACCAATACCTCAGTGATAAATCGGATTTCATTTAACGAGCGATAGAGAATTAATTCAAAGCGAATTAATAAGTTGAATTAATATTTTTGTTTACTTTTCGGTTCCAAACGGAGTACATAAGGACAATACAAATGAATTTGGATTTTCATCATTTTGTTTATGTTTTCCTCCAGTTTAATCTGAACAGAACACCCAACTAACAACACAGTTGTGACAAAAAGCGAAATACGCGTAAACTTCTATATTTATTGGAAGATAAGCAAAAAATACAATATATTCTTCGCGATTCTTCACGAAGGTCGGCGGGTCAATTTCGTTAAGAGCATCTCGTAGCTAGTTTATAACTTTATACAACTGTACAAAACTGGTTCCATAGGGTCGCGAAGTTTGATAAAATGTTAAATAGGCACAAACTTTTTAGATTATGTTAGGAAGTTCTGTATGAAGGTTTCAAACCAGACAAGAGCATATTGGTTAAGCGAAACCCGAAGATAATATTATCCATATTATGACATATTATCATATTATAAATACGTAAGTGTGTCTGTCTGTCTGTTACCTCTTCACGACGAAACCGCTGAACCGATTTTGCCGAAATTTTATACGAATATACTTTGTGTCCCGGGAAAGGACATAGTATACTCTTTATCCCGGAAAAATTTACGGTTCTTTATAGGACTGGCCAAGCGTTACAAGAACCAGTCGGTGGGCTGATTCTTGCAGTGTGTATTGAATTTTCCACCACTGTTATTCCTTTAAGCCAGAATAGACTGCGTTAACCCCCAGAATAATTGACACTTGTGATAGTTTGGCTGGGCAGTGGGTGCCCATGTAAACATTTCCCTCGGCAACATTCGTAGACCCATGGAAACTCTACCGACTAATCACGACCTCTGTGGCTCAATGGGTAATGGTTGCGTGTGTACGGTAAATTATACGGCTATTGCTGAACCAAAGATTTCCTTTGGTAGGATTGGTCCTTATGGCCCAAGGATGGATTTAAGATGTGGGAGCCACCGCGATTTTTGATGTTAATTTTTTTAAATTTTAGCAGCTTCTGCTCTGGAGGCAAATAGAGTCTCAATCTGTATAAACTATAGAGGCATTAATTATGGTACTATTCCAAGTTCGGTACCATATTCGGATGACTTAAGAATGCTTAATTCATTTTTGGACTCATATTTGCACGATAAAGATGTTAAACAACGCATAAAGAAGAAGAATAAGAAGCATTATTTAAACGCGCTAATCTTAGTATGAGTCAGTAATTACTGGGTCCGATTTGAAAAATTCTCTCAGTGTTAGATAGCCCATTTATCAAGAAAGGCTATAGGCTATATTTTATTACGCTAAGACTAATATAAGCGAAGAAATTTCACGAACTACTGGAGTAATTTTTCTTTTATTTGACACAGATAAAAAGTAGGAACGTGAAGGATCATAGGCTATTTATTGTGGACTAATTTGTCTGTGAAATAACTTATTTACGCGGGCGAAGCAGCGCGGAACGTCTAGTAATATTATAAAGCTGAAGAGTTTGTTTGAACACGCTAATCTCAGGAGCTACTCATCCGATTTGAAAGAATCTTTCAGTGTTTGATAGCCTATTCATCGAGAAAGGCTATAGCCTAGAGGAAAATGTGAAAATAAAGCTGAAGAGTTTGTTAGTTAGTTTGTTTGAACGCGCTTATCTCAAGAACTACTGACCCGATTTGAAAAAAATCTGTTAGTGTTTGATAGCCTATTTATCGAGGAAGGCTATAAGCTATATTTTATCACGCTAAGACCAATAAGAGCAAAGATACAGAGGAAAATGTAAAAAAACGGGGAAAATTATTTGAAAGGGCTAATATCTCACAGACTACTGGAGCAATTTTTATGTTATTTGACAGGAATATATAGTAGACTACGTGAGACATGGGTTATTAATTTGTGAAAAATATACGATTTCCGTGAAATTTCAGACTTACGCGGAACGTCTAGTATTATTAATATATTTATTGCTCCATTCATCACCATGTCTTTGGCATGCAGAATAATGCGGCTATCAGCCTCCTTATATTAATTAAGCCCTGTCAACAGCGTGAACCTGGTTGAAAATCATATATTCTAAAATTTTTTTTTATTTTTACTATCTTTTATCTAAATATTATTCCAAAATTGGCATTTAAACATTCGATTCAATCGAAAATGATACCAAACTCGACTATATACCTAAATCCCACGCAGTTATTTACCTCATACCTTATTAAAGCTAAACCCCCCCCCCCCCCCCCTGCATGAAATATTTAGGTAGCTCCACATCGTAAACCCATTTTAGGGATATAAAGATCAATCCTACCAAAGGAAATCTTTGGTTCGACAAAAGCCGTATTCCTCGTTTTTTAACCGACTTCCAAAAAACGAGGAGGTTATATGTTCGGCTGTGGATATTTTTTTATTTTTTTATTATTTTTTTATTTTTGTATGTTCAACGATTACTCCGCCGTTTGTGAACCGATTTTCTAAATTTTTGTTTTGTTGTATTAGGTTTCACTCCAATTTGGTACCATGTTCACAAAAGTGGTGACCTGATGATGGGATCCATGAGTAATCGAGGGAACTCCTCGAAATTTATATGGAAACATATGGTGATTTTGGTTTTATGTGAAGTGTACTAAGAATATGCTACCAAAAAGTCAAATATTGGGTCAAAGTATACCATGGTTTCGAAGATGCTGAGAGAACTCCTGACTCCTTATAGATACACGTTCGGGAGTTTCGGCGTTGTTTTAAGAACAGAAAGCATATGTTACTATGCAATTCATATTCATCATCATAATCATCATCATCATCATCATCGTCATCATCATCATTTAGGTCACCAATGTCTCATGGCACAGAATTAATAATAGTACAAGGCATAGGTATGGATATACTAATAATAATAATTATGTACTGTATAACAACACCTGTTTGTTTAATACATGGCGGTCGGCGCCGCAGAGGCGACGGCGTCGCCGCGCCGCCGCGCCGCGTGGCGCGTGGCGGCAGACAACAGATCGAATACTTTACTAATTACTTTATAAAATTTAAATAGACAAATAGAATTAAAATAAAGTTATTTTAAAAAGAGCATTTACACAAAACAAAGTCATTAAGTGTCTTTTTAATCAGTTATACTTATTAATCGATAGATGGCGCACTAAGTATCAATTTGAATTCTTGATTAAGCGCTTATTCCACTTATCCTAGCTAGGAAGTCCTAGCTAGGGTCCTAAAAAATTTAGTCAAGTGGAATAACATTTAGAAGCTAGGATCCTAGCTAGGATCCTAAATCGGAAAAAAATTAGTCAAGTGGAATAACATTTAGAAAGCTAGGATCCTAGCTAGGACTTCCTAGCTAGGATAAGTGGAATAAGCGCTTTACAAGAACAGAGCTGTCAATAATTATGATAATATTAAATATTATGAGTAGCTACGCTACATCCTATGCAAGTTTATACAATTTTTTATCTGATAGATCCTTCGATCGTGGAAAAACGAGACACAATAGCCTTTCTATTGTTATCTCAATCGCCGGTGACCGCTTGGGGCTTGAAGCATTAAAATTGTTAAATTACTTAGCACAATATGTTCACTTCACTGATAATACATGATTTTGTGAGTGTGAGTTGTGACTCTTGACAAATTGTAATAAGATACGTAAAATATACGCGAAGGTTTACCTACTAGTGTAACTAAAAAGAGTGAAATTATTATTATTTTTAACAAAAAATTAAAACCGACTTCCAAGGTAAAAACAATAATAACATTAATATGAACTAAAAAGTATTAAATAATTTTTCCTATCTAAAGGTGCCTTTTTCCGAATTCGGCTAAGCCTCAACTATTTCTGTATTCAATCTTCATAATTTTGAAGTCGGTGCCAGTTCCAAAAGTTTCAAATATTCTGTCAGAGGACTGAAGATTCAGCTATCTGGTACCGACTTCAAAATAATGAAGATTGAGTACAGAAATAGTTGAGGTTTAGCCGAATTCGGAAAAAGGCACCTTTAGATAGGAAAAATTATTTAATACTTTTTAGTTCATATTAATGTTATTATTGTTTTTACCTTGGAAGTCGGTTTTAATTTTTTGTTAAAAATAATTTGTCTTGTACTCACACGACTATAAAGTGTGGTACAGCTCAAGCCGGGGGTCGCGGGTTCGAATCCCGCCGACGGAACAAAAACTTTTCAATGTTCCCGGGTCTGGATGTGTATTAAATATGGGTATGATATAATAAAAATACCAAATATATGTATAGTATAAAAGTACTTATGAAATATATTTCCGTTGTCTGTTACCCGTAACACAAGTCCTTCAGGTATTTACCACGGGGCCAGATTGGCGTGGTGTGAGGCGTCCATAGATTATATTATTATAATTATTATAATCACTTTTGTTGACGCAATATCACCCCTCCCCTCTTGCCCTACGACTCCCCTGGCTCGTCCACGTTATCAGATCAACTAAATCAATTAATTTAGTGGCCTCGTATTAGAATCCCTATGATACTGTCGGATCCGCCCCATCAACTTTGCATTAGTTTCGCAGACCGAGAATCGATCGTAGGTAAGAGAATTGGGTTCCAGATCCTAGTGCAAAGGGGGCAAAGTTTATGAATTGCTCCAATGAAAAGTGTCGTAATAATGTTTAAAAAACCAAGTGAATTATGCTCGAAAAAATTATGTAAGGTGTTCACGCACAAGATAGATATCTGCTATCCTGCTCCTAGCTGACGTATCATGCCTGCAGCAGCCTATTGGTCACCCATCACGCGATAATTGCAGCGATTGGCCGCCGATGACGTGATACGCAGTCGTGTCACCCCTCATACGCACCTAGGTTCACTTTGCATTCTCCATCTTAAAAATACGCATTGTAACCCCTTAACGTTTTCTCTAAAAATTCGCAAAATATTGTAAAAGTTTTTAGCTGAATATACGCAAGAAGTCGATCCAGCTGTTTTCTTCACTTCTCGAGTAAAAGGCCAAACCAAGCCAGCCAAAAACGCGCAAACATAAGGTTTTCTGAGAAAAATTGTCCATTCCAACCTTGCGTTGTGGACGCTCCCAAAACACATTAGAAACCTAAATCCAATTTTATTTATGACAAAATAAGATGAGAGGATAATCTTCCTAGTTCATTGAACTCGGCTCAACTACACTCTAGTAAGTAAATATGAATACTAAGATCATACAGGATGTCATTCGAATATATTACCTAGTAGCAACAACATAAAAAACAATTACATAAAAAATGATATTATTTAATTTTATTAAAATGTATACAGTTGATCATAGCACTACTGAAACTACTAGTACTTTTTTACTATTTAATTAAAATTGGTGTGTATTCATTGAAAGGCATAATCTTAATATTATATTGTTAAAACGTTAAGCCGTGACCAAAACACTAAACGCCTTTCTGTATCGTTAACATAATTAAATCAATGTAATACTTGGTTAATCATAATAAAGATTATTGAGTCGAGATTAAGAAACACTTGAAGTGTATTCAAAGTTTACACCTTTATTTTATTAAAGAAATGTAGTCGAGATGGTTCTGGTTATTACCAGAACCATCTCGACTACATTTCTTTGAATAAAATCTTGATTCTTGAAAAATCAATAACGGTGATCGGTTTGGCCGTCTTGTTTGTAATTTGCTTACTTGTATAACGTAAAACCGTACAAACATCGTAACAGAAATAAGGAAAACTATATTATTATTGTACACTATTATTATACAGACTTATTTAAGAGGGCGAGAGCAAAATATATGATCTTATTATTCATGTTTATAAATACTTGATAATAAGCTACGAACTGTTTCATTTTATAAACATAGATACTACATTATATTTGCAAGGGTTCTTCGCTTCTTATCTTCGAGATAAGAAGAGAAGATCTTAAAATTTTCTCGATAGAAAAAAATTTACAAAGATGCATCTTTTCACGAATATTTCATTTCCTTTCAAAACTGTGCATTAAACTGAGTCAATGTTTTAATAAATAATAGAAAATTCTATTACCGAGGAACTGTACTAGCGGATTTTTAAAATGTTGTATATTTATCGAGTTATTAAGGAAAAAATTATTTTGGCGTTGATTCCGCGTTGTTTCTTTTTCGCCTAGCATACGAACGACGGACGTAAGTGTGAAGAGAGAAGGAAAGTGTTTGATTTTTTGCTTTACTCGCTCTCGTAGCAAGGAAACGGACTTGGCGACGATTTTATTTCATCGACGGGTCATCGGCCGATACCTACAAAACATTTTTTACCCATACTTACGATTAGCGAGTTTTTGTCTACTTTATGTCTTCACTTATGTCTGTTTATGTCTGTTTCCTAATTCTTTGGTACAACATAAAAAACTAGCGCGGTTTCGAGATATAGCCTGAAGACGGACAGCGAAGTATAAATAATAGGGTCCCATTTTTATCCTTTGGGTACAATGGCACAACAATGGTAAAAACACATTAGGTATCCCTTCTGCTATCCTTGATGTTACTGTAATAGAAGACAAAGAAAATATCCTTAATCCTTCGATCGCGGATTCTTGGAAATCTATTGTTATTCTATTTTTGTCGCAGTCGCCGGTGCCCTTATGGGGGTTGATAGGTTAATGTTACTGCAACAGAAGAGCCACACTCTACATAATCTCAATCATAGAAGAATTAATACGCAAATCTCGGAGTAAGCGGTTTCTTTGACAAAAACAAAAACGTCTAAATAACGATAGAACCCTCGGGACGCTTCGCAATTTTCACGCTTTTCCCGACATTCGGAGAAAAATCTCCAGTCAATTATAAAAACTTAATTGGATCTCCAATCGCCTTTACACTCCCGAGTCTCAAGGACAATCACTGGAATTAAACTTGAATATTCATCATCATTATGACTTTATGAGGTCTTGCCAAGCCAATCGATAGGGAGAGACCGATCGATCCGAAGTAATTATTACGACAGCAACGCGACAGGCGAAAACTGTACGATATCGGCTGTCAATTGCTTGTTGTATTGTTGTCGCAAGATAAATAGTTACCCTGTCGATTGGATCGACCGCAGACCTAGTAGTACCTACATTAAGGCAAGTAGAGGTAGCCAACCCGTGTATTAATGTCATGTAATTATTTAACGGGCTCTCAAATTGTAGGTGACTTACCACTTACCAGATCAGTAATCCAATTAATAATATTATGAAAGCGAAAGTGTGCCTGTCTGTCTGTCTTCCTCTTCACGCCCAAATCACTAAACCGATTTTACTAAAATGTGGTGTAGAGATACATTTTATCCCGGGAAAATGTTTCATTGCGATAAACGAATTTTGGCACAACGGAGTTGCGGGCGTCATCTAGTTTATACATATACAAGGTGTAACAAAACTAAGTGATAATATTTTAAGGTGTATATGTGTTCCTTGTAGAATGTAGAGAGTTCACTGTGAAAGTAGCAGCGCTGAAAGACCAAAAAAATTTTTTTTACTTTTGTATGGAGAAATTTGTGACGCTGGGGCTCTTGCCCTACTACTTTTACAGTGAACTCTCTACAAGGAACACGTACATACCCTAAAGTATTATCACTTAGTTTTGTTACACCCTGTATATTTTCTTTCAAGGCTAAGAGGAGCACCCAGCTTTTCTGCAGACTACCTCTACTCAAAACCATCTTGTTTGTGACAATAATATTTATATTCATGTGAACGACACCTCAGAGACAGACACACAAGGTCGGCTGACAGACAGACGGCTGGGCAAACATATTGTGTTACCACTTAGGTATTGTGTATCAGAGATAGCCAGCGTCACTGGCTAAGTAGATTCTACTTTTCACTGGAATCTTTAGGCTTATTAACTGTATTTGGTTTCTGCTCTTTCACTCGTCGTTTTTCTACTTGAATCAATGTCTTATTTTCTTTGGATATCTTTGTAGGTTGAGAATTCGTTTTTACGATTAAAATGTAAGTAACCTATTTTTTTTTAAATATACTATTTACCTGTAAGGTACCTACATCCTATCAATCGGACGAACTCGAAAGGAAAATGTTAAAATATTTTCCGAAACAACACACACTATTCGATAAACATACAGTATACTAGGACCTAGAACTTGGTACTACTAATATATATTCTATGCTAAAACCTACAATACAGGTATAAGACGATGTCATGTAACTATTATTTTGTATGTTATGTGTATAAGTGTTATGACACATCATAACCCAACTAACAAAAATTGCTCTTGTAGTGGCTTATACAGCCAAAAATAATATTCTTATAGGAGTCGTATTAACGCTAATAAGGGTGCATTTGGGCACAATTTATAAAGATAAAATAACCTTATACCCGTCTTATTGGCCCCTTAGTGTCCGCTTTTTTAATTTCCTTATACGTGTTATATAATGACAAAGAACAAGGTACTTCAACTTATAAGAAACATATGAAAAGCGTTAATACGGCGATCACCCTTATACGTGTTATATTATTGTCCAATACAAGGGAGTTAAACTCCGTTAGCCCTTTTTTCCGTCATAAGTGATTTACATTTTCGCAACAGCTTGGAGAAGAAATAGTAACGTCAGCCATTTTACTGTCAAGTAAACGATAAGTCATTATTTTATATATAGTTTATTTACCTGATTTAGTACTCGTTTATAGTGAAAAGTGTATGGGAATTAAAATTAAAATGCATGTAAAATGTGATACGCTGTGTTTTGGTATTAAATGGCCCTTGAATTTAAGCTGTTTTTGTGCTAAAAACGTCATTAATTATTTAGTCAAGTTAAATACAATGCTTTTATAAGAACAACAGGATTCACACATCGTTTATAAGGAGTCTATGAGAGTAAAGATTTTATAACGGCATCAATTGTTTCTTATGATGTCGCCATTTTACATATCGTTAGGGTTCCTTTCACACTAACAAAATCGCACCTAGCTATTGTTATTCCCGTGTATTATATATAAAAATGTTTTTTTTTTCCACTGTAGTTGGGTTGGCCGAAAGAGACCTCTTTATAAGGATACTTTAGCTCACTTTTGCGCACTAATTTTAAGTTTGAAATATTATTAAAAATACGTGACTATCAAATTAATTGTTTTATTTTTTACTTTTCTTTTGTAATCATCGCTCCTTTTCAACTTCTTCCAAAGTTTTGTATCCGTTTTTAGGGTTCCGTACCCAAAGGGTAAAAACGGGACCCTATTACTAAGACTTCGTTATCTGTCCGCCTGTCTGTCTATCTGTCTGTCTCCAGGCTGTATCTCAAGAACCGCAATAGCTACAATTTTGAAATTTGTCGGGATTGTGTGCATTTATTGCCACTATAACAACAAGTACATAAAACAAAATAAAATTAATACATATGATATCTAAGGGGGCTCCTATACAGCAAACATATTTTTTCACTTTTATTGCTTGTTATCAATAATGGCAACAGGTAGGCACCTGAAATTTACACAAAGGCCTAAAAACTTTAAAAACATTTTGGCCTATTTTTGTTCTATGAAAGTACGGAACCCTTCGTGCACAGGTCCGACTCGCACTAGGCCGATCATTCCGCTCCGCAAGAAATTCACACAATCTGTTGTACGTTTAAAATGGCGAATTTAGTTATGTAAAGCAGTTTAATGTAACCTTAAAGAGAATAATATCTTTATAATCACTGTTTAAGGGAATGTGGATTGCTTTCATCCTTGTTAAGGTCATATAAAATGTTAGCATTCGTTTATTGGATAGATGTCTTATAGTTGCCGTATAAATTAGAGTTATTAACGTTGACCCAACAAAATTATAAGAATAAAGGTAATATTAGCCAAATCTCCTAATAGTGTGCCATTATAAGTAACATTGGCATAATGAATTTACAAGTATAGACCTTATTGACTTAATTTTATAAGATTAGTTTGTTTGTTGGGAATATTTTGACGGCGAACAGGATTTAAACATACTATATCATATACATAATATATTTTTTCATCTATTTCGGAGATCAAGGTCACATCGTGCTTTCATAAAATCTCTGAATGAAACATATGAATCGAAGAAAAAACAAGACATATTATGTATTAATAATACAATGGCAATATATTTATTTTATAGCTGTTCTTATTCATTTTGCGGAGAAGTTCATGGTATATTGTTCCCTATTTGTTTACCGACTCTATAACATTATTATAATAATATGCGACGATCACAAAATTTATGAATTTCAGTTCTTTATTCCTTCAGGCCCCGCGCGAGCACCGGTGATCGCGACAACAATAGAATACAATAGCAATTCCTGGAAATTCCGACTGAAGTATTAAGTACCAACTTGCATCTTTATTTTGTTTTAATCATGGCTTTTCTTTAATAAACACGAGAATTGAGAGGTAATACCATAATAGGCGAAAGCAATAAAAAGCAGCCAGTATTCGTCTCCATGACTCTACATCTGCGCCAATTTTCCTCAAACTTAGTACAGCACTTTTGGAGCCTATTCGATAGAAACAAACTTTTCATCTGTTTAATTAGCAGAGATTTGTTTCTTAAATAGATGATAATTAATTAATTTAGCGGCACAAATAGTTTTTTCCGGCCAGCAGTTTAGAGCAGCTGTAGTGCAGCAAAAATAATAATCCGGCGACAGCCGACAAGGCCAGCGACTGACGCACTAATTGTGGAAGCATTGGTTTACTACAACTTACTAAAATTTACTGCCATCATCATCATCATCGCTCCACGAGCACTAGTTTTTAGCTGACCGGCGTGAAAACTTCCGCAAGATCCGTGTGCTTGAGTTCCTACTTCCTAGGGGCCCGTGGTTGAAAAAGATTGGGAAACTGGTCTAGACAGTGCTTCTAGGAAGCTGCCACTGTCTTCGTATTTTAAATAATCCGTTAGCAGTTTCAGCATGTACATATTTGCGAGTTCTACCTTTTGTTATTATTTTTTATCGCGTTAGTAATTTGCTGGAGAAATTGGCAACATCTCATGACTTTACATGGCGTTTGTGAACATTTTCATAGAATTCGTTCCGTGATTTCACGGCGCTGATGTAAGGAAAGGCGTGAAAATTGCAATTATCAACTATAATATGGTATTATTCAAATGAACTGAGAAATGAGAAGTATGGTTATAAAATCGCCTCTGACTGTTTTTGTCCCGTGACGTAATGATTTATGAGACTGGTGAGTGTTCTTAGCTGTCATCATCATCAGCTTGCTCATTGCTTGACAATTGTTATAAAATCTAACTAAGCCGGTCCCTAGACGATCACTAAAATTTATTGTATTGTGCAATATCCCGCTTAAATTTTATTGAACAATTTATTTGACAATTAGATTGAAGGCGCGCCATGTTCAATATCAACCCTAGACGTGCCTAGAGTCTAGACGGACAGTAATATTACGCAATACGTAATATTGCGCAATAAAATTGCTCGTCTAGGGGCCCGTTTAATATACGAAATACAGCATTATAGTAACAGCAGAAACTGCAATTCAACTGTATTTACAATTCAGTGGCAAGTTGTAGGACAAAGTTAGCGGACAGTAGTCGTTAACTGGCTCAAACTACAGCCGGCTGGCCGCAGGATGTTACTTACTTATTACTAAATTGTACCAAATGTTAACTATTTTTAAATGGAAAACTGTTTTAACCGACAACAAAAAGAAAAGATTTTGTAGGTTTGAACAACGATTGCAGGTATTACATAACATACTTAATACATATTTTTTTATAAATTGAATATAATTAAAAGTATAAAACTATAGCCTTTAATCCTACAGGCCCCGCGCGAGCACCGGTGATCGCGACAACAATAGAATACAATAGCAATTCCTGGAAATTCCGACTGAAGTATTAATTATATTATTTTATAGTCATTACTCAAACTAGCAAGGTCATCATTTATTTAAAGCTTGTTTTAGTAAAAATTTTCTTAGAAGTGAGAACAACCTATGGAGTACTATGGACATCACTGCCCTAACCTAAAATAAATATTATATTACCTACCTGCATAAAAAATGACGCTTATTTCGAAGCATCGATAGTCATTAATTACCTAAACCTATTTAACCGCTGGAACTAACAGTTTTACAGTAAGTGGAATCACGTCAAATAACTAATTCTATGACGCAGGTGGACGGGGATTTCCCCACAGAGAGATGTATAAATATCTCTGTTTTCACTACGCTTCATATAAAAACATACTCGTGCTTGTAAACTAGGTGTTAAGTGCTAACTCCTTCGTTAGGTAGTGAAAATATTTACATAACGGCCGACTTCTATATTATGCTATCTTTATCTGAACTAAAAGCGAATAAAGTTGCCTAAAATAAAGTTATTCGGTGGATAATAAAATATAATAATCAACTTATAACGCTTATTTAATAATAAGTCAAATAGGTAGTGCTAATGCACTAGCTATTTGACCGAGCTTTGCTCGGTATTCGATAAAACACGAATAAAATGACATTTTCTAAAAATGATTCCTAGCTAGATCGATATGTACAAGAATTGCTCGTTCAAAGATATAAGCTGATAAGAGCGAATGTTTGTTACTTCTCGAAAACAAACAGACGAATTTCAATCTTAATTCTTAATTGACATAGTTGTAGTTAAACGCATATAAAAAATATAGCGAAAAAGTACTATTTGTATGGAATACTGCTGGAACAGAGTAGAACCTAGTGTGGCAGTATAATATTGTATCCAACAAAACGCCGGCAGTCCGCATTTATGTACTACATTAAATGTGTTATGTTCACATAAAGAGGTGGAGACCAGAGATATAAATCGACGGAGCATTTTATTGTAGACGAGAGAGCTCTCAGAAGCCATTAGTTTAAGCTGCGGCTGTAGAGTACGCCATACAGTATAGACTGTAGACTACGAGTGAATAATGTAATGCGATATAATGTACAGCTTTGAGCAACTCTACCTAGAGTACACAAAATACAGCGAACAGAGGACGCTCGACCTGCGGCCCGCCGGGACTTTTTCAGAGGTCCCCGTGAACTTAAACCGTTTTGAAATTCACGCCCACTCGCAAAATGGACAATGGTGCAAAGTCGCCGCGAAAGTCATGAAAGATTTTCCACTTCTAAATCGCTATTTTTGAATTTCTTTAAGGGCTCGGGTTACGCGCTCGATCAAATGAAATTCGATACCGCGCCAGTACAAGTTTTATATGTTGCTGTCTCGCTATTGCGAGGTACCCCGTGCGCCCCGCGCGCCTCCGGCAGCGTATTATATGTGTGCGTGCGTCGTCATTCATTATTTTACTCTGATCAAGTTATTCAAGCCGTGCGTTTGTTGCGATTTGCGAAGTATTATATTTTATTGTTTCATGAATCATTAACAATATTGTTTTTGTGGTTGTTTTATATATTGGAATAGTAGGAATACGGGCGCGGGCGTAGTGTCGTCGATCTTGTCACTGAACTGAACAGAATACAGATTCTACATAATATATTAAAATAATATACTTACTATAATATCTACATTGGACTCTTCACAAATCACACCACGTCAGCCTGGCCCCGTGCTAAGTACACTAAGGACTTGTGTTACAACTTACAAGTACCAGACATATAATACCGAATATATTATAATTTATACTAGCGACCCGCCCCGGCGTCGCACGGGTATAAAATATATAGCCACTGAAAAAATGATTAAAATCAATGATCTATCCTATGATCTACTTCTTAGCCTATGATCTACTTCTTATCTGTGCCAAATAACATAAAAATTGCTCAGTAATTCGCGAGATAATTTTCCCCCGTTTCAAATAATTTCCAACGTTTTATCCACATACTCCTATTAGTCTTAGCGTGATAAAATATAGCCTATACTCTATAGCCTTCCTCAATAAATAGGCTATCTAACATTGAAAGAATTTTTCAAATCAGACCAGTGTTCCTGAGATTAGCGCGTTCAAGTTAGCCCTTTCAAATAATTTCCCCCGTTTTTTTCCACATTTTCCTCTATTTCTTCGCTCCTATTAGTCTTAGCGTGATAAAATATAGCCTATAGCCTTCCTCGATAAATGGGCTATCTAACACTGAAAGAATCATCAAAATCCGTTGCGTAGTTTTAAAGATTAAAGGGAACAAAGGGACATGAGGGAAAAAAGGGACTTTGTTTTATAATAAGTACCTATAATATTACTTCAGTCGGAATTTCCAGGAATTGCTATTGTATTCTATTGTTGTCGCGATCACCGGTGCTCGCGCGGGGCCTGAAGGATTATTTAGATATAGATTTCCTTTTTATTATACTCAACTTATTTAAGATCCATACTTCCATACTAATTGTAAAAAATTAATAAAAAAGTGTGTCTCTTTGTCTGTCTGTTATTAGCTTATTACCTCTTCACGCCCAAACCGCTGAACCGATTTTGCTGAAATTTGGCATGGAGATACTTTGAGGCGGTCAAAAACTCGTGTCCTTTGACATATAATACTTTTTATCCCGAAAAAATGCACGGTTTCCGCGCGATAAACTAGTTTTGGCGCAACAGAGTTGCGGGCGTCATCTAGTTTTTACAATATTATTATACACATATTTAATACACATCCATGAGTCATGACTCATGAGTCATGAGTCATGACCCAGGAAAACGTTTTGTTCCGTCGGTGGGATTCGAATTTCGAACCAGCGACCCCCGGCTTGAGCTACCATGCGCTCAACCACTGCGCCACAGAGGTCGACGCTTTTATTTAAAAATTATTAAAAGACAGTACGTAACAATAAAGTTTCAAAAACAGAAAAAAGGCTACTCCAAATATTCCTCACATTGTTATCATTCAAAATAATAAAATCGGACAAGTGCGAGTTGGACTCGCCCATAAATGGTTCCGCAATCCGCAGCAACAATAAGGTTTATTTTTATGAAATTATAAGGTTTTTTTTTATAGTTTCGGAGAAAAGTGGCTGTGACATACGGACAGACAGACACACAGACATGACGAATCTATTAGGGTTCTGTTTTTTGCCATTTGGCTACGGAAGCCTAAAAATCAAAAAGTATTATTAATTACTAGCTGTTGCTGTTCAGTGTTAGATAGCCCATTTATCGAGGAAGGCTATAGGCTATATTTTATAACGCTAAAATTAATTGGAGTGAAGAAATAGAGAAAAATGTGGAAAAACGGGGGAAGTTATATGAAATTGCTTATTATCTTAAGATCTACTGGAGCAATTTTTATGTTATTTGGCAAACATAAAGAATAGACCACTTGAAGGGACATTTTTTGCGGAAAAATGTACGGTTGCGTGAAATTCCTAAATTACGCAAGCGAAGCCGAATAATAAAATCGTAGGAAAGTCAATTCTGTACATTGAATATTTTTGTACAAAAAATAATACTTGGGATGTGATCTACTATGATAATGCGAACGAAGTCGCGGGCAACAGCTATATTATAATAAAGTCATAGGAAAGTCAATTCTGTACATTGAATATTTTTGTACAATAAATATTAATACCTACTTGGGATGTGAACTACTATGCTAACGCGGACGAAGTCGCGGGCAACAGCTAGTATGGAATATCTATTTCTTCGCTTCTATTAATCGTAGCGTGATAAAATATAGCCTGTAGCCTTTCTCGATAAATGGACTAACACTGAAATAATTTTTCAAATCGGACCAGTAGTTCCTGAGATTAGCGCGTTCAAACAAACAAACAAACTCTTCCGCTTTATAATAATATTATTTAATTATTAAAGTATTTATATTATTTAATTGAATAAAACTGACATCAGGAAATAATTACTAAAAATACAAACTAAAATAAAATATACAAACATAGGTATACAAACTTAGAATACAAGTTCACTTTTATATTTTATTTTATTTCAAGACAGAAATTAGCAAGTCTGTTCAGGAGTTCTCGAGTTTTAGCGAGACTAACGAAAGTAATTATACATAATATCAATGTATATTGTATAATCATATTATAATATTATGACTATCGCTAATATTCCTAAACGTTATTTACAAAATACAGTATATAAGAAAATAATAATATTATGATTTATGATATTCATAATTATTATTTATTTTAAACTACTGTGTGATACATCATACATCCCACCTTTCGGTATCCATTATTAATTATTATCAAAAGTTTAAGCAATAAAAGCAAGTTGTTCAAGCAATTGTCTTCAAGTATCACATAAAAATTTTCAAAATCAACATTCAACAACAATAACATTCTCTCGATCGCGGATTCTTGGAAATCTACTGTTATCGCGCGCGCGGTCGCATGCGACCGCTTGGAGCTTGAGGGAATATTGTACTTGAATAATGAATGCCTTGAATGAATTATTGTCACGTGCACCGGTTACAACACTCCGCCACCCGGAACGCGCCTCCCGCCCGTTGCCGTGCTCTGTCGTGTGAGCGGATCGGCACGATACCATGTTGGAAATTATAGAGAAATTTCGTTGCGTTCACGAATACCAAAAATGATGAATGAAAATTTATTTTATTGCCATTCTTTTGAAGACATTCTGTAACTACACAATATAAGCTGTGTTCCCAGGAAAAATACATTACGATTCGATGAGTTTTTAATATAAAACAAGTGTGCGAAAAGTATGTCGACAATGGCGTAAAAATTTATGTAATGTTATCGCTTATATTTTTTAGTGTGTAAATATTTTGAAGTTAATTTTTGTTCAGGAACCTAGGTAATTACTATTTTAAGCTGAAAAATAACTCAAACATGTTAAATTTTTCGTATGACAAAATGATTTTGGTATTACGTTTGTATGAGAATTTCGAGGGTAACCCGGCCCCTTAAGAGCCCGGGTAACCCTCGAAATTCTCATACATTCGTAATACCAAAATCATTTTGTCATACGAAAATATTTAACATGTTTGAGTTATTTTTCAGTATAAAATAGTAATTACCTAGGTTCCTGAACAAAAATTAACTTCAAAATATTTAAACACTAAAAAAATTTTTTTTGTGTATAAATTTTTTTTACTAAATTTGGTACTAAATATTTAAACACTAAAAAATAGAGTAAAACACTCAAAAATTTATAAATAATTAGTAAATTTACTACAAAATATTTTAATACTAAAAAATATTTTTTAGAGTTGAAATATTTTGTAGTAAATTTACTATTTATTTATATATTTTTTAGTGTTTTACTCTATTTTTTTGTGTTTAAATATTTAGTACTAAATTTAGTAAAAAAAATTTATACACAAAAAAAAATTTTTTAGTGTTTAAATATTTTGAAGTTAATTTTTGTTCAGGAACCTAGGTAATTACTATTTTATACTGAAAAATAACTCAAACATGTTAAATATTTTCGTATGACAAAATGATTTTGGTATTACGAATGTATGAGAATTTCGAGGGTTACCCGGGCTCTTAAGAGCGAACTTTCACAATGTGCGCATACCTCTAAGTATAGCGTTTTTTTTAATATTATACTCACAAGATGCGTCGAATATACCTGCATAGTTCATAATATGAGGCTTGTGACTTGTGAGTGATACACGGTAGCATATCACTTACCTGAAACAACAAAAAGAATACATAATATGTTACCGCTAATATGCGTAAACCAGTTAGACTGCAGATTAACAAGGTATTCTACAGATTACCTGGGTGAGTTAGTTAAAGTGCAAAAAGTTTATTCTATTCTCATTAAATTACATAAAACAGGTTCTTGTTTGAATAAAACATGTTATTCAGTTGTAGAGAATTATTTAATATAATTTTCTAGACATAAACACAGGTATAAGTTCTTATATTTTACGTAAAATTTTACTCATCTAATAAAATATAACAGTTCGTATCAACTAGAATAAAAATAATCAAAACAACAGTCTTAGGTTGACAAGCTTACGTCAAAGTTTTTAAGACTTTTACGAAGGAAGAGAATGCAAATTATCCAGGTAAAGTGCAAAAATAAGCTTTCGTTTATTTAAAAATGCAGGGAATCTGCAGATTACCTAGGTAATGTGCACGTTAACGTATTCTGCATTCTACCGGTAACACATAATATTAGTGAATTTTTATTTCGAATTTTGCAAACGAGCAAACGGGTCACCTGATGGAAAGCAACTTCCGTCGCCCATAGACACTCGCAGCATCAGAGCTGCAGGTGCGTTGCCGGCCTTTAAGGGGTAATAGGGGAGGGTAGGGAAGGAAATAGGGAAGGGTAGGGAAGGGTAGGGAAGGGTAGGGAGGGGAAAAGGATAGGGGATTGGGCCTCCGTTAAACTCACTCACTCGACGAAACACAGCGCAAGCGCTGTTTCACGCCGGTTTTCTGTGAGGACGTGGTATTTCTCCGGTCGAGCCGGCCCATTCGTGCCGAAGCATGGCTCTCCCACGTCAAAAATCCTATGCAAATCCACTCAGAACTTAGACTTATTGATATGACTGTCATTGACTATAATTATATAGACAATTAAATTATAACAGGCATACCTTCGGTTATAATTTAATTAAAGTCTATAGTAATTTTTTTTTATAGTAATTTGTTAACAGTAATTTTCATAATTTGGCTGTATAGTTATTTTTATCATCATTCCTTATACTGAGAAGAAAGCCGTTGCAAACCAGAATCATACTTGCTTTTGTGATGTAACTTTTCAATAACCTAACAAAGAAAACTTTATCCACTGCAGAAACTTCACACTCTCTCAAAAACTTTGTCTGGCTACACTTATATCGAAAGTTTGGACTTTGTAGTTGCTCCTGGTATAATTAACACCACCACCCACGCTGGCTTGGAGAAGCTTGGGCAACAAACCTTGGGGACCTCCTACGCTGTGGTGTAAGAAATATCCAAGTTGTTATTCATAAGATACCCATTTAACTCAATAGTCAATACCCATTATGAATTTATTTACAACATTCCCTAACTTTAGATTCCAAAACTAGTAGACTGATTTTGAAACGCACTTAATATACAGGCTGTAACAAAACTAAGTGATAATACTTTAGGGTGTGTATGTGTTCCTTGTAGAGAGTTCACTGTGAAAGTAGCAGCACTGAAAGACCAAATTTTTTCACACTTGTATGGACAAACGCCCGAGCGTCACGAGTTTTCCCATACAAAAGTACAAAAAAAACTTGGTCTTTCAGCGAGCTGCTACTTTCACAGTGAACTCTATGTCAGGAACACATACACACTTAGTATTGTCACAGCCGGGTAGGGTAGGTGTATACATAGAGTAAACTACGGGAAGGAATGTACGGTTTCCAGACGTTTCCTTAGCGCAGACCAAGTCTCACATACTCGTAGGATTAGATTTAGGTGGTCTATGCTCCGTTTTGATTTTAAACTCAATGTAAACAAAGATCAGTATATAAGATAAGATAAGATACATTTTTAGTGTTCAATTCTGTATTAGCGGCTATGGTGCTAGCGAACGTGTTCAGAGATTTGATGATTAATTTACTTCAATTTAATGAAAATTTTAGCTACAAGGCCATATGTATTTCGTGTTAATAACGTCATTAAAAGTTGAGTTCTTTTTAACGTTTCTAGGATCTGCTGTATTAAATTTGTACAGGTTGTAACAAAATTGATAATACTTTAGGATGTGTATGGGTCCCCTATATAGAGTTCGTTGTGAAAGTAGAAGCACTGAAATAGTAACTTTTTTCACCCTTGTAAGGAAAAATTCATGACGCAGGGGCTTTTGAGTCTTGTCCATACAAATCATTAAAAATTTGGTCTTTCAGCGCTGCTACTTTCACAGTGAACTCTTTATAAGGGACACATACACACCATTATCACTTACTTAGTTTTGTTACACCTTGTATGACAGATGTCCATGGGCGAAGAATGTCGCTTACCAACAGGTAATCCTCTTGCTCGTTCGCCTCCTTAAAAAAAGTCCTCTAGACGGACTCGGGGAAGCCCCGCCGGGGATCAAGTCGTGGAGGTTGTCCGTTCATTCACCGGCTAGCTGGTTGTGCCAGACGTATTATATTTGTGGCTTTTGTAAAATCATTTTACAGCTCTCTCGGGCGTTGAAACAATATTTATTTTGTTCAAAATACAGACAAGATGATAATTGTCAGACTCGATCTGAACCCCCGATAAATAAGAGGGGTGTTATAAATTTGACGTGTCTGTTTGTCTGACTGTCTTTCTGTCTGTGTCAGTGGTATCGTATCAACTAACATACAAACGGGTAGACCGATATTTTTTGTAAGCTGATATGATCGAGTGTTCTTAGAAATATTTCATCATCAAAAGACCGCTCAGTGGTGAAAAGTTTGGGTTTGTCCAATCCTAGTTGGTTACATGACGTCATGAGGACTGGCCAGTTTACTGAGTGATATTTCAGAACGTACTTCTATCCCATCCACAGTATAAGTCACTAAAAATAAAATGTATTTTTAGAAATCTAAGACGCGTAACGCAAAATTAAAAGGCGATTCATCAAAGCAAATGAGTCGAAAGAGCCCCCAAATCCCACCGACGTTCATCATAAGACCTCCAATTAAATATCGACTAAAATAAATCAAAAAATTAATTTCCACAGCGGTAAATCACGCTTGAATCGGAATCGGGACCCTCAATGTATTTAAAGGAGCTTTCCCGTTGCCATGGCAACGCCGACGTATATTAATCACGTGGCATCAATGCGTCGATTGCCGAATCACAAATCGAATAGTAATTTTCCTGAACTTCTTTCGTACGCCAGTTGTTGCCGAGCTAGTTTACGGACTGGTGAAAGGCATTACTGTCGATTCAACTTCAGAAAGACAACACAGCGATTTTATAAGCCTAGATTAGATTCTGAAAATATTAAAATATCAATAAAACTTTACCATAGAGAGTTAAAGAAAAGAGACTATTCTGTTTCATATTTGTTTAGGTCCCGAACACAAAACGCTGATCACAAAAATCTTCGAACACACGACACAATGTGTATGATGAGTAGTTTTTACGGTGAGCTAGGTACACAGCCATTTGGTATTTACATTTTGTTAAGTTAAGCAGGAGAGCAAAATCAGAATCGCCATCGCCAGTTCTACAAGAACACTACTTTACAGCCATTAAAAGTATCACATAAAACATCAAAAGGCGCTCCGGTCCATGTATCCTCAGTGACCACTGCAGTTCACAGCCCCCGCTGGCGGCGCTCCAAGCGCCCACGTATCATTTACAATTTACATGAAGTATCATCATTTATGATTTTAACTGATCCAATGATATGCAGGAGCAGAAAACTTACTGCGCGGTTATTGGACAACGCTCAGTCGCAACTCGCGAATTAAACATTGACCAATAGTCACACGCTTTCTTTTCCAATCAGAGTCGAACGGAAATTCTGAATATCGCCGCTGGCCAACGATCATCCGTTAAGGTAGCACAGTAAAGCAGCAAGCAAACAGTCAACAATTTTTCCTAACATCTTGGCGAGCTACTACATACGTCATACACATCAAACGGGAAAAAGTTATGAAAATGCAGCTCTTTCGCTGTCTCTTCAAGGCAGTTCAGGGGAGCTGATTCCAACACAATATTTACATTTTAGCAACTTCCGATTTTATACTAATTTCCGGAAACTATATAGGTCAAAAGTTACTGCACATCCCATACACTAAAACAGCCGATATAAAATCAATGCGCGTACTAGTTTCAGTTTCCTTCAGCCTTGAAACAACTATGTCATTTCCCCGTTCGACGGGTGCCAATAGCGAGCGCGGGCGCACTATTTAAAACATATGGGCCAACTTAGTGGGCCGAGCCGGTACGTGGTAATTTTAGTTTAGTTAATTTCGCGTCCCCGTGCCGTTGCGAAATGTAACGCAATACGTGTTAATGAACTCTACGTGGAGAGGTAGATATGGAGCACTGGCACACGTTGCGGGAAAACATGTGATTCTGGGAGGGATAGAAGTAGGAACATAAGTGTACAGGCGTATACAAGACCTACCTCACCGGCTATCTCTATCCAACTATAGACAAACATACAGCGCGAGAGACCCTACCATTTATCTCTACTCCACTGCAAAAAGCGCCATGTTGCGAACTCGACGTTTCTTCTTAATCTCAAAAGCAATGATTTTTAGAAAGGATGTTAACTTCTAAGATCTGCCCCTCTAGCAGACAAAATTTTCTCGATGTTTGATGGCTTTTCTCTTCATCTCTATTGACCCTAACATGACATACATATTTTCTCGTGTAGATCTGTCGTTAAAATCTATCGACATAATGTCAAAAAATGATTTTGACATTATGTCGTTATCGACAATATAACTACACACGAGAGTGAGATATCTCGAGATTTTCTCGTTTGCGCATCTTAGGCCGGATGGTATGTTGCTGTGAGTACAGCATGGGGGAAATCCTTTAGCAGTTCGACCGTCGTCTTGTTGCTTTAAAAGCCATACGTTTTTGTTCATTTTCCATTACGTATACTCCATCCGGTATCCTTTCGTCGAAATACAAAACAAGAAACGCAAATGTCAAATCTGTCGAAGTCGGGTCAGTTACACTGACCGACGAGTTATCTCGTCTTTGTCAATAGCCGGATTTACTCGCCATTAAATATTACTGAGGAATAATTTATTCAAATTGAAAGTCGCCGGCGCCATCTCCGCGCATAAAACGAGCGTTCAAACTTCTGCAGGGAGCAAAAGAAACACTTTGCCATAGAAATTTTTTATAGTTTAATTAGTCAGCTTCAACTTTTCTACTTCGAAGTTTTAAAAATTCATATTTCAATCTTACTTTGTTTAGCTAAGCATCTGTCACACAGGCGTGTTATACTTGGGGAGGGGAAAAATGTAGGACAAAATTAAAAAAAAAACATGTCATTATTGCAAAAAGGGAACATCCAAAGTCAAATTAACGCCTTTAATGAGATGTCAGCAAGATGTCGGTCATCTCGCTCGTTCGTAAGGCCGTTTCAAGTTTACCGCCGCGCCGCAGTCACCGGGACGTCACCGACAAAAAAATATAATGTCACTTTATGGCCTAGGTCCTAGGACCTAGGCTATAGGTTTAATTTTCTACCAACATTGGTCTAGGGATCCATGCAGCCGCTGCTTTGTAGTGGCGTAGAGCAAAATAAAGTGGCAACCGCTGGTAGAGCTAGAACCGCTGGTGGGTTGATCGTGCCCGTGACTGTGCCTAGGCGGGGAGTGGAGCACCATGTGGTTTTAGTGGGTAGTTCCTCGGAGAGTCCTACATATAACATACCCCAGCCGATGTCCTAATCCCCAATCCGCCGGGGGTTCGCAAAGCATTTCCCTATGTAAAAAAGGTCATAAAGTCGCATTTTATTTGAAATTTAGTCAGTGACAAACAGATTCGCTCGTTCGGTTCGCTCGCTGCGCTCAACAAACGTGACAGCACGGTGACACGGCGAGGACCTTGTCCTGTGTTTTACGCAAACTACACCGTAATATCTGTCACGTCAAAGAAGAGTGTTATGTTTAGAAAAAGTCTGGAGATGCACTCGAAAATATTACAAGGCTACACGGTTTAATTTGACGCAAGAAAAAAAGAACTTGTCTAGAAGTAACTCTACAGATAGACGACAGATAGCTGTTTCGTAAAATAATACAAAAAATATTAATTTAATTAATAAAATTTAATTTTAAGGACAAAATCAAAACTTCGCCAGAGTCTAGAAAGATAATAAAAAAAAGGTGCGTCGTATTTTCGGCTATTTCGAGACACAAACAAAGCCATTGAACTTAAGTTATTTTGGGTGTGGCGAACGGAGTCAATGTGTAAGATACTAATATATCATAATAACCTTTATTTTGATGTCGGTCAATATTTCAGTCTATAAACTAACACGTCAGCAAGTGTCTTGGGAACAATCAATAATAAACAACTTTACAACTTGTCAAAAGTTATTCCAAACACAACATTTTGTAAAGCGTCACAAACTGCTATTATAAAGACTACTATAACTATTATGTACCGTTGGTTGTTTTTTTTTAAAGAAGGCAGGTCGCTATTATAGCCCTGATGTCACTGCGACCCATGAGGATCTATTGTGACTTCTTCGCATTAGAGAATCATCCCCAACTCAATACTGCTCATAAATTGAACGATATGGTTGGGGTTGGTGCCACGAATTTCCTCTGTGGATGAGTATTCGTGGCGACCAAGATGCCTGTTCCTGCTCTGTAGTAGAGCAGGACAGTCGAGAAGGTGAATAGGTGTTTCATCCTCCTCCTCACAGAATCTGCAAGTCGTTATGCTACAAATACCCATTCTGTTTAGGTGTTTGTTGAGCTTGCAGTGCCCAGTTAGGCTTCTGGTAAGGATTCTTAATTGGTTCCTACCCAAGGTGAGCACTAATTCTGATAGTTTTTTGGAGTGTTCAAGGCCAGGGGTCTCAGCCCATTGCTTCCTGCATAGTCTGTGACACCATTCCTTGAGCACTTGCTTTGTGGTACTGACTGGTTCTGGGCCATATATGAGACTCTCAGCCCCAAGCCTAGCCAGTTCGTCAGCGGTTTCATTGCCGGGGACGTTACTGTGTCCCGGGACCCATCAATGCATTCCAGAACTAATTCGGACGAGACTTCTGCAGCAGTCAGTGCTTTAAGTGCAGCTTGACTATCGGAGAAGATAAAAATGTTTTTATTAACTACGGCCATCTCCAGGATTTCTAGTGAACAACCGACGATAGCGAAGACTTCAGCCTGAAACACGATCGCAAACTGCCCCAAACAGGCATATTTGCCTTTTGGTGGTCTTGATCCATCCGTGAACCAAACTATGTCGCTAGGGCGGGCATCCATTGAGATTCTTTCCCAGTCCTCCCTGGAAGGTATAAAAACCTGGTATTGCTTCGAAAAGCTATGCACCTTGATGATGGCATCTGATGGCATGGCCATGACAGGTGATTCACTGAGAGACTGTTCCAGCTGTCGAAATGGGGTGGAGGCCCAATTCGTCCTGCCCGGCATCCTGGCCCTGAGAGCCACATTTTTCGCCTCCATCTGAACAAGCAGAGGAAGCAGAGTTAAGTTGATCGTACCGTTGGTTACCTCTGGATATATAAAGAACATAATATTATGTCAATGTAAGCACTGTAAAATGTAAAGCCATTAAGAATCTATTCTATTTATTACCTCTTTCAAAACGACAAGATATGTTGAATCATTATGATAAAATCATAAGGATAGGTGCTTGATGATTATAATGCTAATTCAGAAAAATATTTAAAAGTCATCAATGTAGCAAATCAATACTAATATTATAAATACTAATATCTTTAACCATCTCCCCTAGCATTGAGATACTTGGCGTCAACATCTACAAGGCGCAGGTTCGGCCTCATATGGAATATTGTTCTCATCTCTGGGCAGGGGCGCCAAAATACCAACTGCTCCCTCTGGATCGTATCCAACGAAGGGCCGCTCGAATTGTTGACTGCCATAGTGTTTCAAACAGCTTGGACCCCTTGGAATTACGCCGAGATGTAGCTTCACTCTGCATCCTCTATCGGTTGTATCACGGGGAGTGCTCTGAGGAATTGGTCGGAATCACCACCTGCAACTTTTCGCCATCGTCCCACGCGAAAAACATACCATCCTCATCACCTTGATGAGTGGCAGTCTTCCACAGTGCGTTTTTCGCGTAACTTTCTGCCGCGCACTATAAAATTGGGGAACGAACTGTCACCAGCAGTATTTCCGGACCTATACGACCTGCAAACCTTCAAGAAAAGAGCGTATTCCCTCTTAAAAGGCCGGCAACGCACCTGCAGCTCTTCTGATGTTGCGAATGTCCATGGGCGACGGTAGTTGCTTACCATCAGGTGACCCGTTTGCTCGTTTGCCCCCTTATTTAATAAAAAAAAATGCGAACCATACGCCCAAACCGCTAAACCGGTTTTGCTGAAATTTTGTATGGAGATACTTCGATTCCCGGAAAAATGTACGGTTCCTGCGAGATATACGAATTTTGGCGCAAAGGAGTTGCGGGCGTCATCTAGTAATAAAAATATATGTATTAAAGATGATGATGATGCTGATGATGATGATCAACTTGTGTCCGATGGAGTAAAGTGTCGTTAACCGGCACTACACCAAGGGCGTCATTAATTATGGGGAAAAATTTAAAATTATAATCAGGAAGATAAGTGCCGTCACGTACAGTAGATAACATAGACATTTCAACATTATTACTATATGGTAACAGCCTGGTTTAATACCTCTGTGGTAACAGCAATGTCTCATTGAAGCCGGATTTTATAATGCCCAAGTGTGTACGCAATACCATCACGACTTGCATCTCGCAGACCCGACTATTTACATACCTATCAGACGCCTAGATCATCTTTCTTGTCAGACAATCAGGTGATCAGCCTGCAATCTACATTGTCCTAACCAAACTTGGAAGCAGAAATTTCTCATACCTCGGAAAATGAACTCACGACCTCCGAGTCAAGAGTCACGATCTATACAGGCGTTAGTAATATACTTCGCACCCTTATTATTTTGGCAAAAAGAGTTCGGAAGTGGCACACGCGAGAGCCCGACTGTACATAGTTCAACGGATTAATTATACTTGCCCTATCGCCGAATCTGCGGTCGACGAACTTCGATTAATTCGGCGGCTCGAAACGGCACCAAAATAGCGATCGATCGCTTTTTATCGCAGACCGGAAAATGAGCAAAAATCGTCTGGTAGTAAGTGGTGAATAGATAAATACCAAAGGTAAACTTAAAGTTAAAACATAACCTGGTAATATTTAAAAGCCATAACTCATAATACAAAGAATCCTATTATTATTATTAGTATTCTTAAACAAAAATCTAGACGTGCCAATAATAGGAGCACTGACAAGTGCCAATGATAAGGTAGTTTGGTCTACATTATACTATCTAAGCTTGGACCTTCTAGCTTTTACATCCCTGCTTACTAAGCAAAGGCAAACTTTATATCGAGACATTTCCGTAGACTTTATCGAAGCAGAGAATCATAATATTTTCACCCAAACCACAGAAATAACTTTACATATTTGAGGTCGGATCGCTTTATTACATCACAAAAGATGCGATGGAAGAATATTCGTTCAAATATAAAAGAAAAGTCGATGGATCAATCTTAGAGTTCACGAGATTTGGATTAACTTTTGAATGGAAGCCAATTTGTTGAGGACAATTATTGTAGTATTGGGTATTAACTGCCGCGTACGACAGTGGAGTGGTACTGACGAATTATTTTACTAAGTAAATCGATGTCACAATAAGCTATTTTCAACATAAATTGAGGTCGAGTCAATAACATTGTGTACATTAAAAAATACCGAAAGGTTTTATTCACATATTGATGTATGTTAGTCTACAACTCGACACGACTCTGCACAATCGTCATCGATCTTAGGCAATTAATGACAAAAATGCCTAACGTTCGTTGTCGCCTATATCATGTACATTATGGGCCAATGTGGAAAGGCGGTATATGGGACAGGGCAACTGGCCCATTCATTGAGTGACTGTATATCTTCAGTGTGATAAGTGATAACTGATAAGACTATACATAGCTTAGGACATGAAACCTGAAGAGCCCGTAAACAGAAACACATAAGAATCACATGTAGTAAACCCAGCAACATAAAAGCGTATCATCCAATCCCAATACAATCGGATATTGTGAAAAATACTGTCGCCTTCCCGGAAACCCGCGGAAATAAACATCTTCAATTTCCCGCGCTGTGACGTCATAGCACTCACAAGATGGCGTCAAGAACGTTCTAGAATTAAACGATAATTAATATTTGTCCGGACACATTTTATGCCCACATCACAATAATTACTCGTAGCCTTTTTATACATTTTAGATCAGAAGACGATCTCTGAATCACAAACTCCTTGTGTACAAGTACTTTAAAGTTTTAAAAGTGGAAAGTTTTGTCTTGCCGTTTTTCTCGGAACTAGAAAGTTCTATGTAGAGTTTATCGTTAAGATAAACCACATTTTACCTCGCCAGTTTTTAAATGTCTCAAAATAAGTCGGTTTTAGTCCTTCCATGGCTTGCTTAGATGTTGAAAACAGATTAAGGTGCGTCCACATTTGTATCATATGCGCGATCAGATCTCCGATCAGATCTCCGTCGAGTATCATCGAAGCGTGTCAAAATGATACGCGTATCATGATACGCCCCGATCGCTATACCGCGTATCTGATACGTGTCGTATCAAATACACGCATGATCGGCAGAATGATCTAACGGTGCGTCCACATTTGTATCATTTGCGCGATCAGATCTCCGATCAGATCTCCGTCGAGTATCATCGAAGCGTGTCAAAATGATACGCGTATCATGATACGCCCCGATCGCTATACCGCGTATCTGATACGTGTCGTATCAAATACACGCATGATCGGCAGAATGATCTAACGGTGCGTCCACATTTGTATCATTTGCGCGATCAGGGGCCCTACCATGAGCTCTTATAGCAGTATTACTTTAATATTACTTTAGAATTTCGCATAAACAAACATGATCTCTATTTATATTAACATAGCTATGTTTTTTGTTTGTGCGGAATCTGAAAGTAATATTAAAGTAATACTGCTATAAGATGTCATGGTAGGGGGGCAGATCTCCGATCAGATCTCCATCGCGATCATCGTGCCGTATCATGATCGCTAGTGTGGACGCAAAATGATACGCGTATCATGATACAAAGTATCATGATACGCGTATCATTTTAATACGGCACGATGATCGCGACGGAGATCTGATCGGAGATCTGATCGCGCAAATGATACAAATGTGGACGCACGCTTATAGGCGTCCACACTATGATACGCATACTTGATACGGCGCGATGATCGCGACGGTGATCTGATCGGAGATCTGATCGCGCAAATGATACAAATGTGGACGCACCGTAAAATGTGTTATAAGTAGGGCCCGGATTTATATATGTAAATACCATTGACATAAGAAACTATATGGACACGAAATGACCACGAAAACACGCGCCTGCCTTCAAAATTTGTAAGCTAAAATGTCACTGAATAATAAAAAAATATCGATATCGATATTAAGTTTTTTTATAAATTTTGAAGGCAGGCGCGTGTCTTTCGTGGTCATTTCGTGTCCATATAGTTTCTTATGTCAATGGTATCTATACTAATCTATACTAATATTATAAATGCGAAAGTATCTCTGTCTGTCTGTCTGTCTCGCTTTCACACCAAAACTACTGAACCGATTGTAATGAAATTTTGTACACAGATAGTCTAAAGCCTGAGAAAGGACATAGGCTACTTTTTAACTGGAAAAAGGGGTTGTAAGGGGGTGAAAATGCGTAAATTTGTTCAAATTAAGTTAGTTCCAAAAAATCATAATAGATGGCGCCGTGTGTCTCCTACATCGCGCTATCGCTTGCTCATAAGTCTTTCTATAAGACGTGGTACCATGTACGATTGCGTTTTTCGATACTTTCGATTGTTATACACGTTGATAGCGTATAACTCACTACTCAGTACTTATACTAATATTATAAATGCGAAAGTATCTCTGTCTGTCTGTCTATCTGTCTGTCTGTCTGTCTGTCTCGCTTTCACGCCAAAACTACTGAACCGATTGTAATGAAATTTTGTACACAGATAGTCTAAAGCCTGAGAAAGGACATAGGCTACTTTTTAACTGGAAAAAGGGGTTGTAAGGGGGTGAAAATGCGTAAATATGTTCAAATTAAGTTAGTTCCAAAAAAACATAATAGATGGCGCCGTGCGTCTCCTACATCGCGCTATCGCTTGCTCATAAGTCTTTCTATAAGACGTGGTACCATGCACGATTGCGTTTTTCGATACTTTCGATTGTTATACACTTGATAGTGTATAACTCACTACTCAGTACTTCATCTATCGCTTGCTCATAAGTCTTTCTATAAGACGTGGTACCATGCACGATTGCGTTTTTCGATACTTTCGATTGTCATACACTTGATAGTGTATAACTCACTACTCAGTACTTCATCTATCGCTTGCTCATAAGTCTTTCTATAAGACGTGGTACCATGCACGATTGCGTTTTTCGATACTTTCGATTGTTATACACTTGATAGTGTATAACTCACTACTCAGTACTTCATCTATGTAGTGATGAGCGACGTAACCTTAAACCTACCAATCTATGATAAATAGTTTATGGGTAAAGCTAAAGTTATTAAAGCACAGCTGTTTTTATCTATTTTGATTTAAGGGGTACCAGGGTTTTAAAAACCTTTAAAATTTGGCACCAATTTTGTTGACACCGCGCGCTGTAAGTACACTGAAGTTCACGCGGACGAAGTCGCGGGCAACAGCTTACATATAAATCCTGGCCCTAGTCATAAGTGGTTTTCTCAAAGCCTTTTCAAACGTTGGGCTATGATTATAACCACGATTATCACTATAATTTCCTCGATTATGGCAATCAATGACGAATAATATGCCTCTTTTCGCTATTGTATTGATCCAACATAGGGAAGTCACATTGGAATAATAAACAAAATTATTTGTTAATTGTTTCCAAAACGCCTATAAAATGGTCTTTCAGTAGCGTTTAGGTGAAAGTAACTTTTCTAAGAAAGACTTTATTTAACGTGGTTTCCTAGGCAAAGTTATGAAAAGGGCAAGCATCGGAGTTTATTTATTCACAATTAAGTCATTATACAATCGATGGCTCGGCGACGTCAGCCAATAATAGGATTAGGGCTGAGGCCCTACGCGAAGGGCCATTCGATACTAACGTGTTACTTATGAATACTGAATGAGTTTATTATGAACTTCGATACAATAATAATATGCTGGCCGATGGCCTATGGACCAGACGCGTTAAGAATGTATGAGATAGATTGGCTTATATGGCTTCGTAGGCAGATGGCGGGCCTATGTAATTTCGGAGGGTTATGTCAAGTCCAAGAAGAACTCAGTGTCTAATCCGACGTAAATTCCGTCGCGTTTACGCCGCGTATCAAACGCATACAAAATACGGACGGAACGCGATAGACGACACACTATCCCGAAATTCCGTCGCGAGCCGAATTTCCGTCGAGCCGAGTCGAGCGTAAAGTTCGGCAGCGATTCGGCGGTAATGTTTTGTATAGCAACACACTATACGCGACGGAATTATCAAAACCGAACATAGCAAATCCAGCCTTAACTCCAAAGCGTTAACGCACACATTACATCTGAGAATTTTAAATACTTACGCGCGCGTTCCGCAACGGAAATTACGCCGCGAAATTTCGGCTCTTCGCGTAATTTATAGTGTCGCATTAGACGTAAACGGCTGTACGTAATTTCGGCCACGTAAATTACGCCGGCGTAATTCAGCCTAGTGTGTTTAGACCCTTACATTCATTTGATTACCCGACCCGACTAAAATACGTCCGAAATCTGCATAATATTATGAATCATTTTCTCCGATGGTGCACCATATACAGTGAAGTTAACCCTTAACCACTGACGTACGTCTGTGAGACGTAGGCGCGCGACAAAAACAAAAATATCTTTTAAAATCGTTGTCGGATGAACTTGTGCTTTCCAGTACCTTCCTAGGTACCGGTAACGTGCCCGAAGCAGTAGTGTCCAGAAGTGTGGTAAAACTCAAATAGGTAAATAAAATATTCGTGACGTCTGTGAGACGTATTGTCAGAGGTAATGTAAGTTTTTATTTTTTTAATAAAAATTTGTTTCTGCTTTAAAATAGTTTGTTATAAACTTTTTTTAACGCTGAAGTTGCGACTTCTATTGGATAGACTATAGAGTATAATTAATATAAACGAACAAAATGTTGAGTATTTTGTTGAGGAAAACTTTAGTTTTTCAGAGACTGACGATTTTTGTGTCGATGAAAATGAGATCGTGTCACCAAAGACTGAAGAGGTCAGATATTTTGAAATCCCTCATTGTTATTTCATCAGACAGCGATTACAATGTACCCTTAGCAGAATTATAGAGGGAAGTACAAAAATGTACAATTTTTTATTCTCATGCTGAAGAAACTATGACAAAGTCGCAAAAAGTGTCAAGTCCATAAAAATGTGCATTTTATTCCTTTTTATATCAAAGAATATTTCACAAATAATAAGATAAAATTAGTTCTGTAATAATTTTAGACTGAAAAGTTAAGTTTTTGAGCTCATAGAAAAGAGATGTTCTTGATTCCGGTGATTCTTATTAGCTTTTGTTTGTTTTGAGAAATATAAATAAATATTAAACATAAGAAAATACTTCTTTTATTTATTAGTACAATACATACTAAAGTGACGATATATAATATAATAACCATATTTTCTTATATAATTATTGACTTAGAGCTGTTTAAATGAAGCGTACGTCTGTGAGACGTACGTCAGTGTTAATGCAAGGAAATACACGTCAGTGGCTAAGGGTTAATGGGTAATGAGAAGACGGCTTGCCGCTTGTGTCATTGCCCATTGGTTAACGTGGAGTGGGTCTTTTTACGTCTTTTACTTTAAGCCATGATTATAAAATACGAGGCCGTCCATAGCAAGCACAATCAAAGACGAATATGCCCATCTATACGTTCATAATTCGCCAGCCTTCGCCAACGCGCTGAAACGTGGAGTGGCTACATTTCCCTTTACAACAAAATTATTCATAACATTATATGTGAGTATAAAAGGTCAAACGTGGAAATAATACAAAATTTTATCTGGCATGTCCCTCAAATATTTAAATAATGTCATTAAGGCACTAATATAATTATGAAGAGATGTAGCCTGTGGGATAATATAAGTGTCATAACACATTAATAATGTAGAGCTGGTGAGGCCCAACACAGGGCACATGCAAATGTAAAGGCCTGAGAGGCACATTGAGGGCAATTGAGGCCAGTAATTGGCCCCTCAGCCGCGGCCCGCGCCACTCCACGTCGACAGGCCGATGTTAGTATGACTGCTGAAATGTGGAGATACCTGATACACACACGTATTATAACTGACCCGGCAAACGTTGTTTTGTTATACATATTACGTTATATACTATATTGTACGACGTACGTGCTCTTAATATAACATCTTACTCTTAATTCGCTCTATTAGAAACAATGTTTTAAACTATGTAGTGATACTCCGTTTCAATTCAGTTTGATCTGAATGTAATACAAACTACAAAGCTTAGAATTATATTAATGCTACCAATTTAAACAAATAGCTCGTTTATTTGGTCTAGTATAAATTTTTTCATTATTCAAAAAAATTAAACAGAGTAATTATAAACGTTTACAAAAAACCGAAAATACAAAAATCAATTTGGAAATCGCTTAAAAACTATACAGTATACAATGGTCAATAAGGCAAATGGCCATGACCGTAGCTGTATAACAGACGGTGTGTTTTGGCGCCCGCCGTTTCGTAAATCAATAACCAATAATCTATACTAATATACTAATATTGTAAATGCGAAAGTATCTCTGTCTGTCTGTATGTCTCGCTTTCACGCCAAAACTACTGAACCGATTGTAACGAAATTTTGTACACAGATAGTCTAAAGCCTGAGAAAGGACATAGGCTACTTTTTAACTGGAAAAAGGGGTTGTAAAGGGGTGTTTATGCGTAAATTTGTTCAAATTAAGTTAGTTCCAAAAACTCATAGAAGATGGCGCTAAGAGTCGCCTACCTCTCGCTATCGCTTGCTCATACGTCTTTCTATAAGAGGTGGTACCATGTTTAGTTACATTTTTCGATTGTTTCGATTGTCATACACGTCATTAATTAATTACTCACTACTCAGTACTTTATGCAGTGACGTAACCCTAAACCTACCAATCTATACTAATCTATATGTATACTCTATACTAATATTATAAATGCGAAAGCATCTCTGTCTGTCTGTCTGTCTGTCTTGCTTTCACGCCAAAACTACTGAACCGATTGCAATTAAATTTTGTACACATATAGTCTAAAGCCTGGGAAAGGACATAGGCTACTTTTTACCTGGAAAAAAGGGTCGTAAGGGGGTGTTCATGCGTAAATTTGTCCAAATTAAGTTAGTTCCAAAAATTCATAACAGATGACGCTAAGAGTCCCCTACGTCTCGCTATCGCTTGCTCATACGTCTTTCTATAAGACGTGGTACCATGTTTAGTTGGGTTTTTCGATTCTTTACGATTGTTATGCACAGCTGTTTTTGGGTATTTTGATTTAAGAGGTACCAGGGTTTTCAAAGCTTTTAAATTTGATACCAATTTTGTTGACACCGCGCGCTATAAGCTGAAGTCCACGCGGACGAAGTCGCGGGCAACAGCTAGTACATAATATGTTCACGCGTAGCATATATATATATGAGATTAACGTATCGTGTTCTTCGGTAATTAACTTCACAATTATTAAATTCTGACCGGACATCCTATTGCGAGATATTTGCGAGTAGCCATACTCTACTTAAACTAAATTTCACCAGCTGTAACTTAATTCAGAAACATAATATAATATTCCTTTTCAATTTTCATTGTTAACGTAAATACAAAAAGTTTTAGTTGCGCTTCGGTCTCGCTGCCCTTTGAAGAGAGTGAAAATCAAGAGTTACCGCTTCTAGAAATTTCTTCTCTATCGACCATTTTCTAATATTTAAAACGTGTTGAATAGTGATTACTGATTAATCCTAAAATAAGGCGCATCGTTAGTGTCGGCGACATAAATTGTTATAACGGCTTACAGTAAATTGTATAATCGAGCGACTGCTTCTATCCAAAACGAATATCATCCGATATTATTAGAATTTAGAATTAGTTTGAACGATTATTTTGATGAGAAAGTAGAATCCGAGACTAGGTTTCCCGTCTTTCCTCAAACTTCGAGCGCTCAAACCCTATGTTTGGTAAATTGTAGGAATAATTTCAGCAACAATTTGAAAGATCGAAGCTTCTTGTCTCCATAGATTTTCAAAACAATCGATGCAATAGTTTCAGAGCAAAAATAAAACGTTTTAAACGTTAGAGCTCTAGAGTTAATTTGAAAAACGTATTGCAAAGAACCAACTCAGAAAAAAGACAGCAAATCGGCCGGATAGTCTCACAGTAAACCATCCATCAAATACCACTTGCGTTAGAAAACTTGGTTTTAAGTTACCAGCAAGGTATCATGCCAGTTACCACCTATAACTCATCTGTTATTAATTTCTAAGTCTGTAGAAATTAGGTTCAACTGAAAATAGCCTAAGATTCAAAGAAACTGCAATAGAAATAACACAGAAGATATGTCAAGAGATGACGGGCAGTAGACAGAGTAGGTCATGTAAACAATCAGATTTGTGCTAAAAGTACAGGACCATTATTAATTATTAAAACATTTGCAAGGCAGATGTTGACCAGCATTGCAATAAGTTAAAAATGTTATTGTCAAAAATATTTTGAATGCCTTGACATCAAACATTACTTGGTTTGAAGGTACAACCTTTTTTTACAAGAACTGAGCAAGGCTGAGTAAAATCTGTCAGCTGTGCCAGTGATCTGCGGTATATTGGTCATTGGTACTTAGTTAATGGCTACCGATTTCACGTACGGCATACCACAAACAATTTACAGCCTCTCTTCTAAATCCCTCCGCCAATAACAGTTACAGTTCCTAAAGCTTTTAAAGCTCAAAAGCTCAAATCACTTTTTAACCGACTAGAGGAGATTATACTTTTAATGAAAGAAAGGTTTCATTAAACCGTCGATCGCCAATTCCTGGAAATCTTTTGTTAACGCGGCCCATATGGGCCTTACGGGGCTTGATGGCAGATGGGTAAAGAGTTTTTCTTGATGTTAGAATATTGATGTCAATTTTCTAAGCTTTAGCATTTTTTTTCCACTATTTGTTATTATTATTTATCCGGAAAAGCCGATCTCATCTCGTTTAGTAAACAAACACAACAGACAACAGTTAGCTTCAACAGTTACCTTGTGCCGTCCCCGTGCTCTCGTATTTCGACTTGAGTTTGGCTGCCGTGGCCCGAGCGTCCGATCTGATCCGGACGTCCGGCGTCCGGCTCGACCGGACCGGATCCGGGCGGGACGAGAACGACAGCGTCGTGGAGAAGTTGGTGGAGAAGGAGGAGGTGAGGCCGAGGCCGAGCGTAGTGCGGTAGCGGCGGCGATACATGATTGCTCACGGCGGGGGCTCGCGCGAGACTGACGGGAGTGGCGGCCGGCGGCTGCGCGGGCGCACCCCGGAACCGCAATTTATTACGGGACCACCAGACGAACTGACGCACGACACCCGTATATATAGCTCCGATACATTAGGATAAAAAACTAGATTTATCGCCCCCGATACGTTCTAGACATCTGTGTTCGCCTCTCATCCCATTGACATTCATATTCGAAAAATAGCCGTGACTAACACTGGAGAGCGGGGATGCTGTTTACAGTTTGTATTAAATTCATCAAAACTGTCTAAAGTACCTCTAACATCTGTGGCTGTTGAAGTAAGCCAAGTAGTATGTCTACAGGGATATTCACATAGAGGAGATTCCATGCTTGACAAAAATCAAATAAGTATTCGGATTCAACTAAGTATTGTTAAATCAAAGGTGACGGTGAACTCATTTGAGACTTTTCCATGTATTCTAAACTTTTATTACCACCTTGTAGCCTTGCTGACACATAAAGTAAAAACCTCTGAATATTATATTAAGATTTTAATCCTTCGATCGCGGATTCCTGGATTATATTGTTATCGCGGCCAGAGTTGAAGCGTTAACTGACTTTTATAAAAGGAGAAGTTTATTTAACCAGTAGATTTTTTTGAGCAAGATAGAGCCAACAGTTCAGTGTAGCAAATACTGAGTGATTAGGCCAATCATAATACAATATACATACACAATTTTAAATGTACACAAAACTTATTAGAAATTACTATTAAACTTAATTCTCTGCATGTTTCACAGCCTCAGCAGGAAGTCCTGATAATTGCAAACCTATTTTTTTATCTTTTTTATAAAATAAGGGAGGAGAAACGAGCAAACGGATCACCTGATGAAAAGCAACTACCGTCGCCCAGGGACATGCGCATTGCGTAACCTCAGAATAGTTGCAGATGCATTGCTGGCGTTTTTAAGAGGGAATACACTCTCTTCTTACACGTTCCAGATCATACTGGTCCGGAAATACTGTTGGTGACAATACTTTACTTGTTCATGACGATGATGATGATGCAGAAAGTTATGCACTTTTTGCATTGCACGGCGGAAGACTGACACTTATCAAGGAGAGATATACTATCGGTATATTTTTCACATGGAACAATGGCGAAAAACTTGGAGCGATGAGTTAGATTAACCCAGGATGGGTTGAACATTGCATAGGCTTACTATATGGCAACAGAACATATAAATCCATTGCTGTGGTTTTTGTTTTATGATTTACACAAGAGAAAGTAAATAAAAAACATTTTTATCATAAAACTGAATAAGTTATTAAATAAATAGTAAAATGGGAGTGATGTAATGGTGTGACAAATTCTTCCTTCAATAGCTCTTAACAAAACATCTTTGTTTAGTGTGACGCTTGTTTATTTTGTCTCAGTCTCCTTATCTCTAATTAATATTTCATCTCTTTATTCGAAGATATAAAATCTTAATAACATATTGTAGTATTTCTCGTTTTGCATTCATTCGCACGCTTCAGAGTTTAAAATATCGATATTTCTATTGATATTCAAACAAGTTCTATCCTGCATCTCTACTGGTCGACACCATGACACCTCATTATTTAAGAGATAGCTTTTATTATATTGTTGGCAAAACTTGTTGGGTCGGGTGGGACCTTAGTCTATATCTTCGAATAAAGAGACTCATATAATACTGATCGAACTTCACTTGGAAGTTCGTTTGATCATGTATTATTTAGCTAATAACAAAAATATGATAATATACCCTAAACACTGATCCTAAATGTTAAATTGTGACAAATATAGTTTGTTATTAGATATTTTCTTTAATTTTGTAGACAAGAAGACATGCAATAAATCAAAGCTTCAACTCCCAAGCGGCCACATGTGGTCGCGAGAACAATATATTTCCAAGAATTCACAATTGATTCTAAATTATGTTCTTTCAGTTTAAACTTTGCAGAATTATGATCTAATAAGTACTTTATATAATAATTATTATTACGCAGTTCAGTCAAATATTCTTCTTTAGTGCATATTTAAGCCTGTAATTAATTTTTTAGAATAGAATAGAATAGAAATCGTTTATTTGCTGAAATAAGGTACAATATGATGTTAAGTTATGTGAACAAGCTCTCTTATTTTGCCTTTAGGTGGCGTGCAAATTTTATACAGTTTTTTAATTACAATTTATCTACTTATACTAAACACTAATTATAATTTAGCCTTTTATCTTATTATATTTTGAATTATCCTATTTTTAACAAATAATTATTATGAAAAAAAAAAAAAAAAACTTATTACTATAATATTATGTCAATTCGTGCTTTTTTCTAACATAAACAATTTTAATTTTTGTCAATGAATAATATTAATGTCATGAATTACATCATCTTATTTTATTTTGGTATGATTATTATTATTATATTCTAATAGATATTAATAATGTCAATAATAATTAATTAGCATTTACATGATATGAATTCAAAGTCAATGTCAAATGTCAATAGTTTTTAATAATAATAGTAATCATAGTAGTCATCATTGCATCAATTTTGTTTATTTAATAAATTAATTTATTAATATATGTCAATACAAAAAATACCAATTTAATAACTTTACAATAATTCCATTAGGTACTATAATTATTCATTTCTTTGTCATTAAAGTATTCATTGATTGTGTAATAGCATTTTTGTATAAGTAATTTAAATAACATTTTATTAAATATTGTACAACTTTTGTCTTTAAATTCCTCAGGTAATTTATTATATAATTTTATTGCCATACAGTATGCACTATTAGAGAATATATTCTTTTTCTGAGTAGGGACCAGTAGTTTATACTTCCTTATTTGTCTTTGGTTCGATAAATTGTTCTCAAATAGATGGCAATGTTTCTTTACAAATTTTAACATTTCAAATATATAAAGGCATGGTAGCGGTAGGATACCATACTTTTGAAAAAGTGGCTTGCAGCTGTCTAATCTCCAAGCACCACTCATTGCTCGTACACAAGCTTTTTGTTTAATAAAAATTTGGTTGGCAGTTACAGAATTGCCCCACATTATTATGCCGTATCTCAGTATAGATTCAACGCATCCATGATAGGCTATTAAAGCTGATTTATTGTTAACATTGTGATAAAGTGTTCTAAGCACATATGTAAACCTATCTAGTTTGTTGCTTATATGCTCTGTATGATATTTCCATGAGAATATGTTGTCAATGTTTATACCTAAGAAGTTAGTATTGTTAACTACATTAATTTTGTTTCCTTGAAATGTGATATTAAGATTTTTTCATAATATATATGTTACGGGTAATACTAGAAGGTGCAGTAAACCTAGGTTTACCCGGGTTGTCTTAGTATTACCCAAGTCTTTTGGGTAAAGTCCGAATAATAAGAAAAATAAATTTTAATACGGGGTTTACCCATACTCACCTAGGTCTACCCAACTCTAGCTGGGTAATGTTAGGTGTTGCGTAATTTTCGAGCCTGTGGCATAAAACTCGGGGGCCCGCGTTCCCCGCTACTATTGAGGAAATATTCTCAAGGAATCAGTTTTCCGTTTGTAAACTGATTGTAAACTGATTGATATAGAAAATATATCACCCAAAAAAAAAAATTTACGACAGCTTGCAAATGATAGTCGCTTTCAGGAGGCCAGGGTTATAAAAGGTGTAATTGTAAAACAAAATGTGCTACAAAGAAGTGTTCATGCAAAGCTGCAGAAAACTTGTGCAATTCAAAATGTCACAGCAGTTTATCTTGCTCAAATAAATAATTTCAATTTGAATTACAACAACCGCTAATTAGTTTTTGCCATTGAAGCTATTGAGTTTATGTTCTTCGAGAAATTATGTTTGCCTTTGTATGTTTTTTAAATAATAAATGTTTAAAATACCCTTGGATATATATTTTAGTAATTAATTGGACAAATTTTTAACATTACCCAGCCAGAGTTGGGTAGACCTAGGTGAGTATGGGTAAAGCCCGAGTTAAAATTTATTTTTCTTATTATTCGGATTTTACCCAAAAGATTTGGGTAATACTAAGTCAATCCGGGTAAACCTAGGTTTACTCCACCTTCTAGCATTACCCATAACACACACACACACACACATATATATATATATATATATATATGTCGCAGGGAAAAGAATCCTCTTTTCACGCACGACGACGCATTTGTTTCACTCCCACTAGTGCCCGTGTCACATGTGGGAACTAGAGGGAGCGAGAGAAATGAGTGGCTCGATTTTTATTCGGCGGTATCCGCGTTTCTGACATTTCACTAGATTTAGTTTAGTCGAATGACATATCACTCGATATTTTTAGTAAGATGTAACAAACAAGAATATTTGGCATCTACCGGGAATTCGTGATATCCCTAGGGATATCGTGAAATCCCTGATATCCTCTTTTCCCTGCGACATTTTAATAATACTGTTTCATATTTTCTGTTCTGATTGATGAAATCAATAATTAAGTTTTTGTTTTTATCGTGAGATATGTTCTCAATAGCATCATAATATCTTTAAATGACCGGGTGTAGGAATACACGTAGATGCGAGAAACATTTCAATAAGAAATGCCTATCACACCATAACAAACAATGTAATTGTAAGTTTACAGCATGGATTTTATTACAGATTAATTGGTAGGTATAGTAGTCAACTCAACAACTCACCGTTTAGTGACCAGATGTGGGAAGGCAAGGAGTGGGCGGCGTAGACTCTACCGAGAGCCAGGGACGTGCCCGCGACCGGGCCGGACTCCTCGTTGGAGCTCGAGTCCGTGTCAGGGCTGGCGGCGGCGGAGGCCTCGTAGCTCTGCGAGTTGGCGGGAATGGCGATGGCCTCGTGCGACGCGTGCAGATCCGGCACCGAGGACAGCGAGCGGGCGCGCTGGCGGTCGCTCGAGAGCTGGATGCCCGGGATCGCGCGCAGCAGGCTGAACCCCGCGCCGCCCGACACCACGTCCGAGCCCGAGCTCGTGGAGAATGTTCGCGCCCGTGGGCTCTGGCCGCCGTTGGCCGTGCTAGCCTTAGCGCCCATTGCGTTACGCAAAACACTCCAGTCGCAGAACACCGAGATCACAAACACTGACGCGACGAAACACCCGCGGCACCGAAAGGCATTTTACAGAACGCGAGCTCGAAGGTTTGGGAACGAAAGGAAGCTGATAAACACAAAATTTTCGCGAGAATCTACTTGTAAACAGCTTCGCATGTGTGTTCCTGCAAAATTTTGACAGATCTCATCTGTATTCTGTAGTGTACTTGCACGAAATACGAATGAGTTTAATCTGTGGAATGAGTAATGACCGATTATCGAATAAGAATCGAATAGGACTTGGAAATCGATTTCAAAAGTCGTATATTTCTATGTTATTATTATTACCATGTTATTACTTATTTCATTTTAATATTATTATAATATTGTTTTATCGAATCATTGTTAAATGAAATTTTTAAGTTTTGCTATCTGAAATTAAACTTGCTATCTGCTACATTACGTTAACACAATATATAAACAGCACTGTTAAAAGAATATATTTTATTAAAAGTCTATGGTTATAACTTTTAAGTTTTAACAGCTTATCGATTAAAAAAAAAAGACGGATTGCACTCCGGGAGTGCCAGCGGAAGTGAAAACTTGATTATTAACGTTGTGCATTTTTTTTAACCCATTTTTTGTGAAAATCGATTTTAAAAAATCAATTTTTTTAATTAATCGAAACCCTTACAATCGATTAAATTTTTAACCCATTTTTTATGAAAATCGATTTTTAAGAAATCGATTTTTTTAAATAATCGAAACCCTTACAATCGACTAAAAAATATCGACAATCGAAAAA